>CM035114.1:22883336-24083336 GCA_020205505.1 Panax japonicus
ATATTATATACATATATATTAATTATTATTATTAAAATAAAATTTTATTTTAATCTTAAAATACAAAGTTATTTTAATTTTAAAATTAAATTTCATGATAACTAATTAGAGTTGGAATTGGATTCCATGATAACTAATTGGAGTTGAATTGGATTCTAATTTCCTTAAATAAAGGAGTTTATTTAGATATGTAATAAGATTTCATATTATTCAAAAATAAGGAGTTTATTTGTGAATAGGAAAAAGAATCCATATTTCCTTAAATAAGGAGTTTATTTAGATATGGAATAAGATTTCATATTATTCAAAAATAAAGGAGTTTATTTGTGAATAGGAAAGAGAATCCGTATTTCCTTAAATAAAGGAGTTTATTTAGATATGGAATAAGATTTCATATTATTCAAAATAAAGGAGTTTATTTAGATATGAAATAAGATTTCATATTATTCAAAAATAAAGGAGTTTATTTGTGAATAGGAAAAAGAATCCGTATTTCCTTAAATAAAGGAGTTTATTTAGATATGGAATAAGATTCATATTATTCAAAAATAAAGGAGTTTATTGTGAATAGGAAAAAGAATCCGTATTTCCTTAAATAAAGGAGTTTATTTAGATATGGAATAAGATTTTATATTATTCAAATAAAGGAGTTTATTTATGAATAGGAAAGAAAATCCGTGTTTTCCTAAATAAAAGAGTTTATTTAAGATATGAAATAAGATTTCATATTATTCAAAATAAAAGAGTTTATTTGTAAAAGTGTTTATTTATTTTTTTTACATGGAATTGGTTCCATAATTAATTAAAATAAAGGAGTTTATTTTGATTAAAGATTTTGATTAAATAAAATAGTTTATTTTATTCAAAATTGGATAAATTAAAATAAATAGTTTTTATTTTGATTTAAATTTGGATTAAAATAAAGGAGTTTATTTTGATTCAAAAATAGATTTTATACTAACTAAATTTGCCCATTAAATGATATCAATATATATATTAAATGTTTATTATTCATGAGATGAATATTGTTTATTGATGCATATGGTGATGTGTATGATAATAAATGGGATTGATTATGGACTATGACCAATGTGATTGGATTTTATTTTAGTTGGATGCATGAATGTATGGGTTTTATTAAATGGGGTCTGTGTACCTCGTCTTCTCTAATTTTTCTTAATGTAAATTCTATCTCCCTCCTACGTACTTCTCTTGACTGCTGATCAAGGTTTCTATTTATTTTAAATAGTTTTGTAATAGGAATAGTTAGAATTATTTTGAAGAATTAGAGATCGAGGAGCAAGGAGCACGTGAAGACCCGTTTGTAATGGAGCCCGGGTTTAAATGTAATAGTTATATTTAAATATTAATTCTTGCACCTCTAGGGTTTGACCTTTTGGTTCACTTGATGGCTCTAGTGAACCAAACTAGAATAAAAGTCCATAATCAATCCGGGTAGAATATAGTATTCTATATGTGCATGCTTATAATATATATATTATATATTATGCAAACATGCTTCGCATGTTCATTAATATGACGCGTATTTTATATATATATGTGCATGCGCGCTAAACAAGATGAGACAAATTAATAACAAAACCCTCAAATATTTTATATTAAGTTGTAACGTTCAAAGATATTTGGAATATCGAACGTCGCCTTCTAGCATGATAGAAACAATAGAGTATTGAATATTAATATGAGTTTGTTGTGCACACACAAGGCGAGTATTAAATATTAAGATGTTGTTTTATTACATATGATGTTTATAAGGAATTGAACATTACTGCTTTGTTGTGCACACACAAGGGTTGTAGTTTTTTCTTCACTTATATTGAAATGCTGGGTCTGACTTAACTTAAATCATTTTAGTTCGGATGTGCACACACTTGACCATTATGATTTAAGAGGCAAAATACAAGGAGTTACATAGTTGATGTAAATGACAAGAGTTGTCTACCTATTTATTATATATAGTTTGTTGTGCACACACAAGGATATATACATTTGAAATGGGATCCTTATTCTCACTAGCATATCTTTAATTAGATTTTGCCGAACTATATAAGTGAGGGTAATATAGTTTGATGAAAATAGTGGGAGATACCAATTTAAAACAAGACCTAAATTATTTTGGTAATTAATAAAAGAATGTATGTTAAAATGTTGTTAATTACAAATTCATTTATAGAATTTTACAATGTCTAAAATTACTATCACTGCGTAGCATATTAGATGCTAAATTAACCGGACCGAATTAATGGATTGGTTAAGGAAATTGAGAATAGTTCTCATGGCTGAAAAGCTATCTTATGTCCTTAATACGCCTATCCCTGCAATGGTTGCAGACAATGCCTCTGAGGAAGATATTTCTATTTTTAGAAAGTGGCAAGATGATGCATAGTTGGCTCAATGCATCATGCTCGCATCCATGAGTAACGAGCTTCAGCGTCAGCATGAAACTATGGATGCTCCTATTATATTCCTGCACATCAAGTAGTTGATGGTGAGGAAAGTAGGACTGATAGATATCAGATATCTAAGGAGCTCTTCCGATCTAGAATGACCAATGACACTACAGTATAGATAAAAATCCTTAACATAATCAATTTGATTGATCAATTAGGACAACGGGTTTTATCATGGATGGAGAGTTGAGCCAATATTTGATCTTGCACTCACTTCCGGACTTCTTCCATAATTGTTGTGAATTTTTCATATGAACGAGCTAGATATCAGCCTCGCTGATTTGCTTAACATGTTGAAAAATATTGAGAGTCACTTTCCAACCAAGAAAGACCAAGTCTTATTGGTAGGGGCCAAAGGATCTTCTGAAAAGAAGAACGATTCTAAGAAGGTAAATTGAAAGGGCAAAAACAAAGGATAATAAGAACAAAACTGATACGAATAGCAAATAAGTTTGCTTCCACTGCAATAAGCCTGGACACTCGAAGGAAACTGCAAGAAGCATCTTGCAAAGGCTAACCAAAGAAACTTAGTGAAGTTTCGGTTACAAATACAATTTTTTTCATGATTTAAAATAAATTTTTTCTTTAAGTCAAGGTTCTACTTGGGTATTGGATACCGACTTTGGTTATCATAAATATGGATTTATGAAGGGACCAACTAGAAGTAGAAAGCTAAACAAATATAAGTAAACCTATGTGTGGGAAATGAAGCAAAGGTTGCTGCATTAGCCATAGGAACTTATAGTTTAGAAATGCCTACGGGCAAGTCTATTAAGTCAATAAGTTGTTATTGTATTCCAGTTCTCGTTGGAAACATTATTTCTATTTTATTGTTGGACAATAAAATTTCTGGTATTATATTTAAGAACAACTGTTGTTCTATTTATAATAATAATAATGTTTTGTATATAACTAAAATATTAATTAATGGATTTTGTATACTTGACTTACGTGAAAAATTATTTTACAAATTGAACAAATTAGTATAAGAAAAAGAGATGATCATTCAAAGAGTTGAATGTTTGTATTTGATGAAATACAAGTGTGAATTATTTGAAAGGTTCAAAGAATTCAGAAGTGAAACAAATTAGCAAAGTATTAAGATTTTTTGATTAGATCAAGGAATAAATACTTGTGCAATAAGTTTGTAGATCATCTTAAATGGTTTTCTCATAATGGACGCCTCCTGATACGCAATAATTGATTGATGTATCTGAATGGAAAAATCATACCTTGTTGGACATGGTGCGGTCCATAATGATTTTACCGACATTCCAGTATCCTTCTGGGGTAATGTCCTAGAAATGGCTGCATATCTACGAAAAGGTAACCTCAAAATCCGGCCCCAAGACTCCATAAAAGTTACGGACAGGGAGGATTCCTAATCTTAAGTATGTTAAGATAAGGGGTTGTCCAACTTATGTGAAACGGTTTCAAAGGATAAGCTTGGGACAAAATTTGACAAGTACAGATTTGTGGGACATCCTAAAGTAAGTTTAGGGCATATGTTCTATAATCCTACTTAGCAAAAGGTGTTTGTTGCGAAACATGCTTCCTTCTAAGATAAAGGTGTTTATCATTGAAGGGGCTAGTGGGAGGATAATACATCTTGAAAGTTCAAGAACCACAAAACACTACAAGTCAAATAAGAGGAACCTATAGATAGACCTATTGTACCACAACCAAATCGTAAATCTAAAATAGTACCGAAGATACCTAGGAGGTATGGATTCATCATGGATGATGATGATGAGGTACGTATCATAGAGGATGATGATCCAGTTACATACGATGAGGTAAGAGTTGTAGACACTCAGAGAAATGGATTGAAGCAATCTTCTCAAAAATGGAACATTCATTTGATATGATAATCAAAAGAGTTTGATTTTATCAAAAACAAGAATGAACCTAGTGTGTACAAAAGGGTCAGTGGGAGCGTCGTGACATTTCTGGTATTATATGTTGATATAATACGGATAAGGAATGACATGCCAATGCTAAAATCAATAAAGATAAAGTTGTCTAAACATTCCTCCATGAATGATTTGGGAAGAGTATCTTAATTGGGGATACAAATCTATATAGATAGATTTAAAAAGATGCTCGACTTAACCCAATGAACCTATATTCATTTGATGCTAAAGTTGTTTAGCATGGCAAACTCCAAGGGATGTCTCATGTTGATGAGCCATGGAGTGTATCTCTCTTAATAGTCCCCATAGACTCCTAAAAGAGAGATCACATGAATGACAATCATGTATGCAATAAAATATACGAGACCTAATGTTGATCAGTCATATTCTGGAGAAGTTCACTGTGAGACAGTGAAAAACATCTAAAAGTACTTAACCGGCACTAAGGATGTGATCATAATACATGGTGGGTCTGAATTAAAACTAGAGGGCTTAACAGACTCAAGTTTTTTCAGACAGACCAAGACGACAGAAAATCCACTTTAAGGTAAAGGGTTACCTTGAACGGTGGTGCAGTGAATTGGAAAGATTCCAAACAGTAAAGAGTTGCTGGTGTAGTGATAAAGACAAAGTATATAGCTATAAATGAAGCTGCAAGTTGATTGTTTGGATTAAAAGTTCATTACAGAACTAGGAATTGTTCCTAAGTCTCATCTTGGATCTAAACATGTGTTGTGGCACTTTCATTTGATTATAAGAATCATTGAAAGATGGGAAATTACTATAGAGATAGTGGACTCTCAAAAACAACATTACATATCCATTAACTAAAGCTTATCCAAAAGCAGGATAATCGTCACTTAGAGAAGAAGAGTATGAGATACCGTGGCGATTGGCTTTAGTGCAAGTGGGAGATTGAAAGTAGTATGCACACAAGCCAATCATGTTTGATGATAAAGCATATACTTTGTAACAATCTTATTCATTTATTAATAAAAAGTATTAATTTATTAAAGGCTTTTAATTATCTACATAATGTTGTTTTATAATATGTGATAAATCCATAGTTTTAAGCAATGCTTTTAGAATAATGATGATGATCATTCTAATGAGATCTAAATTCTTAGAAAGCTTAAAACTAAAATAGTTCCCAATCGTTGGATTACTAAATTGGGGATTAGTGAATCCGGATATATTGGTACATACATTGCTTGCTCATTGGATGAGAATGATTGATCTCATGATCATTTGTGTGGAGACACTAAAGCAAGTATGTAGGTGCTTATTAGAGAATAAGTTCACTGAACGTGACTCGCTAAGGAATACCTAATGGAGTTTTACTTGCATGTCAATAGGAATTCCTGTAGTGATAGTAGTACAAGTGATCCTTGGACTTGAGATCATCATAGTATCTTGTGTATGATGAGTTATACTTTGACTTATTCCTTAAGACCCTTAGGGTACATCAAAGGGTATGCTTGGGTATAATAAGTTGTACATGGAGATAATGTATGATCAATAAAGAATCTACCACTTCTAGTAAAAGAAGAGAAATGTCCTATGTGATTCGATAAATGACAACTCAGTAGTCCTTAGCCAAGGCAAAATTAAATTAGAAAGGAGTTTCTAATTTGCATTATTTGGAGTTGTGCATTTAAGGATCGAAATACATATAATTGAATAAAATAAGACTTGACAGTAATTCCATGTCTTATATTTAATTGGGACATTGTATGGTGGAAGGATTGAATTGTACGGTAACTATTTACTCAAAGGTTCTTTTATGATTAATGTTGAAATCTATATTATCTGGAAAGTCGTTGATCGCTAGGGAGGCTTATCCCTATTGTAGAATAAATATTATTTATTTAAATAAATTATCAGTTTAATTTATTTATTTAAATAAGATTAGAATTGTTCTAATTGATTTATTCACAACCGGTTTAATATGGAGAACCTAAAGGGTCACACCATAAAAGGAAAAATAATTATTTAAGAAGTTAATGGCATAATCGTAATAATAAGTTAAGTATATTTAATTTAATCTATGGTGATGGAATAAATTAAATAGCTTAATATTTATTATTTAATATTTTAGAAATATTAAATATAAATTAATAAGATGAGTCTTATTATTATTATTATTACTATTATTATTATTTAATTGCTAAAGGAGTTTGGGAATTAATTAATAAAAGTACTCTCAAATATCCTAATAGGATTAGGAGACAAATTAATTAAAAGAGTTTAATTAATTATCCCTAATAAGATTAGGGAGCTTAATTAATTAAAAGAATTTAATTAATTAAATAAAACTCAATTCCTTAATTGTTAAGGAGGGTTGCCTACATTTATAAATAAGAGGAGTCTTATTTATGGGTGAAGAGGTTGATGTATTATTAGAATACGTAATTCCAATAGTTGGGAGAGTACGTCTTTTCTATAGAGATAGAAAACTAGGGTTTAGCCAAATACCCATCTTCTTGAATCTCTGTTCTTCCTTGGTGGATCACCTCTAGAGGCCAAACACTTGGGTGGCTAACGTTGATCAAAGGAAGGAACCAAACCCGGTGGATTCAAGTTGAACGCGAAAGGATTTGGAGGTGAACTTGTACCTGAGGAAGCTCGATCTTAAAGGGTATGATTTTATTCTTTATCTTTTCGTTTAATTAATAATTGTGCATAAAGGGTGATCCGGGTTTATGGTTTGTAAAATTTTTTTAAACTCCGATTTTACACGTTTCGCATTATTTTTGCAATTTGATTGCGTTCATGAATATTACAAACCTAACAGTGGGTCCCTAGATTCTTTAACTCTATCTCTATCATTTGTAAGTTATACGAAATGGGTCTTTGACAATATCGCACTTGTACTCGTATACGATCGTCAGCTACCACATTCGTTTTTCCAAGATGGTATGGTCAGAACATGTGCTGAAATGAGTTTTCTCTTGAGTTCTTCGAAGCTCTTCCCACACTCCTTGCTTCATTCGAATTTTGTATCTCTATGAGTCAGCTGAGTTAATGGAGTAGCGATTCAAGAAAAGCTTTCCACGAATCTCCGATAATAACCAACTAAGCCTAGAAAGCTACGTATTTCGATTACTAACTTAGGTTGCTCTCAACTATGACTCATATCCCAATCTTGGATAGCACGTCACAATGGCACCTATTAGTTTACTACCGCACGAATATGGCATCCCCTATGGAGAGTCTGGCTTCGGTGCATTCCACAAAGGAAGTCACCAGATAGAGGCTAGGGTACCAACTCCTACTGTTAGGTTTTTAACTCCTGTAGTTCAATAGGAGCCATTCGATATGAAAGTCTAGAAATGGGTTTTGTACCGGGTTCAAAGTCGATACAAAATTCAATATCATGCTATGGGGGTAGGCCAAGAAATTCTTCAGGAAATACGTCAGGTAATTCACTAACAACAGAAATATCATTCAAATCTAACGTATATTTGTTCAAGTCCATGACATGGGCTAAGAAAATTTAACATCAGTTTTTCAATAAACGAATGACTTTATGGATTGATATGAAAGAGTTTGACTTCAATGGTTTGGTTGTTTGAACTCGAATAACAGGTTGCTTAGCAATATAAAAACTAACTACCTTATGAAAGCAATCAATTTTGGCATGATGAGTGGTCAACCAATCAATCCTTAAAATCACATAAAAACAAGTATCTTTAAAGAGATAAGATCAACATGTAATGTGATGGTGCCAACTTGGATCAAACAAAATTTATAAGCGGTGGATGTAACGAAAGTTTCTCCTAACGGAGTCTCCACAGATAAGTCAAAGTCTAATTTCTCTGGAGCCAAGTTTAAACGTTAAGCACAAGAAGGAGAGATAAAAGAATGGGTAGAACCGGTATCTAATAAGGTATAGATTTTGCAAGAATTTATAATTAACTAACCCATGATAACTTCGTTCGGGTTTCTCGCATTTTGGGCAGTCACGACAAACGTTTTTCTAGAAACCGCCGACTTTGTTTGTCCATATTTGCCTTTGGTGCCACCGTCCCAGCTGGACTTAACTTTGTTATAGGACAAAATTGAGCTATGTGACCGTTTTTTCCATAACTAAAATATACCTTGAAAGGCTGTGAAAAGTTTAGACTTATATGTCCCTCCTCTCCGCATCTGTAGCATCTAACTGGCGGTCATTCACCTCCCCTAGAATTTGTTGCTGGTATTGGTGCTGCTGGAGACATCTTCCCATCATCGTTAAATCTTCTCTTCTTGAAATTTCCACTTGAATCATTTCTTCAATTATCTTGGCCACGATTACCACAAGTGTGGTTACCACTTTTGTCCGTATTTTTCCCTCCTCGTTGGTTATCATCGCTCCGATGACCGCTGTCACCGATATGACCCTGGTTGTGGTCCCTCGGTTGAACATACTCACTATCTCGCTCTAATAATTGATCCATGTTGACAACATCTGAATACATAGAAAATTTGTGAGAGATAAGGTATTGACGAATCTGAGGTTTTAGACCTCTCAGAAACATCCGCGTCATACATTCCTTGTGCAAACCTAGATAACTCCACGAACTTCACCTCGTACTGAGACACTATCATGTTGTTCTGTTCCAGTCTAATAAACTCTACCTCCTTCATATGATGAATACTTTCAGGAAAGTACTTGTCATTGAACAGTTTCTAAAATCTTTCCCAAGACATGTTGAGTGCGGCTGGCTGGGTACGCTTCACGGATTTCCACAAGTAATCTACCTCTCCACGGAACATAAATGTGGCGAATGGAACCTTCTGTTCCTCCGTGAATCCCAAGACATCGAATATCTTGGTAATTTGCTTGACCCACGTCTTCGCCTTAATCAGATCCGGCTTTCCCCAGAATTCTGGTGGTCCCAACTCTTTGAACTGCTTGGCTGTGACAAACCGTGCGTTGCTATCATTTCCACCTGTATTTTGTACACGAGTCTCCCTCGTCTAATTTTGCATGAATTGCAAAAAGCTTCTAAACATCCCATCATTCATCGTCTGATCAGTGGTGTAGTTTACAGGAGGAACATTGTCGTCCTGTTGCACGTTCTCCTGATTGGTGAGTAAAGGTGTCTCCATGATCTCATTTACTCCACTGTTAACATTCTCAGTTGCCATTCTTAAATACTGCCATAAAACAAGGGTTAATTAAAGAAATTAACATGCAACATAATAACCCTATACTCTGAACCAACCAACAATAAGCTTAGGTAGGACATACTAGCGAAGGATTTACTCGTCTCTCCCCTCCTAGTTCTATTCCCCGATCTCCGCCAAAGACAATATCTCTATGCTCTGATACTAACTGTGACGCCCCAAAAATAGGTATGCAACACCCATTATGAGTCGCCAAATATGTGGTACAGAAAATAAACTACAACTTAAATAATACAATTGTCGTGCAAAATACGACAACACATACTGTGAGTTTAAATACAAATATTATTTTCTAGACAATATCCACACTCAAATAAGTTCTCATTACAATTATTCATACACTATTTTACAGAAATAATGAAGACTGCTAAAACATCTTTCTAGAACCATCACTCCATACCCCGACTAGATCCTGCTATGTTCTCACCTCCTGAGAAGAAAAATGGAACAAAAAGGAAAAGGGTGAGCTCAACTAGCCCAGTAAAGAATATTATTACTAATATAATATACAACAAATTATCATTAGTCTTTAACAGGGAAAAATCTGATAAAATATAATAGACAACAAGTTTTAGATCAACAAATGCAGCGAAAATAGCAATCCATTAGAAGAGTCACGTAGAGAATGAATTCAACTATCTTCTAAGATTTAAAAGTCCATCATCAATATTTTATCCCTGTAACATCAATCAATATACATCAATAATCAAATATTCATATTTGCACTACATGCCAAAGATATTCATCAGTTAATCATTTATCTTTGCACTACAGGCCAAAGATATTCATTTATATCACCAGTCGGTCATGTTCATCTCAACACCTGTTCATCTTTGCACTACGGGCCAAAGATATTCAATAATATCAACATTTAAGACTAAGGATGATGAAAAATATTTTTAAAAAAATGAATCCAGTGAGACAGAAGGATAAATATTAGAGATTCGTATAACAGTTTATTCAAGATCAATAATAATTCATAATAGCCAATTGTGAAGCATAATTCAAAAATAAAGATCAAAACATGGATACAATCAAAGATAGTAACCATAATAGACATCTTGGGCAAAAAGAAGAAAATTTTATTTTTCGGTGAATGGTGCCGTATATGTGAATAGTAACCCCGACACAAAAAGTTCCAAATTTGATTAAAAAGTTCAAACCAATTTTTCGGCATAATGATATTGAAGAAAATAATATCATTTAAGAAGAAAATAACATCCCTTACCTCAAAATAACGGTACTTCTGATCGGAATATCGGATAGAAAGTTGAAAGAAACTTGTACCGAACAGCAACTCTCAAAGTATCTAAATACTCACAAAAATACGCTCGACAATATAAAGAGAAAGAAAACTTGTTTCTGGTATGATTTTTAATTCTAACCTAAGCATCTATTTATAGGAAAATGCTAGAACTCCATAGGAGACTAAAATAATAAAATAATATTATTTATTCCTTTACATCTACGCATACCCAATTTGATAAAACAAGCCAGCCAATTCTGAAAATCTTTGGCGGCCCACATGTTTAAAATAAAAGTGGATCCCACCCAATTTTAATAAAAATTATTTTATTTTTCGAAAATTCAGTAATTCATAAAAAATAGCCCGTTTATTAAAAGAATACGAATTTTATGTCCATTCCACACGAAATCAAATTCTTTACAACTTTGTAGCTTTGAGTTTTTCCAAATTCCAAACAGAAAATATCCGAAATCCACAAACGGATGATTTTTAATATCTTCATTCCGACAAAATAATGATAAAACACCTCAACATTAATTCCTTCATTTATAACCACATAAATAAATCCATCATTAATATCCACATCAAATAAATATTTCATTATCATATAAATCAATAATGAATTATTCACAAATAATATTATAGAATCACAATTATGACAACCAGGCCATTCCCATTAAAGAGGAGGCTTTCCAATAAGGATTTCTCCTTACTGGCGCGCAATTAGGTGACCAAACCTCTCCTTAGACAGAACTTTCTAGACATTGCCAATAATGCTATCTAATAATATTATTCAAATAATATTAATTATTGATCTGATAATGGAAAATACTGTGCAGAGACAATTATTGAAACAACAATAATATAAAATATCAAAGCAACAATTATTGAATCAATAAAATAAAATATTGAACAGTAACTATTGTAACAATTATTAAGTAGTGCCTTCTTGCGTAAGAATCAATAATTCAAAAATACTGTGCAATATCGTGTGCTACTGTGTAACCACGCGTATTACTGTATTGTAATCCACCGTGTATTCCAACAGTGTTAACTGTAACAACTACACCATTATTTATAAAAACTCAAACTTGTCCTTTTTTTCATCCGACGGTTATTCTGTTATGAGGCCCACGAATGGCTGCGCCGTCGTACGAATATTCCCCGACAACAAGAATATTTCATGACCAAACCGTCGTATGAATATTTTATAACCACTTGCTTATTTTGTAAAATTTTCACATTTCACCCATAACCAAAGTATTATATCAAATTAACTCCTTATTAGTTGAAGATAATAAATAGAGAAAATTTAATTTTATTCATAATAAGTTGGGGTCTTACAATCTTCACATAATCGAAATTCCTGAGGCTTTTGTCAGTCCAATGTTGCCATCCCTGAAGGCGACTAGATGAGTCAGACAGGAAGCGAATGGGAATAAAAGGGTACTCCGCAGAGAATGTGAGTAGAGCAGGGAAAGTTATCCGCACTTTCGTCAACTGTAGCATATAGAAATACACCTCCTTTGTTAGGTGGATGAAAAGTTTCACGATCAAAATTCTTCGTTCGTTCCAAGAAATCGTCAAAACGCCCAAAGAAGGGAGCTTTTCCCCACTCGCTAATGAAGGGGATTTCCTTCGTAGTTTTCAGGTCCGCAGAACGTTTGTTAGAGTTAGCCTATAATGAGGGTGATGTAATATGAGAATTCTATGAAATAAGAAAACGAAGTGCAAAGAATTCAAAATATAGTACTTACCATGGTAAAAGAGAAATTATGAATATCGAACAAACGAGGTCGCCTTGAAAACAATCTCCTTTTCACAATGTCCGGTGCGAAAAAGTCTAAACTTGAATAAGAAGATTTAGCCCAGAAAAGGAGAGATTAAGGATACCTGAAAAGAAGAAGGAACAAAATTATCAAACGATGGAAAATCCTCTAGAGTTCGGTCACCTCGAGATTCGACCACATTGATATTCGGCCTCCTAAGGTTCAGCCACCCTGGGATTCGGTCCCTACTAGGGTTCGCCTGTCCAGGATTGTCTAACTATGGTACCTTGCTTCCTTTCTTGGTTTGTTGTTTAATTGATCGAAACGAAGTGTCGCTTAAAGTTCCTTAAAAGTTGCGTTGTCATCGTTAAGAATAGAACCTGCATTAAATAAAAAAAATCCCTACAGAACATTAATCATGAAGGGCAGTGAATCAAAAAGGAAGTGTAATCATAAAGCTTGGAAGATCGAGCTCCGCTGATTGTTCAAAAAAATTGAAGAATGATTTAAAGACTCGAAATATTTTTGCACGATCGTCACTCCGAAGGCGTGTGTGACACCCCCAAATTTAGGTACTTCATTCCCACAACATTTGGTGCTCACTATTCAAACATTCATACTATCTACCCAAATAAAACAATATTTGAATCATAAAACTTCCCCTTAAATAGGGTTACATCATTAAGTTCAAAAACATCCCAGGTTATCTAACCTTTAAACATCATTCAAATGCGGAATTAAAATTATAACATTACATCATTTAAAATAAAATCTAAGATCATTATAATAAAAGTCTAAAATCATAATCATAATCAAAATTACAAGTCTTCATCACTTGTACATTTTTCCCTTTCCTGTGCTAGTCGAAGGTTCATCTACCTTCTCTTCTTTAGTTACAATGTGTTTATAAATATGCAAGAGTGAGCAAAACAATTGCTCACTGGATATAACAATGAATCACCATGAGAATAACAATAATACCTGCCAACGAAGGCTCATCAAGACTGAATAGTACTCTAACAATGATAATCAGAAACTGGAATCCAAAATATAGAATAAACATAACTGAGGGTCATAAGACCATGAACCATGTCAACCGTTGCGATTAATCTTTCAACCCCAACTTTAACAGTCATAAGACTATAAGGACTCCTCGTACTTAGGGGGATCAGCCCTTTCGTACCATGTATTGTGCACAAACATTTAACGCTATGCGTAAGTTATCCCCTAATAATAATAGGGTTATTCATCTCAGTATTTAGAGTACAATTTCGCTTCAAAGAAGGTATGGTTTGAATAAGCTATCAAGGGTAATTTGAAGTTCAACGAACATCAACTAGTGGACTAGTTGAATCAATAGTGTTTGATAATACAACAATTGATCAATAATAACATAATATGAAACAATGAATAAGTGTAAGAAAACTGACTATACTTGATCTCATGCTTAGAAACAACTACAAAACATAAGTATTGAATGACAATAAAAAACCTTGATTGAATAAAATTAAGCTAGGACTATAAATTATTAAATAAATATTAAGTAATAGCAAGTTGAAAATAAAGCTTACTTATTATGAAAATGACTTGTGTCAAGTAAATGAACTATAATAATTCAACATTTGAAATTAGAATTCAAGAAAGCTACATTCATAATATTCGAATAACAATAATGAAACTTGTCTTACAATAAACAAGTTAGAATGCATCAATAAGTATTGGACTTCAAACTTGTTTGAATAAAATAATGTCATAGCTAGATTGTTCAAATCATGATTAAGAATACAATAGTTCGTTTAACGAAACTTTAAAGTAAGAACTAGTTCAACATAAATTTAAGGATAATAGGCTTGCTCAATGTAAAAAAAAAAAAGTTTAGAAACTTGCTAAATGTAAATATAAAGTTAGAAAACTTGTCTTGAGCGTAAGCTATAAAATTAAACTCACGATCACCTACACATAATTTTATAACCACAATACCTATTAGATTTGCCAACATATCATAACATGATCATTACCATTTACATTTCAGAAACTCGAAGTGTTCTACTTCGCAACACTTACCTAACGTTCATTGTCCAACTAACTAGCAACATAACACGTTCTCGACTTACTAAACATTTTTGCAACTTTGAACTTATTAACCCCAATTCACTATGTTATGTTATCCTTAACATTACTCATTGAACATGCTAACATAATTTCAGGCCATACCATGATGATTGTGACACCCCCAAATCCGGGTTACCTGACTCCCGAGTTTGGTGTTCACGATCCACAATATAAATAACATTTAACTACCCATAATATATATAGATAGTATCTTACATAAATTTTTATCAGAGTTTCTCAATACATTACCCAGGTTCTCTAACCTTAACATTACAAACATACCCTGTAGATATACAAAAAGGTCTTACAATACAACAATATAAATAATACTGTTTAATATAACTAATTTATAACTACGCCTTTGCCTTTATCCTTTGCAGCACCTCCTGCAACTTCGCCCCTAGCTGAAAAATTTTATTTATAGCAAGGGTGAGCAACAAATTTGCCCCGCAAGTTAAGATTATACAATAAAGGTATATGAATCAACAATAAAATCCTATCTATTTTGATAGTATGAAACCAAAGTTCGGGGAACTTTAAAATAGCTGAACAAATTATTATTCAATAACAAGGCTTCTCCTTTTCTATGCAACACCATAATTTGATAATGAAAGAGTACAACGCTTTCAAAATTCTACAAGAATCAATTCTACACGATATCAAAGTGGAAAAATTTCCAAATTTATACTGAGTGATCACACTAGATCTTTGAACTTATTTTCTCGGGCATCTACCAAAGATTTACTTTGATATATACCAGGAGTATCAAATAACCATAAAGATTAAATCATACCCCTCTGCAAGTACTTGGAGCCGGCCAACTCCTTGTACCCTATATTATGCATAATACTCAAAACGCGCGCAAAGGTCGAATTCACGACCAACAATGTTCCCTTTATATAAAAGGTTGTTCTTCTCAGTTTTTGAATCAATATTTTGATTTTACAACGAAATACTGTCAGTTCAAATTCTACTTACTTATTGATCATGCCGAAATAATTGGCATCGATTCTCCAACAACAATGTAATTATTTTCTTGAATTTATCAAGTTCTAACCAATGTTTGTCTAGCCAGAATAATTAGCTAAGACAATTTCTCAACACAATTTGACAATAAACAGAAATTATCTGTACTGTCAATTCTAACTTCTACAGATTTGAATATCCAACAACAGTAATTCTACGAATATATATTTCTAAATAAGTAATTCAATTTGAATTATTAAGCATGCACTAACTGCGAATAATCAACAATAACTTCCCTAGATGTGGTGTAATTAGCAATAATTAACCACCAATAATAATTGAATGAATATAACTCAAGTTGAGTTAGGAAACTTGCCTTCCACGTTGATTACTGCTACACAATATAATTAACTGCGTTTGTGAAACCTATATTCAACAATGTCGGTCTCACAATTAGTATAAACATTTATAACACATAACACTGTATTTTACAGTCAAACTTCTCCTAGGCACATTACCACATAGTCACATTAGTGTTTATAACCTATATAAACACTTATCATTTCTAACTATTTCGATCTGTTTGGACTTTGATCCATTCTCGGTATTCTGGTCACCCTATCCGACAATTAACACAGTTATCTGCCAATTACACTTGGTCTCTAAGCTTCAATATTATTTTAGATAAATCAAATATCGTTTATAATATTTTTCGGAAGCTTTTAATAATTTATAAACACTTATTATAATTTATAATAATTTTTCAAACACTTAAATCATTTTTAAATGATTTAATTATCAAATAATCATATCATTATTAATATTTAATAATATTAAAATATTAATAACATACTTGTAAAAATATTAAAGTTATTATTAATAACTTAAAATATTTTTAAATCATCAATATTCTACTTAAATGATTTTTAAAATATTTAAAATCATTTTTAAACCATCACCATTAATGTATAACTATTAATGAAATCATCATCAAAATATTAAAAGTCATTAATTATAACTTAAAATATTTTTAAACTATTTTTCTTATTTTTAAATGATTTTTAAATCAATAAAATCATTTTTAATTCGTTTATTTAATGTAATAATTAAATAAATCAAATATCATTAATATTAATTTATTAATAAAAATTCTCCAAAAATATTGAAAATTATATTTTATAATTTAAAATATTTTCTAACACTTTATTCTTAATTAAAATGATTTTTAAATCATTAAAATCATTTTTATCTTATTTATTTAATTTAATAATCAAATAAATTTAATATCATTAATATTAAATTATTAATGAAAATTCTCCAAAAATATTAAAAGTTACATTTTATAACTAAAAATATTTTTAAATACATTATTCTCATTTAAAATGATTTTTCATAATATTAAATCATTTTTCTCTAATTTATTTAATAAACTAAGTAAATAAATTAAATACCTTTAATATTATAAATAATTATAAATATTAAAGAAAATATTCCAATTGGTCAAAAATTATTTTTCATAATTTAAAATAATTTTTAAAACTATTTTTGGTAATTTTTATAATTTATTTCTATTTTTTTATTAATTTTCGGAAATTCTGAAAATTAAATTAATTAAAACCGTCGCTATAGGCCTTTAGCGACACAAAGCGTCGCTGTAGGTGTTCTTGAGCTCAAGAACACTGACAGCCGGCAGTTCAAGTGGTCATGTTTGACCGGCTTTAATTTCCAATATGATCATGTTATGGACGATCTAAAACTTTGGTATTGTAGTATTAATGTAACTCTACAATACGTAATCGATAACTTGGTCAATCAACATCACAACAAGGAGATCAAAGCTCCCAAAGTTGCTGTCAGACCGTTTCTGGAATTTTTTCTGGGTTTAAACAGTTCGAGTTGCTATATTCAAGCTCGATTAAAGCTATGTTCTGGTCTTATTTTAAGTCGTTTGATGGTTCAAACTTGTAGTTCTGATGTCAAGGTACATTTTAATAACAACAAATCATTTAAACAACATCTAAAACGCCAGATATATCTCGGTCAAGCATTGTCAGAAAATTCGTGCATGAACTTTTCTGGAATTTCCAGAAAGTTCAGAAACAGACTAGGACGGCTAGTTTGACCATCTACCACGATCGATCTACTGATTATATACATGATATGAAGCCATAAGTTTACAGTACAAATGTCAATCTACAAGTTGGTTACATAAATACCATTAAACAAAATCAAATCTGTCAGATATGCTCGGCAGACGCTCCTTAACCCTTTTTGGGCTACCCAGAATCTTGGTCAGTCAATCCCGGTCAACGGGTTTTGACCGTTCATAACTCCCGATCCAGACATCTAATGACACTGATTCAACTTGCAGAGTAAAGATCACATACCAGGATACATGTAACAACGATTAAACAACAAAAATAACAAACGAACTAGAATCTGTGGCCCCTAACATTAGCTTGTCAGACCACAGATTTTACTCAAGAACAGATTTTGAAAACTCGATTTTTTTCACACTTTGATGCTATGGATCTATGATAGATCATCATAGATCAACTAAAAACATATCCTAGCATGAATCTAAACATATAAACACAATTATTTCCCAAACATCAAAGATCAAAAATAAAAATAGGGTTATACCTTTTTGATTCTGATTTTTGATCTAAGCTCTCCAAGATGTTTTTGATTGATATTGGGACTAAATTTAGGACTGAGGAACTTAATAATTTCGGATCTTAGGTGAGAGAGAGGGTTGGTGAGAGCAAAGTTGGTAAATGACTAAACTTTATGAATTTTCTCTCTCCAATTTTCTTAAATAATCTCTAGATGCATTAAATGATCTGATGTGCTGGCATTTGGAGCTGAATTTGCTGAGATTGGTGTCACATAAGTCAATATGTTTGGTGAACAACTCTTGATTTGGGCAAGATTTTCAAGTTATTACATAAAATATCCATAAAGGGCATTATGGTCATTTCTAAATTTTTCTATAACTTGTATTTTGATGAAACCCTTAGGGTTTAGGGTTTGGATATTAAGGTTTAGGGTTTGAACCCTCTTAGGTTTTAAAAATAAAATTTCAAGTTCCCACAATTTTTAAATTTTAGGGTTTAATTAGAAAAATAAATTTTCTAAAATAAAATTAGGGTTTTTAAAATAAAAATTTAACATTCAAAAATATCATTAGAGTTTCTAATCATATTTAAGTTTAATGACACAATAGTCTTACCCATTAGAATTAGGGTTTCCAAATTTAGGATTTATAATTTCCGGTTTTGAAATTAGGGTTTCTCGGCGTACAATTAGGGTTTCTAACTGTACAATTAATTTTCTAAATCTGAGATTAGGGTTTCCAATCCCTTATTAGGGTTTAATAATATTAAACCTTATTGATCAAAAAATTCTATACCGTTCCAACACATACATACTAATATAATTAATTTAATTATATTTTCTATCGAATCCCGTTCCAAAAATTAGGGTTAGGGTTTCTATTCTCCGTTAAGCACAACTCTACTCTAATTTTATTAGTCAATACATAAATTGACCTTCTCGATATACGTATCATAGAAACTTGTCACAAAATTGATAATTAATATTAATATTAATTAAAAAAAAAAATTCGTAAATTTTAGATTATTCAAAATACTGGGTTATCACAATGATATCCCAAGACTGCAGTAACAACAAAAACAAGAATCTCAAACCAGGGTATGGCGCAGCTACGCCTTACAAAGGCTTGGGACCAGCGCAGCTGCGTCATTTTTTGCCTTGGCACCGGCGCAGCTGCGCCGGTGTTCAGACAGACGCAGAGAGGCTAATGAACAATAATCGACTTTAGCCCAACAAACACAAATTTTACCCACCAAATAGTGAAATTAACACGTAAAATAAATATACCACAATTATAAACATGATTGCTCATATTTACAACCAATTGGAACAATTTAACACCAACTAAAGCTATTTTAATTTCTCCAAATTCATGTTTTTCATATAAAACTCTAATTTTTTATATTCATTTTAGAAATCATCACTGTGATTTCATTACTTGACCAAATTACTCCATTCAAACTACGTTACGTTCGTATCTCAATGAAGTACCATAAAAAAACTTCAATTTACTATTTCTCATACGAATTGGTCACTAAAATTGATACTTTTCATGAACATATGGAAAAATACATATATTGTCAAAAATGTCTACTGATATCCGAAATTAACATGCAATTTTGGTTTAAACATAACATATAATCATCATATACGCATGTAATCATCATAACTAAGTTACCTCACAACAATTTGGCAAAAACATAATTCACAGAGTATAACAAACTTTACCGAGATACTCATAAGTAATATCAAAATAGTAGAACTTACCTTTTGTTGCTTGACAGAAATTCTTGATAAGCACATTGGAATTGACGTGAAAATTCTTAAACTCCTCTCCAATTCTCTCTCAAGTTCTTAATTTTCTCAACTCTCAATTCTCTGAACTCTAGGTTAGCGAATAGAATGCGTAAACCAACTAATAAACAACGCACACAAATAAAACTGTCAGACCTTAATACGCCAACTTAATAAAATGGCAGTTACAAAACAAACGCTCAAATTATAAATATATTCTATTTATTATTCTATTTATTTTATTTATTTTATTAAATTTCAAAACTAGAAATTCAAAAGCCTAAGGCTTGTTTGGCAAATCATTTAAAATTAAAGAGTTAAAATACTTAAGCCTTGTTTGACAAAAACTAATTTAAACCTTTTTTAATTTATTTTAATAAAAACTTTAGTTTATAAATTATAATTACATATTATTTTCATATCCAACATTAACCTATTAAATTAATCACATAATATATTTTAATTAAATATAGCCATTTAGTAAATATCACCAATTTATAATTTTCATTATAACTTTATTTAATAATTTAACACCATCTAAATTATTAAATCAACACAACCACATAACACCTCATGCTATAATACAAACCTCTAAATTATAAATTAATTTAATTTAGAAAATTCTCTAATCATTTAGATTCATCAACCATCACATCAATAAAATATTTATTTAGTAATAAACACCTCAAATAATATTTATATAACTCAATAAATATTTAAATTACACTTTGAAATTTCAGATCGTTACATCCTTCCCTCCTTACAAGGATTCTATCCCTAGAATCGCAATTCAAACAATCAAATCGTCACATTCTCCCCTACTTACAAAGATTCTGTCCCCAGAATTGAAGACACGGACTAAACAAATAACTTAGGGTAATTTTTCATCATATCAGCTTCGAGTTTCCACGTAGCCTCTTCGACGTTGTGGTTCCTCCAAATCACCTTCACAAAAGGTTTTTATTCCTGAGCACTTATTCTTTCCTGTCGACTATCTGCATAGGAATCTCTTCATAAAATAAATCTTTACTAAACTGCAACGGTTCATATTCGATCACATGTTTGTAATCGGGTTTATACAGTCGCAACACCGAAACATGAAAAACATTATGCACATGCTCTAATTCTGGAGGTAAAGCTATCTCATAAGCCACCTCTCCCACTCTGCGTAGAATTTCGAAAGGTCCAATAAACCTCGGGCTGAGCTTGCCTTTCTTCTCGAAACAAATCTTCCCCTTTCAAGGAGAGACTTTTAGGAACACGAAACTTCCTGCTTCAAATTCACGACTTTGTCTGTGTTGATCAGCATACTTTTTCTATCGTTCTTGAGCAGCTAGTAATCTTGCTCTGATGAGTTTAACTACTTCAGCGGTCTACTGAACCAGTTTTGGGCCTAACAGTTGACGTTCTCCAACTTTATCCCAGCATAGTGGGGTTCTGCACTTTCTGCCGTATAACGCCTCATATGGCGGCATACTAATGCTTGTGTGGTAACTGTTGTTGTAAGAAAATTCCACCAATGGTAAATGGTCATCCCAATTTCCTTTGAAATCCATGATGCACGCTATGAGCTTATCTTCAAGAGTTTAGATCGTTCTTTTGCTTTGCCCATCGGTTTGCGGATGATACGATGTGCTCATCTTCGATTGCATTCCCTTGCATTCTTGTAGTCTCCTCCAAAAATTTGATGTGAACCTTAGATCTCTGTCTAATACAATTGATACCGGAACTCCATGTCTTGAAACGATCTCCTTAACGTATAATTTCGCCAGCTGATCAAGATTAAATCTAATCTTTATTAGCAAAAAGTGTGCAGATTTGTTAATCTGTCCACTATCACCCATATCGCGTCGTATCCTTTCTGAGTCATTGGAAAACCTACCACAAAATCCATTGTGATATGCTCCCACTTTCATTCCTATATTTCCAACAGTTGAAGTAATCCTCTTAGTCGTTGATGCTCGGCCTTCACTTTCTGACATGTCAAGCACTTTGCAACGCATTCTGAAACATCTCTTTTCATGTTCGGCCACCAAAAATGACGCCTCAAATCTTGATACATTTTCGTACTTCCCGGATGAACTGAATATCTTGAGCAATGTGCTTCTGTCAAGATTTCTTCTTTAATATCCTGAATTGCTGCAACCCAAATTTGTCCCTCGAATCTTAGCATTCCCGCAGTATCGACCTGGTACTTCACTTCTTTACCCTCAACCATATTTTCTTTTATTTTCTTACATTCCTCATCTTGTAGCTGAGCATTCTTCACTTTGTCAACCAAAGTTGGACTAGCTTCTATCTGGAACAATTTTTCATCGAATTCTTCTGGAAATTTTATTTCTAACTCCAGTCTTGCCATTGCTGAAATGAGCTACTCCTTATCAGTTAACATCAATAACTTTTCTCTGCCTTTCCTACTCAAGGCATCTGCAACCACATAAGCTTTACCCGGATGATAAAAGATCTCACAATCATAATCTTTTATCAGTTCCATCCATCTCCTTTGACGCATGTTCATGTCTTTCTGTGTGAATATATACTTCAGACTTTTATGGTCTGTGTAGATCTCACATTTCTCTCCATAGAGATAGTGTCTCCATATCTTCATTGCGAACACAACCGCCGCTAACTCTAAATCATGAGTCGGATACCCTTTTTCGTAGTCTTTTAGTTGCCTTGATGCATAAACAATAACCTTGCCATTTTGCATAAGGACACAACCCAATCCTTTATGTGAAGCATCATTATACACCACAAAGTTTCCTGTATTATTCGGTAATGACAACACAGGTGCCACACTTAACTTTTTCTTCAGTTCTTGAAAACTTTCCTCACACTTTTTCGTCTAAACAAATTTTACAGATTTTCTTGTCAAATTTGTTAACGGAGTAGCAGTCTTAGAAAAATCTTGAATAAATCATCTATAGTATCCTACCAACCCCAAGAAACTCCTTACCTCCGAAGGTGTTCTTGGTTGTTCCTAATTTATCACAGCTTCAACTTTTGATGGATCTACGGAAATCCCATCCTTATCAATTACATGCCCAAGAAATTATACACGTTCTAGCAAAAATTCACATATAGAGAATTTCGCATACAACCTTTCCTTTCTTAGCGTCTCCAGCGTCAGACGTAAGTGTTCCACATGTTCCTCTTGAGTTTTAGAGTACACCAGAATATCTTCGATGAACACAACCACAAATTTGTCCAAAAATGGTTTAAACACCATATTCATCAAATCCATGAACGCTGCAGGGGCATTTGTCAAACCAAATGACATCACTAAAAATTCATAATGTCCATACCTAGTTCGAAATGCCGTCTTTGGTACATCCTCCTTCCTCACTTTCAATTGACGATACCCACTTCTCAAATCTATTTTCTAGAAATATATAACACGCTTCAAATGATCAAACAAGTCATCTATTCTCGGAAACATATATTTGTTCTTAATAGTGACTTTGTTCAATTCCTTATAGTCAATGCAAAGACGCATCAACCCATCCTTCTTCTTCACAAATAACACTGGTGCTCCCCGCGGTGACACACTCGGTTGAATATACTTCTTGTCTAACAGTTCTTGCAGCTGCACCATTAATTACTTCATCTATACCGGAGCAATTCTGTATAGGGCCTTCGATATAGGAGTGGTTCCTGGCGCTAAGTCGATCACGAACTCGATTTCTCTGTCAGGTGGAAGTCCTGGAAAATCTTCCGGAAACACGTCCACGAACTCCCTAACCACTGATATTTCCTCCAATTTCATACCCTTTTCTTTTTGAGTATCAACTATGTAGGATAAGTACCCTACACAGCCTTTACTTAACAACTTCATGGCCTGCATCATCGTCAGACATTTCATTTGTCTATGTGATTTTCTACCATGAAAAACTACCTTTGACGGAGTCAAAAGGTTTACACACTTCTTTTGGCAGTCAATTATCGCTCCATAATTAAATATGTGAGACCCCAGATTTTATGAATAAATATTTAATTTTTTTCGAAATATTTTTTAAATATTATGGTGTGGATTTGATATAATGTTATAGTTGTGGGTAGTATTTGAAAGTTTTGTAAAGTAAGCAAGTTGTTATAAATATTCGATTGGTCGGGGAATATTCTTTTTGTCGGGGAATATTTGTACGACGGCACAATCATTGGTGGACCCCACAACGGAAGCACTGTCGTAGTTAGAAAACGACAAAAAATATTTTATGAAAATAATGGCGGAGGTTTTACCGTTAATACTGTTGAACTACCCGGTAGTAAAAGTACAGTAATACGCGTGGTTGCATAGTAGCACACGATATTAATTATTGATGCTTAAGTGATAAGTCACTCAGTTATACTGCATTATTGCTACAGTAATTGCTGCATCATATCTCTCATATTATTGATTCGATTATTGTCATAGTATCATCTATATTATATGTTATATTATTAAATCAATAATTCAGACGACAAAGTTATTCATATTATTAAATTGTAATATTTACAATGTCTAGAAGTTCTGTCAATGAGAGATTTGGTCACCTAATTGTGCGCCAATAAGGAGAAATTCTTATTGGAAAGCCCCCTCTTTCCTTGGAACAACCTGGTTGTTAAATATTGTGAGTTATGATATTAATGATGGATAAGTTCGTGTTGATTAAAGATGAATTTGATAGTTCCATTGTGTTGAAATTATTTGTGTTAGTGAGAATCGACATTTATTTCGATAATAATTGATGTCTGGAGGTTATATTGTTCAATCGGGTATTCGGGGCACTTTTCGTGTCAGAGTACTATTCACGAGTTACTATTCACGAGTTACTATTCATGAGTTACTATTCACGAGTTACTATTCACCCGATTACTATTCACTCTAGTATTGTTCACTTGGGTATTTGGGTACAATATTATTCCATGAGGAGATGTGCTAATTTTTCAAACCATTGGTTGAAATTATTATAGTAAATCAATATGGATCGTTGATTTAAAGTCTTAATAGTAACTTGTCCCTTCAATATTACCAAGAGTTAATTGCCCCTTCGTAAATAGTAGTTGTCTCTTCAATATTACCAAGAGTTATTTGCCTCTTCGGTGTTCCAAGAGTTAATTACTCCTTCGCAAATAGTGGTTGTCTCTTCAATATTACCAAAAGTTATTTTGACCCTTCGTTAAGACCAAGAGACACTCTCAATTTTTCTATAAATAGAAGCTCATTCCTTCATTATTTCTTACGAATTCACTAAAACTCTTGAGAGAGAAATTATAGAGAGAAAGAAGAAGAGTATTCTGCTACTTCACTACTTCGATATCCATTGTCTTTTACGGTAAGGGATATTATTTGTTGTACCTATAAGGGGTGTTATTCTTTCTTATTCATGAAGAGAACTTCTGTTATTCCGTTCTTTATTATTCTATTGGAATAACTTGTATACGCGGCATACCCTATACATAACCTGTATACGCGGCATACCCTATACTTGGTGAAATCTTTATGTTATTCCATTCTTTATTATTCTGTTGGAATAACATGTATATGCGGCATACCCTATACATAACCTGTATACGCGGCATACCCTATACTTGGTGAAATCCTTATGTGAATCCATTCTTTATTATTCGGTTGGAATATTCTGTCTGTGTGTTTTACACCAAACCTGGTTCCGTCTTTATTATTCAGTTGGAATATCCTATCTGTGTCTTTTACACCGGACCTGGTTCCGTCTTTATTATTCTGTTGGAATATCTTGTCTATATATTTTACACCCGACCTGGTTTCGTGTTTATTATTCTGTTGGAATATCTTATTTGTGTGTGTTACACCGGACCTGATTCCATTACTTATTATTCTGTTGGAATATCATGTCTATGCGAAGTACCGCATGCATGGTGATTTCTTTTGTTATTCCATTCTTTATTATACTTAGTTGGTTAAACTTTTGACTTTTATACTCCATGAAATTAGTGGAATATCCTTGATATTTGCGCTTCATCCAGTATCTTTTCATGAAAATATTCTTCTAAGCATTCTTGAATTTTACTCTACAAAGAAGTATCATGTTGACAATTTGGACGTTATTAGTTTCTGGATAATTTAATTCGTGAACTTGTTTTATTGAATTCTTATATCATTGTCATCATCCTCATGTTTATATTTTTTTGAAAGTCATCTGTGGCCTGTAGTGCATAGATGGACTTGGTATGATTATGACCAGGGATTATTTGGTATAATCATGACCGTAATGTTACAAATGATGTGGTAAAAGTCCTCATTGGCCCGTAGTGCATTGATGGACAGTTGTTGGCATGATCATGACCATTGATGAATACACGAATATCCTTGGTCTGTAGTGCATGGATAATTTGTGGTCGTGACCCTAATGAATATCCTTGGTCGTAGTGCAGAGATGATTTGGATTATTTATTAAGTTGAGTCTCAGCTATAAAAATTGATTAAAACATTTTAAATCATAAAATATAGTAGATTTTATTCTCTACTTGACTCTTGTAATGAATTGTTTATCCTGCTGTAGTTAAACTTGATGTCTATTGTATTTTATCGGTTTAACATTGTTGAGGACTAATGATAATTTATTCTGCATTATCTTAATTATAATATTTCTTACTGGGCTAGTTGAGCTCACCCTTTCTTCACAGTTCTCTTCAGGAAATGAGAATATAGCTGGGACGAGTCGGGGAACAGATTGACAGTCCAAATGATAGCATTAGTAGTCCTCACTATTCTGTTAAATAGTGTGATAATAAATGTAATGAAGACTGAATTTGAGTTTGTATACTGTCTATGAGGACTCCATTGATAATGGATATTGTTTAGAAGGCAATATTCTTGTTTAAACTCTCAGTTTATGTTTTACCTGACAATTATATAATTATGTTGTATTTGATTTATGTACCATGTATTTGGCTACTCAAGATGGGTGATGTATACCTATTTTGGGGGCGTCACAGAATAGCCAATCCATTCCCAAATTAACATCAAACTCTTTGAGTTTTATTGAAATTAAATCTACTTTCATAACATTCCCCTTAATGTTCACCCTACAGTTCTTGTATACGAACCTAACAGGAATCACTTCCCTATTTGTAATTTCTATGTTTAAAGGAATTTTCAACTCTTCACAAGGTATTTCTAAATTCTTAGCAAATTCATCAGATATAAACGAGCAATTAGCACCCGTATCAAATAATAAATATGCATCTATATCATTAATTGGGATAATTCCTGACACGACATCTTTTGATTGTACCGCGTCCTGCACCGTCATGTTGAAGGTTCTAGCTGTGGGCTTATTTGTTTATGTTGGCCCAACAATAGCCAATGCTCCTCCACTAGCATTTCCTTTGCTCCCATTTGTCTCACCTGATCTCTTCTTAGGGCATTCCTGAGCAAAGTGATCCTTGGATCCGCACGTAAAGCACACATTCTTCTTAGCTTGAGTGCAATTTGGGGCGATGTGACCCTCCTGACCATAATTAAAGCATACTCGTTTCCCCAGCAAACACACCCCCTTATAAAACTTTCCGCACGTAGCACATGCTTTGAACTTCTTATTTTGCTGGTTTGTTTGCTGATTTCTAGCTCCCCCATTTGCATTCCACTTCCTCTTCAGGTTGTTGTTGCCATTTCCGCCATTACCACTAGCACCATTCTTAGTTTCACCTTCACTTTTCTTCTTCCTCTGCTCTTGATTATGTTTTGTTACTGCCTCGCCTGCACTTTCAGCGAGAATCGCCTTCTCTATCACTACCGAAAACGTCTTCAACTAGAACAGGGAAACTCTACTGTACAACCAGGGTTTCTGTCCCTGCTCGAACCTCTTCGCCTTGCGCTCGTCTATGCTAACTTGATATGGCATAAACCTTGCCAACTCATTGAACCTTGCGGCATACTCAGACGCCGACATTATTCCCTTCTTCAATTCCAAAAATTGAACCTCTAGCTGACTCTTCGAACTCTCTGGGAAATATATCTCGACAAACATCTCCTTAAACCTATCCCAGGTCATCACTCCTGGCCCTTCCCGAGTTTTGTTGGCCTTCCACCAATAGCTAGCCTCCGCTTTCAACATGAATGTTGCAAAAGCAGTCTTCTGATTATCGTCAACCCTAGCAACATCAAAAACATTCTCGATTTCCATGATCTAGGTTTGTTCTTCAACTGGATTCATGGACCCACAGAATTCTGGTGGTCCGACCGCCTTGAAGTCCTTAAACGTAGTACCTTGGTTCTGAGGTTGATTATGCAAAACACCCGTCAGTAAAATAACTAGCTGTTGAATCGGATTTCCTTCCATATTGTTGTTGTTGTTTTCCTCAACGGTTCTTCTTCGTGGTGGTTGACGTATTAAAGCCATTTTCTATTAAAGTACATTAATCAGATTCTATTCAATCTTTTAAGTATTATATACTTAAGTCGCACATCATAAAAGTTTTTCATGTAACACTTAACACTTTGAATAAAATAATAACTTTTATTCATTCATCATAAAAACATCAATACAATAGCATCACTGCTATTTACATTACTTTCCTGAACTATAACAGTTGCAGGATAACATCATCATCATCTATCCCATTGGTTATCATACTCGGGATTTACATTTCATTTATTTTCAAAATCACCTATCAATTACAATCTCTACAATGTCCTACTAAGATATTGCGTAGCCTTACGACGCTCTTCCCCCATAATTCAAAACATTGTTCGGCGATCCAATACGTATGATGGTAGCATCTCAAACTGAATCGAATAACTCATGACTCGATCTTATGCTTGATTGACCACGGTGTTGAATACGTTGCTCATTCTTTCATCTTCCTCCTCTTGGCTTGTCCATCACTCTCTGCTATTCCGGCTCGTTGATAAGCTTCAATGTACGCGTCTTCTGCTCTTGCCCTTTTTGTAGATTCTTCTTTTAGTTTATTCTCCAGTTCTGCAATCTTCTCCATCATTCGCTCATTCTATCCTTCAGTGTGGACCATTTTCTCTTCAACGTTGTTCAGTCGTTCTTCTCGATCTTGGATCTCATCGTCTTTTTGTGCCATCGAGGTCTGTTGTTTAGCTACTATCTCTTGTAACTCCTTGACAGTATCTTGAAGTTCCACATTGTGATCATACACCTCGTCGTACATATGGACAGCTATCGAGTTAAATGGAAGCTCTTCCTCCTCGTCCTCCTCATCCGACTGTGGCAACTCCACGGGATCCTCCTCGTCCGTCTCTATCTCATCATCCTCATCAAGGACTCTCTCCTGCTCAACTACTGTGATCGACGGAACTGTTTCCCGTGGCAGTAGTTTATCCCAAATCACCTGAATATCTTGAGGCTCCTCCTCTCTAGCCTGACTGGATCCTCCTACATTAGCCATACTGTCAACCAAAGTTTAAGTTTTAATTACTAATCATTACTACTCGACACTCACGAGCACAAAGATTACTATCACATAAGCACATAAGTGTTTTATTACTTTTTTTTTCCTAAAACTCGATAAGAGTTTATCATCACTATCTTTTCAAAGGTTACTTCCTAATGCTTTTACCCCACCTAAGGATCATAACCTAAGGCTTTGATACCAACCTGTGACACCCCCAAATCTAGGTACTTCATTCCCACAAGATTTGGTGCTCACTATTCAAACATTCATACTATCTACCCAAATAAAACAATATTTGAATCATAAAACCTCCCCTTAAATAGGGTTACATCATTAAGTTCAAAAACATCCCAGGTTATCTAACCTTTAAACGTCATTCAAATGCAGAATTAAAATTATAACATTACATCATTAAAAATAAAATCTAAGATCATTATAATAAAAGTCTAACATCATAAGAATAATCAAAATTACAAGTCTTCATCACTTGTATATTTTTTCCCTTTCTTTTGCTAGTCGAAGGTTTATCAACCTTCTCCTCTTTAGCTACAATGAGTTTATAAATATGCAAGAGGATATAACAATGAATCAACATGAGAATAACAATAATAACTGCCAACGAAGGCTCATCAAGACTGAATAGTACTTTAACAATGATAATCAGAAACTGGAATCCAAAATATGGAATAAATATAACTAAGGGTCATAAGACCATGAACCATGTCCACAGTTGCGAGTAATCTTTCAACCCCAACTTTAACAGTCATAAGACTATAAGGACTCCTCGTACTTAGGGGGATCAGCCCTTCGTACCATGTATTGTGCACAAACATTTAACGCTACGCATAAGTTATCCCCTAATAATAATAGGGTTGTTCATCTCAGTATTTAGAGTAGAAGTCCGCTTCAAAGAAGGTTTGGTTTGAATACGCTATCAAGGGTAATTTGAAGTTCAACGAACATCAACTAGTGGACTAGTTGAATCAATAGCGTTTGATAATACAACAGTTGATCAATAATAACATAATATGAAACAATGAATAAGTATAAGAAAACTGACTATACTTGATCTCATACTTAGAAATAACTACAAAGCATAAGTATTGAATGACAATAATAAACCTTGATTGAATAAAATTAAGCTAGGACTATGAATTATTGAATAAATATTAAGTAATAGCAAGTTGAAAATAAAGCTTACTTATTATGAAAATGACTTGTGTCAAGTAAATGAACTATAATAATTCAACATTTGAAATTAGAATTCAAGAAAGCTGCATTCATAATATTCGAATAGCAATAATGAAACTTGTCTAACAATAAACAAGTTAGAATGCATCAATAAGTATTGGACTTCAAACTTGTTTGAATAAAATAATGTCATAGCTAGATTGTTCAAATCATGATAAGAATACAATAGTTCGTTTCACGAAACTTAAAAGTAAGAACTAGTTCAACATAAATTTAAGAATAATAGGCTTGCTCAATGTAAAAAGAAAAAAAAAAGTTTAGAAACTTGCTCAATGTAAATATAAAGTTAGAAATTTTGTCTTGAGCGTAAGCTATAAAATTAAACTCACGATCACCTACACATAATTTTAGAACCACAATACCTATTAGATTTGCCAACATATCATAACATGATCATTACCATTTACATTTCAGAAACTCGAAGTGTTCTACTTCGCAACACTTAACTAACGTTCATTGTCCAACTAACTAGCAAAATAACACGTTCTCGACTTACTAAACATTTTTGCAACTTTGAACTTATTAACCCCAATTCACTATGTTATGTTATCCTTAACATTACTCATTTAACATGCTAACATAATTTCAGGCCATACCATGATGATATCCCAAGACTGCAGTAACAACAAAAACCAGAATCTCAAACCAGGGTATGGCGCAGCTACGCCTTACAAAGGCTTGGGACCGGCGCAGCTGCACCGTTTTTTGCCTTGGCACCGGCGCAGCTGCGCTGGTGTTCAGACAAACGCAGAGAGGCTAATAAACAATAGTCGACTTTAGCCCAACAAACACAAATTTCACCCACTAAATAGTGAAATTAACACGTAAAATAAATATACCACAATCATAAACATGATTGCTCACATTTACAACCAATTGGAACAATTTAACACCAACTAAAGCTATTTTAGTTTCTCCAAATTCATGTTTTTCATATAAAATTCTAATTTTTTATATTCATTTTAGAAATCATCACTGTGATTTCACTACTTGACCAAATTACTCCATTCAAACTACGTTACGTTCGTATCTCAATGAAGTACCATAAACAAACTTCAATTTACTATTTCTCATACGAATTGGTCACTAAAATTGATACTTTTCATGAAGATATGGAAAAATACATATACTGTCAAAAATGTCTACTGATATCCGAAATTAACATGCAATTTTGGTTTAAACATAACATATAATCATCATATACGCATGTAATCATCATAACTAAGTTACCTCACAACAATTTGGCAAAAACATAATTCACATAGTATAGCAAACTTTACCGAGATACTCATAAGTAATATCAAAATAGTAGAACATACCTTTTGTTGCTTGACAGAAATTATTGCTAAGCACACTGGAATTGACGTGAAAATTCTTAAACTCCTCTCCAATTCTCTCTCAAGTTCTTAATTTTCTCAACTCTCAATTCTCTGAACTCTAGGTTAACGAATAGAATGCGTAAACCAACTAATAAACAACGCGCACAAATAAAACTGTCAAACCTTAATGCGCCAACTTAATAAAATGGCAGTTACAAAACAAACGCTCAAATTATAAATATATTCTATTTATTATTCTATTTATTTTATTAAATTTCAAAACTAGAAATTCAAAAGCCTAAGGCTTGTTTGGCAAATCATTTAAAATTAAAGTGTTGAATACTTAAGCCTTGTTTGACAAAAACTAATTTAAACCCTTTTTAATTTATTTTAATAAACACTTTAGTTTATAAATTATAATCACATATTATTTTCATATCCAACATTGACCATTAAATTAATCACATACTATATTTTAATTAAATATACCATTTAGCAAATATCACCAATTTATAATTTTTATTATAACTTTATTTAATAATTTAACACCATCTAAATTATTAAATCAACACAACCACATAACACCTCATGCTATAATACAAACCTCTAAATTATAAATTAATTTAATTTAGAAAATTCTCTAATCATTTAGATTCATCAACCATCATATCAATAAAATATTTATTTAACAATAAACACCTCAAATAATATTTATATAACTCAATAAATATTTAAATTACACTTTGAAATTTCGAATCGTTACATCATTCCCTCCTTACAAGGATTCTGTTCCCAGAATCGCAATTCAAACAATCAAATCGTCATAGCGTGACTCTCGTGCAAGAGGAAAATATGAGCACAAATATAAAATTAGAGCTCACGTGTGATCTAAAGAATTAAATGAACCGGGAGAAGTCTCCACGTGTCCCGAGGCAGAACGCTCGTGGAGGCTACTCATTTTAGAAATTGATTGAAGGATTGGATTGGTGGCTAGAATGACATGATGATTTAGGCATTACTTAAATAACTAAGGGTATTTCCAAAATTTCTTCTGAAATCACATGTCATGCACAAGACCCAGACATGTGCCAGGCACGTGACCATTTTTCAGGAAACTCTATAAATACTCCTTTTATTTCAATAGAAGGGGATTTTTTGATTCTCTGTGAACTGAAGACTTTGAAGAAGACTCTTGAATTTTAATAGTTCTATCACGTGTTATTCACAAAACCCTAATCCTAATAAATTACGGTTTACTGACAACATTATGTAAGATATTTTAAAGAAAGATATGTATCGTGCTCCTCAGTGATGGTACATATGCTCTGACTTAGATGCAAGATCATTATTGATGACATGATTATTCAGTATTGAAGATCGGTCATATTTCTGAATATTTTTTTTGTTATTTTTATGTTTATATTTCTAAAGTAATTATGGTGCTCACTAACTATTGGCTACAATTAATTAATCTTTTTAATTTGATTTATTAACTATTTTGAAGGGACTATATTTGTATTTTTTTTATTAGTTGTAAACTTTTCATGCATAGTAATAGATTTACGCATTCAATATATTTCAAACTTTTAGATTGGGATAAATCACTTTTTGGTAATTGTACTAGGGTCCGATTTTCATTGTGGTTACCGAATTTTTTTTATTACAATCGAATAACTGTACTCTCAAATATTACAAAATGGTCATTAATTTTAATTTCTGTCCAAAAACCAGACGAAAATGCTTAGTAGACTAATAGAATCCAAGTGGCATTGAGGTGGCACGTAGGGTCCACTCCTACGTGGATCCGTAGTCAAGATAATACACTTTTTGGTTACTGTACAAGGGTCCGATTTTCTTTTTGGTTACCGAAACTTTTTTTGTTACAATCGAATAATTGTACTCTCAAAAATTATAAAATGGTCATTACTTAAAAATTATTATTACTTCAAATTTATTATTATTTAAAAATTATTATTTACAAAATGATCATGTATGTATTATTTAATAAGTTTATTTGGTTTATTTATTTAGCACTAAAAAAATTATGCACATGCAGTATGTATTGCATGTATTTTGAAATTATCATGTCATTATTGTCAATAATATTATTATTACTATTATTATTATTTTGAAATTATTATTATTATTATTATTATTATTATTATTATTTTAAAATTATTATTATTATTATTATTTTAAATTTATTATTATTATTATTAGCCACTTGCGCTTTTGGTGGCAGACAGTTGTTGTTGGATTCTCCGGCAACTCTGTTTATGTTGATTTATAATATTCTAACCTTTTTGTTTTGATGATGACTTAATATTATAGACTAATTTTTCTATTGTGTAATTTCAGGAAATTGATGAAAGATCGTTGATATGAAAGATTTTGAAGATTTGAGTCTTAAGAAAAATATGTAAGGTCATTGCAAATATTTAATTTTTCGATACAAGGCTCTAGGACATTTTATTTATACATTAAAATGTGATTAAATATCTTATGCATGCCTAAGTATGTTACATTAATGTTTTATTGCCATGTGTTAAGACTTGTGCTATTTGTATAACACGTGGGCTACAAAGTTGTTGGAAACATAAATGGCATAGATATAATCATTATCTATTAGAAGACTAAATGCATATTTCTTGAAAATACAAGATAATGATTGTACTGAGAAGAGTTTGAAATTTGTTTAGCACTTCACAATAATTACGGATCTAACACTTTGGTTTGTTTTGAAAAGAGTATTGTGTTATAAACTGATAAGAGGATAATGGTTGAAAAAAGTCAAATGGAGATATATTCGGTTATTTGCTTCTAACTGATATATTTTTAAGTGATATATTTGATTCATACTGATCTTTTCTATCATTCTCAACGGAAATATTATTGGACGTTGCAGTTGTTATTATCCAACGTATACATCTTTTTTGTAGCAACGGTAATAATATTGGGCTATAAAGAGGAACTGTTATCAGTGGAAAAAGAACAACACTTACAACACTTGAATCAAATATAGCACTCATATACTTGAAAAGCAATTTTATCTTCTGTGCAAAAATTCCAGCTGCTGTGATATTATAATTCTGATTATTTTCAGCATATTTCTGTGGGCTATAAATCGGTAATATCCTTCTATTACTATTTGATCATTGCATACATTAGTTGAGCCTTGCATTGTTAAATTATGTATTTGCCTTGATCATTAGACCTCTATAAATTGTAATCTTATATTTTTAGACTAAGTGTTGTCTAAAGGTTTTTTAATCCGGGTAGATTAAGGTTTGTTTACAAACAGGATCAAGGAAGCTTAGGAGCTTAAGGAGTGCATTGGTGCACAAGGAGCAAGTGTGCTCAAGTGAATTATTGTAATTCAATTTGATTGAATCTGTTTTGTAACAAGAGTCATTTTTAAAGGAATAAAAGTGAGTCTCCAATACTAGTTGGTATTGGACGTGGACTAGGCTATTATTATAGAGGGTAATAGCTGAACCACGTAAAAAATCTTGGTGTTATTTTATTGCTTGATTTTCTTTAATATTTCTAAAGATAATTAGTTTTCTTAATATTTAAAATATAAACTTTTTCTTCATCTTGAGATAGTATATTTACATCAAGTATTTTATCTGATTTATAAATTCACCAAGATATTTTCTTAAACAAAAATTCAATTCGGTAGACTGCATTCATTCAGCAAGCTGCATTCTTTGATTCAGTAGGCTGTATTCAATAGTTTGAATTTAAAGTTTTAAAATTGGTCATAGTTTGCTCTCACACTTATTCAATCCCCCTTCTAAGTGTGCCATATCTGAATTTCAATTGGTATCAGAGCTAGGCTCTACTTACTTGGTCTTAAAGGTGACTTGTAGGGAAAGATTCTAACATGGCACAGTTCGGGAGCAACAATCAAGAAGGTCAATCAACAAATAGACCTCCTTTGTTATATGGAACAGAAAATTACAACTTCTAGAAATTCCGAATGAGGATCTACCTTCAAAGATATCCTTGGGAATGGTGGGTTGTGGAGAACGGACCAGTTATTCCACGAAGAGAAGATGGGACACCAAAGATTCTACTAGAAATGGATCCAAACGAAATCTACATGGTGTCATATAATTCGAAAGCAATGAACACACTTCTCAGCGGCATGGTACAATCCGAGATAGATAAAGTCTCTTCATGCAACACAGCCAAAGAGATGTGGGATACTTTAGTGGTAAGTCATGAAGGTACTTCAAAAGTTCGAGAAGTCAAGCTAAGCATGCTCATGCATGATTACGAAATGTTCAAACTCGAGAAAGATGAAACCATAAAGATGGCTCAAGCAAGGTTCCTTGTTCTTTTGAACTCATTAAAGCTACTGGACAAATCTATTCCACAAAGTGAGATTAATCGTAAGTTACTTCGGGCTATGCCCAAGAGGTTTGCTTCTAAAATCACTACTCTTCAAGATTCCTCTACTATATCTACTATGGATACATTAACCCTTTTTGGTGAACTTGAGGAATATGAACATCAGTTTTAGCTCTTAATGCAGGAAATGAAGAAGAGCTTGATGATGATTCGGATGAAGAGATAGCCTTGATGACCAGAAGACTCAAAGGACTTATTCAAAGAAAGAATAAACGAAAGAATATCTTCAATTCAAATAAAGGCAAGGGAAAACAAACCGAGGAGACGTGTTTTTAATGTGGACGTCCAGGACACTTCAAGAAGGACTGTTTTCAACTAAAGAATAAAGGAAAAACAAGCTTTAAGGATAATAAGAGAAACAAGGCTCTAGTCACTTGGAGTGATGAAGAAGAATCTGAAGTTGAGGTCGATGCCAAGGATGAGATAGCTCAAGTATGCTTCATGGGAATAGAAGGTGAATCTAATGAGGTATCTATTTTTGAACTTATTTCTTTGAAACAAGAAAATGAGAAATTGAAAGAAAAGAATGCATGTTTGAAAGACTTAGTCAACACATTAATGGGTGAAGTAGAATCTTTGATAGATGAAAAGAAAAATATTGAAAAGGAATCTATATGTAAAGAAGAAAAAGTTTTGATTGCTAAAAACAGTTTTCTTGAGAATTATAACAAAGTTCTTTTCAACAAAGTAACTTACTTGAACAATGAAGTTGAAAAATTGACTAATGAATTAAAAATGAGAGATTTGTGTATTGATGCATTTAGTGATAAATCGTCTGTTAAAACATCTCCTAATGACGAACTTCAAAAAGAAATAGCTTCACTAAAATTATCTCTTGCTAAATTCGTTCAAGGTGAAGAAAATTTAAATGTCATTTTGGGTAAACAAAGACCTACTTTTGAAAGACAAGGAATTGGTTATAATTCTATGCATGAAAAGGGTAATATGAAAATGCTAAAGTCAAAATCACGTTTTAGATTAAATTATTGTTCACCTTTTACAACATGTAGGAATTGTGGCATTAAAGGTCATTTAGACATAAATTGCTTTAAGAAGAATAAGATTAAGAAGGTTTGGGTTAAAAAGGATGATTTACCTGCAACTAACGTAAAAGGACCCAAAAAGATGTGGGTACCAAAAGGATGAATTATTTTTTCGTGACAGGTATGTTTTAAGGCAAGAGTTCCTTCTCGAAAGTGGATTCTTGATAGTGGATGCTCTCGTCATATGACCGGTGATAAATCTAAGTTCGTTGAACTAAAACTCAAGAAGAAAAACGGAACTGTCACATTCGGAGATAATCGAACTTGTGAGATTATTGGAAAAGGTAAAATTGGTAATGGTAAGGTTAACATCGACAATGTTCATTTAGTTAACGGCCTTGAATTTAATCTTATTAGTATAAGTCAATTAATGGACAATGGTTACCAAGTTAGTTTTGATAAAGAAAAATGCACTATTTCTCATGGTACTAACAATGTTTCTCTAGTTGCACAAAGAGAAGGAAATATATATACTATTGATTTTGAGCAACAGGATGAAGAAGTATGTTTAGCATATGTACAAGATGAGGCTAATTTGTGGCACAAGAGGATGGGACATGTTCATATGGATTTAATCAAGAAATTATCCTCAAAGAATCTCGTCAAAGGGTTGCCGAAGATCAAATATGAAAAGAAGGGAATTTGTGTTCCTTGTCAACTCGGGAAACAAGTAAGAACGTCATTTACAGCAAAGAACATGGTATCAACCTCTTCTCCTTTACAACTACTCCATCTTGATCTATTTGGACCAGAAAGACATCCTAGTATAAATGGTAAATTTTATGCTTTTGTAATAGTAGATGATTTCTCTAGATATACATGGGTATTATTTTTGAGAACTAAAGATGAAGCATTCAAGGAATTTGAGAAATTAATCAGAAACTTGGAAACAAAATATAGTCTAAAACTTGTAAGGATAAGAAGTGATCATGGTACTGAGTTTCTAAAAGACTTTATAATATTTCGTGATCAAAAGGGTGTTAGTCATGAATTTTCTGCTCCTAGGACCCCTCAACAGAATGGAGTTGTAGAAAGAAAGAATAGGACATTACAAGAAACAGCCAGAACTTTATTACAAGAAAGTAAACTTCCTAAAAAGTTTTGGGTCGAAGCTGTAAACACATCTTGTTATGTTTTGAATAGAGTACTTATTCGTCCAATCATTTTGAAGACCCCTTATGAACTGTTAAATAATAAGATTCCTAATATTAGTTATTTCAAAATTTTTGGATCTAAATGTTTTATTCTAAATACTACTGATAACCTAGGAAAATTTGGTGCTAAATCTTATGAAGGAATTTTCATTGGGTATTCACAGAATAGTAAAGCATATCGTGTATTTAACATTAACAAGTTGAGTGTTGAAGAATCTGTTCATATTCAATTTAATGAAACTCACAATGATCTTCCAAAAGAAAGAGATGAGGATGCAGGTACATTGGAGATCTTAGTAAATCCAGCAAACCGGAGGAACCTATTCAGCAAACCAAGTGAACAAATCCAGCAAGTTGAATTGGAAAACTTTCAAGATGAAGAACAAAATACAATAGAAGAACTTGAGGCAGAACTTCCTCAACAAGAAGAAGTCATACATGATGTACAAATGCCAAAGACTGCAAGATATCTCAAGAACCATCCACCGGAAAACATCATTGGAGATATAAACAAAGGAATCACTACAAGAAGAGGATTGCAAAATCAATGTGCTTTTTCAGCATTCTTATCCCAAGTTGAGCCAAAGAATGCTAAGGAAGCTATCCTAGATGAAAGCTGGCTAATGGCAATGCAGGAAGAACTTCAACAATTTGAACGATGTCAAGTTTGGGAATTATTGTCTCCTCCTAAAGATAGTTCCATTATTGGAACAAAATGGGTATTAAAAAATAAGCTTGATGAACATGGGACAATTACTCGAAACAAAGCAAGGTTGGTAGCTCAAGGATACAATCAACAAGAGGGGATCGACTACGAAGAAACTTATGCTCCAGTTGCAAGACTAGATTCTATCCGTATCTTGTTAGCATTTGCTTGTTACAAGAAATTCAAGCTTTATCAAATGGATGTAAAGAGTGCGTTTCTTAATGGCTACATCAATGAAGAAGTATTTGTCAAACAGCCTCCTGGATTCGAACATGAGAAATATCCCAATCATGTTTTTAAGCTAAAGAAAGCTCTCTATGGTCTCAAACAAGCTCCCAGGGCTTGGTACGAGAGGTTGAGTAAGTATCTTCTTTCAAGTGGTTTTACTAGAGGTAAAATAGATTCTACATTATTTATTAAACATGAAAAACAAGAAATAATCATTGTTCAAATATATGTAGATGATATTATATTTGGTGCTACTAATGATTTTCTTTGTGAGTGGTTTTCAAAGTGTATGCATAAGGAATTTGATATGAGCTTAATGGGAGAGCTACATTACTTTTTGGGACTTCAAATCAAGCAAACAAAGGAAAGGATCTATATTCATCAAACCAAATACACTAAAGAATTACTCAAAAGATTTGGTTTTGAAGAAACCAACCCAAAGACTACACCAATGAGTACATCAATAAAGCTCACATCAGATGATAAAGGTATAGATGTAGAGGTAACTAAATATCGAGGTATGATTGGATCTTTATTATATTTAACTGCATCTAGACCTGATATAATGTACAGTGTATGTCTTTGTGCTCGATTTCAATCTAAACCCAAAGAATCCCACTTGCAAGCAGTTAAAAGAATTTTTAAATATTTAAGTGGTACTTTAAATTTAGGATTATTTTACCCTATATGTAATCATTTTGATCTAATGGGTTACTCAGATGCTGACTATGCAGGATTTCAAATTGATAGAAAAAGCACAAGTGGTGCGTGTACATTTTTGGGACATAGTCTTGTTTCATGGCATAGTAAAAAGCAAACTTCAGTTGCTTTATCAACTACTGAGGGTGAATATTTAGCTGCAGGAAGCTGTTGCTCTCAAATATTATGGATGAGACAAACATTATGTGATTTTGATATTATCTGCAATAATGTGCCTATATATTGTGATAATTCTAGTGCTATTGACATATCAAAAAATCCTGTTTTGCATTCACGAACAAAACATATAGAAGTAAGACATCATTTTTTAAGGGATAATGTTTCAAAAGGGTTAGTCAAATTGGTTTTTATACCTACCGAAAAACAATTAGCTGATATTTTTACTAAACCCTTAAGTGAAGAAAGGTTTTGCATGCTAAGAAGAGAACTTGGAATGTGCATGGTTTAATATGTTTACGTACTAAAATAATTCATGCATTAATATCTCATAATTATAATATATCTGCATGTTATTTTTTAACTATGTTGATAAACATTATCTGTATGTAACCGGCGTATCTGCACTGACACGATTCACGATATCTATAGGATTTGATATTTGAAGAGACGGAAACTGAAGAAGTCTATTAGCTCTAGATACATGGTTTTATTAAAAGATCATAATTATCTTCGGATATTTATTAAGTAGGAAACGTAAGGTCTTCCACCTTGGAACTCGGAACTACAGCCGAACAGACACTTTCGAAATTTGAAAAGACACACGCTTTTCGGTGATATATTCTTAGTTTATATCTTCAGATTTCTTCATTAGATAGATTTTACGTCTTCATATCTTCATTTTCATCAATCGGTAACACCATGAAAACCAGAGCTAGTAAGCGATCGGCTGGAAAGTCAACCAACGAAGGATCTTCGTTGAAGAGTCACACCGGACTAAAAATGAAATCTAAGCGAGTGCCAAAGAAATCTTCTGTGCATGTGTCGTCTGATGCAACAATCTTATCCGACGACTCAGACTCTAGTTTCTCTTTCCTAAAAGCTTCAGACATCGAACCGTCTCACCGAGGAAAGTTGAAGAAGCCAATGGATGAAGAACAATTTTTCTCACAGCCAGAGTCTCTCTCAAATCTGGTAAATCCATTCTCATCTTCTTTTGATTTGCAAGACAATTTCTTTAGAGGACCCAGTTTCGAAACTCGTTTTAAAAACTCCATTGCTACAAAACAATTTGTGTATGAAAAATCTTTGGATCTCTTTTATCTCAAACACTCTGTTTTGGAAAAACTTTTCACCGAGTGCAACATTTTTTCTATGTTATTTCCTCCTACTGTTGCCTATCCTCGGTTGGTTCAACAATTTTACACTAATCTTGAATGTAATGGAGATTGTTTTACTACATTTGTCAAAGGAAAATCTTTGTTTTTCACGAGTATCGATTTTGGAAGTATTCTGGGTATTTCTTCTACTGGACCATGTCCTTTCACTCTCAAAGGAGCGGCCAATATTCCTTTTACTCCTTTAGAACAACTTCATATAGTCATGAATGACTATTCTCTTTCATCTCTGTTTCTTCCAAAAACTATCAGTGTATGTCCAAATGCATGTGTGTTGCACAAGTTGGTTCGATATAATCTGTTTCCTCGTCTTGGTGGGGGTTCTGATTTTACTTATCAGGATTTGGTTGTTGTAGCTATGATTCTCAAAGGAATAGTTTTTAATTTTTCAAAAATGATGTTATCTCACATGCAAAGTTGCATTCGTCAAAGCAAGAAATGCCTTCCTTATGGTAAATTTCTCACCAAGCTTTTTCAACATTTTAAAATTTATTTTGATGATGAAATTTCTGTTACAAATCATGAGCTTATTGACACTGCAAATTTGACAAAATCACACATTACTTTTCTTGCTGGTGAATTTGTACGTCTTCTGCCTGATCCTCCTATTATTCCTCCTCCTATTTCTCATACTCCTGAATCATCGTCTTCTTCGTTGCCAAATTCTAATGGGTCTGATGTTATGACTGTTTTGACCGAAATTTTACAAAATCAAAATTCTTTGAAAGATGAGTTGGTTGAAATCAGACAACGTCTTGATCGTCTTGAGAAAGGAAAGTTACCAATGGATGCCCCTGAGATCAATAAATTATATCATCGAATTGAAGATGAATTTATTGACCTTCAAGCGGGTTTTGAGATTAAAACGTTGGCTATGGTTGAAGCACTTCAACGCAAGGTTAATCGAAACACTTGTCAATTAAGTCAAGAGGTGAAATTTGTTAGTTATCAAATTGGGGAGTTCGCAGATTTTATGGCTACACGGTTCAATGCTATTGGTCAGAAGTTTCATGTTCCAACAATGTTTTCTCCAATTCCCGAATGGCCAATGAACAACTGGATGGCTGAATACAAGGGAGATTTTTTGGATATGGAGCTTCCTCCAGCGACCTTTATTCCTCGACCACCTCGACTTGCCAACGATTATACCTTGGAAGAACGTCTTCATCGCCTTCGTCATCGTCCATACTTTACCACTCGTGCAGAACAACAAGCTAATCTCGAGGAAATTAATTAGAGTCTTTTTGCATGATGACAAAGGGGGAGAATTCTGAAAAATTCTGAGATTCTATTTTTGAAATTCTGTTTTTGAATCTGTTTTTGTTTAAAGACTATGGGTTTAAGTTAGTTTTAAGGCATGATTGCCTGGATGATTAAACTGGATGTTAAGATGGATTTTGCTGCATGTTTTTAAACTAATTTTGTTGCAGGCATTGATTGTTTTAATATTTGAATACTAACATGCAGGTATTATAAATATTTCCTGAAATGTGCATGAATTCAGAGGGAGTTATGAATTCAGGGGGAGTTATAATTTTTGGTATTGTCATCATCAAAAAGGGGGAGAATGTTGATTTATAATATTCTAACCTTTTTGTTTTGATGATGACTTAATATTATAGACTAATTTGTCTATTGTGTAATTTCAGGAAATTGATGAAAGATCGTTGATATGAAAGATTTTGAAGATTTGAGTCTTAAGAAAAATATGTAAGGTCATTGAAAATATTTAATTTTTCGATACAAGGCTCTAGGACATTTTATTTATACATTAAAATGTGATTAAATATCTTATGCATGCCTAAGTATGTTACATTAATGTTTTATTGCCATGTGTTAAGACTTGTGCTATTTGTATAACACGTGGGCTACAAAGTTGTTGGAAACATAAATGGCATAGATATAATCATTATCTATTAGAAGACTAAATGCATATTTCTTGAAAATACAAGATAATGATTGTACTGAGAAGAGTTTGAAATTTGTTTAGCACTTCGCAATAATTACGGATCTAACACTTTGGTTTGTTTTGAAAAGAGTATTGTGTTATAAACTGATAAGAGGATAATGGTTGAAAAAAGTCAAATGGAGATATATTCGGTTATTTGCTTCTAACTGATATATTTTTAAGTGATATATTTGATTCATACTGATCTTTTCTATCATTCTCAACGGAAATATTATTGGACGTTGCAGTTGTTATTATCCAACGTATACATCTTTTTGGTAGCAACGGTAATAATATTGGGCTATAAAGAGGAACTGTTATCAGTGGAAAAAGAACAACACTTACAACACTTGAATCAAATATAGCACTCATATACTTGAAAAGCAATTTTATCTTCTGTGCAAAAATTCCAGCTGCTGTGATATTATAATTCTGATTATTTTCAGCATATTTCTGTGGGCTATAAATCGGTAATATCCTTCTATTACTATTTGATCATTGCATACATTAGTTGAGCCTTGCATTGTTAAATTATTTATTTGCCTTGATCATTAGACCTCTATAAATTGTAATCTTATATTTTTAGACTAAGTGTTGTCTAAAGGTTTTTTAATCCGGGTGGATTAAGGTTTGTTTACAAACAGGATCAAGGAAGCTTAGGAGCTTAAGGAGTGCATTGGTGCACAAGGAGCAAGTGTGCTCAAGTGAATTATTGTAATTCAATTTGATTGAATCTGTTTTGTAACAAGAGTCATTTTTAAAGGAATAAAAGTGAGTCTCCAATACTAGTTGGTATTGGACGTGGACTAGGCTATTATTATAGAGGGTAATAGCTGAACCACGTAAAAAATCTTGGTGTTATTTTATTGCTTGATTTTCTTTAATATTTCTAAAGATAATTAGTTTTCTTAATATTTAAAATATAAACTTTTTCTTCATCTTGAGATAGTATATTTACATCAAGTATTTTATCTGATTTATAAATTCACCAAGATATTTTTTTAAACAAAAATTCAATTCGGTAGACTGCATTCATTCAGCAAGCTGCATTCTTTGATTCAGTAGGCTGTATTCAATAGTTTGAATTTAAAATTTTAAAATTTATCATAGTTTGCTCTCACACTTATTCAACCCCCCCCTTCTAAGTTTGCCATATCTGAATTTCAGTTTAAAAAAAAGAGTTGATTAGATTCAGCAGAATCAAGAAAAGAAAGGGGGGGTTTTCTTTCTTAAATGATAAAATACTATTAATAATAATAATTTTAAAATAATAGTAATAAAATACTATTAATAATAATAATTTTAATAATATGTAGAACTTCGGAGTAAAATTAATAGTATTGTATAACAATAATTTTAAAATAATAATAACAATTTTTAATAATAATAATAATAATAATAATAGTATTAATAATAATTTCAAAATAATAATAATAGTAATAATAATAATTTTGAAATAATAGTATTAATAATAATTTCAAATAATAATAATAATAATTTCAACGTTGACTTTCAACATTTTTAAATAATAATAATTTCTAAATAATAATAATTTTTAAGTAATGACCATTTTATAATTTTAAGAGTACAGTTATTCGATTGTAACAAAAAAAAATTCGGTAACCACAATGAAAATCAGACCTTAGTACAGTAACTAAAAAGTGAATTATCTTGACTACGGATCCACGTGGGAGTGGACCCTACATGCCACCTCAGTGCCACTTGGATTCTGTTAGTCTACTAAGCATTTCCGTCTTGTTTTTGGACGGAAATTAAAATTAATGATCATTTTGTAATATTTGAGAGTACAGTTATTCGATTGTAATAAAAAAAATTCGGTAATCACAATGAAAACCGGACCCTAGTACAGTGACTAAAAAATGATTTATCCTCTTTTAGATTATTTAAGGAAAAAAGATGACCAAAAACATGTGATAATATGATATTACGACATATTAATTTTCTTAAGATTATTATTTTTGACAAAAGTATCCCTCATATTTTATTAATTTCAACATCGGTTATTTATATTTTACACAATTACAGAAAAATTTATCAACCAAAATACCCATGTATATTATACGCGTTCCTCTTTATTTTAATAATTCGGTTTAAATGTTTTTTTTCCCTTATTTGTACTATTTTTTTAGTTTATTATCAGAAGTTTAAATTTATTATTGTGCTTAATTAACTTAATTAATGAAATTTAATGTTACGTCTAGTAATATGTTAAAAGTATTGCAATTTTTTAACATATTTTATTAAATATTATTGAATTAATTAGTTGGGCATTTTTACGACTGTTAAATTACGTACGTACATTTGACAAAAACTCTTTGAATGAATCATAAATCATTTAACATAAATTAGTATATGGGCAATTTAATAAAAGATGAATATTAAAAAAATATACCCAGTAATTTTAAATATGTATCAAACTTTGAGAAAACAGTTACTAATACATAATTTCTATCAAATAAAAAATGATAAAATATAACCATTTTTTGCTAATAATAAATACCTAATTGATAATCTAAATATTATTAAGTATCTGACTTAAATCTAACTTAATTGCCAGTGCGATTTTCTTCACCAACATTTTAAATTATAACACACGCTATTTGTTATAAAATTATACATAGTATGTGAATGTCTAAATACATTCTTAAACTCTTTATTATTATGTTCATTTATCATTCTCAAGTTCATTTAATTCTACACCTTCCTATGACTTTTGAATTTACTAGTATTTATGTACATGTGTCTATAAATAAGAGTATTGTGGAGAAAATGATGTACACATAACTACAATTATAAGATTACATGAAATAAAAAATACTATCTCCTTTCCCCTAATCGTCATTGTTCTTATTATTCTATTTACTCTTTATTAAGTATAATGTATCTAAATATATAATTTTATTATTGTACTCTTATAAAGTTTCATAACACGTTATCAACACGAATCTCTATTCAAATTTGGAAAAGAAGTCGTTCTCTCATTGTTCTTCAAACACCAAATATTATTTGTAAGACCCGAACTTATTATAAACAAAATTGAATTTTCTCTATTCATTATCTTAAAATAATAAGGAGTTAATTTGATATAATACTTTGGTTATGGATAAAATGTGCAAATTTTACAATATAAACAAGTGGTTATAAAATATTCATTTTTATCGGGAAATATTCGTTTGGTCGTAGAATATTCTTGTTGTCAGGGAATATTCATACGACGGCGCAGCCATTTGTGGACTCCATAACAGAATAACTGTCGGATGAAGAAAACAACAAGTTTAAGTTTTTATAAATAACGACGTAATTGTTACCGTTTACACTAAGATTACCTGATGGTTAAAATACAGTAATACGTGTGGTTGCACTGTAGCACACGGTATTGCACAGTAATTTTGAATTATTGATTCTTACATAAGAAGGCACTACTCAATAATTGTTACAGTAATTACTATTCAATATTTTATTTTATTGATTCAATAATTGCTGCGTTGATATTTTATATTATTGTTGTTTCAATAATTGTCATTGCACAGTATTTCCCATTATCAGATCAATAATTCATATTATTTGAATAATATTATTATATAGCATTATTGGCAATGTCTAAGGAAGTTATGTCTAGGAAAGGAGTTTGGTCACCTAATTGCGCGCCAGTAAGGAGAAATCCTTATCGGAAAGTCCCCTCTTTCCTGGGAACGACCTGGTTGTCATAATTGTGATTCTGTAATATTATTTGTGAATAATTAATTATTAATTTATTTAATAAGGAAATATTTATTTTATGTGGACATAAATGATGGATAGGAAAATATTTATTTTGTGTGGATATAAATTAAGGAAATAATGTTGAGGAGTTTTATCAGTATTTTGTCGGAATGGAGGTATTAAAAATCGTCCATATGTGGATTTCGGGCATTTTTCGTTTGGAATATAGAAAAATTTAAAGCTACAAAGTTGTAGAGAATTTAATTTCCTATGGAATGGACATAAAATTCGAATTTTTCTGACAAAAGGGCTATTTATTATGAATTATTGAAGTTTTGAAAATTAAATATTTTTATTAAAATTATGGGTGGGACCCACTTTTGTTTTTTTTGAAAACATGTGCTAAAAATTTGTGTTCAAAGTGGAGAGCTGGTAGGTGGCATGCGTAAAAAATTATACTAATATTTTATTAATTTAGTCTGCTTTGCCGTTCTAGCATTTTCTTATAAATAAGGTGCTAAGTTAGAATTAAAAATCACACCAAAAATAAGTTTTCTCTCTCTATATTATCGAGCGTATTTTGTGAGTATTTAGATACTTTTAGAGTTGCTATTCAGTGCAAGTTTTCAGCATCATATCCGATATTCCATTCAGAAATACTGTTCTTTTGAGGTAAGGGATGTTATTTTCTTCGTAAATGATATTATTTCTTTCAATATCATTATGCTGAAATATTGATATAAATTTTATTGTGAAATTTCTACCTTTTTGTGTCAGGGTTACTATTCACGTATACGGTACTATTCACGTATACGATACTATTCACAAAATACGACACTATTCACCAAAAAAATGAAATTTTCTCTTCTTTGTCCAAGATGTCTATTATGGTTACTATCTTTGATTGTATCCATGTTTTGATCTTCATTCTTGAATTTTACTCCATTATGGTTTATTATGGAATATTTTTAAACTTGAATTATCTAAAGTACGAATTTCTAATCTTTGTTCTTTTGTCTCACTATATTCGTTCTTTAAAATATTTTTCATCATCCTCAGTCCTTAATGGGATACTTGATGAATATATTTGGCCTGTAGTGCAAAGATGAATGATTCCCTAATGAATATCTTTGGCCCGTTGTGCAAAGATGAACAGGTGTTGAGATGAACATGACCAACTGGTGATAGAAATAAATATCTTTAGCCCGTAGTGCAAAGATGAATATTTGATGCACGATGTATATTGATTGATGTTACATGGATAAAATATTGATGATGGAATTTTAAATTCATAGATGATAGTAGATTTCATTCTCTACTCAACTCTTCTAATGAATTATTATTTCCGCTGCAAATATTGATCTAAAACTGGTTGTCCATTATATTTTATCTGATTTGTTGAAGGCTAATGATAAATTATTGTTTTTTATCTTAGTCATAATATTCTTTAGTAGGCTAGTTGAGTTCACCCTTTTCTTTTTTGTTCCATTTTTCCTCTTAGGAAGAGAGAATATAGCGGGAAGTAGTCGGGGTGTGGGATACTGGTTCTAGACAGTTATTTAGCAGTCCACACTATTTTGTAAAATAGTGTATCAATAATTTTAATGAGGACTTTATCTGAGTGTGAATATTGTCTAGAAGACAATATTTGAATTTAAACTCACAATTTATGTGTTGTCGTAATTTGCACGACACTTGTATTAATGAAGTTGTAGTGATTTCTGTATCATGTATTTGGCGACTCGGAATGGGTGATCTTGTGACGTCCCCAAAATAGGTATACATCACCCATCTTGAGTCGCCAAATACATGGTACAAAATTCAAATACAACTTAATAATACAACTGTCGTGTAAAATACGACAAAACATAAATTGAGAGTTTTAATACGAATATTGTCTTCTAGACAGTATTCAAACTCAAATGGAGTCCTCATTACATTTACTATCACACTATTTAACAGAATAGTGAGGACTACTAATGATATCATCTGGACCATCACTCCGTTCCCTGACTAGTCCCAGCTAGATTCTCATTTCCTGAAGAGAACAATGAAAGCAAAGGCTGAGCTCAACTAGCCCAGTAAGAAATATTATGACTAAGATAATGCAAAATAAGTTATTGTTAGCCTTCAACAATATTAAGCTGATAGAATATAATAGACAACAAGTTTAACTGCAACGGAACAAGTAATCCATTAGAAGAGTCAAGTTGAGCATGATATCTACTATCTTCTATGATTTAAAAAGATTTTCATCAACTTTATCGCTGAGACTAAGCTTAAGAAATAAACTACATCATCGAATCATCCCTGCTCTACGGCCAAGGATATTCATGTAATCATCAATGGTCACGACTATACTAAATAATCCCAAGTCATAATCATACCAACAACTATCCATCAATGAACTACAGGCCAATGAGAACTTTTACCACATCATTTGTAACATTATGGGTCATGATTATACTGAATGATCACTAGTCATAATCATACCAATAAACTGTTCATATATGCATGTAAGCCAAAGATGACTTTCATCACAATATAAACATGAGGATGATGACAATGATATAAGAATTCAATTAAAAGAAACAAAGGATAAATTTTTAAAGATTTATAATTTAATTTGTCCAGAATTCAATAATGCTCAAATTGCCAACATGATACTGCTTCGTGGAGTAAAATTCAAGAATGATATTGTATCAAAAATGATTTGGACCAAAAAGAAATTAATATTTGTCATGAATAATACTTTGGGTGAATAGTGCCCCATGAATAGTTCTTCGGGAATAGTACCCCGTGAATAGTACTTTGTGAATAATACTCATGAATAGTACCTTGTTAATAGTACTTTATGAATATTACTCATGGACAGTACTACTGCATGAAAAGCTTAAAATTTAACAAGAATGTGCAGAAAATATCCTTGTGAAACGATACTAGATGAAACGAAAATTTCAAGGATATTCTACTAATTTCACAGAGTATAGAAGCAATACTTTAACAAAATGAGGGTATAATTAGGAATACGAGACGAAAAAATATTACTCATATACTACAGAGTATGGAAGAAAATATTATTCCTTATGAATATTGTACAAAAATAATATCCCTTACCTCAGAAGAAGATTGGATGCTGGAATAGTGAGATAGCAGACTTCTCTTTTTCTTTCTCCATATAACTTCTCTCTCTATAACTTCTCTCTCTATAAATGCTCTTGTGAGTCTTAGTGAATTTGTGAGAATGAAAGAAGAATAAGCTTCTATTTATAGGAAAATATAGTTTCGATAATTGCACATTTTGGGGCTCGAAATATTATAGTATAATACATTCATCTTTTCCTTCATTTTTAATTTAGTCCTGCAAGTATTATCAAACTTGCACCACCTCCCCTAATTGTATATCATGTGAATTAATAGTACATTCATGTGAATCAATAGTTCAATCATGTGAAAAAATAATTACTGTATAGTACCTTCATCTGTACCTCCATTTTTAATTTAGTCATGCAAGTATTATCAATCTTGCACCACCTCCCCTAATAGTACATGCATGGGAATCAATAGTACACACATGTGAATAAATAATTATAAACATGTGAATTAATTGCTTGACATCCGTTTTTCATTAAACGAATAGCTTTATGGCTTGATATGACAGTAATTGACTTTAGTGGTTTGGTTACTTGAATTCATATAATAGGTTGATTAGGAATATGAAAGATAACAACTTTACGAAAATAATCAATTTTATCATGATGAGTAGTTAACCAATCAATCCCAAAAATCACATCAAATGCAAGTATTTTCAAAGAAATAAGATCGACAGGTAACGTGCGGTTATCGATTTGAATCAAACAAGACTTATAAATAATGGATGTAATGAAGGTTTCTCCCAATGAAGTTTCAACAGATAAGTCAAAGTCTAATTTCTCTTGAGTCAAATTTAAACGTTGAGCGCAAGTAGGAGAAATAAAAGAATGGGTAGAACCGGTATCAAATAAGGTATATACTTCGCAAGAGTTTATGATTAGCTTACCCGTAATCACCTCGTTTGGATTCCTCGCTTTTTGGGAGGTTACGACAAACGCTCTTCCTTGAACTACCAGTTTTATCTTATATGGGACGGCCTTTGATGCCTCTATTCCAGCTAGACTTGACTTTGGTGCATGATAAAATTGTGCTAGGTGACCTTATCTTCAGCAATTGTAACATGCTTTGGACTGCATCACACAGTTTGGACTGATATGTCCCTCCCCTCCGTATTTGTAACATACGACCGGTGGTCGTTCTCCTTCCTTAACAACGGGTGCTGGTGCTGACGTCTTTTCATCATTGTTGAATCTCCTCTTCTTGAAATGTCCACTCTTATTGTCTTGGCCATGATTACCACCAAAGTGGTTACCATTTCTGGCCTGTTGATTCCCTCCACGCTTGTTGTCACCGCTTCGATGACTTCTACCACTGGTATTATCGATTTACCGGCTGCTCTCTCTTGGTTGGGTTGACTCATTATCGCGCTCTAATAACTGAGCCCTATTTACAACATTTGAATATAAGTAAAGTTTGTGAGAAATGAGGTATTGACGTATCTCAGTTTTCAAACCTCTTAGAAACATCCAAGTCATTCTCTCCTCATTATCAACCAAATGAGATGCAAATCGGGACAACTCGGCAAACTTAGCTTCGTACTGTGACATGGTCATGTTATTTTGCTCCAGCTTGATAAACTCTACCTCCTTCATGTGACGAATACTTTCGAGAAAGTAATTGTCGTTGAACAGTTCTTGGAACTTCTCCCAAGACATCTTCAGTGCGGCAGGTTGAGTACGTTTTACAGATTCGCACCAGTAATCTGCCTCTGTTCGCAACATGAAGATGGAAAAGGGAACCTTTAGCTCCTCGGAGCATCCCAAGACATCAAATATCTTGGTGATCTGCTTTATCCATGTCTCCGTCTTAAGTGGTTTTGGCTCTCCAAAAAACTCCGGTGATCCTAGCTCCTTGAACTATTTAGCGATATCCGTCCGATAGTTGCCAGTGATTCCACCTGTATATTTTAAACAAGAGTCGCTCTCGTCTGATGTTGCATGAATTGCATAAAGCCTCTAAACATCGCATCGTTCACCATTTCATCGGTGTTATTGTGTACCTGAGGATTATTGTCTTCCTGTTGCACATTATCCTGGGTATTGATCGTTGGTGACTCAACGGTCTCATGTGCTTCATTGCTTATCTCAACATTTTCGGATGCCATTTTCAAATACTGCACAAAACAAGTGTTAATTGACATGTCACATATTATCCCTATACTCTGACCGACCAAATAAATACCAAATAAACTTAGGTAGGTCATACTAGCGAAGGAATTCCCCGTCTCTCCCCTCCTAGTTCTTGTCTCACATCTCAGCCAGGGATCATATCCCTAAGCTTTGATACCAACTGTGACGCCCATAAATTAGGTATACATCACCCATCTTCAGTCGCCAAATACATGGTACAAAATTTAAATACAACTTAATAATACAACTGTCGTGTAAAATACGACAAAACATAAACTGAGAGTTTTAATACGAATATTGTCTTCTAGACAGTATTAAAACTCAAATGGAGTCCTCATTACATTTATTGTCACACTATTTAACAGAATAGTGAGGACTACTAATGCTATCATCTGGATCATCACTCCGTTCCCCGACTAGTCCCAGCTATATTCTCATTTCCTGAAGAGAACAGTGAAAGAAAGGGTGAGCTCAACTAGCCCAGTAAGAAATATTATGACTAAGATAATGCTTAATAAGTTATCATTAGCCTTCAACAATGTTAAACTGATAGAATATAATAAACAACAAGTTTAACTGCAGCGAATCAAGCAATCCATTAAAATAGTCAAGTAGAGCATGATATCTACAATCTTCTATGAATTAAAAAGATTTTCATCAACTTTATCGCTGAGACTAAGCTTAATAAATAAACCACATCATCGAATCATCCCTGCACCACAGCCAAGGATATTCATGTAATCATCAATGGTAATGACTATACTGAATAATCCCTGGTCATAATCATACCTACAACTGTCCATCAATGAACTATAGGCCAATGAGGACTTTTACCACATCATTTGTAACATTACGGGTCATGATTATACCGATTGATCCCCGATCATAATCATACAAATCAACTGTTCATCTATGCACGTAAGCCAAAGATGACTTTCATCACAATATAAGCATGAGGATGATGACAATGATATAAGAATTCAATTAAAAGAAACAAAGGATAAAATTTTAAAGATTTATAATTTAATTTATTCAGAATTCAATAATGTTCAAATTTCCAACATGATACTGCTTTGTAGAGTAAAATTCTAGAATGATATTGTATAAAAATGATTTGGACCGAAAAAAATCAATTTTTATCATAAATAGTACTTTGTGTGAATAGTACCTAGATGAATAGTACCCCATGAATAGTACTTAGAGAATAGTACCCTGTGAATAGTACTTTGTGAATAATACTCATGAATAGTACTTTATGAACAATACTCATGGACAGTACTACGACATAAAAAGCTTAAAATTTTACAAGAATGTGCAGAAAATATCCTTGTGAAATGATACAAGATGAAGCAAAAATTTTAAGGATATTCTACTAATTTCACGGAGTATAGAAGCAATACTTTAACAAAATGAGGGTATAATTAGGAATACGAGACAAAATAATATTACTCATATACTACAGAGTATGGAAGAATATATTATTCCTTATGAATATTGAACAAAAATATTATCCCTTACCTCAGAAGAAGATTGTATACTAGAATAGTGAGGTAGCAGACTTCTCTTTTTCTTTCTCTCTATAGCTTCTCTCTTTATAAATGCTCTTGTGAGTCTTAGTGAATTGGTGAGAATGAAGGAAGAATGAGCTTTTATTTATAGGAAAATATAGTTTCAATAATTGCACGTTTTAGGGCACAAAATATTATAGTATAATTCCATCATCTTTTCCTTTATTTTTAATTTAGTCCTGCAAGTATTATCAAACTTGCACCACCTCCCCTAATAGTATATCATGTGAATTAATAGTACATTCATATGAATCAATAGTTCAATCACGTGAAAAAAAATAATTACAGTATAGTACCTTCATCTATACCTCCATTTTTAATTTAGTCATGCAAGTATTATCAATCTTGCACCACCTCCCCTAATAGTACTTGCATGTGAATCAATAGTACACACATGGGAATAAATAGTTATAAGCATGCGAATTAATAGCAATTAATGGCTCATTTATCCAATTAATTATCTGATTGGTCAATATAACCTCCAGACATCCATTATTATCAAAATAGATGTCGATTTCCTCTAACACTAATAATCCCAACACAATGGAGCTATCAATTTCATCTTTAATCAACATGAACTTATTCATCATTAATATTATAACTCACAATATTTAACAACCAGGTCGTTCCCAGGAAAAAAGGGGCTTTCCAATAAGGATTTCTCCTTATTGGCGCCCAATTAGGTGACCAAATCTCTCCTTGAAAAAACTTCTAGAAATTTTCAATATTGCAAATAATAATATGAATAACTTTGTCGTCTCAATTATTGATTTAATAATATAAAATATTATGCAGATTATACTATGAAAATAATTGAATCAATAATATGAGAGATATGATGCAGCAATTACTGTAGCAATAATTAAGTATAATTTAGTGACTTCTCACATAAGCATCAATAATCAATACAGTGTGCTACTATGCAACCACACGTATTACTGTACTTTTACTTCCGGGTAGTTCAACAATTTAACGGTAAAACTTTCGCCGTTATTTTTATAAAAAGATAATTTTATCGTTTTCTAACTATGACAATACTTCCGTTGTGGGGTCCACCAATGATTGTGCCATCGTACGAATATTCCCTGTTAAAACGAATATTCCCTGACCAATCGAATATTTTATAACAACTTACTTACTTTGTAAAATTTGTAAATATTTCCCACAACTATAACATTATATCATATCCACACCATAATATATATTTCGAGAAAATTTAATCTTTATTCATAAAAGTTGGGGTCTTACTGATGTATACCTATTTTGGTGGTGTCACAGTTGGTATCAGAGCTTAGGGATATGATCTCTAGCGAAGATCGGGGAATAGAACTAGGAGGGGAGAGATGAGTAAATCCTTCGCTAGTGTGTCCTACCTAAGTTTATTTGTTGGTAGGTTATAATATAGGGATATTATATGATATGTTAATTTGGTTAATTAACCCTTATTTTATGGAAATTTTTAAGAATGGCAGCTGAGAAGGTTAACAATGGAGTGTATGAGACCCTGGAACAACCTTCAATCACCAACAAGGAGAACGTACAACAGGAAAGCAATATTCCTCTTGTAAACAACACTACTTAACAAATGATGAATGATGGGATGTTTAGAAGCTTTTTGCAGTTCATGCAAAATCAGACAAGGGAGACTCGTGTACAAAATACGGTTGGAAGTGATTGCAACACGCGGTTTGTCACAGCCAAGCAGTTCAAGGAGTTGGGACCACCAGATTTCTAGGGAAAGCCTGATCCGATTAAGGCAGAAATGTGGGTCAAGAAAATTACCAAGATATTCGATGTCTTGGGATGCATGGAAGAACAGAAGGTTCCATTCGCCACCTTTATGTTCCGTGGTGTGGTAGATTACTGGTGGGAATCTGTGAAGCATACCCAGCTAGCCGCACTTAAAATGTCTTGGGAAAGATTTCAGAAACTGTTCAATGAAAAGTGCTTTCCTGAAAGTATTCGTCATATGAAGGAGGTAGAGTTTATTAGACTGGAACATAATAACATGACGGTGTCCTAGTACGAGGCGAAGTTCACAGAGTTATCCAGGTTTTCACTTCATTTGGTAGAGAATGAGGAACATATGATGCAGATGTTTCTGAGAGGTCTAAAACCCGAGATTCGTCAATACCGTATCTCTAAAAAAATTTCTTTGTATTCAGATGTTATCAACAAGGCTCAATTATTAGAGTGAGATAATAAGTATGTTCAACCTAGGAACCACAACCAGGGTCATACCGGTGATAGCTGTCATCAGAGCGATGATAACCAGCGAGGAAGGAAAAATACGGACAAAAGCGGTAACCACTCGAGTGGTAATCGTGGCCATGATAATAGGAGAGGTGAGTCAAGTGGTAATTTCAAAAAGAGGAGATTCAACAATGACGGGAAGATATCAGCAGCAGCACCAGCACCAACAACAAATTTTAAGGGAGGAGAACGATCGCCAGTTAGATGCTACAGATGCGAAGAGGAGGGACACATAAGTCTAAACTGTTCACAGCCTTCTAAGGTGTGTTTCAGTTGTGGAAATGATGGTTATATAGCCCAATTTTGTCCGGTAGTGAAATCAAGTCCTGTTGGGACGGTGACACCAAAGGCGACTACGGACAAAACAAAGTCGGTGGTTCAAGGGAGAGCGTTTGTCGTGACAGACCAAAATGCGAGAAACCCGAGTGAGGTGATCATGGGTAAGCTAATCTTGAACTCTTGAGAAGTTTATACCTTACTAGATACCATTTCTACCCATTCTTTTATCTCTTCTGCTTGTGCTCAATGTTTAAACTTAACACCAGCAAAATTAGACTTTGACTTATCTGTGGAGACTTCTTTAGGAGAAACTTTCAGTACATCCACTATTTATAAATCTTGTTTGATCCTAGTTGGCACCATCACATTATCTGTTAATCTTATCTCTTTAAAGATAATTTCATTTGATGTGATTTTAGGGATTGATTGGTTAACCACTCATCATGCTAAAATTGATTGTTTTTGTAAGGTTGTTAGTTTTCATATTCCTAACCAACCTGTTATACGAATTCAAGCAACCAAACCACTAAAGTTAATTACTGTCATATCAAGCCATAAAGCTATTCGTTTATTAAAAAATGGATGTCAAGCTTTCTTATCCCATGTTATGGACTTGAACAAAAACACATCAAATTTGAATAATATTTCTGTTGTTAGTGAATTTCCTGACGTATTTCCTGAAGAACTTCTTGGTCTACCCCCAGAACGTGAAGTTGAATTCTTTATTGATCTTGAACCAGGTACAAAACCCATTTCTAAAACCCCATATTGAATGGCTCCTATTGAACTTCAGGAGTTAAAAGTCCAACTACAGGAATTATTAGACATCAGTTTCATTCGTCCTAGTACATCTCCTTGGGGGGGCTCCTATTTTATTTGTAAAGAAGAAATACGAGAATATTCGACTTTGTATTGACTACCGGGAATTGAACCATATCATCATCAAGAATAGGTATCCCCTACCTCGCATTGATGACCTGTTCAACCAGTTGCAAGGAGCACAATTTTTTTCAAAGATTGATCTTCGTTCTGGATATCATCAGCTGAAGATTAAAACTGAGGATATTCCAAAAATTGCCTTCAGAACTCGGTACGGGCATTATGAATTCTTAGTCATGTCTTTTGGGTTGACTAATGCTCCAGCTACTTTCATGGATATGATGAACCGTGTATTCAAAGAATATTTGGATCAGTTCGTTGTTGTCTTTATTGATGTCATCTTCATCTATTCCAAAATCCGTGAAGATCATGAGCACCATTTGAAGCTGATACTTCAAAGGCTTCGTGACAACAAGCTATATGCCAAGCTAAAGAAATGCGAGTTCTGGCTTAAGGAAGTGGCATTCCTTTGGCACGTGGTTTCAAAACATAGAGTATTTGTTGACCCAATGAAGATTAAAGAAATACAATGTTGGGAGAAACCGAAGTCGGTGACTGAAGTACGTAACTTTCTTGGCTTAGCTGGTTATTATCGGAGATTCTTGGAAGGATTTTCTCGAATCGCTACTCTGTTAACTCAGCTGACTCGAAAAGATACAAAATTCATATGCAGCGAGGAATGCGAGATGAGTTTCCAAGAACTCTAGAGGAGACTCAATTCGGCACCTGTTCTAACAATACCATCTGGTTCGGATGGATTTCTTATCTACAACGATGCTTCAGGAAAAGGGTTAGGATGTGTTCTCATGCAACATGAGAAAGTCATAGCTTATGCCTCACGACAACTCAAAGAATATGAGATGAATTATCCTACTCATGATCTGGAGTTGGCAGCAGTTGTTTGTGCGTTGAAAATCTAGAGACACTACCAGTATGGGGAGAAAATGGAGATTTATACGGATCATAAAAACCTCAAATATTTCTTCGCCCAAAAGGAACTCAATATGAAACAACGACGATGGCTCGAGCTGCTGAAAGATTATGACCATAACATTTAATATCATCCTGGAAAAGCAAATGTTGTAGCTCACGCATTGAGTAGAAGATCGTATGCGGGTACAAGTGCGATGTTGTTAACATGAAGACCCATTTTGTATGACTTGCAAAGGATGAAGATAGAGGTAAAGGCTCCAAGTACCTATGTGATGATATCAAACATATGAGTAGAACCGACTTTAATCGATAAAGTTAAAGCTGCTCAAGCCACAGACCCATAGATGATATGTATGAAGAAGAAAGTACAAGAAGGTGTTATTCTAGAAGAAAGAATTGATGAAGAAGGAATACTTCGAGTCAACTCCAGACTTTGCATTCCTAGCAATTCTAACTTGAAGCATAGAAGAGAAAGATCGCAGAGTTTATCTCGAGGTGTTTAACCTGTCAACGTGTAAAGGCGGAGCATCAAGTGCCAAAGGGTCCATTGCAACCACTTGAGATTCCAAAATGGAATTGGGAACACATTACTATAGATTTCATTACGGGTCTTCCCAAGGTTTCTCAAGGTATAGATACGATTTGGGTTATTGTTGATAGATTAACCAAGTCTGCTCATTTCTTGCCTATACGTGAGACTTATTGCCTTAAATGTCTTACTCGTATGTACGTAAAAGAGAATGTGAGATTGCATGGAATGCCAGTATCGATAGTTTTGGATTGTGACCCAAGATTCACTTCAGAATTTTGGGTTAGCTTATAGAAAGCTATGGGTAAGGACTTACGATTCAGTTTGGCATACCATCCTCAAACGGATGGGCAATCAGAAAGGACTATTCAACCCCTTGAAGATTTATTAAGACTCTGTATCCTAGATTTAATAGGAAGTTGGGATAAGTACTTTCCATTGGTGAAATTCTCCTACAATAACAGTTATCAAGCAAGTATAGGCATGGCTCCATTCAAAGCGTTATATGGACGAAAGTGTCATTCTCCAGTATGCTGGGACGAGGTGGGTGAAGCAACGTTGTTGGGACCAAAATTAGTACGTATGACTATGAAAAAGATTCAAATGATACGGCAACATATAAAGACCTCACAAGATCGACAAAAGAGTTATGCTGATCTTCATCGAAAGGACGTGTAATTTAATATTGGGGATCATGTACTGTTACGTATTACTCCATGGAAGGGAGTTACAAGATTCGAGAAGAGAGGAAATCTCAATCCATGATTTGTTGGTCCATTTGAGATTCTTGACCAAATAAGAAATGTGGCCTATAGACTCACATTACCTCCAAGCATGTCTCGTGTTCAGAAAATTATCACATATCTATGCTTCGTAAATATGTGAAAGACCCAAACCACATTATTGCGTTAGAACCAGACGAGATAGTCGAAGATTTAACCTACGAAGAGGTACCTGTCAAGATATTGGATAGGAAAGAGCATGTCCTACGAACAAAGGTTATACCACAGGTCAAGGTTTTGTGGAGGAACCATGTTTTGGAGGAAATGACGTGGGAGTTAGAATCAGAAATGAAAGAGAGGTACCCTCACCTTTTCGAAACACCAGGTACGTACGTCAATTTTGAGGATGAAATTTCATAAGGAGGGGAGGTTGTAAGACCCCAACTTATTATAAATAAAATTGATTTTTCTCTATTCATTATCTTGAAATAATAAGGAGTTAATTTGATATAATGCTTTGGTTATGGGTAAAATATGCAAATTTTGCAAAATAAGCAAGTGATTATAAAATATTCATTTTTATCGGGTTATATTCGTTTGGTCATGGAATATTCTTGTTGTCGGGGAATATTCGTACGATGGCGCTGCCATTTGTGGGCTCCATAACAGAATAACTGTCGGATAAAGAAAATAAGAAGTTTAAGTTTTTATACATAACGACGTAATTATTACCGTTAACACTGTTAGATTACCAGGTGGTTAAAATACAGTAATACACATGGTTGCACAGTAGCACACGGTATTGCACATTATTTTTGAATTATTGATTCTTACGTAAGAAGGCACTACTTAATAATTGTTATAGTAATTACTGTTCAATATTTTATTTTATTAATTCAATAATTGTTGCGTTGGTATTTTATATTATTGTTATTTCAATAATTTTCATTGCACAATATTTTCTATTATCAGATCAATAATTCATATTATTTGAATAATATTATTAGATAGCATTATTGGCAATGTCTAAGGAAGTTCTGTCTAAGAAAGGGGGTTGGTCACCTAATTGCGCGCCAGTAAGGAGAAATCCTTATCAGAAAGTCTCCTCTTTCTTGGGAACGACCTGGTTGTCATAATTGTAATTCTATAATAATATTTGTGAATAATTAATTATTGATTTATTTAATAAGGAAATATATATTTTATGTAGACATAAATGATGGATAGGAAAATATTTATTTTGTGTGGATATAAATAAAGAAATTAATGCTGAGGTATTTTATCAGTATTTTGTCGGAATGGTGGTATTAAAAATCGTCCGTATATAGATTTTGGGTATTTTTCGTTTGGAATTTGGAAAAACTTAAAGCTACAAAGTTGTAGAGAATTTAATTTTCTATGGAATGGACATAAAATTCGTATTTTTCTGATAAAAGGGCTATTTATTATGAATTATTAAAGTTTCAGAAATTAAATATTTTTATTAAAATTATGGGTGTGTCCCACTTTTGTTTTTTTTGAAAACATGTGCTGAAAATTTATGTTCAAAAGTGGAGGGCTGGTAGGTGGCATGCGTAGAAAATTATATTAATATTTTATTAATTTAGTCTACTTTGACGTTCTAGCATTTTCCTATAAATAGGGTGCTTAGTTAGAATTGAAAATCACACCAGAAACAAGTTTTTTTTTCTCTCTCTCTATATTATCGAGCGTATTTTGAGAGTATTTAGATACTTTGAGAGTTGTTATTCAGTGCAAGTTTCCTTCAGCATCATATCCGATATTCCATTCAGAAATACTGTTCTTTTGAGGTAAGGGATGTTATTTTCATCGTATATGATATTATTTCTTTCAATATCATTATGCTGGAATATTGATATGAATATCACTTTGAGAGTTTCTATATGTTTATGTTTTTCATATATAAATATGCATGAGCCAGAAGCTTATCGTACTAAATTGAAGACTCTGGAAGAGCGATTAGAATGTTATCAAAGGGCACAAAACTTTGTATTAATAAGGCTTTGTATTCTTCAGAGGCAAGCAAAAATTTGCTCAGCTTTAATGATATACGTTATAATGGTAATCATATTGAAACCAATAACGAAGGCAGTGAATAGTTTCTTTATATTACTTTGATAGTATCGGGACAGAAGCTCATATTAGAGAAGTTGCCTATTTTCTCTTTTGGGCTATATTATACTACAATGAGAACAATTGAAACAAATGTTGCAATACAACAGAATTGTTCGGACCCAAACGTTTTTATGCTTTGGCATGATTGTCTTGGTCATCCAAGATCAATAATGATGCGTCGAATTATTAAAAACTCCCACTAGCATCCCTTAAAGAACCAAACGATTCTTTTTCCAACTGATTATCTATGTAGTTCATGTTCTCAAGGTAAATTAAAATCCAAACCATCACATTTAAAGATCGTTATTGAGTGTCCATATTTCATAGAAAGAATTAAGGGTAATATATATGGACCAATACATCCATCTTATGGTCCATTCAAGTATTTTATTATTTTAATTGATGCATCAACTAGATGGTCACATGTATGTTTACTTTCTACTATAAATGTTGCATTTGCTAGGCTTTTTACTCAAATAATTAGGTTGTGGGCACAATTTCCCGATTATCCAATTAAGAAAATTTGTTTAGATAATACTGGTAAATTCACATCTCAAGCTTTTAATGAATAATTCATGTTAATTGGAATTGAAGTTGAACATCTTGTTGCACATACACATACTCAAAATGGATTAGTCGAATCACTTATCAAGAGAATTTAAATTATTGCTCAATATTTGCTTATGAAATCAAAATTACTAGTTTCTGCTGGGGGTCATGCTTATATTTTACATGATGCATCATTAGTTTGCATTAGGCCAACTACTTATCATAAATTCTCACAATTGTAACTTGTACTTGACCAACAACCAAATATTTTTCACTTGTGCACATTTGGTTGTGTTGTATATGTACTTATTGCACCCCCAAAATGCACTAATTAAGATGGTCCTCAACGTAGATTTAAAATTTATATAGGTTTTGATTCCCCATCTATCATTAGCTAGATATTTTGAACCTCTAACAAGTGAAATTTTAAAGGCACATTTTGAGGATTGTCGTTTTAATGAAACAATCTTCCCACTATTAGGGGGAGAAAAGTCGTTGCCTGAAGCACGACGTGAGATTATTTAGAATGTTTCGACGTTATCTCATCTTGATCCTAGTACAAATCAATGTGAACTTGAAGTTTAAAGTATTATTCATTTGTAAGGAATTGCAAATTAATTACCGAATGTATTCATAGACAATTAAGAAAATAATGAAATCTCACATTCCAACTACTAATACTCCAGCACGGATTGAAGTCCCTATAGGACAATCAATTAATATAGTAACAAATGAATCAAAGTCACACCTGAACCGTGGAAGACCAATGGGTGTTAAAGATAAAATTTCCCTGAAGAGAAAAGTAAAAAAAAAATAAGTTGCATCCTATAAAGAGGCTATACCTATGAAACGGGCCACAAAAAAAATTGATCTATCAAAATTTATGCATAAAATTCTCTTGAAAATAAAACTCTTGAAGAGTTATCCCCTGAAAAAGATGAGTTATCCCCTTAAGAGGACCAAGTACCTGAAAATAACGAGATCTCGATACATTATGTACTTATAGGAGAAATATAGGATATAAATAAAATTGTTTTCGACAACATATTTTCTTATAAAGTGACTCTTGATAGTACCAGAAGTAATGATAATGAATATGAACCACAAACCATTGATAAATGTTAACATAGAAATGATTAGCCAATGTGAAAAGAGGTGATTCAAGAATAATTAAATTCATTAAGTAAACATGAAATTTTTGGACCTATGAAGGGTGGAAGGGACGGCTCTGGCCATATGAATCCATGGTCTCCCTAGGAGCAGATTCTATTTTGTGGCTATTTTGAGCACATGAATGGATACACAGAATGTATGTGGACCAATCTCCACAGGTAGTTCAATCTCTCTGACAGCATTTCGTCATGATCCATCAAAAGCTTTGATAATCGTATGGCTGTTTTTGATCCTTTTGAGATTGATATTCATCATCTCCAAGGTGGCATAAGGGCAGATATTCAAAGATGATCATTCGTCTATCAAAACTCCTCCCACCATGTATCCGGATGACAGAACCGCTATGTGCAATGGTTTGTAATGACCAATCCCTTTGGGAGGTATGTCGTCATCAGTGAAAGATATCACATTGTTATTAAAAATGTTATCAACCAGATGCTGGAATTTTTTGACATCCATTAATTTCGGCAAGTGGGCTTCTTCAAAAACCTTTAGCAAGACCTTCATATGATCTTCAGAAGAGAAAACCAAGTCTAGTATGGAAATTTGTTGTGAAGCTTCTCTCAAGCTTATAACCACCTTGGCTTCATTATGGCCCATAGTACGGAGGAACTCTTCAATCCTCTCAATGGAAACTTTCCCCTTTAATTTGATGGTAGGCCTCATCACCCGTTGGGGAAGATACAATGGATTCTCTTTCAACACTACAACAGTTATATGGGATGTGGATTCGTCAACCTCTCCATAATTCCATGGCACTTTTTCTTGACTGACAACAAGATACTGTGGCCTAGATGGCAATGTAATTGGCTTTGGTGCCACCACTGTCAAAGGATTGTCAACACCTTAGAGTTGAATTGCTTGTATTGTGAGTGGTCTGTTAGCCAAATCATCCTCAGCGGATATAACTGCTATAAATTATTTCCACTTTATAGGAAATGTGTCCCCACTCTCAAGTAACATAGTGTCATTGTTTACCAACTGCAGGACACCGCTGTCAATTAAATTCTGAATAAGATGGCGGAGTGCCTAGCATTCTTCAGTGTTGTGTCTGTGAGAGTGGGAGTGATACTGACATACTCCATTAGAATTGAACCGTCTTGAACAGGAATTGACTTGAGGTAGCAGAGTTGTGATCCTTCCTTCATTGATTAACATCTGAAATATATCCTCCATTAGTTAGCCCAAATAGATAAATTCCCTCTTGTTGGAAAAATCTCGACGGGCTTTGGAACTTGTTCTTATTGCAATTTTATCCTCCAGTGTTTCACTTTTTGGAGGCGATGATGGAGTATTCATAATAAGAGGAAGGAGATTAACATGCTCCTGGCTGACTAACTGGCACGTGACTTGATGCTAATGGATCACCAGTTCTGCCAATTAATTAACTTGCTCACACAGAGCCTTCATTTTTTTGTTCTATCCTAAACTGGAACTATGTATAATCTCATTTATCAGCACCATCCTTGCTGGTTTGGGAGGATTCAACACCGTAATTGGAACTCTGTCCACTGCTCCAATTAATCATATTAACCTCTTCTTCTTTGTGTTGAGGAAGAGGATTATCTTGCACACGAGGTTGGTCAGATTTAGTCACCATGATCTCACCATTGTCAATTAAGTCCTGGATCTTGTGTTTCAAGGCCCAGTAATCTTGAGTATCATGTCCTGGAGCTCCAGCATGATAGCCACACTTTCGGGTAGCATTGAAACCCTTCCCATTCGGGTTGGCTGGTGGAAGAAGATGGGTAATTTTCTTCTGAGTAGTCAAAAGATTGAGAATAATCTCGAGTGAGTCCCCTAGGGGTGTTGTAGACACTCATAATTTTTTGCATACCTGTTACTAACATTACAGGAGGGCAGATTCGTCTTTCAGAGATAACCCTGAAAGAAAACTCACATCCATACCGGATACCACCGGAAGTTCAGTCTCAACCCCGAAACACACACTAGGAGTATCAATTCCAACATCAGAGATGACCCCGAGTTTCGTCCTTGGAGATAACCCCAAGGAATGTCATTACAGTTCCAGCAATAACTCCTGAAATGCTTGTTTCAAATGCATACAATCAGCTTCAACCTTGGAACTCCCGCCGAGGCACTCATTCTAAAGACCCGGAGATAACACCAGGAAGACAGGCACACTTAAAGATGACCCTGCAGAATTCAAACACTTGCAGCAGTCCAATCTCAAAGATAACCCTGGGCAACGTCTTCTATCAGCCTAAACCGGAGATAACCTAGATGAGGGGAAAAATTGTCATCTTTCCACCTCAACCCCCAGCTCGCCATCTCAACATCTCATAAATACATTTCTACACAACAATGTCCCACAAGAGCCAAGGAGTTCAAATCCCGAGTGACTATTACGCAGGGCAGCATACCAGATAAAATTTGAAGCTTGAAGACCATGGGCATGGTCCCCTCTTCCTAACTTCATACAACCTCTAATCCCATGTCATTGCATAACTCTCAATAAAAGAAATCCGGAGAAGGTCTTATATACCTCATTCGGATGCTCGAATTAAAGTTTTGCAAGTTCGAGCAGACATCACAGTGCACGAGTGCACGTACTTTGAGATGGAGGGACCCGCGGAGTCCAGGGCACCCCAGGAAGTTGCAGGTGCATCTGCGGCCACCAGCTCTATAAATATAGAGCTTAGGGTGGCCATTTGTAAGAGAAAAAAAAATTGAGGAAGCCCTGTCAAATTTGCTTTGTACAGACCCCATATTGAGTGCTTTCTCATTTTAAACACCTATTAGCTCACATATAGCTATATTTTTATCGATGGGAGCTGAGTGTTCATCCATTTATAGTCCTAGAAGTCTTCTTAGGCAGCCCATTGTAAGCCTTCTTACACATTATAAAGCCTTTTTCTTCATATTTACACATACTATTGTTCACATTGAGAGTCGTGTTGTGTGTGTATGACCGAACTTCGGTCCGTGGTTTTCATTTCTGTCTGTATATATATACTTATATATGTATATATTTATGTATATGGACTAACATTATTGAGTTATGCCTTGATTGAGCCTAGACTTATGTCTGGAGCGTTTACTTGCTTATATATATATATATATATATATATATATATATATATATATATATATATATATATATATATATATCTGTCAGGACTGGAGTTTACTTCGTGGCCTTTTACTACTTTATTTACATTTTGTCCCGCCTGGAGTTTACTTCGTGGCGGTTGATCGTCTTACTGCTTTCTTTACATTTAGTCCCGCCTAGAGTTTATTTCGTGGCGGTTGATCGCATTTATTGCTTTATTTACATTTATGATCCCCCGTGAAGGTGCTTCGTGGTGGTTGATCATGTATATATATATATATATATATATATATATATATATATATATATACCGCTTTTATATATTTACATTTTCGATCTACTTTGGAGGTGCTTCGTGGTGGTTGATCATGTCTGTATATGTATATATATATATATATAATTATTTATAGCTTTTATATATATAACTGCTTACTGCTTTTCATATAAATTGCGGCATCATGTGAGCCTAGGAATCATGTGATTACAGATTCAGTTTACTGAATCTAGATTCGGTTCCCGTGATGGACATTTTCAGCTGTAAGCAGCTTGTAAATTATGTACGGTGTTTGAATTTCCTTAGATGGCTTTCATGCCCAAGAGGAGTTTGGCATCGCTATATATATATATATATATATATATATATACGGGGAGGATCTAAAGCGAACCAAAAGAACGGACCAAGGAGCGGACCAAGGCAAAAACACGCGGGTTTCAGGGTCTGGGTCGAAAAAACACGCGGGTTGACCCTGAAATCCGCGTATTTTTGCCTTGGTCCGCTCCTTGGTCCGTTCTTCTGGTCCGCTTTAGATCCTCCCCGTATATATATATATATATATATATATATATATATATATATTATTTTCTCGAAGATGCTTCGCATCTCGAAAATAAAAGCAAACAAGCCGAACATTTAAATGATAAAATGGAATATGAAAATGTATCAATTACTATTGAGCATAGGGTTTGAAAAACCTCCTTTACAAAACTTCACTGCTATATCATGTTTAAAACTGAATTTTTCATATAAATTCAAACCCTTTGTATATAGGTGCGAACGAGGCCTCACACTACTTCCAAATAAATTGCACATTGATCCACACACATACACACATATTCATATAACAGTTTCTTGAAAAGTGGCGGTCACTGTGGCAACATGGATGTTGTGGGGTGCCTAACACCTTCCCTCTGAATAATCAAGCCCCCGAACCCAAATGAATCTTGGTTTCACAGACCCGTTTAGTAGTGTCACATCACTGGGTCAATGTGCAAACCTTTTCTCGGTTACGTTGGTGCAACTAGTTAAAATCACCAACTGGCGAGTCTTACAATCAAATCATCGACATGATATATATCAGACCTTTTCACTTATTTTTTCAAACAAATCTCACATAATATGAGAACACCAAAGAACAAGAACAGAAAAGGGACGAATAAAAATCCCGACATCTGCAGGTGTAAACACTCGTTTGCGTTGGACTTCTCCACTTTTGGCCAATTGAGGGTTTAAAGATTGTGCTTGAAAGGGGGAGTAGTTTCTCCTATGGATAAACATGTTCTAACTGCCTTTCTGGCCTTATAGTATCAAGTAAAATTCCTCCTCTTTCTTCTTATGGACCCTTTTGGGGTTATTACAATAACATCCAGATTGGATGTGCTCAGCAACAGCTTTTAAAGTGGCTAGGTCTTGAATCTTTCCTGACTTCAATCCTATCTCAGCCATCTGATCTCCATGTCTGATCATTTCAAAAAATGGCTTGCCAATGCCAGCTAAGACTCTCTCATAGAAAGGAGCTTCTTGTATGTGTATGAAGGTCATCACCATTTCAGACTCATTCATAGCGGGAGTAACTTGAGCAGTAAGGCGCCTCTAGCTTTGAGCATACTCTCGGAAAGACTCATTAGCTTATTTCTTAACCTTGGTAATTTGGTACCGGTTGGAGCCATCTGAGACTGAAAACTATACTGACTGAAGAAGGCATGAGCTAGCTTCTCCCAGCTATGGATCTTAGAATTGTCTAATCTGGTATACCATGACCTGACTTCTCCACTTAGAATCTTTTGAAATAGCTGCATTATGAGCTTTTCATCTTCTGCATAAGATCCGAATTCTCCAATAAATATCTTCAAATGTGTGTAAGGATCTCCTAACCCATCATACTTTTTAAAGTCAAGAGTTTTGAAATTTTCTAGATAATGAACACCAGGGAATATACAAAGGTCAGCATATGAAACACTCCCGTGTGTTCCAATCCCTTTGATAGACCTAATGGTATCTTCCATTTGAAAGACTTTCTGCCTAATCTCATCGTGTCTAGATCTTCTTTGAGGTAGGTGATTTCAGGAATTTTATTAATTTTATCCAGCTGAAACTCAGGTATTTGAGCTTCTTTATACAGACCTTGACTTCCTCCCTATGCAGAGGATTCTGTATGTATGGGTATTCATGGACCCTGAGTAGACTGGTGTGGTTCTTTAAGTAGAATAGCCAAATCTATAATCTTTTTGTTTAGTCCTTCAAACTCCTCGCGAGAGACAAGAGTAGGCCTAGACTGACCAGATGAAGCCATGCTTGGCTGTAGCCTTGTTTCCTTTTTGGGTTTTGAATAGGTAACAGGCCTAATTGTTTCCCTACAAAAAACTTATGTAGTTTAGTCTTAGGGAATGTACAAATGTTTACATGCTATGTGATGTGTCCGTTTTAGGATTATTATCCTGCAAAACGAATGTTAGCTATTTGTAAGATAGCATGGTAAAAAAGGAGTGCATGTACACATTTTCCTTTATATTCTTCATTACAATGAGATTGACATGGAATGTGATTATAAGTAATTGAATTTACAAGTAATTGAAATGGGAAAGTATGAAGAGACTTCCCTCCGCTTTTTGTTTATCAGAGGTTGACCTATCATAGGTTATTCTCGCGATTCTTTGGCATGATTGTTCCCAGACCATCGCAATTTACTTGACGGAAAGCTAATCTGGTCTTTCAACTAGAGCGAATCTAGGTGGTTCCTTTCTTGAGCCTCACTGGAATTAGTCTCCCTACGAGTCCAGTAATCAAACACCAAAAGGATAACCTCTTGCTGGAGGGACCACACAACATACATTCACATACAACGTGTCCCACTATTATGGAAATGATGATATGTGCAAAGCACTATATTGTAAAGCATTAAGTGTAGTAAGTAAATGCATTCTTACACATTTATTCAAATGTAAATGCAACATCCACACACAAGCATATAACAATTTTGAAAAGCTTGTAATAGCGGCTTAAGCCCTCTTACTGGATGTCCCCAGCAGAGTCGCCACCTGTCGACTTCGGGATTTTTATTGTCCTTTTTCTGTTCTTGTATTTTGGTGTTCTCATGTTAGGTGAGATTTATTTGAAAAAACAAGTTGTGAAAAGGTCCAACATGTATACGTCGATGATTGGACTGTAAGAGTCGCCAGTTGGTATTTTTTAATGGTTGCACCAACTCAACGGAGAAAAGGTTTGCACATTGACCTAGTGATGTAACACTGCTAAACTGGTCTATGAAACCAAGATTTGTTAGGGTCTGGATGCTTGATAATGCAGAGGGAAGGTGTTAGGAACGCCCTGACATCCGTGTTATCACGGTGACCGCCACTTTTCAATTAAACTGTTATATGAATGTGTGTGTATGTGGGTCAATGTGCTATTATTTGGAAGTAGTGTTATGCCTCGTTCGCACCTATATACAAAGGGTTTGAATTTTGTATAAAAGTTCAATTTTAACAAGATATAGCAGTGATGTTTTGTAAAAGAGGTTTTTTAAACCCTTATGCTCAATAGTAATTGAGGCCTTTGATACTTCAATTTTATTATATGTTTGGCTTGATTGTTTTATTTTCAAGATGTGAGGCATCTTCGAGAAAATAATATACTTAGAAATATTGAACTCCTTGTGGGCATGAGAGTCATCTAAGGAAATTCGAACATCGTAAATAATGTTCAAGCTTATTACAGCCGAAAATATCCATCATCGGAACCGAATCTAGATTCAGGAGACTGAATCTGTGATCACATGATTCCTAGGCTCATATGATGTAGCAGTTTGTATGAAAACTGTAAGCAGTTATATATATAAAAGTTGTAAATATATATATATATATATATATATAGACGATCAACCACCACAAAGCGAACTTCATGGGGGATTGGAAATGTAAATATATAAAAGCGATAAATATATATAGAGAGACAATTAATCACCACGAAACAACTCCATGGGGGATTGGAAAAGTAAATAAAGTAGTAAAGACGATCAACTGCCACGAAGTAAACTCTAGACGAGACGAAATGTAAATAAAGCAGTAAAAATGATCAACTACCACAAAGTAAACTCCAGGCGGGACAAATGTAAATAAAACAGTAAAAGGCCACGAAGTAAACTCAAGGCCTGACAGAAATATATGTATATATGTATATAATATCAGGTGAATTTATATATAAAATTCAGGCTCATCAAATAGAGTTTGATAATAGTTTATATATATGTATATATATATAAGCAATAAACGCTTCGGACGTGAGTCTAGGCTCATCGAACAGAGTTCGACCACAATTTATATATAATTATATATATATATATATATATATATATAAAAGCAATAAACGTTCCGTACGTGAGTCTAGGCTCAAAGTTGATATTGTTAGTCCATATATATATATATATAAAGAAATAAAAAACCACGGACCGAAGTCCAGACATACACATGCAACACAACTCTCAATGTGAAGAACGGTGTGTGCACAGTAGTGGAGAAAGGCTTTAAGAAGTCTAAGAAGGCTTATAATGGACTGCCAAAGAGGACTTCAATAGATTTAAGTGGATGAATACTCGGTTCCCACCGATAAAATATAGCAATATATGAGCTCATGGGTGTTTAAAATGAGAAAGCATTCAGTTTATAGTGTGTATAGAGAAAATTGAACAGGGCTTCCTCGCCTTTTCTCTATGTAAAATGGCCACCCTAAGCCCTCTATTTATAGAGGGGGGAGCCACAGGTGCACCTGCGGCTGCTAGGGGCTCCCCGAGCTCCGCGGGTCCTGTTGTCTTGAAGTACGTGCACGCATGCAATGTGTTGTCCGGTCAAACTTTCAGAACTTCAATCTGGGCATCTGATTGAGGTGTATAAGACCTTTTTCAGAGTGCTATTATTGAGAGCTACACAAATGACATAGGATTAGAGGTTGTACGAAGTCAGGAAGATGGGACCATGCCTTTGGTCTTCAAGTCTTCAAATTCTATCTGGTGTGTTGTCCTGTGTAGTAGTCACTCGTGATTGAAGCTATTGGTTTTTATAGGACACTATTGTGTATAATGTATGTTGAAATATGTTAAGACGACGCACATATGGGATCAAGGTGGCAAAATGATGATTTTGTCCCTCACTAGGGTTATCTTCGATTTGGGCTGATATAACAGTCGTTGCTTAGGGTTATCTTTGAGATTGGGCTGCTGCAAGTGCTAAAAGTCCTCAGGGTTACCTCCGAGGTGTGCCTGACCTCCCGGGGTTGTCTCCGGGTTTGGGACTGAGTTCCTCGGGGTTATCTCCGAGGTTGAAGCTGATTGCAAAGGTTGAAATTACCTTTTCTAGGGTTATCTCTGGAACTAAAACTGCACTCCTCGGGGTCATCTCCGAGATTGATGTTGAGACTCCCAATGTTATTTTTGGGACTGAAACTGAATATCTCGGGGTTGTCTTTAAGATTGAACTGCCTTCTCCGGTGTTATTGATTCTTATGTAAGAAGTCACTACTCAATATTTTTACTGTAATTACTATTCAATATTTTATTTTATTGATTCAATAATTGCTACGTTGATATTTTATATTACTAATTCAATAATTATTACTGCACAATATTTCCTATTATCAGATCAATAATTCATATAATTAAAATAATATTATTAGATAGCATTATTGGCAATGTCTAAGGAAGTTCTGTCTAGGAAAGGGGTTTGGTCACCTAATTGCACCCCAGTAAGGAGAAATCCTTATCGGAAAGCCCCCTCTTTCCTCGGAACGACCTGGTTATCATTATTGTGATTTTGTAATATTATTTGTGAATAATTAATTATTGATTTATATGATAAGGAAATATTTATTTTATTTGGATATAAAGGAAGGAATTAATGCTGAGGTGTTTTATCAGTGTTTTGTCGGAATGGAAGTGTTGAAAATCATTCGTATGTAGATTTCAGTCATTTTTCGTTTGGAATTTGGAGACACTTTCTTCAACAAAGTTTCCTTCAACATTATATCTGATATTTCAGCCAGAAGTACTATTCTTTTGAGGTAAGGGATGTTATTTTTTTCGTAAATAATATTATTTCTTTCAATATCATTATACAAAAATATTGGTATGAATTTTATTATGAAATTTTTACCTTTTCATGTCGAGATTACTATTTACTTATACGGCACTATTCAAGTATACGACATTATTCATGAATACGATACTATTTTATGAGTGGGATTTAAACCTGCGAATCGGATATTTTCTGCCTTAATTACTTGCCTGGATTCATAGTTTTTATATAGTTTTATTGGGAATATAGTGTTTTTGTATTTAATCGTTGCATTGCAGAGCTTCGCAGAGTTTGTGCTGCTTTGAAGGGGCAAAACTGTCTTTTTCTGGCCATTACTGCTCGAGTTATTAGATTCTTCGGGGTGTTCTACACCTAGTGCCCTAAAGTCGTCTGGCTTGGGAGTCGCTGATCAAAAGCTCATTCATGGGTAGTTCTGATTAGCCTAAGGTAATTAAGTACTGTCCGAGTCTGATTTTACTATCGGCTTGCTAAAACCTTTTGATCTTTCCCTGCATTTGCGTCTTGTTCTTAATGCTTGTTGAATGTTTAAGTTACGGAATGTGCTTGGTTTTAACACTCAGCTATGCGAGCTTATTTGGGCTATGATTAGTCAGGACGGTTGATTTTCACACACATGCTCAGATTGGATCGATTACAGTCTTATGCTTGAATTAGATTGAACCCTTGTTCATCCCCGTGTTTGACTCTTTCTTTTGGGGGTAGTTTTTATAGATAAACGTAGCTGCGATGCTAGTATATATTTTTATGTTCCTTTCGCATTCTTAGTGTCTACTGTTATTATTGTGTTAGATAGTTTGCTCGAGGACAAGCAAAGACTTAAGTTTGGGGGTATTTGATGAGTGGGATTTAAACCTGCGAATCGGATATTTTCTGCCTTAATTACTTGCCTGGATTCATAGTTTTTATATAGTTTTATTGGGAATATAGTGTTTTTGTATTTAATCATTGCATTGTAGAGCTTCGCAGAGTTTGTGCTGCTTTGAAGGGGCAAAACTGTCTTTTTCTGGTTTCCCGCGCCGCGGCGCCAATGCCAGAGTCATTGGCCGCGCCGCAGCGCCACCTTCTATCCATGCTGGCAAAAAATCCGCGCCGCGGCGCCGCTTTGCATATACTGGCTCGCGCTGCAGCGCGAGCTCCGTGTCCCAGATCTTTAGGCCGCGCCACAGCGCGACTCAAGAGCTTTATGTCCCGCGCCGCGGCGCCACCTCCGGTTCCCAGGCAGACAGGAAGTGTTTGACCTAGCAAATGTTAGAGGATATAAGGAGAGGGAGGCGGCTGTTAAGAGAGAGAGAGGATAGAGCAGAAAAAGATAGAAAAAAAGAAAGCTAGAAAATAGAGAAGAGGAGAAGAGAAAGCTTGTTGAAAAGAGATCCGTTGCTCTCCATTTTCTCAGATCGTGCAAGAGAAGAGTTTGTTTGATTGAAGAGTACTCCTTTCTTTAGGGGTTTTTCTTATTTCAAATCTTCTATTTATTGTATTTGTCTGAAATGGGTGGTGTATTAGAACTTTGTGTTAGTCTCATAGTTATGAACTAACTCCATTGTTAGGATTGCAATGTAACTTTTTGAATAGCTTAATCGACTTTCTCTCTCGTTTTATATAATGAAGCATTTTTGAATGGGTTGTTGTATTTTGCTTATAATGTCTTATTTCTTGATAAAGAAATAGGTTTTGATAGTAGTGGAAATTGATAAATGGATATTACTGTCTTCCTTTAAATACAATGACACTTGTTTTGTCCTGACATTTAATTGTGGGCTTATTGTGCTTGTGGGATAGACATATCCTCACTTGCCTTGTGTGACCTTGGAGTTGAGCATAGCGACCTTGGTCAGATTAGATTCACCAATAGACATATTGTGTTCTAGCTTGTCAAGGATTAGCATTTGACCTTCGACAGAAGCTTATGCTTACTTTAATCTCGGTTGGCCATTCCTTGATTTGTTTATATACGGAGAGTTAGAAGATTAGGCGAAGCATTAGGGGAGTTGTAATCCTATCTTTATTTCTTAGAGCTGTTTCTTCTCGCAATTTGATTGTCCTATAGAATTTGTTTAACCAACTATCTATTTCTTTTGTTTAGATAAGATTAGTAACGACTTTACCTTAGTAGTTGTTCCCTGTTAAGTCTTGTCCTCGTGGGTTCGACACCCTCTTATCACTGTATTACTTGTTAGACCGCGTATACTTGCGCGAGTTTTTCGGTTGCGAAATCGACCAACAAGTTTTTGGCGCCGTTGCCGGGGACTTAAGAATTAATTGTTTTACATTATTAAATCTAAGTCATTACAATCTTACTTTAAACCGATTTGTTTAACTCTCTCTTCAGGTAGTCTTCATTGTTTATGCCACCTCGGAAAGGGCTGATTACTATACCTCTTGATCCCGAGGTTGAAAGGACCTTCAGACGACTGTTGAGAAAGAAATTTGTGGACACACCCGAGGACATACATGTGCCTGTCATAATGGCTGAGGAGCTTCAGAAGTCTCTGAGGGATTATGCTATGCCTCGTGTTGATGATCTTCAGGCGGGCATTGTAAGGCCCGCCATTCAGGCTAATAATTTCGAGATAAAGCCGGGCACTATTCAAATGTGCACAAACATTCAGTTTGGGGGAATGCCTAATGACGACCCCAATGATCACCTGATAAATTTTGTGGAAATCTGTGACACCTTCAAATGCAACGGAGTGTCTGACGAAGCCATCAGGCTCCGGTTGTTCCCGTTTACATTAAGGGACAAAGCCAAGAGCTGGCTACATTCACTACCGACTGGCTCCATTACAACATGGGCCGACTTGGCGCAAAAATTCATGGCAAAGTTCTTTCCGCCTGCCAAAACAGCTAGGCTCAGGCACGAAATCACGTCCTTTGTGCAATTTGAATCCGAATCCTTATACGACTCATGGGAGCGATTTAAGGATCTCCTGAGAAAATGCCCGCACCATGGTTTGCCGGAATGGCTTCCCATCCAGACCTTTTACAATGGATTATCCGGATCTACTCGTTCGAGTATTGATGCCGCATCTGGAGGGGCATTCATGTCCAAACATCACACAGCGGGGTATGAGCTGGTGGAGACAATGGCGGCCAACAATTACCAGTGGCCTAATGATAGGCAAGCTCCGAGAAGAGCAGCGGGGGTTTATGAAGTGGACTCGGTCACATCACTAGCAGCTCAGGTAGCGACACTAACAAAAAGGCTTGACACCTTGGGACCTTCTGCAGTTCAAAATGTGCAGAGTGTCATGGTCCAGTGTGAATTATGTCAAGGAAGCCACCCGACCGATCTGTGTGCTATAAGCCCTGAATCGGTGCAATTTGTTTCTAACTACGGGCGGCAACAAAACTCAACCCTTCCCACTCATTACCATCCGGGGTTGCGAAATCATCCAAATTTTTCATGGAGTAATAACAACAACAACAACAACAACAATAACCCCAACCAACCACAACCTCCTTCTACCAGGCAGAGTTATGCTAACCCTCCCGGATTCCAACCTACAACTCAGTTCAACCAACAACCTCAGAGCTTTCAGAATCAGTTTCACCATCCTCCCCCTCAACAGGAGAGAAAACCAAGTTTAGAAGATCTGCTTTCTAGGTACATAGCCCAGAACGAAACCAGAAGTAACAATCAAGAGGCCTCCATTAGGAATCTTGAAGTACAAATGGGTCAGTTGGCTACTGCATTAAACAGTCGGCCACAAGGTGCATTGCCTAGTGACACTGATGTAAACCCGAAACGGGAAGGCAAGGAACAGTGTAAAGCAGTAACCCTCAGAAGTGGGAAAACCACTCAAGTACAAAGTGGTGAGAAAATTCCTGTGAACGACAATGGGGCGGCTGAAGAGGCAACTCCTGAAACGGAGACTGTTGAGAAAGATTGGGGTGACGCAAGTGGTCAAGACAGACCCCCGACACCATCTCCTCCTATCACTGCAATACATCGGCCTCTCCCTCAAGTACCCTTCCCCCAGCGGATGCAAAAGCAGAAACTAGATAAACAATTTTCCAAATTCTTAGAGGTGTTCAAAAGATTGCACATAAACATTCCATTTGCAGAGGCGTTGGAAGGAATGCCCAGTTACGTAAAGTTCATGAAGGACATTTTGTCCAAGAAGCGGAAATTGGGAGACTATGAGACGGTGGCTTTAACTGAAGAAAGTAGTGCAATCCTCCAAAACAAACTTCCGCCTAAGCTCAAAGATCCGGGAAGTTTTACAATCCCGTGCACAATTGGGGACCAATTCATTGGAAAGGCTCTGTGTGACTTAGGGGCCAGCATAAACTTGATGCCCCTTTCCATTTACAAAAAATTAGGTCTTAATGAAGCCAAGCCGACTAGCATCACCCTGCAATTGGCTGACAGATCTTTAACTTATCCAAAGGGAATTGTGGAGGATGTGCTAGTGAAGGTGGACAAGTTCATATTTCCGGCAAATTTCATAGTTCTTGATTTTGAGGAAGATAGAGAAATCCCGATAATATTGGGGAGGCCATTTTTGGCAACTGGGAGGACCCTGATTGACGTCCAAAAAGGGGAGCTAACAATGAGAGTTCAAGACCAAGAGGTGACCTTCAATGTTTTCCGTGCTCTGAAATATCCTAACACCCCTGAGGATTGCTTCCAGGTCACTACTATTGCTGAAGCAGTGAATGGGGTATTCTCAGAGACGTGCATTAAAGATTCTCTAGAAGCTACACTAACGGGGGCGAGTACTACGGAAGAGCCATCGCATATTGAATGTGCCATGTGGCTTGATGATCCGCTTAGATCAAGGCATTCGCACCGCCAATTCGAGTCTCTTAAAGATGATGAGGCATCAACTTCCAAGGGTTTGCCGTCAATCATTGAGCCTCCAGCTCTTGAGCTAAAACCGTTGCCTAACCATTTAAGGTATGCATATTTGGGAAATTCTCTTTCATTACCTGTGATAATTTCTGCTTCTCTAACCAAGTGTCAGGAAGAGAAGTTGCTCATTGTGCTAAAGAAGTACAAAACGGCGTTGGGATGGTCGATTGCAGACATAAAAGGGGTCAGTCCAACTATTTGCATGCACAAGATCCTATTGGAGGAAGGCTCAAAACCTTCTATAGAGCATCAGAGGCGGCTAAATCCGATAATGAAAGAGGTCGTCAGGAAGGAAATCATTAAATTGCTTGATGCGGGCATTATCTACCCCATCTCCGATAGTCCGTGGGTTAGTCCGATCCAGTGTGTGCCCAAGAAAGGAGGCATGACAGTTGTGCCCAATGAGAATAATGAGCTTATTCCCACCAGGACGGTGACTGGGTGGAGAGTGTGCATGGATTACAGGAAACTGAACAAAGCAACCTGTAAGGATCACTTTCCTCTTCCTTTCATTGATCAAATGCTCGATCGGTTGGCGGGACATGAATACTACTGTTTACTGGATGGATACTCGGGGTACAATCAGATTTCTATTGCCCCGGAAGATCAGGAGAAGACGACATTCACATGTCCATATGGGACTTTTGCCTTTCGGAAGATGTCTTTCGGGTTGTGCAATGCCCCCGCTACGTTTCAGCGGTGTATAATGTCAGTCTTCTCTGACATGGTTGAAAAGACCCTGGAGGTCTTCATGGACGACTTCTCAGTGTTTGGGAGCTCGTTTGATAACTGCCTAACAAATCTGACTGCAGTTCTCCATCGCTGCGCCGAAACAAACCCTGTGCTAAATTGGGAGAAGTGTCACTTCATGGTTGAAGAGGGCATTATTTTGGGTCATCGGATTTCTGCTGGAGGTATTGAGGTTGATAAGGCCAAGATAGATGTTATCAACAACCTTCCCCCGCCCACCTCAGTAAAAGGGGTAAGGAGTTTTCTCGGGCACGCCGGATTTTACAGAAGGTTCATCCAGGACTTTTCGCGCATTACCAAACCGTTGTGCACCCTGCTGGAAAAAGATCAGCCTTTCCACTTTGATGCCGCCTGCTTGGGCGCTTTTGAATCCTTAAAGACAAGACTTGTCACAGCACCTATTGTGGTAGCTCCTGACTGGACCTACCCTTTTGAGCTTATGTGCGATGCTAGTGATTTTGCTATAGGGGCAGTTTTAGGCCAGCGAAGGGAGAAGGTCTTCCACACTATCTACTATGCCAGCAAGACACTGACGGACGCGCAGTTAAACTATACTACCACTGAGAAGGAGTTGTTGGCAGTAGTGTATGCTTTCGATAAGTTCCGTTCCTACCTCATCGGGACGAAGGTGATCGTATACACCGATCACTCGGCAATCAAGTATTTGATTGAAAAGAAGGACGCTAAGCCGAGATTGATACGGTGGGTTTTGCTCCTACAAGAATTTGACTTAGAAATCAGAGACAAGAAGGGAACTGAGAATCAAGTTGCCGACCATTTAAGTAGATTGGAAAACACTACATCGTCTACTGAAGCCGACAGAGCTATAAATGAATTCTTTCACGACGAGCAGCTCTTATTGGTACATGGCAAAGCCCCGTGGTATGCGGACTTCGCCAATTACGTTGCTTGCCAAGTTATCCCTCAAGGCCTGAGTTTCCAACAAAGGAAGAAATTCCTTAAAGATACCAAGCAATATTTTTGGAACGAGCTTTTCCTATTCAAACAGTGTTCGGATCAGATCTTGCGTAGATGTTTGCCTGAAGAAGAAATTGAAGACGTGTTGCATCATTGCCATTCATCTAATTATGGAGGTCATTTCGGAGGCCAGCGAACTGCCGCTAAAGTGCTGCAGTCAGGATTCTATTGGCCCACCCTTTTTAAAGATGCTCACGCATATGTGATGCATTGTGACAGATGCCAACGGGTGGGCACTATTTCGAAGCGGCATGAACTACCGCTGCAAAATATTCTGGAAGTAGAGTTGTTTGATGTCTGGGGCATTGATTTTATGGGACCTTTCCCTTCCTCGTTCAACAATCTCTACATACTGGTGGCAGTTGACTATGTCTCAAAGTGGGTGGAAGCAGTTGCCTTGCCGACAAATGATGTGAAGGTGGTGCTTCAGTTCCTCAAAAAGAATATTTTCACCCGTTTTGGCACACCTCGGGCCATAATAAGCGATGAAGGGTCGCATTTCTGCAATAAGTATTTTGAGGCACTTCTAGCCAAGTATGGGGTAACTCATAAAATAGCCACTGCTTACCACCCTCAGACCAGCGGCCAAGTTGAAATTTCAAACCGAGAGGTGAAACGAATCTTGGAAAAGATCGTTAACCCAAACCGTAAGGATTGGTCGAAGAAGCTTGATGATGCATTATGGGCCTACCGCACAGCGTATAAAACGTCCATCGGAATGTCCCCTTACCGACTAGTTTATGGAAAAGCTTGTCATCTCCCGGTCGAATTGGAGCACAGCGCTTACTGGGCGATTCAAAAGCTTAACTTTGATCTTGACGCAGCCGGCGAAAAACGGTTGTTACAACTGAATGAAGCAGATGAATTTCGTCTGCAGGCATATGAAAATGCCAAGTTGTACAAGGAAAAGACCAAGAAGTGGCACGACAAGAAGATCCTTGAGAGGCATTTTGAACCGGGTCAGCAAGTTCTTCTGTTTAACTCCCGGCTAAAATTGTTTCCCGGGAAGCTAAAGTCCCGATGGTCGGGCCCCTTCACTATAGCTAAGTTTTATCCCCATGGAGCAATTGAGCTTATGGATCCAAATTCTGATTCCACATTCAAGGTTAATGGGCAACGTTTAAAGCACTACTGGGGCGGCGAGGTTGACCGTCAAAATACCTCCATTACACTTGGAGACCCGACCTAGTCGGGATGAATAGTCAAGCTGACGACTATAAAACACGCGCTTGGTGGGGAGGCACCCCCACCTCGGTATAAATATTAGTTGTTTCTTCACTGATTCCAAGTTTATTCAGTGATTGTTAATTTTATCACTTAGCTTAGCTGATAGCTTTTATGTTTTGTGTTTAACATGTTGCTTATAGAGTTTGTTGTATTTTTAATAATGTATGTTTGCTTGTGTAGGGTAGTTGTTGTGCTTGTTTTGGTCTGTGCAGTTAACAGATGGAAAAAGGGCTCAGAGTGCAGGAACTCGCGCCGCGGCGCCATCCAACAAAGGGGATTTCGCGCCGCGGCGCCACAAGAAGTACCCAGCCACTGCAAACTCACGCCGCGGCGCCATCCAATGAAGGAACTCTCCCGCCGCGGCGCCACAAGAAGTACCCAGTCACTGCAAACTCACGCCGCGGCGCCATACAATGAAGGAACTCTCGCGCCGTGGCGCCACAAGAAATGGCCAGCTACTGCTAACTCGCGCCGCGGCGCCATCCAACGAAGGAAATCTCGCGCCGCGGCGCCACAAGAAGTGGCCAGTTACTGCAAACTCGCGCCGCGGCGCCAAACAACATACAATTTCCCGCGCCGCGGCGCCACTAGCGAGATTTTGTTTCCCAATTGCTTTATAAAGCAGGCTGATCGGCTAAGTCTCCTGCTCTTCTCAACCATCTCTGCAGTCTCCCTCTTGGCATCCTGCACCTGCGATCCATCAGCCATATAACTGTCTTCATCGGTCGTGTCTCTACTCAGCCTCTAACAATCTGATTTGCATCAATTCATCAAAGGTTCCCCCACTCAAGTGCTAGGGTTTTCCTTCCAAAGGTAATTTTGAGAGTTTTCTTTGGATCCGAGATTTTGTTTAAGTTCTTTTCCGTGCTCTTCTTCTAGTGCGATTTGGGGCGATTTCCACTGACGGAAATCGGGTTAGAGCTAGTTCAATTAAGGGCTGTCCAGGTTTTGTTTGGGCATCGCACGCAAGGTGTTCGATAAATTGCCTAAACCAAAAGTGTAGGCCAATTGGGGCTGTCTTGGTTTAATCTTCGCTGGGTTTGCTTTGGGGTTGAGGTTGGCCGTGCTTCTAGGGTCGTTCCGCTAAAGTTTGATTCAAGCTTACTGTTACCATGGCACCAAAAAGGCAGCGTCTTTGTGTCGGTGGATCTTCGTCTTCTGCCGCGGCACCGCTACAGGCTTGGGACCCTGCCAAGTTTGTTAGTGAGGCAACGTGGAAGCGGTACAGAGACTCCTTTGGCAAGCGCAATTTGCTTCCTGAGCGGGGGTTGCGGCCCGATAGAAAGGACGGGGAGCTCATGAATATGATTATCGAGCGGAAGTGGGTAAACTTCACCAAGCCGCCCGTATCTGCTGTTGTGCCTGTGGTTTGAGAATTCTATGCCAACGCCAGTCCTGATGGTCCTGCTGTGGTTATAGTCAGGGGTAGACCGGTGTCATTTGACAGTATAGCAATCAATGCACTGTTCGACGCACCCAACTACGCGGGTAATGATTATATGCAGCTGGGGCTCCGCAGTTATGACCAGGAGGATGTTATCAGAAGGCTCTGCAAGCCTGACACGGCGTGGAAGAAAAATGATTATACCGGTGAGAAGACCAGCTTCCCGGCTGCTGCGCTCAGTCGCTACGGGAAGGCGTGGTACAGCTTCATTTGCGCCTCCATGCTACCGACCCGTCACCTAAGCGATGTGACAAAAGACAGGGCGATTCTGCTTTTCGCCATTGTCACGGGCTTGAACGTGGATATAGGAGTTCTCATCCACGACTCGATCATTAAGGCAATCAAGAGTACAGTCGTTTCGGGACTTCCCCATCCATCTGTGATCACGACATTGTGCAAGCATGCAGGGGTATAGTGGGGGCTTGATGAGATAGTTTCGCCGCCCATGACTATAATTGACCATCTGACGATCAAACGCTTCACTGTTTGGGACGAGGCAGAATCTCATGTAAGGGGCGAAGGGTATGGACCGCCTACAGCACCGCCTCCTTCCGCCGAACCAGAGCCTCCTCAAGCACCTGAGTCAGGACCGGCTAGTCAGGGTCTTTTGACAGACATCATGGCATCCCTTACCCTGCTGCATCAGAAGCAGGACGCCGAAGCTCAGAGGCAGCGGAGGCATATCGCTGCTGTGGCTCAAAGGCAGGAGATAGCGATGCAGTATCAGGCTGAACTGGTGAATATTATGCAGGGGATCTACACTGATTATTGTGGCGAGGGCATTGACTTCACGCCTTACCAGTTTCCCGATCCTCCCATCTTTCCACCTTACCCTCCTCCATCACCGCCCGTCGAAGCTGACGGCGCTGATGAAGATGAGGCTGAAACTGCTGCGGAGTGAGCGATCTCCAGGGAAGCCCTCTTGTGTATTCAACTGCTTTATGTTTTAGCAATGGGGGCATTGCTCTCCTTAAGTTTGGGGGTGTTGCTTTTAAGTTTTATTTGTTTATCTTAGTGCTACCATGTTAGGACTACTGTCTGACTTTATTTCCTTAGTATGTTTTGGTGCAGTCTTTTGAACTGCGGGATTTGGTTGTTTATCTTTATCATTATGGATGCATGAGCTGTTTTTGGTTTTATGTTGATTTTATTTTGCATGATTGTGGTTTCTAGCCATCTTTTTGGGGCTTTTACAGATTCGGATGTTTGTGCCATGTTAATGGCCTTTTCACCCTATTTTGAGCTGCTATTTAGCAAGGGTGTTATATTTATCATTGCTAATTTTTGTTGGATTGTGGCTATGTCTAGCGCCAAATGAGTATATATCTCGTAGAATTGTGTCAAGCTTGCCTTGTGCTAGGGGTTTATGAATTGACAAGTTTAGACTGTTATTGATCCGTCCTTCTAGCAAGCTCTGACCAGCTGTGTTAACTAGTTATTCTTCGAATTTAGTTTGTGTGTTGATTGTGTTGGCTAGTTGTTCACTCTTATAATCTTTCATTTGTGCAAGGTAATAAAAGACTTGGGTGTCTATGCAGTTTTGGATCTTGGTTTCTAGCTAAGGGTGTTTATATCGAAAGTTGTGCGGTGGGTCGAGATGGAGCGTAAAACGCACTCGCCCATAAACGCAGAGCCGATATCGAGATGGAGCATAAAATGCACTCGTAAAAAAAAATAAAAAAAATAAAAAAAATAAAAAAAAAATAAAAATTTATATCGAAAGTTGTGCGGTGGGTCGAGATGGAGCGTAAAACGCACTCGCCTATAAACGCAGAGCCGATATCGAGATGGAGCATAAAATGCACTCGCTGTTAAATTTTCGTTCTCGTTGTGAAGTCTCAGTTGGATTATGTTGATTACGTGGCCATTACTGCTCGAGTTATTAGATTCTTCGGGGTGTTCTACACCTAGTGCCCTAAAGTCGTCTGGCTTGGGAGTCGCTGATCAAAAGCTCATTCATGGGTAGTTCTGATTAGCCTAAGGTAATTAAGTACTGTCCGAGTCTGATTTTACTATCGGCTTGCTAAAACCTTTTGATCTTTCCCTGCATTTGCGTCTTGTTCTTAATGCTTGTTGAATATTTAAGTTACGGAATGTGCTTGGTTTTAACACTCAGCTATGCGAGCTTATTTGGGCTATGATTAGTCAGGACGGTTGATTTTCACACACATGCTCAGATTGGATCGATTACAGTCTTATGCTTGAATTAGATTGAACCCTTGTTCATCCCCGTGTTTGACTCTTTCTTTTGGGGGTAGTTTTTATAGATAAACGTAGCTGCGATGCTAGTATATATTTTTATGTTCCTTTCGCATTCTTAGTGTCTACTGTTATTATTGTGTTAGATAGTTTGCTCGAGGACAAGCAAAGACTTAAGTTTGGGGGTATTTGATGAGTGGGATTTAAACCTGCGAATCGGATATTTTCTGCCTTAATTACTTGCCTGGATTCATAGTTTTTATATAGTTTTATTGGGAATATAGTGTTTTTGTATTTAATCATTGCATTGTAGAGCTTCGCAGAGTTTGTGCTGCTTTGAAGGGGCAAAACTGTCTTTTTCTGGTTTCCCGCGCCGCGGCGCCAATGCCAGAGTCATTGGCCGCGCCGCAGCGCCACCTTCTATCCATGCTGGCAAAAAATCCGCGCCGCGGCGCCGCTTTGCATATACTGGCTCGCGCTGCAGAGCGAGCTCCGTGTCCCAGATCTTTAGGCCGCGCCGCAGTGCGACTCAAGAGCTTCATGTCCCGCGCCGCGGCGCCACCTCCGGTACCCAGGCAGACAGGAAGTGTTTGACCTAGCAAATGTTAGAGGATATAAGGAGAGGGAGGCGGCTGTTAAGAGAGAGAGAGGATAGAGCAGAAAAAGATAGAAAAAAAGAAAGCTAGAAAATAGAGAAGAGGAGAAGAGAAAGCTTGTTGAAAAGAGATCCGTTGCTCTCCATTTTCTCAGATCGTGCAAGAGAAGAGTTTGTTTGATTGAAGAGTACTCCTTTCTTTAGGGGTTTTTCTTATTTCAAATCTTCTATTTATTGTATTTGTCTGAAATGGGTGGTGTATTAGAACTATGTGTTAGTCTCATAGTTATGAACTAACTCCATTGTTAGGATTGCAATGTAACTTTTTGAATAGCTTAATCGACTTTCTCTCTCGTTTTATATAATGAAGCATTTTGGAATGGGTTGTTGTATTTTGCTTATAATGTCTTATTTCTTGATAAAGAAATAGGTTTTGATAGTAGTGGAAATTGATAAATGGATATTACTGTCTTCCTTTAAATACAATGACACTTGTTTTGTCCTGACATTTAATTGTGGGCTTATTGTGCTTGTGGGATAGACATATCCTCACTTGCCTTGTGTGACCTTGGAGTTGAGCATAGCGACCTTGGTCAGATTAGATTCACCAATAGACATATTGTGTTCTAGCTTGTCAAGGATTAGCATTTGACCTTCGACAGAAGCTTATGCTTACTTTAATCTCGGTTGGCCATTCTTTGATTTGTTTATATACGGAGAGTTAGAAGATTAGGCGAAGCATTAGGGGAGTTGTAATCCTATCTTTATTTCTTAGAGCTGTTTCTTCTCGCAATTTGATTGTCCTATAGAATTTGTTTAACCAACTATCTATTTCTTTTGTTTAGATAAGATTAGTAACGACTTTACCTTAGTAGTTGTTCCCTGTTAAGTCTTGTCCTCGTGGGTTCAACACCCTCTTATCACTGTATTACTTGTTAGACCGCGTATACTTGCGCGAGTTTTTCGGTTGCGAAATCGACCAACACTATTCACGAGTACTATTCAGGAAATATGATTTTTCTTGTGAAATTTTTGCCTTTTTGTGTCGGGGTTACTATTCACATATACGGTACTATTCACGTATACGGTACTATTCACAAAAAAATTAAGTATTCTTTTCTTTGTTCAAGTTGTCTATTATGGTTACTATCTTTTAGTGTATCCAAGTTTTGATCTTTTTTCTTGAATTTTGCTCCACAATTGATTATTATGGAGTATTTTTGAACTTAGATAAACTAAAGTACGAATCTCTAATCTTTTATCTTTTATCACGCTAGATTCGTTTTCTTTATTTTCACCATCCTGAGTCTTAAATGGTGATATAACTGAATATATTTAGCCTTTAGTGCAAAGATGAATGATTATCTGATGAATATCTTTGGCCTGTAGTGCAAAGACGAACATTTGTTGAGATGAATATAACCAACTGGGGATACGAATGAATATCTTTGGCCCATAGTGCAAAGATGAATATTTGTTTATTGATGTTACAGGGATAAAATATTGATGATGGACTTTTAAATCATAAAAGATAGTAGACTTCATTATCTACTTAACACTTCTAATGAATTGTTATTTCTGCTGCGAATATTGATCTAAAACTTGTTGTCCATTATATTTTATCTGATTTATTGAAGGCTACCAATAATTTTTTTTTTCATTATCCTAGTCATAATATTCTTTACTGGGCTAGTTGAGCTCACCATTTTCCTTTTTATTCTATTTTTCTTCTTAGGAGTCGAGAATATAGCAGGAACTAGTCGGGGTATGGAATGATGGTTCTAGATAGTTGTTTTAGCAGTTCTCACTATTTTGTAAAATAGTGTATCAATGATTTTAATGAGGACTTATTTGAATTTGGATATTGTCTAAAAGATAATATTTATTTTTAAACTCACAGTATATGTGTTGTCGTATTTTGCACAATAATTGTAATAATAAAGTTGTAGTTGTTTCTGTACCATGTATTTGGTGACTCGAAATGGGTTGTGTAGACCTATTTTGGGGGGGTCGCAGCTGTAGTTATTGATCTAAAACTTGTTGTCCATTATGTTTTATCTAATTTATCATTGTTGAAGGCTAAAGATAATTTATTCTTCATTATCTTAGTCATAATATCCTTTACTGGGCTATTTGAGCTCACTCTTTTCTTTTTTGTTCCATTATTCTTCTCGGGAAATGAAAGTGTAGCTGGGACTGGTCGGGGAGTGGAGTAATGTTTCGAGTTAGTTACTGTAGAGGTCTTCACTATGTTGTGAAATAATGTGATAATAACTGTAATAATGAGGACTTAATTTGAGTTTGGATATTGTCGTATTATGTACAGTCAATATTTGTATTGAAACTCATAGTATGTGTGGTCACATTTTGCACGACAGTTTAATAGTTGTAAATAAGAAAGTTTGTATTTAAATTTTGTAGTATATATTTTGGAGACTCAAAATGGGTTGTGTGGACCTATTTTGGGGGCATCACACACGAGACAAGTTCTTAAACCCTACTGTTACATTGTGCAAGTTTTCTATTCCTACCTTTTTATCATTACACAAGTTTCTTGTCTCAAATCTTTTATTGAGCGATTTTCTAACTCTTATCTCTTATTACTCAGAGCCTAAATTGTTCAAGTTCATTATTCCAAATGATATTTTCTAATTCTTTCTGAAGAAATACTTTGGATATACAATGTTTAATCAATTGCATATTGTTGTGATTCAATCTTTGATTTAAATATCATTGTTCAATCTTATATAATTGTGTCAAAATCTTAAATGGCTAGTAAACCCTTATTGATTTGACTAGTCCATAGTTAATGAGCTTTCTAAAATTCTAGAATTGTTATTGAAGTTAATCCAAATCAAACTTTCTTTAATGTGGACTCTTATGTCAAAACTGAGACGAACAACCCTATTATAGGGGATTATATTACTCGATGACGTTAAGATGTTTGTGCACAATACATGGTACGAAAGGCTGATCCCCCTAAGTGCGAGAAGAAAGGATCATATAGTTTATGACTATTAAAGGTTCAAGTAAAGATACTTGATAACCTAAGACGTATCTCATGTTCTTGTGACCCTCAGATGCACTTTTGGACTTGTATTCTATTCTTGATTTGAAAGTTAAGTTTCTATTGAGTTTTTAGTTCTTGTTTCTATTGATAAGAAAAGATTATATTATTTCAGTTGAGTTCTATCCATTGATTATTCTTATGTTATTATTATTATTGTACCTTGTAGGCAATCGTTTGCTCACTCTTGAATAATACATTGCAGCTAAGGTTGAAAGATCTGATGAGTCGTCCACTAGTAAGGGTAAAAGCAAGATGAGCAAGTGATGACGACTTGTTATATTTATTTGATCTAGTTTATGTGATGAGACTTATTTTAATATATGTTTTAATTCCACAAAAGAATGTTGTAATAAATGTTTGACAACATGGGATTGTTTTGAGACTTTGTAACCTTTTAATGGGGAGGATTTTTTTATGTTATTTAAGTTATATGTTGCTATTATACATTATTTTGGGTAGTTAGACATGAATGTTTTGGACAGTGAACACCAGATCCCAGATTTGGGGGTGCACAAGTTGGTATCAAAGCTTTAGGTTATGAACCTTAGGTGGGAGAAACCTTAGGTAATAGCCTTTTAGGAGATCGAAAATATGGTGATAAACTCATATCAAGTTCTAAGGAATGAATTAAGAAATTCATTACAGATAAATAATAACAGACTTTATGTGCTTATGTGTTAATAAAAAATGTGCTCGCGAGTACCAAGTCATATAGTTTAGTAATTAAATCTTAAAATATTGTTGTCATGATGACTAATGTTGGAGGATCCACTCAGAATAGGGAGGAGGAACCTTGATTGCCTAGAGCGAAGGAGCCTAGAGACATTCCTACAATCTGGGAGCAGCTAGTGCTAAGGGAGCCATCACCTTTGGTTACAGTTGTGGGTTAGGAGCATGAACCTAAGTTTGAACAGGAGGATGAGATAGAGATAGATAAGGAGGAAGATGAGGATCCTTTAGAGTTTCCACCTAACTCTATCGATGCCAAGATGTATGATGCATTGTATAACCGTAACATAGAGTTACATGATAGAGTTAGGGAATTGGAGGAGTTGTCAGATATACATCAGATCGCTATAAAGCAGAAGGATGATATGATCCAGGATCTTGATGAACATCTTGGAAACGTGGAATGGACGCTAGTTCAGACATAGAGTCACATGGAACAGTTATTGGGGGAGGTTGAGAAATTAAATGGTGACCTAAGAAAGGAGTCTACTAAGCGAGCAAGAGCTATAGACACTTGGGTGAAGGCTTCTTAACGCGCAGATCGTGTTGAGGATGAGGTTCGTGAAAAGAAGACAAAGATTAATGAGATGGACTTTTTTTCCATACCGCGATTGATAGGACCCAGGACCGAGTCTTTTACTATTCGGTTCATTTTGAAGACTTATATTGGTATATGATGGATCGTAGGACGATGTTCCATATCATGGAGGAAGAGCGTGGTGAAGTTGTGTGACGTATTAGTAGGTCATGATAGAAAGAATAATAAGTTATGTAAATAACTATGAAGTAAATAAGATGTAAATCCCAATATTATTATAGATAATGGGATATGATGATTTAGTCCTTAAGTTTTCTTTTATCTCGGGACAGTTGATATAAATAGCAGTGATGTTATCTTTTCTATGTTTAAAATCATGAATGAAAAAAATATCAGAGTTTATTGAAGATGTTGTGTGTTAAGTGTTAATCTTAAAATGTTTAAGATAAGTCTTGAATACTTAAGAAATTGAGTAAGAATCTAATAAGTGTAGATCTTAAACAAAAAGATGTCTCCACGAAGACGCCAAACACGTCAATACGCTCGATAGGGATCTACGAATAAAAATAATGAGGTTAACGCCAATCTAGTTCAGCAACTGGTAAACCTATTAACAGATGCACTTGCGAATCAGCCGTAAGATCAAGCTACTTCATTCAAAGATTTCAAAGCAGTAGGACCACCAAAGTTTAAAGTTTCCATGAATCCGGTCGAAGCCCAGACTTGGATTATGAAAATGGAGAAGGTTTTTGATGTTACTACGGTTAATGACGATCAGAAAATTTCCTTTGCAATGTTCATGCTAAAGTCGTAAGCCAGCTACTGGTGGCGAGCAAATAAGGTTCAAGGGGGACAAGGAATAATTGCGTGGGATAGATTCAAAGAAATGTTTTTTAAGATGTATTTCCCAACTAGTTCGCAGAACCAGATGGAAGTTCAATTTCTAGAGCTGAAGCAAGGTACCATATATGTCTGTATCGGATTATACCGCGAAGTTCAATGAGTTGGTAATGTTTTTGACATATCAAGTGAATACAGATGAAAGGAAGACCAGATGGTTTGAGCAGGGATTGAAGCCATGGTTGTATAGAAAGGTTTCGATGTTCCAACTAAATACATTTAGAACGATTCTGGAGAAGGCAATCATCACAGAAGGGGGAAGCGATGCCCTTACCAAATATAATCAGGAGCAGAAGAATGAAAACGAGAACAATACATCTTGTGGTAGCAATGGTAGAGGTAGCAGTCAAAAGAGAAAATGGAATGATAACTTTTCTACTACGAATCAATATGGGAGTCAGAAGAAGATGGTGGAGGCTTTTGCTACTTGGAGAAAGAATCACATGGGAGTGTGCATGAAGGGGAAAAGGGTTTGCTACAATTGTAGTCAAGAGGGCCACATAACGCCAAATTGCTCTAGTGCTAAGAAGGTGCTTGTTTCACTTGCAGGTCAAATGATCATCTGGTTCGTGATTGTCCCAAAAAGACAGTAGAAGGAGTAGGTGGAAGTAGGAGAAATAATAGTGGTGGAACTTTAACTATTACTGGATCAACGCCATTGAACCGTCCCACTGCCAGAACTTTCAACATGACCGTGTAGGATGCTGTGCAGTCAAAGGATGTGGTTTCAGGTATTATTTCGATCAATGATATAAATGCTTACGTATTATTTGATTCAGGTGCTACTTGTTTATTTATATCCGATGATTTTGCTAAGAATTTAGATTTGCCTAAAAAGGAATTAGATTACCCTTTGAACATAGAAATTACGAATAAGGAGGTAATACCTATTAGGTTTGTACACAAGAAATGTAGGGTGGATATTAAGGGAAACATGATGATGGTATATCTAATTCCAATTAAACTTAGGGAATTTGACGTTATTTTAGGGATAGTTTGGGCATTCAATTATGGAGCGGTAATTGGTTGCCAAAAGAATTGTGTAAACCTTATGACTCCGTTAAAGGTAGTATTCTATGGCATCAAGTCAACTAGACAAGCTTGTTATCTGAAGATGATGCAAGCCAGGAAGTTACTAGAAAAAGATGTGTAGGGTACTTAGCCTACATAGTCGATACTCAGAAGAAGGGTACGAAAATAGAGAAAATACTAGTTGTTAGAGATTTTGTGGATGTATTTCCAGATGATTTGTCAAGACTTCTGCCAGACAGGGAAGTTGAGTTCATGATCGATTTAGCACTAAGGACGACCTAATATCGAAGGCTCCATATCATATGGCTCTAGTGGGGAGCGTCGATGTTGTTTATTAAGAAGAAGGACGGATCAATGTGGCTCTGCATTGATTATAGAGAATTGAATAAGGTCACATTTAAAAATAAGTATATGTTGCCAATGATCGATGACTTGTTAAATCAGCTGAAGGGAGCTAGATATTTCTCGAAGTAAGATTTGAGAAGTGGATATCATCAATTGAAGGTGAGGAAGGAAGATATACCAAAAACGACATTCAGAACTCGGTATGGTCACTACGAGTTTCTGATAATTTTATTTAGTTTAACCAATACACCTGCAACATTCATGGATTTGATGAACAGGGTGTTTAAACCATTTTTGGATAAATTTATTTTGGTGTTCATCAATGACATTTTGGTGTATTCCAAAACCACGTTATTGACAAAGATGGAATTTCAATGGATCCATCAAAGGTTTAAGTTGGGATAAATTGGGATTAGCCGAAAACACTGTTGAAAGTAAGGACTTTCTTGGGTTTGGCAGGTTACTATAGATACTTTATTTAGGATTTTTCCAAAATCGCCACTCCATTGACAAATTTAACAAGGAAGGCAATGAAGTTAGTTTGGACGGAGAAGTGTGTATAAAGTTTCCAGGAGTTGAAGAGAAGATTAAGTATGGTACATGTGTTGTCTCTGCCAGATAGCATATGAAATTTTGTGGTATATATGATGCATTGCATAAAGGACTAGGTTGTGTGATTATGCAAAACGGCAAGGTCATTACGTATGCATCGCGGCAATTGAAGAAGTATGAAAAAGGATATCCGACTCAGGATTTGGAGTTGGCTGCGGTAGTGTTTGCTCTGAAAATCCAGAGGCATTATCTTTACCGGGAGAAGTGTGAGATATATAAGGACCATAAAAGCCTGAAGTATATCTTTACACAGAAGGATCTGAACATGCGTCAGAGGAGATGTTTGGAACTAATAAAAGACTATGACTGCAAGATTTTATATCATCCACGTAAAGCGAATGTTATTGTCGATGCCTTAAGCAGAAAGAGTCAGGAGAAACTATTTATGTTAACTGCTCAGGAGGAGCTAATCTCAGCAATGGCGAAGCTGGAGTTGGAGGTGAAATATCTGAAGAAGTCCGAAAAAAACTATTCTAGATAGAGGCATGTCCAACTTTGGTAGACAAGGTAAAAGAAGGTCAACTTCAGGATGAAGAATGTGAGAAAATCAGGAAAATTGTGTCTGAAGGTGTTGTAGTGGAATTCAAGGTTGATACAGAGGGATTGCTATGATTTGAGGGGACAATCTGGGTTCTGCCAGTACCAGAGGTTAAAGAGGAAATTTTGAGCGAAGCTCATAGCTCAAGATATTCGATTCACCCTTAAATTACAAAGATGTACCAAGACCTTCGTCAATATTTCTAGAGGTCGAATATGAAAAGGGACGTCGCCGATTGTGTTGCTAAATGTCTAATGTGTCAGAAGGTTAAAGTATAACATCAGAGCCTAAGCGAGTTGTTACAGTCGCTGGAAATACCAGAATAGAAGTGGGAGCATATCACAATGGATTTTGTGGTAGGCCTTCCAACAATTCAGAAAGGTTTTAACGCAGTTTGGGTTAAAGTGGATCGACTAACAAAATTAGAACATTTCTTACCGATCAAGATTAGATTCAATTTGGATTAATTGGTGAAATTGTATGTTAAGGAGATTGTGTCAAGACACGGTGTTCCGGTGTCAATTGTATCAGATAGAGATCCACGTTTCACATTAAACTTCTAGAAACGACTATAGAAATGCATGAAAACGCAGTTGAAAATAAGCACAGCGTACCATCCCCAAACCGACGGGTAAAATGAAAGAACAATCCAAACATTAGAGGACATGTTAAGAGCTTGTATCATGGACTTCAAGAGAAATTGGGATGATCATCTACTGTTAGTAGAATTCTCTTATAATAAGAGTTACCATGCAAGTATTAGCATGCTGCCTTACGAAGCGTTGTGCGGCAAAAAATACAGAACTCCATTTTGCTAGGATGAAGTTGGTGAACGCCAACTGCTAGGACTAGAATTGGTACAACAGACCGCAGAAATCATTAAAGTGATTAGGGCGAGATTGATATCTGCTCAAGACAGACAGAAGAAATATGTTGATCAACACATACAAAATTGAGAATTTGAATTTGGCAATTTTGTTTTCTTGAAAGTGTCTCCCTAGAAAGGGAAAATTTGATTTGGTAAAAAGGGGAAATTGAGCTTGAGATTCATTGGACCCTTCGAGGTGTTGCAAAGAATTGGTGAAGTGGCATATGAGGTAGCATTATCTCCGGAATTAGAACACATTCATAAAAATTTTCACGTTTCGGTGTTACAACCGTACAAGCCCGATTACAAGTATGTCATAAAGTATGAACCGTTACAATTTGAAAAAGATTTGTCTTATAAAGAAGTTTCTGTTCAGATAGTTAACAAGAAAGAGCAAGTACTCAGAAACAAAGTAATACATTCTATTAAGGTAATCTAGAGAAACCACAATGCTGAAGAAGCTATGTGGGAACTCGAAGACAAAATGATGAAAGATTATCTTCAGTTATTTGTTTAGTCTGTGTGTAGCGATTCTGGGGAAAAAAACTTTTTAGGGGGGAAGAATATAATTGGATGTATTAATTGAGTCGTGATTCTAGGGACAAAATCCTTTTAAGGAGGAAATGATGTAACGAATGTGATTTTTTCTATTTGTTAAAAATATTTATTGAATTTAAATAAATATTTGATGGATTGATATGGAGTAATTTAATTAAGTGTAATATATTAATTAAATTAATGTTTAGTAATTTTGTATTTTAAAGTTTTAATTTAATGAGTTAATTAAATTAAATGAATTGTTAAATAATTATCATATTATATAATGGTGATGTTCTAATTTAATTTTAATTAATTTGTTTAATAATTCTAATGGATAAATGGAAATTTTATTATTGAGTTTAATTGAATTAATATGATTATAATTTAATTATTTAAAGATGTGAAAAATAAACTATATAATAAATGAATTATTGAAATTCAGATAAGGCACACTTAGAATGAGGGTTGAATAAGTGTGGATACAGACTATGACCAATTTAAAATTTTAAACCGAACTATTTAATATAGCCTACTATATTGATGAATGTAGCTTGTTGAATGAATATGGTCTACCTAATTGAATTTTTGTTTAAGAAAATATCTTGGTGATTTTATAAGCTAAATAGAATATTTAATCAAAAATTTTCATGATGAAACAGATATTTAAATTCAGTTTATTATGCAAATCAATTATCTTGAGTGATATTAAGTTAAAGCAAGTAATAAAAATAACACCAAGATTTTTTACGTGGTTCAGCTATTACCCTCTATAATAATAGCCTAGTCCACGTCCAATACCAACTAGTATTGGAGATTCACTTTTATTTCTTTAAAAGACTCTTGTTACAAATTAGATTTTATAAAGTTGAATTACAATAATTCTCTTGAGCACTCTTGCTCCTTGTGCATCAATGCACTCCTTAAGCACATATGCTTCCTTGAACCTATTTGTAAAAAAACCTTAATCCACCTGGATTAAATTCCCTTAGAGAACACTTAGTGTAAAAAAACTAAGATTACAATAATAGAAGTCTAATGATCAAAGCAAATAAGCAATTTAACAATGCAAGGCTCAACTAGTGAATGCAAGGCCCAACTAGTGAATGCAATGATCAAGTAATAAAAGATAGATATCACCAATATGAAGCTCACAAAAGTTATCTAAAAATATCAAGTTGATCAGCAACTCAAAATTTGCACCAAGAATAGAATAACTTTCCAAGTATGTGAGTGCAATTAAGTATTGTAAGTCTTGTAAATTATCACTGATCTTAGTTCTTCTTTTATAGCTCAAATATATTATCGTTGCTAATTTTGTTCAGTTTATCAAACTTTGTTTACGTTACCAACTGATAAGAATCAATCCAACAATACAACCGTTTAAATAAATAATCAATTATCTTTGAAAGTTAGACATATATGTTGGGTTCTTCAAACAATTATCCATAAAGAGACCAAGTCAGATTAAATCACTTCTAGACTTTTCAATTTCCACAGCAATAAGTCTGCCACCAGTTGTTACACCAAATTTTGAAACAAAAGATATCATGATAGGAGTAATAGTTACCTAGCATCACAAATTCCAACTCTCAAGGATAATCATGATTTTACAAGGCATGTGCTAATAAAAACTTTACCGCCATATATAATGCCTTTTACCGAGATATGTGCAATTAAACTTCTAACAGATAATGATCACACCTTAGTTGGCACAAACAAAATTTTTAAGTTACCAACACATGTAAAACTCAATTAATTCGGACAAAGCTTTTTCGCGTGCATGCTAATTAAATTAGTTTTCTTAATAGCAATAAATAACATATATTAGACATGCACAAATAATATACATTTTAATGCACACATAAAATATCCTAGAGCCTTTTATTGAAAAATTAAATATTTACAATGACCTTACATATTTTTCTTAAGACTCAAATCGTCTTCAATACTCTTGAATAATCCATCAAACAATTCTTGAACCAATTTCCTGAAATTCATAATAAAGAATTTAGTACCAATGAACAAGTCATCATCAAAACATTGGGTTAGAACATGGTATAATCAACATTCTCCCCCTTTTTGATGATGACAGCATAAATGAAAACTCCCCCTAAATTCATTAGTATAACTTATTTCAGGATAATAAATTTCATTGTACGACCTGCATATGTTAGTATCATATGAAATAATATAATTCAATACATCATAATATTAACTAAATAAAAAAATTAGTCTTAAAATACAGGCAGTCATGCCTATCAAAAACCAAATAAAACCATAGTCTTTTAAAAACATATCAAAATAGTCTCAAAAACAAATCAAAAGAAATAAATCAAATGAACTGACGAACTGACGGTAAGTCTCCCCCTTTGTCATCACGAAAAGGATAGAAAGGCAGGCAAATTTAGTCAATGTCTTCAAGATTTGCCCTTTGTTTAGCACGGGTAGTGAAATAAGGACGATGGTGAATATGATGAAAACGTTCTTCTAAAGAATAATCATCTACAAATTGAGGAGGTCGTGGCATAAAAGTGGTAGGAGGAAGTGTCATGTCAAGAAAATCACCCTTGTATTCAGTCATCCAATTGCACATTGGCCATTCTGGGATTGGGGAATACATGGTTGGAACATGGAATCTCTATCTCACTTCATTGAATCTTGTTGCCATAAAATCTGCAAGCTCCCCGAGTTGATAACTAATAAACTTAACCTCTCGACTCAACTGACAGGTGTTCCTATTAATTTTCATTGAAGTGCTTCAACCATGGCCAATGTTTGTATTTCAAAACTTACCTGAAGATCAATGAATTCATCTTCAACACGATGATACAACTTGTTAATTTCTGGGGCATCCATCGGTAGTTTTCCTTTCTCAAGAATCACAAGTTGATTTCTTATTTCGACCAAATCAGCTTTCACAGAATTTTGATTTTGCATAATCTCATTTGAACATTCATAATGTCAAGGCCATGAGAATTTGGCAAAGAGGATGAAGATGAGTCTTGATTAGGAAAAATAGAAGGAGCGTCAAGGAGAAGACGAACAAACTCACCAGCATGAAAAGTAACATGAGATTTTATCAAATTAGAAGTATCGATAAGCTCATTACTTGTGACAGAAATTTCATCATCAAAATATATTTTGAAATGGTGGACGAGTTTTGTTAAAAACTTGTTATAGGGAAGACACTTCTTGGTTTGACGAATGCAACTTAGCATATGAGACAACATCATTTGAGAAAGATTGAAAGGTTTTCCTTTAAGAATCATAGCCACAACCACTGAATCTTGATAGGTAAAATATGCTCCACCACCAAGTCGTGGAAACAAATTAAACCTAACCAACTTATGTAACACACAGGCAGTAGGACACACATTCACAGTTTTTGGAAGAAACAGAGTTGTAAGAGAATAATCATTCATAACAATATGAAGATGTTCCAATGGAGGAAAAGGAATATTTACAGCACCTTTAAGAGTAAAAGGACAAGGTCCAGCAGAAGATATACCAAGAATGCTACCAAAATTGATACTAGTGAAAAATAATGACTTTCCCTGAACATATGTTGTAAAACAATCCCCGTTGTATTCAAGATTAGTGTAAAACTGTTGGACTAATCTAGGATAATCAATAGTAGGAGGAAGCAGCATAGGGGATATTTCACAATTAGTGAAGAGTTTTTCCAGAATAGAGTGTTTGAAATAAAATAGATACAGAGATTTTTCATAAACAAATTGCTTTGTAGCAATTGAATTTTTAAAACGAGTTTCAAAACTATATCCTCTGAAGAAATTTTCTTGTATATCAATGGAAGATGAAAATGGATTTACCTAGATTTGAAGGAGACTCTAGCTGTGAAAAAATTATTCTTCATCCACTGGCTGCTTTAACTTGCTCCGTTGAGATGGTTCTGCTTCAAAAGCCTTTAGGAAAGAAAAACTAGAATCCGAGTTGTCGAATAATATTGTGGCATCAGAAAACACATGCACAGAAGAGTTCTTTCGCACTCGCTTTGATTTTATTTTTGTTCCAGTAACGTTCTTCAACGAAGATCCTTCGTCATTTGATTTTCCAGACGATCGTTTGCTAGATCTGGTTTTTATGGTGTTACAGAATAAGGGTTTTTTTTATAAATGATGGATGTGTAAGATCTGATTTAAGAAGAAGGTTGAAGATATAAGAAATAGAAATCAATTAAAACCCTGTCACCGAAAGACGTGCATCTTTTTAATTTCAAAAATTTATTCGGGTGTTGTTCCATATCTCAAGGTATAAACCTTTACGTTTCCCAATTAAATGACATCCGATGATATTAATAGAAACGTGTATCTATAATATAGTTTGAATAGATAAGGAATAACAAACAGATATATTTTATCAAATATCATGTAGAAAATAAATAATACATATATGCATAAAATATAATCTGCATGTCATAAAATGTTAAGTACGTGAATCACAATTATACCATGTACATTCCAAGTTCTCTCCTTAGCATACAAAATCTTTCCTCACTCAAGGGTTTAGTGAAAATATCAGCTAATTGTTTTTCTGTAGGAATAAAAACCAATTTAACTAACCCTTTTGAAACATTATCCCTAAAAAATGATGCCTTATCTCTATATGTTTTGTATGTGAATGCAAAACAAGATTCTTTTATATGTCAATAGCACTAGAATTATCGCAATATATAGGCACATTATTAAAGATTATATCAAAATCACATAGAGTTTGTTTCATCCATAATATTTGAGAGCAACAACTCTTTACAGCTAAATATTCACCCTCAGTAGTTGATAAAGAAACTGAAGTTTACTTTTTACTATGCCATGAAACAAGACTTTGTCCCAAAAATGTACAAGCATCACTTGTACTTTTTCTATCAATTTTAAACCCTGCATAGTCAGCATCTGAATAACCCATTAGTTCAAAATGATTACTTATTGGATAAAATAACCCTAAATTCATAGTACCACTTAAATATTTAAAAATTCTTTTAACTTCTTGTAAGTGGGATTCTTTGGGTTTTGCTTGAAATCAAGCAGAAAGACATACACTATACATTATATCAGGTCTAGATGCAGTTAGATATAATAAAGAGCCAACTAGTATTGGAGACTCATTTTTATTTCTTTAAAAGACTATTATTTCAAATCAGATTCTATAAAGTTGAATTACAATAATTCTCTTGAGCACTCTTGGTCCTTGTGTACCAATGCACTCCTTAAGCACCTATGCTTCCTTGAACCTATTTGTAAACAAACCGTAATCCACCTGGATTAAATTCCCTTAGACAACACTTAGTCTAAAAAAATTAAGATTACAATAATAGAGGTCTAATGATCAAAGCAAATAAGCAATTTAACAATGTAAGGCTCAACTAGTGAATGCAATGATCATGTAATAAAAGATAGATATCACCGATATGAAGCTCACGAAAGTTGTCTGAAAATATCAAATTGATCAGCAGCTCAAAATTTGCACCAAGAATAGAATAACTTTCCAAGTATGTGAGTGCAATTAAGTATTGTAAGTATTGTAAATTACCACTGATCTTAGTTCTTTTTTATAGCTCAAATATATTACCGTTGCTAATTTTGTTCAGTTTATCAAACTTTGTTTACCTTGCCAACTGATAAGAATCAACCCAACAATACAACCGTTTAAATACAAAATCAATTATCTTTGAAAGTTATACAAATATGTTGATCTCTTCAAACAATTATCCATAAAGAGACCAAGTCAAATTAAAGCACTTCTAGACTTTTCAATTTCCACAGCAATAAGTCTTCCGCCAGTTGTTACACCAAATTTTGAAACAAAAGATATCATGATAGGAGTAACAGTTACCTAGCATAACAAATTCCAACTCTCAAGGATAATCATGATTTTATAAGGCATGTGCTAATAAAAACTTTACCGCCATATATAATGCCTTTTATCGAGATATGTGCAATTAAACTTCTAACAGATAATGATCACACCTTAGTTGGCACAAACAAAATTTTTAAGTTACCAACACATGTAAAACTCAATTAATTCGGACAAAACTTTTTCGCATGCATGCTAATTAAATCAGTTTTCTTAATAGCAATAAATAACATATATTAGATATGAACAAATAATTCATATTTTAATGCACACATAAAATATTCTAGAGCCTTGTATTGAAAAATTAAATATTTACAATGACCTTACATATTATTCTTAAGACTCAAATCGTCTTCAATACTCTTGAATAATCCATCAAACAATTCTTGAACCAATTTCCTGAAATTCATAATAAAGAATTTAGTACCAATGAACAAGTCATCATCAAAACATTGGGTTAGAACATGGTATAATCAACAATTATTAAAATAAATTAGAAAGAGGGTTTAATAGTGTTAGCCAAATAGGGTCTTGTAGCTTTTGAATTTTGTAACTGATAAGGTTTTTAATTATTAAACTTATGTAAATTAAATTTGTGTATTATATTTTATCAGTTTTATGTTTTACGTATTATTATTCCTAAGTCTAAGAAACTAAGAATAGATAAGAGAGCTTGAGAGAAGAGAGAAATTGAGAGAAGATTCTATAAAATCTAAGAAGGAAGAAGAAGAATCAAAGCTCTCCTAATCATATGTGCTAAGAATCAAAGTAATAATCTGACTTTAAATTGTTGGTTTATGATTCTTCATCGTTCTTCATTGAAAGTTGATTTTTATTTCTCTATAAATGAATTTTCATGGCTGATGCATGAGGAAATTATTTATATGTGTTGGGTAGTATGTATAAATCATTTTATATTGTTTATAAACGATTTTGGAGTATCAAATTTATATAAACATATTTTAAATTGAAGAATTTTATTTATGTGATAGTACATGTATTTTAGCTTATTTTTAGACTAAATTGATGGTTGAATCATGAGTTAATCTGTAAATTGATTATTGGTTATGTTAATACATTCAAAAAAAACTAATGCAATTCGTATGGACTGATTTGGTTGAGAAACAAACTCATGGTGATTAATTCTGCTTAGGATGTCTAAAAATGAAGTTTTAGCAAGAACATGAAATTTAATGATGTAAATTTGATTGTTGTAGTTGTCTTGTTGTTTAAGTCAGTGTATACATACTTGGTGATGTTTATATGAAGTTTATAGCTTTTGAGTTTGAGTAATTTGTTGTTTGAATGTAAAATCTGTGGATGTTGGATTGAAGAACAGTGCAACGGCAGACTACATTGTTCCTATCTGCGTACCGGTGCAGCTGCGCCTACCTACTGAGTTGTTTGGGTTTGAGCAACTATGCAACTATGCCGGTGCCAAGGCCAGACACAGCGCAACTGCGCCTTCCCCTGAACAGAGACAATGTTATTTTGTTATTTTTTTAGTCCTTAAAACCTAATCTAATCTAGTTTAATGTTCATGATAATGTTTAAGACATGTAACAAGATACTATATTAGATTATTAACGTGTGTGTGATGATTTCAAGTTGTAAAGTTAATAAGTTACGAAAGACTTTAATTTATCGTTTGTGAAGTTTAGTGATGTGATTAAGTGTTTTATTATTTGCTATGCAAGGGATTTCATATTAGTGATGTGTGATTGGTAATTATCAGAACTTAAACTAAGTTAACAAGTTTAACTAAAGTGGGAATTAAACCTATAAGGTTAATGTTAGTGTACCTAATTGAATGTTGTGGTCCTAATTAAATATGTAGGACTTTTGAAGAACGTGAATTGTAATTTAATAACTTACGCATGAGGCAAGTTCTTAAACTCTAATTTTATATTGTGAAAGTTTTATATCCCTAACTTGTTATTGTTACTCAAGTTTCTTGTCTCTAATCTTGTATTAAGCGAGTTTCTAACTCTTATCTGTTATTACTCAAAGCCTAAATTGTTCAAGCTCATTATTGCAAATGAGATTTCCTAATTATTTTGGAAGTGATACTTTGGATATACAATGTTTAATCAATTGCATATTATTGTGATTCAATCTTTGATTTAAAAATCATTGTTCAATCTTAAATAATTGAGTCAAACTCTTAAATGGCTAGAGAACCCTTATTGATTTGACTAGTCCATAGTTGATGAGTGTTCTAAAATTTAGAACTATTATTGAACCTAATCCAAACAAAACTTTATTTGGTGTGGACCCTTATGTCAAAACTGAGATGAACAGCCATATTATAATGGATTATATTACGCGATAGCGTTAAGATGTTTGTGCACAATTCATGGTACAAAGGGATGATCTCTCGGCCTAAGTACGAGAACAAAGGTCCATATAGTTTATGACTTTTAAAGGTTCAAATAGAGATACTTGATAATCTAAGATGTAGTTCATGGTCTTATGAGTCTCAGATGCACTTTTAGACTTATATTCTATTCTTGATTTGAAAGTTAAGTTTTTATTGAGTTTTCAGTTCTTGTTTTTATTGACAAGAAAAGATTATATTATTTCAGTTGAGTTCTATCCATTGATTATTCTTGTGCTGTTATTATTGTTGTACCTTGTGGGCAATCTTTTGTTCACTCTTGCATAAAATATTGCAGCTAAGGTTGAAAGATCTAATGAGTTGTCCACAAGTAAGGGTAAAGGCAAGATGAACAAGTGATGAAGACTTGTTATATTTATTTGATCTAGTTTATGTGATGAGACTTATTTTAATATATGTTTAAATTCCACAAAAGAATGTTGTAATAAAGGTTAGACAACCTGGGATTGTTTTGAGACTTTGTAACCTTATAATGTGAAGTGTTTTTATTTAGGTTATTTAAGCTATATGTTGTTATTATCCTTTATTGTGGGTAGTTAGACATGAATGTTTTGGACAATGAACACCAAATCCCGGATTTGGGGGTGTCACAATATGCTAGATTAGGATTGATATTACGTGTAATTGATATATATCTTCATCACAAGTAGCAAATTAGTGATACTAATTATGGACAAGCTTTTGTGTATTGCTAAGATTATCATAAAACAAGTTAAATAAATCGAGCTTATGTGTTTGTTGCTTGGATTAACCTAATTCTCTATTTATTAATGTTTCTATCATATTAATTCTAGAGAGCTTGTTATAGGTTATATGATAGTTAGAATCTTGTGAAAAGTTTGTTTCATACAGTGACAATCTAAGGAGAATTTCGAATATCAGAGCTTATTGTTATCTAGGGCTAATAGTTTCATTGAAGGATAAATAATAACTACTTGTTTAATTGATTACTGTAACTTGGTGAAACTAAACTGCATAACTGAAGTTTTTACATATTTGGTTAATTTCATCATTTAATTCTGTTTTTTTAGTTTAAAAACAATTTTCAAAAACTCCCTATCTTTATTCCTATTAAACTAGTAGAAAAATTATAAAACAAACTTACTCTATTTGGGATCGATCCTTGCTTACTACTGTGCTAATTATTTGAATTTGTGATGTAAAAGTGAGGTTAATTTTGGAGTGTCAACGACAGCTCCCACTTATGCACCCACAACCCACACATGCGCGCGCGCGCGCACACACACACACATAAACGCACGCACACACACACACACACACACACACACACACACACATATATATATATATATATATATATTATATATATATATATATAACCGATCAGGTGAGGGAGTCCGCATTTTGTTAAAATGCGGACTTTTTTTTTGCCTTTTTTTTAAACAACTAAAAAAAGTTTAATATTTTATGGAACTGAAATTTTGTCTGTACTAACCTATATTGTTATATGTATCCAAATCACACCCAAAACACTGTATTATAGAAAAATTTCAGTTCCATAAAATATTATACTTTTTTTTTGTTATTTAAAAAAAAGTCTGCATTTTAGTAGTGTGAGGGAGTCCTTACCTAATCTTGACCATATATATATATATATATGACTTCTACTTTTTACCCGAAAATGATTTTAGAAAATCATTTTGAAAAAGAAATAGGAATGTATTGTCTTAAGAAATGTTAATCTATGAATTAATTTAATTAACACTTGATATTTAATTTATCAATGTCAAGAAAAATAAATTTAATTAGGATGAAAAATATTTTTGGTCATAATAAAGTAGAGTATAAAAATCAATTACATAAACTCCTAAGAAAGAATTCTACATATTTAATTAATTCTATTTACTAAAGTTTGTAATCATCAAAATAAAACTAATCGATTTTGAGACCTATCAGGCATGTTATTCAGATTCTTGTATTAAAGAATTGGTCAGATATATATTTTTTATTGATATATTTATATTTATATTTTAATAGTAATTATTACGGTGTTCACTAGCTTTTCACTATGATCGATTCATCAAGTAATTTGATTTGTTAAGTATTTTAAATGAAACGTGTTTGTGTTTAATTCATCGGTTGTAATCTTTAATGAATTGTAATAAATTTACAAATTCAATATATTTCGCTTTTTGAACTATTTTAATATATATATATATATATATATATATATATATATATATATATATATACAGAGAGAGAGTCCGGATCCAGTCCGTGATCTCGGAGTTTATAAAATACGGACCTTTTTTTAGCTTTTATTTTGAAACAACTAAAAAAAAATTATGGAACTGAAATTTTTACATAATACAGTATTTTCCATAATTTTTTTTAGTTGTTTCAAAAAAAGCCAAAATAAAAAAATTGGGTTCCGTATTTTAGATCATGTCCGGGAGTCCGGACAAGATCCTTATTCTATATATATATATATATATATATATATATATATATATATATATATATATATATATATGTGTGTGTGTGTGTGTGTGTGTGTGTAACTTTCGCCAAAAGGGTCACAAATGAGACCTTATTTTAGGTCACCTAGGGTTTCTTTTAAAGAAAAAACAACCATTGTCTGATGTTAACGCCAATATCTTCTCCAACGTCCCAATCACGTAAGACGCCCTGATTCTGCACAGTAAACACGATAAGACACAAAAAGCTTGACGGTTGGACCGTCGGGGGATAGCTCAGGCGTGAGAGTCAGTATACGTGTTCACAAGGTTAACAATGGAGGATGTAATGTCTAGTGTATTGAGAGAGATAATAATCCTCAATTGTGTGCGTGTGTATGTGAATGTTAACGTGAACGTACCTAGTTGTGAAGACTTGGTTGATATGTTATACTCTCTTGCCTGGTTTACCGTGCCACCCACTACCTCTGACACAGCCCCCGTGATTTGATGGGTCTTGCCGCCTGCTTGCAGCCTACTCACTACCGTTGGTCACTGTTTATGCCGCCGGCCGGCTATAATCCCATCCACATTAATGCTTTGCAGGTGTCTTAGTCAACTGTCATGCTTTTTATCATTACAAGTCAAAGTAATAGATATTTAAATGATCCAATGGGTTAGTCCAATGAACCAGTCCGGTCTTATAGGGTAAAAATAGAAATAATATGGTGACTAGGCCCAATGACTTTCAAGGTTCAATAGTGATGGTCCAATAGATTAATTAAATAAGTGTGCCCAACTTACCCGGCCCAAAGAGGGGAACTATCATGACCCAACATTGCCCCCTAGTTTTTTGTTGAACAGAATGTTTAATAGAAAACTATAAATGGTCCATGATATTAGAATTTACTAAAGGCCCATAACAGGAAGTAATTGAGACATACCCAATTTGGTCCATAAGATGAGATAGGGAATGGCTGAATGTCTAGAGTAAAAGGCTCAGTCAATAGAGGATTGAAATTGAACAAGACGGTCTAAAAATCGGAAATCCAACCGAGAAGCCCAATCTGATATAATGTCTAAGAATTGATCCGGACGCTTCCCATTCGAATTCTCATCATTATTAACATTTAATGGGCCGCCTTCGTAACTCGTGCAACCATCAGTATAAAATATAAACTTTACCAATTTTGACGGTTTTACCTGCCAATTTGAACTTCGAACCTTTGAGCTTTCTTCTCCTTCCCAGAACTTCCTTCTCTGTTTTACGAAATCTCAACAATGGTGACTGCGAACTCTAACCAAAATTCTCCCCTTCGCGTGACTCCCATTCGCACCATTTCCCCCAATCCAAACCCTAACCAAGAGGGTTCGAGTTCAAATCCCCAATCCACAGCAACCATGGGGAAGAATCCGCCCCTGATCCCTTCTCTTCCTCCTTCTGACTTTTTCAAGGATGGAGAACAGTTTCCTCATGCCAATATCCCCTCCACTGTTACGAAATCTGAGATACGTATCCTCCGGACTCACTATCAGATTCTGGATATGTATGCTATAAGGGCTCCGGCTCCTGAGGAACGCATGTATCATCGACCGGATGGTTGGGTCGCTATGCCAGTTACTTTTCTTGAAAAGGGGATTCGTCTACCCCTCCATGCCTTCGTCGTTACCCTCCTAGGATTCATAGGAGTGGGTTTCGTCCAGTTGGTGCCTAATTCCTACATCCACATTCTGGCATTCATTGTCTTCTTCCATGAATTAGGGATTCCTCCCTCTGTCGACATCTTCTTTACCCTATTCTCAGCCGGTAGGTCTCGAGAACGAGGTTTCAAAATGTTGAGAAAACAGTCTCCTCGACCCAACGCTAGATTCGAGAAGAGACCCCTGATGGATACCCCTTCAAGCAACAAGGGTTTGCATGAAAAATGGTTTTTTCTTACAGGACCCAAAATCTCTTCTCTTCCTTATTGGACTATCTTCGATCGGATCTCTGCTGATTTTGGAGATATCCCTGAAGAGCATGTGAAGGAAATGATAGATTTTTTGAAGAAGATTCCTCCAAAGGAATGGAGTTTTGCACTTCTGACTAAGCAAGCCTGGCTATATGACCATAAATGTAAGTTTCGAACAACTTTGTAACACAATTTTTTGAGATATTTAAGTGATATGGGTTCTGATACATGGTTATTTACAGTGTCTCTGACCAAACCAACTTCTTCGGAAGTAAAAGAATTGGAAGACTTTTTGGCAGGGAAGATTACGGATGCGAGTGAAGAGCCTTCGACTGAAGAGTCTCCCCGAGCTGATCTCCCCGCTGTTTCTCCTCGGAATGACGAACCCCAAACTGATGAACCAGTCGCTCCTGAAGAATCTCTCAAACCTCGGCGAAGGAAGAGAGCCGCCAAGAAATCCAAATCCACCCAACCGAAAACAAATCTTGAAAGTGATCTGCAAACAATTCCTGAAGGAATTCAACAAGTAACCCCCTCATCCAACCCTAGCTCTGCACCTTCCGAATCTGTCCCGATTAAGAGAAGCCTGCTTGATATACCTCTCCGCGATCGGGCGAAGGTTCTCTGTGCTAAGAAGATAAGGACAAAGATTACCCCTTTGACTGCTGATGAGCTCCGAGTTCCATCGTCTTCGGCTGACATTTCCCCAATAGTCCCAACTAAAATCCAAGTGCCTGATGATGAACTAGTTAGGTCCGTCCCCCTCCTATCTCGAAAAAGGAAACATCCATCAGATAGCCATCCAGGTTCATCCTCGGCTCCCTCACCAGTCCATGAACCTAATCATGTTCAATCTCCCTCTCCAGAAAATATATATGTGGATCCCTCACCGATTCGCGATCAAACCATGCCTTCTCCTCCAAGACAGTCAACCTCTGAATTTCAGCATAACGCTATGGTCTCTCCAACCATGTGGCCTCGATTCAATGCCAACTTTCCTTTTCAACTGTTTGACGCCTTGGTCCGTTAAACCGATGACCATCGATTCGGGAACAGTTCGAACGGGGATTTTCTTAGCGAAGGCATGAGCTACCTGGTGAAGGTAAATGGTTCTCTCCTTTATTTTCGTATTTATCTTCATACATATACATTTGAAACTGATCAAATAATACGAGATGTGCGCAGGCGAATGCTGTATTCAGACCTTTGCGCCCAAGGTCTATTGAAGCTGAATCCGAAGAAGAGGCAATGAAGAAGGATAATGCCATCCTGAAGTCTGCTCTGGCTCAGGAAAGGACTCATCGTGAGAGCATTCTTCACACGAATGAGGGTCTTCGGAAAGAGTTGGCCCAACCCAAAGGAGATGCGAAGACATCCAATGAAGAACTGAAGTCAACTAAAGCACAATATGAGGAGATCATCAAGATGAATGTTGACTTGGTTCAGAGGAACGAAATAAGGATGGAGAAGATCAAAGAGTTAAAGGCTGATGCTAAGATCTTGACTAAAACAATCCAGAAGCTAGAGCTAGCAGAAACTCCTCATCTGAATAAGCGCCAGAAGCTTGAAGAAGAGATCCGAGAACTCAAGGCTATTCGGGACCTTGGGCCTCCTCTAACTGATGACCTTCGCAAACAGATCTGTGAAGAGTATCGGAACTCGGATGAGATTAATGGAGAGATCATGAAGATATATTCTGAAAGTTATGAGCTCTGCCGGAGTCATGGCAAGGAGAAGTTGATTGCAGCTAACATGAATCCATCCTTGCTCGACTCTTCAGATGGCGAGGATGATGTCTGAAGTGAATGCTCTTGTTTTTCTTTAGTTTTATTCAAGAATATCTGTGAAAATTTCTGTTTATTTTGGAAATTGTTTAAGGATTTTGTTTTTAAAAACTTTTATCAGGACTTCTATTGTTCTGAAATTACGTTAGAATTTATGTTTTTGCACAATGTGTTTGTCAATATGAATGAATAGATTGAATGGTTCAAATTTTAGCTTTCTATGTCATGACTTCTGCATGATGCTTTTCATTCCTTGTCAATAATTCAGTACCAATGATCTTGAATGAACCGAGCTTAGATTGTGAACTAGTTAGGGCATATGACCGTTAAGAATAAAATGAAGTGAACTGAATTTAATTGGATAGAATTGAATGAATTGAACTCAACACTTGAACAAAATGAAGTAATGTATAATTATCGTTTCTGAAGTGTGAGATCGGTCATGTGCCAGATGAATTCGGCTGATCCTCTTTGTACCATCGAAATTTTGTTTACCACTCGGAGTGAAACAATTATATATAGGAACCAAGATATAAGGATCGCGGAATTTGTTTACCACACTGGGTGAAACAATTATATAGGAACCAAGATATAAGGATCACATAATTTGTTTACCACATGGGGTGAAACAATTATATAGGAACCAAGATATAAGGATCACGGAATTTGTCTACAACACTGGGTCACAAATTCATAGGAACATTCCTAACAATAAGGCTGCCATCGAATGACCAGCAAGTCCGACCATACCTCCTTACTCTAGTGCATTTTGTTTACCACTCACAGGTAAATCAAAATTAAAAGGATCACAGGAATTTGTCTACCACGTAGGGTATAACAAATTCATAGGAACACTCCTGCCGAAGAGGCTACCATCGAATGGTCAACGAATCCACCCCTTCCTCCTTTCTTCGGTGAACTATTGATTTACCGCCCTAGGTAAAAGTAATATAAAGGAACATATGATTTGTCTACCACTCTAGGCAACAAATAAATGGGCTACCATCGAATGGCCAGCGAGTCCGACTATACCTCCTTACACAATTGTGAACTTAGGACAGATAAGAAGAGGATCAGTTGTGAAAAAAATGAACTTTTTATAGATGGTGAACAATCATGTACATACTTCTTGGTGAACTAACTTAATATCTATTGGAAATATTTTCGAAGCCTGCTTGCATGCCAAGTGTTCTTGATCTCGGATCCATCTAATGTTTTAAACGATAAGTCCTTAGCTTTGGTACTTCGATCACCTCATACGGCCCTTCCCAGTTTGGCATTAATTTTCCTGTGTTTTGAGGTGTAGATGCTTCAACTTCTCTGACGACGAAGTCTCCCACTTCGAATCTGCGAAGTTTAATCCCTTTGTTGTAATGCTTGGCTACTCTTCGTTGATAAACAACCAATTTAAGCAAAGCAACCTCTCTGACTTCTTCTAGTAGATCTAAGTTGGCCTTCAGTCCTTCGTCATTATAGATCTCTTTGAATTGACTAACCCATAGACTTGGAGATCCGATTTCGACTGGGACTAAGGCATCAGTACCATAGGCCAATCGAAAGGGTGAATCCCCTGCGGTGGTCCTCGGTGTAGTCCGGTAAGCCCACAGCATGCTGAGCAGTTCTTCTTGCCATCTTCCTTTAGCTTCATCTAGTCTGCGCTTGATCCTGTTCAGCAGCGTCCTGTTGGTCACCTCGACTTGCCTGTTCGACTGTGGATGAGCCACCGAAGTCTTGTTGTGCTGAACCCCTAGCTCCTTCAAAAATCCTTCAAATTTTGATCCCACGAACTGGCGTCCATTGTCTGATATCACCACTTTGGGAATTCCGAAGCGAAATATTACGGACTCTTTCATGAACTTCGAACATTCCTGCTCTGTTATCAACCAAAGTGGCTTCGCCTCTACCCATTTGGTCATGTAATCAATAGCAACTATTACGAAGCTGACCTGCCCTTTCGCTTTCGGCAATGGACCCAGTATATTAACCCCCCAGACAGCAAATGGTATAGGAGATAGAATCGAGTATAGCTCTTCTAGTGGCTGATGTGGGATCGGACTGTTGAGCTGACACTTCTCACACTTCTTCACATACTCGGTAGCTTCCTTGAAGATCGTTGGCCAGTAATACCCTTGCCAAAGAACTTTGTATGCTAATGACTTAGCAGCCATATGATCACTGTAAATGACTTCATGAACTTCCCGAAGGGCATACTCAGCTTCAGTCGGAACCAGACACTTCAATAATGCTGACTAAAATGCCCTTCGATAAAGATCCCCATCAATAAGAACGAAGTTAGCACTTTTGTACTTGATCATTTTTCCAGCATCTGATCTGAAGGAAGGACGCCATCTGCCAGATATTCAATGTAGGGAGTCATCCAACAGTTAGATCGCTCGATACACATCACCGCTTTATGCTGAACACTCGGCTGCTGCAAAACTTGCAAGTAAACCGATCCATTGAAAACATCTGCATTCGTAGTGGCCAGCTTCGACAGTGCATCGGCAATAGAATTGTCATTACTCTCTATGCCCTGAAACTCATAAGAAGCGAAGTACTGAAGTTGGTCTTTTAATTCTGCCAAATACTTGATCATCCTGGTCCCCACGAGCTTCATAATCTCCCGGCAGTTGTTTGACGACCAACTGAGAGTCACTGTAAATGATCAGCTTATGAACTTCTAGACTCTTTACCAGTCGAACTCCTGCTAGCACTGCTTCATACTCGGCCTCGTTGTTTGTTGCTTTGAACCCGAACCTGATGGCTTGCTGCACCTTAAATCCGTCCGGACTTGTCAAGATAATCCCTGCCCCACTAACATTCGCCGTAGAGGACCCATCTACATACAACGTCCATACATTCTGACCGTGCTGTAGAACAGCAACCGCTCGATCGGACGTCTCAGCCTCTGGCAGCTCGGCATCTTCTTCGATGAACGAACATTCCACCATAAAATCGGCAAAGGCCTGACCTTTGATAGCGGTTCGGGGATGGTATTCGATAAAAAAATTGGGACAATTACATCGTCCATGCTGCCAACCTCCCCGAGACCTCTGGCTTGCTCATGACCTTCTTCAATGGCTGATGCTGTGTAGACGACCAGGAGCCGACCTTGAAAATATTGCCGAAGATTTCTACTAGCAGTTATCATAGGAAAAAGCAAATTTTTCAATATTCGGGTACCTAGTTTCAGCATCTCGTAGGACGTGACTGACATAATAAACTGGATGCTGCTTCCCACTGACCTACTGAACCAGCGTTGCTCCAACTGCTAACGAACTTGCTGTAAGGTACAAATATAAGGCCTCTGCTGGGGCAGGCTTCACCAATAAAGGAGCGGAAGACAGATATATCTTTATGCCTTGGAAGGCGTCCTCACACTCTGAAGTCCACTGGAACGTCTTCGCATTCTTCGGCCCCTTCAATGTGTTAAAGAACGGCAAGCATCTCTCCGCAGACTTCGACATAAACCTTCTCAGAGCTGCAATCCTACCAGTCAGACGTTAGACGTCTTTGAATGACTGAGGAGTCTTCATGTCAAGAATGGCTTGGATCTTCTCCGGATTAGATTCAATTCCCCTCCGACTGACCAGATACCCTAGGAACTTCCCTGCACCGAGTCCGAAGGTACACTTTGCTAGATTGAGCCTCAACTTGTGGTGACGGACAGTCTGAAAGCATTCCTCCAGATCATCCAAGTGCTTCTGAACCTGCATACTCTTCACGATCATATCATCTACATAGACCTCCATGTTTCTCCCCAGTTGCCTGTTGAAGATGAAGTTCATCATTATCTGGTAAGTGGTTCCAGCATTTATAAGGCCAAAGGTCATCTTCTTATAGGCATACACCGAACGGTGTGTAATAAATGCAGTCTTCGGAATGGCCTTCTTGCACATGGATATTTGGTGATAACCTGAAAAAGCATCCATAAAGATTAGTTATGCAAACCCTGAAGTGGCATCGATGAGCTGATCGATATGGGGCAGAGGATAAAAGTCCTTCGGACAAGCTTTATTCAGGTCGGTGTAATTGATGCAGACCCGCCACTTTCCATTCTGCTTATGCACCAACACCACATTAGCCATCCTCTCCGGGTAATCAATTTCGTAGATGAAGTCAGCAGCCAACAGCTTGGCAATCTCCTCATCAATGATTCTCTGACGCTCAGGGGCAAAGACTCGCCTTTTTTGCAAAACTGGCTTCTTCGATGGGTCCACCTCCAGTCTGTGCTCAGCAACCTTCCGGCTAATCCATGGCATAACTCGTGGTTCCCAAGCAAAAATATCCACATAACAGCGAATGAGCTCCATGAGGTTTGTTTGAAGAGGTTCTAGCAGACCCGAACCAATTTTCACTGTCTTTTCTGGCTTTCCAAGGACTAGCTCGATCTCTTCCATCTCTCCTGCATGAATCACCAATGGCTCTGAGCTGCTTTTAGTGAAGGGCTCGATCTCAATTGCCATGGTTTGTTTCTGTTTACTGACCCCCATTCCAGAGGAAATAACCGCATTTCTATAACACCTTCGGGCCAGATCTAAGTCCCCTGCCAATTCTCCGACTCCATGTGCCGTGGGGAACTTGATTTTGAAGTGAGGGATGGAAGTTACCGATTGGAGAGATGTCAGTGTAGGCCTTCCCAATATGGCGTTGTAAGCCGAATCTACATGCACAACATAAAATTTACATATTATTTCTACCTGTTGAGGAGCTGTGCCAAAGATTACTAGGAGTTCGATGGTGCCTGCAACTTTGACCAGATCGTTGCTAAAACCATATAAAGGAGCCTCCTGCCCGACCTCCATCTTCGCCCATCAAGATGCATTCTCTGATAAGCATGGGCATATAAAACGTCTACAGAAGACCCGTTGTCTATCATCATGCGTTTCACATCTACCGAACCTACCTGCGTTGTGATCACCAACGCTCCTTCATGCGGCTCGATAGGTTCCGAGGGATAATCAACATCGGTGAAAGAAATAATAGTTCCGGGAAATGGTCTGTCGGTCTTCGGGGGAACACCCGCCACGGACATGACTGCATCCAAATATCCACCCATCTTCTTCCCTACCAACTTTCCTGATGTCCCGCATGTTATTACATCAATGACGTTCCTTGGCGGTGGTATTGGAGCATTGTGAACGGGTGGCACCATTTGAACCGTCTGAACAGTAACGATCGACATTCTGTTGACCTTGTTGGTCCCTCCCGGCCACGTACTGAACCAGCAAACCATTTTGAATCTTCCTCTCTACGAAATCTTTCAAATTGCAACATTCATTAGTATCGTGATCAGCGGCTTGATGGTAGCCACAATATTTTCGGGTATTGCCCTGCCCTGGCTTGATGTGGTCACGAGGCGGCTCATAGAACGGCTGATTCCTGATCTGGTCCAAAATCACCGACCTATCCATGTTCAGCTTGGTGTAAACCTTATTCACCTTCGAGGCGGATGCAGGAGGACGGCTACTCCCCTGTCGCCATGAGTTATTGAACTTCTTCGAACTGCCCTCTGGTCGATCGTTATATCCTCCCCCCTTTCTCTGATCGCCATCTGTATTAGGAGCATCTACCTCCTTTAATTGATCCAAAGAGGGACGCTTCAGACTGTTCATAGCCTCCTCTATAATAATATAACCTTCTGCCTTGTCAAAGGCTTCTGCCAGGCTCTTCTGATGGTGGAACATCAACTTCTTCACCAACTTTTCAGACTTTACCAGGTCTAGCCCGTTCTGAAACAAACCTACGGCCTGGAGATCGTTGAGGTCGAACACCTGACCAACTGCTTCTCTGAACCTCTTCACATATTGACCCAAGGACTCGTTGGTGAACTGTCGGACCTGTACTAATGAACCAGTGGGCTTCCCTCTCTTTCGGTTGCTCCCAAAACGGGCATGGAACTTATCACAAAGCTCGGTCCAGGAGGAAATTGAATCTGATGGTAAGGTCCCCATCCATTGCCTCGAATCTTTCCTCAGCGTCGTGACAAATGTGTGGCACTTGGCTGCATCGGTGAAATCATAATAGTCCATCAGCCGGTCGAACGCTTGGCTATGGTTGTAAGGATCCCCGGACCCATCGTAACTCTCCATGCGAGGCAACTTCTTGGTGATATCTGCCTTCTCCTTGAGAATATCCGAGGAAAAAGGTGATGCCTTTTTTCCCGACGTGTCCTTCTCTCGTTGAACCTCAGCCAACTGCTTCCGGAGCTCTTTCAGCTCCTTCACCAAGAAATCAACACCTTCGGGTTATGTGGAGACCTCTTTCTCCTGAATGACATTCTGTCTATGAGTGGATCGACCCCCTCCTGCCGACCCCACTGCCTTTGTTGGGCTCCTGGATCTACTCCGGCGTACAACTCTATCATCATAATGAGAATAGTCACGCTGATGCTCTCTTCTTCTGATTTTTGGCACGACCTCCCTCGACCTACTCCTTCGTCTGTCGTCGTCTCGATGTTGAGAACCAACAACCACCATTGCCTTCTTTGAGGCCACAGGATTTCTGCTCCTCGATCTCCTTCTACCATGAGAGTGATCCCTAGACACATGTATGGAATGCTCCGGCTCTTTCTCCTCTCGCTGATGCACCTCCTTATACTTATTCTGTCTTTCGGACTGAACATGACTAGATGCTTCGTCCCTTAATTCCTCCACCCAAAGCATCTGCTTGGCTATGTCTTTCCTCTACTTTAATAGAACTTCCAAGGCTTTATCTGCTTCATCTGCCATCCTTGCTAACTTGGCAGCTCTGTCTTCCTGACCACTACGACGATGAGTCTTAGTCGGCGAGCCCTCTGCTCGCCCCTGACAACGATCATGCCCCTTATTCCGCATCAAAGACCAACCTCCGTCTGGCTCCACCATGGATCTTCGGACGGAGATCACCCAAATTATGCTTAGAGGCCGTACTCTCGTGAGCACTTTTAGAAGGACCCAGGCGATCCTTTACCGAAACACGAGTCAGTGACGAGCTAACTGCCATCGCATGCCCTTCTGGCGTACCATCTCTACTCCTCACCATCTTCCGAAGTAGATTAAATGATTGTGATTAAAAATTTCATTGACACTAGAACTCAGCCCTCCTTCTAGCGCCAATGTTAACGCTAAGATCTTCTCCAACTTCCCAATCACGTAAGACGCCCTGATCCTGCACAGTAAACACGATAAGACACCAAAAGCTTGACGGCTGGACTGTCGGGGTATAGCTCAGGCGTGAGAGTCAGTATACGTGTTCACAAGGTTAACAATGGAGGATGTAATGTCTAGTGTATTGAGAGAGATAATAATCCTCAGTTGTGTGCGTGTGTATGTGAATGTTAACTGTGAACGTACTTGGTTGTGAAGACTTGGTTGATATGTTATACTCTCTTGCCTGGTTTACCGTGCCACCCACTACCTCTGACACTGCCCCCGTGATCTGATGGGTCTTACCGCCTGCCTGCAGCCTACTCACTACCTTTGGTCACTGTTTATGCCACCGACCGGCTATAATCTCATCCACATTAATGCTTGGCATGTGTCTTAGTCAACTGTTATGCTTTTTTATCATTACAAGTCAAAGTAATAGATATTTAAATGATCCAATGGGTTAGTCCAATGAACCGGCCCGGTCTTATAGGGTTAAAATAGAAATAATATGGTGACTAGGCCCAATGACTTTCAAGGTTCAATAGTGATGGTCCGATAGATTAATTAAATAAGTGAGCCCAACTTATCCAGCCTAAAGAGGAGAAATATCATGACCCAACATCTGATAAATTAAGAATTTGGGCAAAACTAAGAGCAATACACTAGTATATATAGTTGGAACTTTGAAGAACGAAGAGTATGAATTTATTAAGAAAAAGAAGAGAGTATGAATTTTCCGATTTACCCTTACACAACTTGGAGGATTAGTTAAATATGGCAAAAAAAGTTGAAGGAGCGGAATTGTAAAAAAGGCATAAATATGATGGCTATTTGAGTATTTTAGTCAATTTCATATGATACTACTGACAATAACTTTCTTGGTTTGTCTTTTTGCCCTTTTCCTTATCTTTAGGAATTTGCGGTGGTTATCTTTTTGCCTCTTTGTCTTATCTTTTTGGCATCTCAAATGTAGCACGAAGTAATAAGGTAAACTAGGAAATATATCCCCCATGGCCATATCAACTACACTTAGTATAATTGTTTCATCCATTGCAAAAGCTGTTAAAAACAAAGAAGAAAGTCGGAGAAAATATTCAAGTGTGCCTGAAAATGGAAGGAGAGGAGTCCTCCTTTCAACTGTACTCCTAGCTGCTGACTCCAGAACTGACCTCCTTCAAAGTATTTGAATATTTATTCTCTTTCAATTATTAGCCTATTGTTGCTCAATTAAATTTCTTACATTCTCTTGGTTAAACTTATTTGGTTGAATAAGTTCAGTTTTTTACATGCAGAATACTTGAAGAAATCAGAAGAAAACAAGAGCAAGAATGATAAGGAGGTAAGTGTTTCCAATATTATGTTCTACCGCATCTTTTGTTTCATTTTTTATGCAATCATCATAAAAACATTTTTGATTATGGGTTACTATCAGTAATTCAATTCACAATCTTATCATGTAATGTGTATTCTTAAATAATTTGGTTTTTCAATTATCTAACAATTTCATGTTACTAAAATCAATGCTAGCCAGATTAATCAACATTTATATATTTTGATGTAACAACAAGATGTTATTGATAACATTGGTTGATTAATTGGTCACATTTTATTCAATGAAATAGGTTGAATTGGTACTAGTCTAGACGAAATAAGATTCAATGAATAAGTACATTCGATTTAATAAATACCTTGTGTATCAATTGAGAAAATCTATAACTTGAATCTTAAAATTATTCATCATTTCCAAATTATAAGATTATTATTGACTTTAAAAGTCAATTTGAGACATTTTTAAATTTTAAATTGACAATATTTATTTAAGTTTTCAAAGCAATAAATTTTATAACTAGTTTATTTTTTAAATAGTTTATGATATTTATAATTATATTTTTGACATAAATTAAATGAATACATTTCAATTTTGAGTTTAATAATATTTCGAATTGACTTTTTTAAAAGTTGATTTTGATCTTATAATTTTGAATGAAGGAAATATATTAGTAATGCTATAGACACAAACTACACACACAAATTTGTGTTCAATATGTATAGCACATCATATGACATGTCATTTTATACATAATTTTTTGTGTATAATTTTTCTCATAACATTACTATTTTTATATTAGTATTGTCTTATTTGTTACATATGTTTACCGAAAATAAGAGCAAAAAAAATACTCCATCCGTTTTAAAATATAAGATAACATTTGAAAGTCATTATAATATTAAAACTTTGTATAATATTAAAATTGTATAATATTTCAAAATAGTTATTATAATATTAAAACTTTGTAGGACTGTTAATATATACTCGTTCTTAAATTTAATTTTTATTTTCTTTTCCTCTACATGTTTCAAATTCCAAAACATTACACCAATGCATATCCTACTACATAAATGAATTTACTTGAGTTATCCCTAAATATATACTAACCATCCAAATTATATATTTCTCTGTTTTCTTGTTTTACATTTCCAGAGATTAGATAGTTATTACAAACGCAACTACAAGGATTACTTTGGGTATTTAGAAGGGACTTTAAAGCAGAAAAAGGAGGAGCTCACTGAAGCAGAGAAAGGAATTCTTGAATGGCTGCAAACTAACAAATAAAATAGTTTGAAGTCTTCCCTATTTTTTGTCAATAGATAACAATTATAGTGGAAAATTCCTTCTATCCCCCAAGTATATGCATTAAATTATAGAAAATTGTGAACTCTGGTTAAGAGCCCGTTTGAAAGAATTTTTGGGAGGAAAGCATTATTTCCACATGTTTTTGATATTTTCACATGATTCTTTCTCACATGAAAGCGGGACTCACTGTATGTTCATGTGTGAGAGAACCATGTAAAAATATAAAAAATACTGAAAATATCGGTTCCATTTTTGGAAAGACCGAAAACACTTCTAAATTAAATATGAAAGTATTTAAGTATTTGGTAATTCTGTGAATTTTTTTTAAAGAGTAGAGATATTTTTGTTCAAATGCAATTTTAGCTTAAACAAAAAATTTATGTCTTCGACTCCAACAATTTTTGAAAAAGCATAAAGTACAAAATTATTCTTAAACTTTTAAAAAGAAATTAAGTCTCGTATTGTAAGACCCCACCTTTCTATGAATAAGATTTAATTTTATTTTAAATAGTAAGGTATTAATTTAATAAATATTGTAGTTATCGGTGATATGTGCAAATTATATAAAGTAAATAGTTGTCAAAAAATATTCGTTTGGTAGGAGAATATTCGTACGACGGCGCCGAAATAACCAATCATTGGTGGACCTCACAACAAAATAACAGTCGGATATAGAAAGCGACAAAAAAGTATTTTTTTACAAATTAGCGACATAACTTTTATTGTTAACTGTTGAAATATTCGGTGATAAAAGTATAGTAATACGCTGTATTGCACACTAACACACGGAATTACACAATATTTCTTATTATTGATTCCATGATTGCTAAAGTAGAACTCACTCAATATTTTATTCAATAATTATCACAGTAGTTACTGTATAGTATCTCATATTATTGATTCAATAATTAGTTACAGTAACATCTACATACTATTTTATATTATTAAATCAATAATACGACACAATAACTTATATTATTTGATATGATATTATTAAATCAGTTAACATTATTGACAATGTCTAGAAGTTTAGTCAAGGATATGGTTAGTTAATTGTGCGCCGTTTTACGGAAGACCCCCTCTTTCTTGGGAACGACTTAGTTGTCAATATTGTGATTCTGTAATATTAATTGTGAATAATTATTGCATGGTGGATATTTGTCCAATTCTTGTTACAAACGGAGAGTTTAACTTGAGACATTTGTTTAAATTAAAGTTTGGCATATTTTTTTATGTAACCACAATTACCTTCTTCGACATTAATATTCATTCAAATATTTTATTATAGTAGTATAGTTTTATAATAATTTTTATTATAATATTATATTACATTTGTCAAATTATTAAGTTTTCCAAAACTTCTTGTGCACTTCTTCTTTTTCAAACGACCCATTCCGGGTCATCAAATATACGGTACATAATTCAAATACAAACTTCATTTATACAACTATTAAACTGTCGTGCAAAATACGACAACACATAAGCTGCGAGTTTCAATACAAATAACAGTACTCATACTCCAAATTTATGATAATCTACATAAAGGTACAGTCGATAACTGTTTTAGGAATTAAAATATTTGGAAAATGCTCAAGTAATCCTTCATACATGGGAAGCCATGCATCTAAGTTATAATAGATATCATAGGACTTGAGCATTAACCTTGGTTAACTCAATAGACCACAAAGAAGAACGAGAAGATTACTATTTTGCTCATTTTAATGGTGTATATCTTCTTGCCATATAATTACCTCTATTGTCTTAAACTGAGGATTATATTCCAACCATACTCCAAGATTATTTAGATAATGCTCATAGATATAGTCAGCAAGTGGATGTGCATAACCATATCTTATGATAACACGAGTTTATATGTAGTTAGACATCATGTATGATAGTGGAAACACACCCTTAAAACTCTTAGTACAATTTTGTCCTCCTCATTCTAATGAGGTGCATTTTTGACACTTTCACAGTTGGGTTCTCTTCACCCTATTGTTGTTCGCCAAAATCAATTATTAAATGACGTATAAAATACGACACACACATCTTAAGTCCTCAATACAATTATATATTGTCATGCTATTTTATAATGTATTGAGAAACTTTTATAGTCACAGACCATCACTCTACCCCATGTTATCCCCGCTCGACCATGCTACAATTTTATTACCTGAAAAGAATTGCGAAACAAAAGGGTGAGAACAAATAGCCCATTAAAGAATATTATGACTAAGATAATGTAGAACAAATTATCTTTAGTCCTCAACAGGGAAAAATCTGATAAAATACAATAGATAACAAGTTTTAGATCAACAACTGTATCGAAAATATAAATCTATTAGAAGATTTAAGTAGAACATAATATCTACTATCTCCTCCAAATTAAAAGTCCATTATTAATATTTCATTCGTGTAATACCCATCAACAGTTCTTTGTTGTACCCAAGATAAAGAGAACTTTCATCACCTGTCATCACCTGAACCATCAAAGATTATAGTTAAATTCACAATTCATGTTCATAATCATGTACATCAATAGTTTCTCCTTATCGCCAAGGTTTAACAGATTTTCACTTAATATTCCTTTCCCCAAAGGTTAAAGACATTCAAATGTAATAACAATGATCATACCAATCAATTGTCTATCTTTGCACTACGGGCCAAAGATATTAAACTATAGAACCAATGGTCATGATCATGTCAATCAATTGTCTATCAGTGCACTACGGCCAAAGACATTCAACTATAAAACCAATGATCATGCCAAAAAATAATCTATCTTTGCACTACATGCCAAAGATATTCATTTGTATCATTAGTGGTCATGACCTTGTCAAACACATGTCCATCTTTGCACTACGGACCAAAGACATACAACTGTAAAATCAATAATCAAAAGTCGATCTTTGCACTACAGGCCAAAGACATACAACTGTAAAACCAATAATCAACAGTCCATCTTTGCACTACGGGCCAAAGACATACAACTGTAAAACCAAAAATCAACAGTCCATCTTTGCACTACGGGCCAAAGACATATATATGTAAAACCAATAATCAATTGTTCACCTATGCACTATGGGCCAAAGAAGACATTCACTACATCATTTGTTTGTAACATTATATGTCATGATTATACCAATACAAAATTCCTGGTCATAATCATATAAATCAATCGTTCATCTATGCACTACGGGCCAAAGATGACTTTCACCACAATATAAACATGAGGATGATGATAATGATATAAAGAATCAATCAAAAAAGATCAAGGATAAATATTAAAGATTTTTAATTCAATTTATCCAGAGTTTGAGAATGTCCAAATTGTCAACATGATAATTAATTGTGGAGTAAAATTCAAGAATGATATTCATGTATCAAAAATAATTTAGACAAAAAAGAAAATTAAACTCTGTTGTGAATAGTACTCATGAATAGCACCATATGAATAGCACCGTATAAATAGTACCGTATAAATAGTACCGTATAATAATACCTATGAATAGTACCCCGTAGATAGTACCCGAGTGAATAGTACCCCGTGACTAGTACCCTGAATGAAAATATTGAAATTTAATAAGAAAGATTAGACCAATATTCCAATGAAACGATACTAGATGAGCAAAATTCAAGGATATTCTACTAATTTCAGGGATTATAGAAGCACTATTTATCAAAATAAGTGTAGATTTAGGAATATGAAACGAAATAATATCACTTACATACTATAGAGTATGGAAGAAAATAATATTCAATACGAATATTGAACGAAAATAATATCCCTTACAAAAAAATAATATCCTTTACAAATACGAAAAATAATATTTCTTACGAATATGAAATAAATAATACCCCTTACCTTAGTAGGAGACTAAATCTGACTAGTATAACAAAGATATTCTTGAGAAAATCTTGCACTATTTGTAACACCCAAAGTATTCTTATACTAGAAAGAAATACACACAATATTATAGAAGAAGAATTCTCTGATTCTGGTCTGATTTTCATTTCTTAGCTAAGCATTCTTTTTTAGGATAATGGTAATGCACTATTTAAAATCTTCACAGGTGAACAGAACGAATTCACGGACGCGAATTCGTCTATTTTTTTTTTTTTACAATTCATCACAATGCAATAAAATATTCTAATAAAACAAAAACTTTATATAAAATATAATATATTCTAATTATAATATAATATAACAAATAACTTTATATATAATATAAAAAGTATTCTATTTTATATAAAACATTTTCTATTTTATTACTATTATAATAATAATAAAATAAAACTGAGACAACTTTCTACCGGCGACTTTAAAAAATGAGTAAGTGGGGGTCCATGTAATAAGCCAAATTTACAACAAATACTTCATGACAAACCCCTCTATTTATATCAAAAATTGAATAAATATTTACCAAAAATCACTTATCTTCAATAAACACATTTTTAATCTTTCAACAATTATTCATCAATAATATTAGAACTCAGAATATTGACAACCATATCATTCCCAAGAAAGAGGGGGCTTTCCGATAAGGATTTCTCCTTATTGACGCGCAATTAAATAACCTAACCCCTTTCCTCTACAGAACTTTCTAAACATTGTCAATAATACAATTAATAATATGAATAACTGTGTCGTCTTAATTATTGATTTAATAATATAAAATATTATATAGATGATACTGTGACAATAATTGAATCTATAATATGAGATACTATGCAGCATCTACAGTTATACTAATTAATTAAAACTGAGTGACTTCTTACGCAAGCATCAATAATCAGAGATAATGTACAATATCATGTGCTATTGTGCAACAACGCGTATTACTGTACTTTTATCACCGGATATTTCAACAGTTTAACGGTAAAAGTTTTGCCGTTATTTTTTATAAAAAAGTTATTTCTGTCGCTTTCTATATTCGATAGTTATTTCGTTATGTGGGGTCCACCAATGATTGTGTCGTCATACGAATATTCCCGACAAAAAGAATATTCCTCGACCAAACGAATATTATATGACAACTTGCTTACTTTGCAAAATTTGCACATATCACCTATAACTATACCATTATATCAAATTAACACCTTATTATTCAAAAAAATATTTAGAGAAAATTGAATCTTTATTCATAAAAAGTTGGGGTCTTACAACCTCCCCTCCTTATGAAATTTTGTCCTCAAAATTAGTGCACATACCTGGTGTATCGAAGAGGTGAGGATACCTTGTTTTTATTTCAGATCCAGGTCATTTTCTCAATATCATGGTTTCTCCATGAAACTTTGACTTAAGGTATAACCTTTGAGCGTAGAATATGTTCTTTCTTATCCAAGATTTTTATAGGTATCTCTTCAAACGTTAAATCTTCTACTATCTCGTCTGGTTCTATTTAAATAATGTGGTTCGGGTCTTCCACATATTTACGTAACATAGATATGTAAAAAATGTTATGAACACGAGACTTACTTGGCGGTAAGGAGAGTCTATAGGCCACAGTTCCTACTCAGTCAATGATTTCAAATGGATCAATGAATTGAGGGTTGAGCTTTCCTCTCTTCGTCGATTCATTCTTCTGAAATAACACCTTCTTGTACTTTCTTCTTCATATTTATCAGCTCTGGGTTAATAGCTTGATCAACTTTAACTTTATCGATTAAAGTCGGTTCTACTCGTATATTTGACATCATTACGTGGATCCCTATAGTCTTTAACTCTATCTCTATCATTTATAATTCATATGAAATGGGTCTTTATGTTTGACAATATTGCACTTGTGACGCCCCCAAAACAGGTATACATCACCCATCTTGAGTCGCCAAATACATGGTACATAAATCAAATACAAACTTAATTATACAACTGTCGGGTAATATACGACAAAACTTAGCTGAGAGTTTTAACACGAATATTGTCTTCTAGACAATATCCACACTCAATGGAGTCCTCATTACAATTATTATCACACTATTTCATAGAATAGTGAGGACTACTAAAGCCACTTATCCTAGACCATCACTCCATTCCCCGACTCGTCCTATCTATATTCTCATTTCCTGAAGAAAACAATGAAAGAAAAGGGTGAGCTCAACTAGCCCAGTAAGAAATATTATGACTAAGATAATACAGAATAAATTATCCTTAGCCTTCAACATTATAACAACTGATAGAATATAATAGACAACAAGTTTTAGATCAACAACTGTAGCGTAATAAGTAATCAATTAGAAGAGTCAAGTAGAACATAATGTCTACTATCTCCTTTAGATTAAAAGTCCATCGTTAATATTTTATTCCAGTAATAATCATCAACAGTTCTTTGTTATACCCAAGACAAAAAGAACTCTCATCACCTGTCTTCACCTAAACCACCAAAGATTATAGTTAAATCCACAATTCATATTTATAATCATATAACTCCACAGTTTCTCCTTGCCACAAAGGCTTAATAGAACGCTTACTCAATATCCTTACCCCAAAGGCTAAAGATTTTCAAATGTAATAACAATGATCATGTCCATCAAGTCTGAGTCCAACTTTGCATCAAAGTTACAGCCCTTATGGAGAGAAGGCACCTCCTCAGCAAGTACAGGCACATCTAAATTCAGAGTACTGAAATAAAAATATGCTTTCACTTAATATATGCAACTGTTCGATCATACAAAAGTGTTAGCAAGTACGTGATAAAATACCTGCTAGTGCTGTAAAGGAAATCAAGCAATTAAAGTTTTCTACAGGGCATAGGGATTTTCTACCCATTTTACCCTTATCGACCAATGTATGGAGTGCTACTCCAATTGTCGAGGGAAAAGTCCTGATGGACTGCAGTGATAGAAGGATCGTCAGTGTCCTTCTTTTCCCGAATGATAACCATGACATCTGAGCAATCATCGTCTGGGTGTATCTATTGGTATGTTCATCATGAAAAATGACGCGAATGCCTGCCATCATCAAGGCAAGGTCATGTTTATGTTTTCGTTCCTTTTCTTCCGCTTTGGGATCAGGAATCAGCACCTCTTTAGCTTTGATTGGCACTGGTTTTGAAAACAACATAGCCATAGCATGGGCTAGCACCTTTACTAGAGACTGCATCAACTCATGCAGTAAAGGTATAGAAAATCGTCGTGCGGCAGGAAGTTTGAGGAACCTCCTTATGCTTGTGAGGATTCCTGTGAGTGGAACTAGTAGAATAGCCTAGCCTGGCTGTCCCAATTTGATTGGACATTTGGATAGGGTGCTTAATGCCCTGTTGATCCTTACCAAGCCCTTGTCTAGGTTGATAACCCAATAACATCATTTCTTGAGTGGTTAATATAACCTCATCAGAAATCTTGGATACGGGAAGTGGCGCTCCAATAGAATGGTATTTTGTGTTACTCACTTCTAGAGTATGGAAACTAGCCGGTTCAACTTCTGAATTGAAGCTGATAATTAGTAGAGTTCCTGATCTAGGACATTCCGGCTCAGCATTGACAGTGACTAGACTGTTGATGATGTATTTGAGTTGTTGATGTAAGGTGGATGGAACAGTTCCAGCCATGTGTATCCATGGTCTCCCCAATAGCAGGTTGTATCCTGAATCTATCTTGAGGACGTGGAAGGATATGTTGAATGTATTAGGACCAATCTCAATTGGCAATTCAATCTTTCCAATGGAATTTTGCCGAGATCCGTCAAAAGCTCGGATGGTCAGTATGGCTACTTTGGATTCGATTGAGATTGATATTCATCTTCACCAAGGTGGCATAAGGAAAGATATTTAGAGATGAACTTCCATCTATCAATACTCCAGTTAGCATGTACCCGGAAGATAACACTGCGATGTGCAGTGGTTTGCAATAATCGATCCCTTCGGGAGGTATGTCGTCATCAGTGAAGGATATCACATTGCTGTTTAAAATATGATCAACCAAATGTTGAAATTTTTCTACATTCACTGATTTTGGCAGGTAGGCTTCTTCCAAAACCTTTAGCAAGATCTTCCGATGCTCCTCGAAAGAGAAAACCAGGTCCAGAATTGAAATCTGTTGCAGAGCTTCTCGCAAGATTAAAACCACTTTGGCTTCATTTTGGCCCATAGTACAGAGGAATTTTTCAATCTTCTCCATGGGCAACTTCCCCTTTGCTTCGCAAGTAGGCTTGATAACCCGTTGAGGAAGGTACAGTGGTTTTTCTTTCGACACTGTAGCAGTAGTATGAGACATGGATCCTTCAGCTTCTCCATAATTCTATAGAACTTTGTGTAAGCTGACAACAGGATGTTGTAATCTGCAGGGTAAAGGAATTGGCTCTAGTGTGGCCACTTTCAAAGGATTGTCAGCTCCTTTGAGATGAATTGGTTGTATGGGAAATACTTTGACAGTCTCATCATCCACTTTGGATATAACTGCTACTGATCCCTTCCATTGGGTAGGGCATGCATTCCCACCCTTAAGTTGCACAGTGTAATCATCCGCTATTTGCAGGACACCGCTATCAATAAGATTCTGAATGAGATGGCGGAGTGCCCAGCATTCTTCTATGCTGTGACCAGCGAGAATGTGAATGATATTGACACATTTCATCAGGATTGAACCGCCCTTAGCGGGGATTGATTGGAGGAAGAAGGAATGAGATTCTTCCTTCGTTGATCAACATTTGAAGTATCTCCTCCTATAGATTGGCCCAAATAGGTGAATTCGCTTATATTGGCAAAATCCCGACGGGCTTTAGCACTTGCTCGCTTTGCAACCTTATCCTCCATAGCTTCGCTTTCTGAAGGTGTTGATAAAGCATTCATAACAAATGGAAGGAGATAGGCGTGCTCTTGCCTGATTAATTGGCGTGTGACTTGATGATGGTGGGTCACTAGTTCTGCCAATTACTCAATTTGTTTGTAAAGAGCTTTCTTTTTTTGTTCCATGGTAAACTAGAACTTTGCATAATCCCATTTGTCAAGACTGTGTTTTATATTCACCAGTAGAATTGGAACCATGTCTAGTGCTCCAACTGATCGTGTTAACCTCTTCTTCTTTGTGTTGAGGAAGAGGGTTGTCTTGAACGTGAGGTTGATCGGGTTTAGTGACCACGATCTTACCATTGTCTATTAGATCTTGAATCTTATGCTTCAAGGCCCAACAATTTTGAGTATCATGTCCGGGTGCCCTGGCATGGTAAGCACACTTCCGAGTAGCATTAATACCCTTCCCATTAGGGTTGGCTGGTGGAAGAAGATGTTTTATTTTCCTCTGAGCAGTCAAAAGAGTGAGAATATTCTCGAGCGAGTCCCCTAAGGGTGTAAACGTTCGAGGCCGCTTCAGTTCTCCACTTTAAGGGAATAGAGGGTTTGAAAATTGTGCTGGAAAAGGGGAGTAGTTTCTCCTCTGTATAGGCATGCTTGGATTGCCTTTTTGTCCTTGTAGTATCAAGGAAACATCATCCTCTTTCTTTTTATGGACCCTCCGGGGGTTGTTTCCATAAGATCCGGACTGGATGTGCTCAGCAATAGCTTTAAGAGAGGCTAGGTCTTGAATCTTACCGGACTTCAATCCCATTTCAGCCATCTCGCCATGTTTGATCATTTCAGAAAATGGCTTGCCAATACCAGCTAGAACTCTTTCATAGAAAGGGGCTTCCTGTATATCTATGAAAGTTATGACCATTTCTGATTCTGTCATGGAAGGAATAACTTGAGCAGCAAGGCACCTCCACCTTTGAGCATACTCTCTGAATGACTCATTAGACTGTTTCTTGACTTTGGTAAATTGGTATCGGTCAGGAGCCATCTGAGATTGAAAACTGTATTGAGTGAGGAAGGCGTGGGCCAACTCTTCCCAATTATGGATCTTAGAGTTGTCTAATCTGGTATACTATGAACGGACTTCTCCAGTCAGACTTTTCTAAAACAGCTGCATTCTGAGCTTTTCATTCTCAGCATAAGATCCGAGTTCTCTAATGAACACTTTTAATGTGTATTAGGATCCCCTAATCCTTCATACTTTTCAAAATCAGGGGCTTTAAATTTGTCTAGATAATGAACACCAGGGAATATGCAAAGGTCTGTATATGAAACATTACCATGAGTTCCAATCCCTTTAAGAACACAAATGGTTTCCTCCATTTGAAGGACTTTCTTCCTGATGTCACCGTTGTCTGGATCTCCTTGGAGATGGGTGCCTTCAGTGTCTTTGTTGGTTGTATCCAACTGATGTTCTGGAATTGTTTTTTCTAGACCTTGAACTCCTTGTGTAAAGGGTTCTGTATGTGTAGGTATCTTCGTACCCTGAGTAGACTGGTGTAATTCTTTCAGTAAAATAGCCAAGTCTGTGATTTGTTTACTCCACCTGTCAAATTCTTCTCGGGAAACAGGATTAGACTGTTCGGAAGAAGACGTGATTGGCTGTAGGCTTGTGGCCTTTTTGGATTTTGAGCACGCAAAATGCCCAATTGCTTCCCTACAAGAGACTTACGTAGTTTAGTCTTAGGGTAATGTAAATGTTATCATAACATGTCCGTTTTAGGAATTTGTCCTGCAAAACCGGTTTGTTAATTGATAACATGTCATACACAGATAGTCTTCATATTTTCCATTACATATGGATGAACATAGAATAAAATTACAAGTAAATGCTTTTACAAGTAATTGAAAATGGAAAGAATGAAGAGAATTTCCTCCGCATTTGGTTTATCAGAGGTTGACCTATCTTAGGGTTACTCTCGCAGCTTTTCGGCATGAAGGTTCCCAGATCATCCCAATCTACTCTACGGGAAGTTAATTCGGTCTTTCAACTGGAGCGAATCTGAGTGGTGCCTTTCCTGAGCCCCGGGGAATTATTCTTCTCATGGGTCCAGTAATCAAACACCGACAGGATAGCCTCCTGGTGTAGGGACCACACAACATACATTCACATACAACGTGTCTCACCGTTTATGCTAAATGATAACATGTGTGAAGCACTAATATCACAGATAGGTATTTAGCAGTGCAATAATTAAGATGCATTCGTACACATTCATCAGAAATATAAATGCAACAATCACACACAAGCATATAACAATTTTGAATAGCTTGTAATAGCGGCTTAAGCCCTCTTACTAGATTCCCCAGTAGAGTCGTCACCTGTCGATGTCGGGATTTTTGGTATCCCTTTTCGTTACTTGTTCTTTGGTGTTCTCATGTTAATGTGAGATTTGTTTGAAAAAACAAGTGAAAAAAGGTCCGACATGTATAATGTCGACGATTGACTTTAAGAGTCGCCAGTTGGTGTATTTAACTGGTTGCACCAATGCAACCGAAAAGGTTAGCACATTGACCCAGTGATTTGACATTGCAAAAAGGGTCTGTGAAACCGAGATTCATTAAGGGTTCAGGGGCTTGATTATGCAGAGGGAAGGTGTTAGGCACCCCCCGACATCCGTGTTACCACGGTGACTGCCACTCTTCAAAGAAATTGTTATATGAATGTATGTGTGTGTATCAATGTGCAATTTATTTGAAAGTAGTGCGAGGCCTCGTTCGCACCTATATACACAAGGTTTGAATTTTATAAAAAAATTCAGTTTTAACCAAGATATAGCAATGAAGTTTTATTAAAGATGTTTTTCAAACCCTATGCTCAATAGGAATTTGAGACCTTTTCATACTTCCATTTTATTAAATGTTCGGCTTGTTTGCTTTTATTTTCGAGATGCGAAGCATTCTCGAGAAAATAATATACAGCAGTGTCGAACTCCTTATGGGTATGACAGTCATCCAAGGAAACTCAAACACTGTAAAATAATGTACAAGCTGCTTACAGCTAAAAATGTCCATCATTGGAACCGAATCTAGATTCAGTAGACTGAACATGTTATCACATGATTCCTAGGTTCACATGATACTGCAATTTGTATTGAAAGTAGTAAGCAGTTATATATAAAAAGCTGTAAATATATATATATATATATATATATATATATATATATATATATATATATATATAAATAAAGACTGGATCAACTACCACGAAGCAACTCCATGAAGGATTGGAAATGTAAATATATAAAAGCGGTAAATATATATATATATATATATATATATATATATATATATATATATATATATATATATATATATATATATATATATATGAACATGATCAACCGCCACGAGGTAAACTCCAGGCGGGACGAAATGTAAATAAAGCTGTAAAAGCGATCAACTACCACGAAGTAAACTCCAGGCAGGACAGAATGTAAATAAAGCTGTAAAAGGCCACGAAGTAGACTTCGGGCCTAACCGAAATGTAAATATATATATATATATAAGCAGTAAACGCACCGGATGTAAATCTGAGCTCATGGAATATGTCCGAAAGCAATTATATATATGTATATATAAAAAAATGAGTAAACGCACCGAATGTAAAATCCAGGCTCATCGGATATGTCTGACAGCAATTATATATAAACATATATATATATATATAAAAGCAATATATATATATATATATATATATATATATATATATATACTTATATATATAAACTATGGTCAGACTCTATCTGATGAGCCTGGATTTTACATCCGGAGTATTTAATTGCTTTTATATATATATATATATATATATATATATATATATATATAAGTAGATAAACGCTCCAGACCGAAGTCTAGGCTTAATCGAGGCATAACTCGATAATGTTAGTCCATATATATGAAATATATACATATATTAGTATATATATATACAGACAGAAATGAAAACCACGGACCGAAGTCCGGGAAAACACACTCACACGACTATCAACCTGTACAACAGTGTGATATATGAGAAAGAGGCTTTATAGAATGTAAGAAGGCTTACAGTGGGCTGCCAAAGTAGACTTCTTAGACTTTAAATGGATAAACACTCAGCTCCCGCCGGATAAAAAGTAGATATATGTAAGCTAACTAGTGTTTAAAGAAGAGGAAACGCTCAAAAGATGTGTATGCAGAGCAAAATGGACAGGACTTCCTCGCCTTTTTCCTTCTTTCTCTCCCTTCAAATGGCTGGCCCAAGCCTTCTATATATAGACAAATGGCCGCAGGTACTCCTACGGTAGTCGCAGTTGTACCTGCAGCTGGTCGTGGTTGATCCGAGCCTCGCGGTTCTCGTCATCTTGTAGTACATGCAATCATGCACTGTAATGTCCGCCCGAACTTGCAAAACTTCAATTCGAGCATTCGAACAAAGTGTATCTGTACTTCTTCGAATCGCTTGTGTCGAGATTTATGTAATGACATGGATTAGATATTGTACGAAGTTAGGAAGAGGGGTCTATGCTCATGGTCTTCAAGCTTCAAATTCTATCCAAAGTACTGCCACACGTAATAGTCACTCGAGATTGTCAATCTTCGGCTCTTGTGGGACATTGTTGTATGTATGTATGTATAAAGTGTTGAGACAATGTGCCATTTGTCGAAGGAACAAGATGATGTGTGACTCGTTACCATGGTTATCGCCGGTTTGAGTTGAAAGTAGACGTTGCTCAGGGTTACAGCTTAGATTGGACAACTTGTTGGTATGTTGTAATATCATCTTGTTGAGACAGTAAGATGACGTTTTAACTCCTCACTGGGGTTATTACCGGTTTAAGCAGAAAGCAGACGTTGCTCAGGGTTACAACTGAGATTGGACTGCTTGTTTGTATGCCTTACTATCATCTGGATTGAAGCTGATTGCATGTGTTTGCAACAACCATTTCCGGGGTTATCGCCAGAACTGCAATGGCATCCCTTGGGGTTATCACCAAGGATAGGTTTTCTACTCCCAGTGTTATCTCTGGGACTGGAACTGAACGTCGCGTTGTTATCGTCGAGATATGAATGTCATCTCCGGTGTTGTTGCCGATCTTTTGATCTGCATATCTCGGGGTTATCTCCAAGATTGGAAATTACACTACTCCCGGTGTGTGTTCCAGATTTGAGATGATGTTCCCGATTTATGTTCCGGGTTGGAGCTGAACTTCCGGTAGTATCTGGCATGGATGTAAGTTGTCTTTCAGGGTTATCTCCAAAAGACAAATCTACCCTCCTACAATGTTAGGAATAGGAGTGTAGAAAATTTTGACTGTCTACAGTTGGCATTTAAACCCAACGAAGCGTCAGGAACTATTTGACAATCTCATCTGTTGATGCACATGTCAACAAAGGTCAAGCAGCCTTGACACTTTTACCAGCATGGATCTAATCCGTTGATGTACATTTCAGCGAGAGTCAGGAAACCCTAACAACACAGACTATTGGAAGTACCTCCGACAGGACACTAGAAAGTCCTAGCGATACAAGCCAAGAAGGAACACCCTCATAGGGGAGGACTGATGATGGAATATGTTATACACATCTTCAACAAACAAAGCTCTGTTCCCCAGAGTCTCTTGTACATGAGAGATACATCCTCAGTGGAAAGTCTATACCAAGGATTAAGGACTTTGGTGATAACCCCAACGTCAACATCCTGGAAATTCCTAAGAACTTTGGATCACACATCCAAGAAGTTCATCAAAGTCATCAATGATAACTCCAGCACCCATCGGAAGTCGTGAGAGCAAACAGTCATTACATCCCGTTGGAAAACGGTCCAACAAAGCACATACATCATACATTTACATCATGCTGTTATACATTACATCATGATTATCATGTCACATGTCAAGTGTCTAGTACTACCTCCATCCCATAATAAGTGATTTTTTAGCTTAAATTACACATACCAATACACATGCTAAAATGGCAAAAATACCCTTAATATACTTTCTTTGGAGTTGAAGAGTTAATGAGTGTCATTTAATTGTAGTGAGTAATGGAGGAAACGAAGAGTCAAGAATAATGGTGGAGGTAACCAAGTATCATTGGCTACATAAGGGCATATATGGGAAAATATTATAAAATTTGTATTGGAGTTCTAACACATCACTTATTTTGGGAAAAAATATTAAGCCTAAAAAATCACTTATTGTGGGACAGAGGTAGTATTTTTTATCTTATCCATGCCATTGTATTGCATGAATATGATAAAGAGAGGCATCTGTAGACACTCAAAATTTTGCATTTCTGTTACTAACCTGGTAGGAGGGTAGAATCGTCTTCCATAGATAACCTTGGGAGTCAAATTAACTCAATTATAGAGAAACCCCGGAATCCTCAGTTTTCCATCTCGGAGATAACCCCAAGATATCCAGCTCCAGTCCCGAAAACAACACTGGGAGTTTCAGTTTAAACCTCAGAGATAACCCCGAGGAATACAGTTCCAGTTCCAGAAACAACACCACGAGTTTCAGTATCAACCTTGGAGATGACCCCGAGAGTGCAGTTGATGTGACAACCCGAAAAATTAGACAATTTATGAAAATCTTAAATGATTGATTTAAGGTTAAATAATAGACCTAGACAGAAAATAAGTGTATGCGTTGGATGTTATTGGGATTGAATTTTGAGGATTTCAAAATTCGGTAAAGGATATAGGTGAATTATTCAGGATTAAGAATTTATGTAAATATACTTTGTGTATATGGTTAATGATGTGTTCAGAATGTGGTTAAGGGTCATGGGTTGATCAGATAAATTATATCTGTGACAAACCCTAAGTTTATATTAAGAACGACAACGTTCAGTTTGAAAACCCTAACGTCTAATAAGAAACCCTAGAAATCGGTTCTGGAAACCCTAGTTTCAGTTCCAGGAGTCCGAAACCTTAAATCGGATATTGAAAACCCTAGATTGGGAATGCAATGTATGTACAAGGTTAAACGCCAATAATTTTAATTAATTAGGAAAAACCCTAATGAATTACTAGAAATTTTAGTTGATTATTAGAAAACCCTAATACCAGATCTGAAAATCCTAGTTTCAGATTCTGATAAATTGAAACCCTAATCTGGGAATATAACGGAGAATTTTAATGCTCAAGTGCCATTAATTAAGTACTAATTAGGGTAAAGGTTAATTAATTAGCAAATCCTAATTTCCAATTTTTGGAACCCAAATTGTTTCGTCAGAAACCCTAATGCTCAATTGTGAATTTAATTGCTAAAAATTAGCAATGCTAATTAGGAAACCCTAATCCTAATTATTTTAATTTATGAGTAATTAGAAAACTCTAATCTAATTTCAAATATTTAATTTCTAAATTAGAAAATTTATTTTCTATTAGAAACTCTAATTTTTGGGTTATAAACCCTAATCTGTGATTTTGACCCTAATTACGTAATTAGCAATTTTAATTAGGAAATACTAATCCTAATTAGCAATATTTAATGTATGATTAACAAATTTTTTATATAATTAGGAAATCCTAATTATAAGTTAGAAATATTAATTTTCTATTTTAATAACCAAAATTGGAAATTGTAGAAATTCAATTTGGAAGTTAAGGGTTAAAACCTAAACTTTAAATGCTCCAAACCCTAAACCCTAGATTGCTCAAAACCTAAACCCTAAGGGTTTGATCAAATACCAATTTTGGAATTAAAATTGTGTGGAAATGATATTTATGCCCTTATGTCACATTTTATATTATGTTGCTTGCAAATCCTACCATATGTGTAGTAGTTGAACTACTCTTGACTTTCTATGAGATCATTAAATGCTAGAAAATCAGCAACAAGCAACCATATATCAGCCAATGCTTGTATCATACAATTATATATAAAGAGTTATAGAGGGAAAAGTGTTCTTAATTGCTCATTTTTTCACAACCATCATCCAAGACCTTCTCCCTCAAACACCTACGAAATTTAGTGCTAAATTAGTCATATATTGAACTCCCACGTTTACTCACAACAGATCAGAAACATAGAATCAAGAATTGATGCATAAAGGTATAAATCCTAACCAAGAAATTCGATCTTTGATCCTTTGATAAATGTTATGTTTTAGTGTTTAAACATGTAATATATAGTGTTAATAAGTGATCTGGGTTGTTAGATCAAGAATCTATAACATCTAGATGCATGAATTTAAAGATTTCTCAAATCTGGAAAAAAAGGAAAATAAGGCCTGACAGCCTAATGTCAGGGCCTCTAGATCTTTTCGTGTTAATTGTTTTTGTGTTGTAAAAGTTTATACTTGTAGCATGGTATACGGACTACCATATCAGACCTTTAGATCACCTAGATCTGTAACAAGATCGTAGTAATTATCGGTTAAACATGCGTTGACCAACACGCTGATGAAGGTTTCTGGGAAAACACAGATTTTCAAGAACACGTTCTGACGCCTAGTTTGACCGAGCTAGATCTTTTGTTTGTGATGTTAATTTGATGATCTGATGATATAAAATTATAGCCTGACATATGTTCTACAAGATTCAACCTCTAGATCACATAAACCAAACATGAAATGAACGTTATAAGGACTCAAAGTAGGTGCTTTAAATTCTGGAAGATTCAGAAACCGAAGAACACGTCTGACAGGTAGTTTGAGAGCTTAGATCTCTCAGTTGTAAAGTGTTATGGCTATGAAGTTTGATTTTAGTTGTAGTATTACACTTATACTACATGATTAGAACAATAGCCAGCCCAGAAACACACAGAACAAGAAAATAATTCCGGCCAAACCTACCACCTTGGTCACTACCTTGAAGATCTGGGTTGTGCTGAAGAACACCTATAGCGACGGTTCTGTCGCTATAGGACCCCTTTAGCGACGCTTAATTTCAGAAATTACAGAAAATTAATTAAAAATTAGAAAAATTAGTTTTTAATTATTAAAAATACATAATAAATTATGAAAAATTATTTTAAAGTCTGAAAAATAGTTTTTAATTATTTTAAGTATATTTCATAAATATTTAATATTTTTGAAATATAAATGGTATTTATTTATTTAATTATAATATTAAATAAATTATTTAAAAATAGTTTTAATTCATGAAAAATCATGAAAAATAATATTATGATAAAAGAAAATACTTTAAGTTATTTTTGATGACTTTTGATATTTTGTGATGAAATTCATTAATTAATCAATATTAATGATAAATATTTTATTTAATAATTATATTAAGTAAATTATGGAAAAATAGAATTTATGCTTTAAAAATTATATAAAAATGATTCTAGTGATATAAAAATATTTTAAGTTATAAAATATAACGTTTGACATTTTGACATGGAAATATTAATATTTTAATAATTATAACAATTATCGGATAATGGATTTAATTGTTGGAAAATCATATAAAACTAATTTTAAAGTATTAAAAATACTTTATGATATTATAATTATATTATAATATTATGTAATGATTTTCATTAATATTTTATATTAAATAAATATTAATGATTAAGTAATTATGTGGTATTTAATTTATTTAAATACGATTTTAATGATTGAAAATGGTGATAAATGATAATAATTATATGAAAATTATTTTGAGCCTATGAAAATTATTTTGGCTGTTAGGAAAATTATCTGAGTTAATTGTTAACTGTTAAGTTAGAGTTTAATTGAATTTAAACTCGATAAAAGTCTGACTAGACCATCGGGATGTTAGAATTGTGTCAGTTTCAGCTCAGACTTAAACAGTTTGACTTAATATTAGGTCTTGTGTGCTGTATAGACTGATAGGGTTATGTGTTATATATTTAGGTTATTCTGTGGGTTTAAATATAACAGTATTATACTGTGATGATATTATTCTAATATTGGAGATCTATATTACTAATATTAGGTCTTTGGGTAAAGCGTTGTAAATTGCGTTGCGGTTATCAATGGTTCAGGAAAGTTTCTTTTACTTAACTCTAATAAGAGTAGTTTCTTCAGGCTTATGGTTAATCATTGCTGATTGCCATGAAAATTGTACTCTGTACATCTTGCATGTATAAGTCAGGTATGAAAGGCTGATCACCTTCATTACCAGTTGGTTCAGAAATGTTTGTTCATGTTTAAAACTTGTTCAGTCAAAAATTTGTTCGTGCTAGTTCTCAATTATATTGATGAATTATAGCAAGCTCATTATTCGTACTCTTCAATCATGATATATCGTTATATTGTTGTATATAAACTTGCTGGGCAACTTTCGTGCTCACACTTGCTATATCATGATAAAACATTACAGATAAGGCGAATGCGTTAGGATACAGGAAAAGATAATGCCAAGTCCGGCTTGGGATAAAATGTGCAGCTAGTTTTTAATAGTATATTTTGATAAATATTGTTGTGTAATAGATACTTTATGAATTGTGTATTAAGTTAAGGTTACTCGACCTTGGGGAATAGTGTGTAATGTATTGTATAAACAATTTATGTTTATATCTTCTGCAAATAGTGATAGAAATAGTATACAGGATCCGACGTGATTTGGGACCTGGATTCGGGGCTACTACAGTTGGTATCAGAGCTGTTGGTTATGAAGCTTAGGTAGTAATACCTGAGACAAATAACCGCAGTGATTAGGGTAAGTGCTAACTCAAATAGAGTTAATTGGTCTGTAAGATTCAAAGACGAATCTCGGCGAGTGTAAAGCACAGAGTTCCCTAACTCTGATAATAAAGTTGAACAGTAATGGTGGATAGATCGAGTCTAAAAGACTGAAAGTGCAGGGATAGAAGATCGTAAAACAAAAAGATCATAGGCATAGAAATAAATCGTAATATATACGATAAGATCATCCCGTGATCTGATAAGGTTATGACAGTCAGAAAGAATCAATCTTATGATTGAAAAGTTTACAGCAAGATGCTGTGTGTAAGGTGTACTATGAAATGGTACTATAAAAACTCATGAAAGAGTTATGGATTATGAATACGAATTGAATTCGTATTGAAAAAGGGGGTTAAGATTAGGTGGGGATTTCAATAAGGACTCGTGTCAGCAACTGAGTTGTATGATTCCTTGTATGGGCGGGGAATTGTACTTGGTGTAAAAACTACTTAGTTGGTGGCATTGGTAATAATTGAAATGTTGTGTCACGCTAGTTGTTATATACAGATAAATAAGTCATAGGTAGAGAATATAGGATTAAGTACGAGTTCTTAGAACTAATACTTATGTGACATTCTTGACTTATAGTTATATGAAATGTTTATGTACCCCTCAGCGAAGGGATGCCAAAGGTCAGACTAGGGTAAGTTCGTAAACTTATATAATTGTGGCCAGGTTATGAACTCATAAGTGTGGTTTTATGAACTAGGTATAGTTGTGTGTGAATGGAGTGTTAAGGATTATAGGAATAGATAGATTGTTAAGAATATGATCATTGGTGGAGATTTAGGTTTTCCTAAACCCCTAGCTTTGCTAAACCTCAATTTTTGACATCAAGCTAAATACGCACTATGTGCCTTTTAAAAAAATGTTTTTTTATTTATCACTTATATACCATGTAACCTGGTGCAGAGATGATAAAAATGATGGAGTTATCAATGCAGAATTACTTGGTGTTGGATGTGATCTAAGGATCGTCAGCCCACTACAGTATGATGTAATATAACAAAGTCACAAAATGACGAAATCCTCAACGGACTGTTAAATACAGTGCGGCATTATGACATCATTCTCAAAAATGTTTTATTGAAAGAAATTTCCCAAGCCAAATTGTTTTGTTGTGGAATCAAATAAGACTGAGATAAAAATTTTGTGCCTTTGGCAGTGATGGAAAACAGATAAAATCAGTACTTGGCCAGTACAGGGCATATCGGGCTAATCACCCTTTGTGTCCGTAAGTAATGACGGTTTGCAGATGAATTTCCATAAAACCTTTGCAAAAATGAAAAACAAACAGTCTATACGATTCCTCAGCACAGTTTTAAAATTTTTACCCTTGTGAGTGGTGTATTGGGTAGCATGTGAAATATGTGTGAATGGTGTAAGGTGCACGGTGTAAGGTGTAAGGTGAATTTCGGGGACGAAATTCTCAGAAGGAGGGGTGAATGTGACAACCCGAGAAATTAGACAATTTATAAAAATCTTAAATGATTGATTTAAGGTTAAATAATAGACCTAGACAGAAAATAAGTATATGCGTTGGATGTTATTGGGATTGAATTTTGAGGATTTCAAAATTCGGTGAAGGATATAGGTGAATTATTCAGGATTAAGGATTTGTGTAAATATGCTCTGTGTATATGGTTAATGATGTGTTCAGAATGTGGTTAAGGGTCATGGGTTGATCAGATAAATTATATCTGTGACAAACCCTAAATTTATATTAAGAACGACAACGTTCAGTTAGAAAACCCTAATGTCTAATAAGAAACCCTAGAAATCGGTTCTGGAAACCCTAGTTTCAGTTCCAGGAGTCCGAAACCTTAAATCAGATATTGAAAACCCTAGATTGGGAATGCAATGTATGTACAAGGTTAAACGCCAATAATTTTAATTAATTAGGAAAAACCCTAATGAATTACTGGAAATTTTAGTTGATTATTAGAAAACCGTAATACCAGATCTGAAAATCCTACTTTTAAATTTTGATAAATTGAAACCCTAATCTGGGAATATAACGGAGAATTTTAATGCTCAAGTGCCATTAATTAAGTACTAATTAGGGTAAAGGTTAATTAATTAGCAAACTCTAATTTCCAATTTTTGGAACCCAAATTGTTTCGTCAGAAACCCTAATGCTCAATTGTGAATTTAATTGCTAAAAATTAGCAACGCTAATTAGGAAACCCTAATCCTAATTATTTCAATTTATGAGTAATTAGAAATATTTAATTTCTAAATTAAAAAATTTATTTTCTATTAGAAACCCTAATTTTTGGGTTATAAACCCTAATCTGTTATTTTGACCCTAATTGCGTAATTAGCAATTTTAATTAGGAAATACTAAACCTAATTAGCAATATTTAATGTATGATTATGAATTTTTTTATATAATTAGGAAATCCTAATTATAAGTTAGAAATATTAATTTTCTATTTTTATAACCGAAATTGGAAATTGTAGAAATTCAATTTGGAAGTTAAGGGTTAAAACCTAAACTCTAAATGCTCCAAACCCTAAACCCTAGATTGCTCATAACCTAAACCCTAAGGGTTTGATCAAATACCAATTTTGGAATTAAAATTGTGTGGAAATGACATTTATGCCCTTATGTCACATTTTATATTATGTTGCTTGAAAATCCTACCATATGTCTAGTAGTTGAACTACTCTTGACTTTCTATGAGATCATTAAATGCTAGAAAATCAGCAACAATCAACCATATATCAGCCAATGCTTGTATCATACAATTATATATAAAGAGTTAGAGAGGAAAAAGTGTTCTTAGTTGCTCATTTTTTTCACAACCATCATCCAAGACTTTCTCCCTCAAACACCTACGAAATTTAGTGCTAAATCAGTCATATATTGAAGCCCCGCTTTTACTCACAACAGATCAGAAACATAGAATCAAGAATTGATGCATAAAGGTATAAATCCTAACCAAGAAATTTGATCTTTGATCCTTTGATAAATGTTTTGTTTTAGTGTTTAAACATGTAATATATAGTGTTAATAAGTGATCTGGGTTGTTAGATCAAGAATCTATAACATCTAGATGCATGAATTTAAAGATTTCTCAAATATGGAAAAAAGGAAAATAAGGCCTGACAGCCTAATGTCAGGGCCTCTAGATTTTTTCTTGTTAATTATTTTTGTGTTGTAAGAGTTTATACTTGTAGCCTGGTATACGGACTACCATATCAGACCTTTAGATCACCTAGATCTGTAACAGGATCATAGTAATTATCGGTCAAACATGCGTTGACCAACACGCTGATGAAGGTTTCTGGGAAAACTCAGATTTTCAAGAACACGTTCTGACGCCTAGTTTGACCGAGCTAGATCTTTTGTTTGTGGTGTTAATTTGATGATCTGATGATATTGAATTATAGCCTGACATATGTTCTACAAGATTCAGCCTCTAGATCACATAAACCAAACATGAAATGAACTTTATAAGGACTCAAAGTAGGTGCTTTAAATTCTGGAAGATTCAGAAACCGAAGAACACGTCTGACAGGTAGTTTGAGAGCTTAGATCTCTCAGTTGTAAAGTGTTATGGCCATGAAGTTTGATTTTAGTTGTAGTATTACACTTATACTACATGATTAGAACAATAGCCAGCCCAGAAACACACAGAACAAGAAAATAATTCCGGCCAAACCTACCACCTTGGTCACTGCCTTGAAGATCTGGGTTGTGCTGAAGAACACCTATAGCGACGGTTCTGTCGCTATAGGACCCCTTTAGCGACGCTTAATTTCAGAAATTACAGAAAATTAATTAAAAATTAGAAAAAATTAGTTTTTAATTATTAAAAATACATAATAAATTATGAAAAATTATTTTAAAGTCTGAAAAATAGTTTTTAATTATTTTAAGTATATTTCATAAATATTTAATATTTTTGAAATATAAATGGTATTTATTTATTTAATTATAATATTAAATAAATTATTTAAAAATAGTTTTAATTCATGAAAAATCATGAAAAATAATATTATGATAAAAGAAAATACTTTAAGTTATTTTTGATGACTTTTGATATTTTGTGATGAAATTCATTAATTAATCAATATTAATGATAAATATTTTTTTTAATAATTATATTAAGTAAATTATGGAAAAATAGAATTTATGCTTTAAAAATTATATAAAAGTGATTCTAGTGATATAAAAATATTTTAATTGATAAAATATAACTTTTGATATTTTGGCATAGAAATATTAATATTTTAATAATTATAGCAATTATCGGATAATGGATTTAATTGTTGGAAAATCATATAAAACTGATTTTAAAGTATTAAAAATACTTTATGATATTATAATTATATTATAATATTATGTAATGATTTTCATTAATATTTTATTTTAAATAAATATTAATGTTTAAGTAATTATGTGGTATTTAATTTATTTAAATACTGTTTTAATGATTGAAAATGGTGATAAATGATAATAATTATTTGAAAATTATTATGAGCCTATGAAAATTATTTTGGCTGTTAAGAAAATTATCTGAGTTAATTGTTAACTGTTAAGTCAGAGTTTAATTGAACTTAAACTCGATAAAAGTCCGACTAGACCGTCGGGATGTTAGAATTGTGTCGGTTTCAGCTCAGACTTAAACAGTTTGACTTAATATTAGGTCTTGTGTGCTGTATAGACTGATAGGGTTATGTGTTATGTGTTTAGGTTATTCTGTGGGTATAAATATAACAGTATTATACTATGATGATATTATTCTAATATTGGAGATCTATATTACTAATATTAGGTCTTCGGGTAAAGCGTTGTAAATTGCGTTGCGGTAATCAACGGTTCAGGCAAGTTTCTTTTACTTAACTCTAATAAGAGTAGTTTCTTCAAGCTTATGGTTAATCATTGTTGATTGCCATGAAAATTGTACTATGTACATCTTGAATGTATAAGTCAGGTATGAAAGGTTGATCACCTTCATTACCAGTTGGTTCAGAAATGTTTGTTCATGTTTAAAACATGTTCAGTTAAAAATTTGTTCGTGCTAGTTCTCAATTATATTGATGAATTATAGCAAGCTCATTATTCGTACTCTTCAATCATGATATATCGTTATATTATTGTATATAAACTTGTTGGGCATCTTTCATGCTCACCCTTGTTATATCATGATAAAATATTGCAGATAAGGCGAATACGTTCGGATACAGGAAAAGATAATGCCAAGTCCAGCTTGGGATAAAATGTGCATCTAGTTTGTAATAGTATATTTTGATAAATATTGTTGTGTAATAGATACTTTATGAATTGTGTATTAAGTTAAGGTTACTCGACCTTGGGGAATAGTGTGTAATGTATTGTATAAACAATTTATGTTTATATCTTCCGTAAATAGTGATAGAAATAGTATACCGGATCCGAGGTGATTTGGGACCTGGATTCGGGCTACTACAGTTGAAGTTTCGGAGATAACCCCGAAAAAGCTCATTTAAACCTTTGCAATCAGCTTCAACCAAGGAGATAACCCTGAGGCACTCAGTCCTAAACTCAGAGATAACCCCGAGATCTGCCTTCTTTCAGTCGGGCTCGCCTCAGTGGGTGTAGATCCATCTCGTAAGTACTCCTTGATGTGCTGATACTAAGGGTGTTGGATGGGAGGTAGCTCATCCGGTACTTATCCAATATAATTCCAATAGGCTGGAGCCTTTGGTAGGGTAAATGGGATGCTTGGCATGTTTTCCTTGTCATGTATGTTGATCAAGGAGGCCAAAGTTGCTAGCGCATCCGGAAAATCATTCGTATTCCGGGGAATATGGAGGAAGTTTATTTCTTCAAACTCCAAAGCCATCTATAAAACTTGCCGATGGTAAGGCAGCAAATGTAGCTCTTTGGTATGATAGATTCCTATGGTCTGTTTGATTACCAATTCTGAATCCCAAAAGACAGTTAACCGCCTAATATCCATTGATTGGGCAAATTTGAGTCCCATGATACAGCCTTTATACTCAGTTGTGTTGTTGGTGCTGACAAACTATAATTTAACGGCGACGGGATACTGTTTCCCCATATCGGATACTAGAACTGCTCCAACACTAGAACCTTCCATATTTACAGCTCCATTAAAATACATGTTCCACGTACGGTATACATTGTACTGATGGTGTTGCTATACTGTCATTACCCCTTCATCGGGGAAGTATGTTTCCAAGGGTTTAAAATCCCCTACAGGTGAGGCGTCCAATCGATCAGTAATTCATTGACCTTTAATGGACTTTTTACGTCACGTAGATAATATCGAATTGTTGTAGGATCAACTGCCATCTAGACAACCGATAATTCAATATGGATTTACTAAACACGTTCTTGAGAGGATCCACGTGGGATATGAGATGGGTTGTGCGACCATGGAGGTAATGATGTAACCTCATGGAAGCCCATGCTAAAGCACACCAAGTCTTCTCAATCAGAGTGTACTTATGTTCATTGTTGCTGAATCATTTGCTGAGATAGTAAATAGCTTGCTCTTGGCCTCTATTGTCTTTTCTTCCCAGCATATAGCCCATGGCATTATCATTAATGGACAGGTACATGAACTAGGGAACATCTTCCCTGGGTGGTACCAAAATAGGAGCGTTAATCAGCTGCTCTTTGATTGTAAAGAAGGCTTTTTGACATTCATCGTTCCATTTCATGGAGTAATTCTTCCTTAATAACTTGAAGATAGGCTCACAAGTTGCTGTGAGTTGAGAAATAGACCTGCTAATGAAGTTGATTATTCCCAAAAATCCCCATATCTCCTTCTCTATCTGAGGAATAAGAATTTACTTGATGACCATAATTTTGTTAGGATCCAGCTCAATCCCTTTGTGGCTGACTAGGAAACCTAGCAACTTGCCTGATTTAATACCAAAGGCACACTTGACTGGATTCAACTTCAAGTTATACTTACACAAACTGTTAAAAAGCTTTCTGAGATGGTCTAAGTGGTCTTCTTCCCTTCGATATTTGACAATGATGTCATCCATGTAGATCTCTATCTCTTTGTGCATTAAGTAATGAAAAATAGCCATCATAGCTCGCTGATAGGTTACTCTGGCATTAATGAGGCCAACCATCTATAGTAAAATGTTCCCCAAACCGTGATGAATGTAGTTTTCTCACTATCATCCTCAGCAACCATAATTTGACGGTACCCCGCAAAGTAGTCGGTAAAGGAATACATGTCATATTAAGCAGTATTGTCAATGAGAATGTGGATAAATGGCACGGGAAAGCTATCCTTAAGGCAAGCTTTATTCAAATCCCGGTAATCCACGCAAACTCGCACCTTTCCGCCCGGTTTAGGCACGGGGACTATGTTGGATAGCCATTCAGGATATGTGAACACCATGATGATGACAGCTTAAAATTATTTCATAATTTCTTCTTTAACTTTTAAACTCCACTCAGGTTTTAATCGCCTGAGTTTCTGCCTAACTGGCTTGAATCCCTTTTTAATGGGAAGGCGATGGATGACAATGTCCGTGGACAAACCCACCATATCTTCGTGAGACCATGCAAACACATCCTGGAATTATGTTAATAGCATAATCATTTCATTCCTTTGGTTTAAAGCGAGGTCTGTACCAATCTGGATCATCCTAGGGCTTCTAAGGTTTCGAGATTGAATGAGATGGTTTGATCAAGATTTGGTTTGGGTTTATCTTTGACCCATTCCTTGATCTCTTGAGTTATCTCAATGTCCTCTTGTATTTCCATCAAGTTTGAGTCTAACTTTGCATCAAAGTTACAGTTCTTATGGAGAAAAGGCACTACATCAGCAAGTACATGCACATCAAAATTCAAAGTCCTGAAACCAAATATGCTTTCACTTAATATATGAAACTATTTAATCATACAAAGTGTTAGCATGTACTGACAAAATAACTGCTAATATTGTACAGTAAAGTAAGCAGTTAAAGCTATGTACAGGGTAGATGGGGTTTCTGCCTGTTTTACCCTTGTCGACCAATGTAAGGAGTGCTGCTCCAATTGTCAAGGGTGATGTCCTTATGGACGACAGTAATAAAGTGGCTATCATCGTCCTCCTTCTCCCGAATGATGACCATAATGTCGGGACAATCATCGTCTGGAGTGTATCTATTTGTGTACTTATCATGTAAAAGGATGCGTAAATGAGACAAACTCCTGGCGATATCTTGTTTACATTTCCGTTCCCTATCCTCCACTTCAGGATCAGGAATCAGGACCTCTTTAGCTCTATCCGGTATAGGTTTGGGAAACAAGCATAGCCATAACATGGGCTGGAACCTTTATCGGAGACTGTATAGGCTCAGGATCTGTAGGTGGAGATAATCGTCGTGTGGCTGAAGATGAAGGAATCTATTTGTGCTTGTGAGGATTCATGTGATTGGAGCTAGCAGAATAGCCTAATCCAACTGTCCCTGTTCGACTGAGAACTTGAATTGGGTGCTGAATGCCCTGATGATCTTTACCCAACCCTTGTCCAAGTTGATGACCCAATGACATCATCTCTTAAGTGGCCGACATTACCTCGGCAGAAATCTTGGGTGTGAGAGGCTGGCGCCCCAATGGGATGGTAATGAGTGTTGCTCACCTCCAGGGCATGGAAATTGACCAGCTCAACTTCTTAATTGAAGATGATGAGTGGTATGTCACCTTGTTCAGGATAATCTGGCTCAATATTAACAGTCACTAGGCTATTGTTAATAATGTACTTGAGTTGCTGGTGAAGGGTCGAAGGGACGGCTCCAGCCATATGAATCCACCGTCTTCCCAAAAGCAGGTTGTATCTTGTAGCTATTCTGAGCACGTGAAAGGATACACTTAATGTATGTTGACCAATCTCCACTGGTAGTTCAATCTCTCCAACGACGTTTCGTCGGGACCCATCAAAAGATTTGATAACCGTATGGCTGCTTTTGATCTTCTTAGGGTTGATATTCATCTTCTCCACGGTAGCATAAGGACAGATATTCAAAGATGAACATCCATCTATCAAGAGGACAAAACCGCTATGTTCAACGGCTTGCAATGACCAGTCCCTTCAACGGTTACGTCGTCATCAGTGAAAGATATAACATTGTTGTTAAAAATACGATCAACCAGATGTTGGAATTTTTCCACATCCATTAATTTCGGTAAATGGGCTTCTTGTAAGACCCTTAGCAAGATCTTCCTGTGATCTTCAGAAGAGAAAACCATGTCCAATATGGAAATTTGTAGCTTGTATGGAAAGAGAATTGGCTCTGGTGTAGCAACTTTCAAAGGATTGTCAACACCTTTGAGCTGAATTGCTTGTATTGTGGGTGGTCTAGCAGTCAAATCATCCTTAGCGAATATAACTGCTACGTTGTCCTTCCATTTTATAGGACATGTTTTCCCACTCTCGAGTAACAAAGTGTCATAATCTGCCATTTGCAAGACACCACTATCAATTAAATTCTGAATGAGGTGGCAGAGTGCCCAGCATTCTTCTGTGCTGTGACCGCGAGAATGGGAGTGGTACTGGCATACTCCATTAAAATTGAACCATCTTGAATGGGGATTGATTGGAGGTAGAAGAGATGTAATTCTTCCTTTATTGATCAGCATCTGAAATATCTCCTCCATAGGTTGGCAAAGATTTATAAATTCCCTTTTGTTGGAAAAATCCCGACGAGCTTTGGCACTTCCTCTTTTTGCAACTTTATCCTCTAGTGTTTCACTTTCTGAAGGCGATGATGGAGTATTAATAACAAAAGGAAGGAGACTAGCATGCTCCTGACTAACTAATTGGCGTGTGACTTGGTGTTGATGGATCACCAGTTCTGCCAATTGATCCACTTGCTTACAAAGAGCCTTAATCTTTTGTTCCATCATAAACTGGAACTGTGCATAATCCCATTTCTCAGCACCGTCTTTGCTGGTTTGGGAAAATTTAACAATGTAATTGGAACTATGTCCACTGCTCCAATTATTTATATTGACCTCTTCTTCTTTGTGTTGAGGAAGAGGGTTGTCTTGCACATGAGGTAGGTCGAGTTTAGTCACCAAATTCTCACTGTTGTCAATAAAATCCTGGATCTTGTGTTTCAAGGCCCGTCAATCCTGAGTATCATGTCCCGGTTCCCCGGCATGATAAGTACACTTCCGTGTAGCATTATAACCCTTCCCATTCAGGTTGGCTGGTGGAATAAGATGTGTAATTTTCTTTTGAGTATTCAAAAGATTGAGAACATTCTCGAGTGAATCCCCTAGGGGTGTGAACACTCGATTGCGTTGGACTTCTCCACCCTTTGGCAATGTGGGGTTGGAAGACTGTGCTTGAAAAGGGGAGTAGTTTGCCCTCTAGATAGGCATGTTCTGACTGCCTTTCTGACCTTGTAGTATCAAGGAAACATCGTCCTCTTTCTTTTTATGGACCCTCCGGGAGTTGTTTCCATAAGTTCTGGACTAGATGTGTTCAGCAACAGCTTTCAGAGTGGCTAGGTCTTGAATTTTTCCTGGATTCAATCCCATCTCAGCCATCTCTCCATGTTTGATCATTTTAGAAAATGGCTTACCAGTGCCAGCTAAGTCTCTCTCATAGAAAGGAGCTTCTTGTATGTCTATGAAGGTCATAACCATTTCTGATTCTATCATAGCAGAAATAACTTGAGCAGCAAGGCACCTTCACCTTTGAGCATACTCTTGAAAAGACTCATTAGATTGTTTCTTGACCTTGGTAATTTTGTACCGGTCAGGATCCATCTGAGACTAGAAGTTATACTGACTGAGGAAGGCATGAGCTAACTCTTCCCAGCTATGTATTTTAGAATTATCTAATCTGGTATACCATGATCGGGTTTCTCCAGTTAGACTCTTTTGGAACATCTGCATTTTGAGCTTCTCATCCTCGGTATAAGATCTGAGTTCTCCAATAAAAATTTTCAAGTGTGTGTAAGGATCTCCTAACCCATCATACTTTTCAAAGTCAGGAGTCTTGAACTTCTCTGGATAATGAACACCAGAGAATATATAAAGATCAGCATAGAAAACACTCTTGTGTGCTCAAATCCGTTTTATAGACTGAATGGTCTCTTCCATTTGAAGGATCTTTTTATTGATATCACTGGTGTCTAGATCTTCTTTGAGATGGGTGTTTTCATGAATTTTTTTGGTTGTATCCAACTGAAGTTTCAGAATTGATTTATCTGAACCTTGTGTTCCTCCATGTGCAGAGGATTCTGTATGTATGGGTATTTATGAACCTTGAGTAGACTTGTGTAGTTCTTTAAGCAGAACATCCAAATCTATAATTTGTTTGCATAATCCGTCAAACTCTTCCCGAGAGACAGGAGCAGGATTAGACTAGTCAGATGAAGATATAATTGGTTGTAGGCACGTGGCCTTTTTGGACTTTGAACGTGTAACATACCCAATTGTTTCCCTATAAAAACATATGTAGTTTAGTCTTAGGGAATGTATAAATGTTTACATGCTATCATAATGTGTCCATTTTAGGAATATTATCATGTAAAACGGGTGTAATTTGATAGCATGTCAAGCCTTAATAGGCATGTACACATATTCTTCATATTTTCCATTACATAAAGATTGACATCGAATGAAATTTCAAGTAATTATTTTTACAAGTAATTGATAATGAAAAGCATGAAGTGATTTTCCTTTGCGTTTGGTTTATCAGTGGCTGACCTATCTTAGGTTACTCTCGCGTCTTTTTGGCATGAAGGTTACCAGATCATCACAATTTACTTGACGGGAAGTTAATCCGGTCTTTCAACTGGAGCGAATCTGGGTGGTACCTTTCCTGAGCCTCGTTGGAATTAGTCTCCCTACGAGTCCAGTAATCAAACATCGACTGGATAGCCTCCTAGTGGAGGAACCAGACAACATACATTCAAATGCAACGTGTCTCACCTCTATAGGAATGATGACATGTGTGAAGCACTAATATCACAGATAGATATATTATAGTGAAGTAAGTAAAATGCATTCATACACATTCATTAAAAATATAAATGCAACATCCATACACAAGCATGTAACAATTTTGAAAAGCTTGTAGTAGCAGCTTAAGTCCTCTTACTTGTGTCCCCAGCAGAGCCGCCACCTGTCGATGTTGGGATTTTTATTGTCCCTCTTCTGTTCTTGTCTTTTGGTGTTCTCATGTTAGGTGAGATTTGTTTGAAAAAAATAAGTTGTGAAAAGGTCTGACATTTATATGTCGACGATTTGACTATAAGAGTCGTCAGTTGGTGTTTTTAAATGATTGCACCAACGCAACCGAGAAAAGATTTACGCATTGACCTAGTGATGTGACACTGCTAAACGGGTCTGTGAAACCGAGATTCATTAAGGTCCGGGGACTTGCTTATGCGGAGGGAAGGTGTAAGGCACCCCCCGACATCTATGTTACCACGGTGACCGCCACTTTTTATTTAAACTGTTATATGAATATGTGTGTGGGGGGGTCAATGTGCAATTTTTTTAGAAGTAGTGTTATGCCTCGTTCGCACCTATATACACAGGGTTTGAATTTGTATAAAAATTCAGTTTTAAACAAGATATACCAATGAAGTTTTGTAAAAGAGGTTTTTTCAAACCCTGTACTCAATAGTAATTGAGTCCTTTTGTAAGACCCCAGTTTTTATAAATAAAGATGAATTTTTATAATTATTATTTTTGAATATTATGGAATAAATTTGATATAATGTTATAGTTATGGGTAATATTTATAAATTTTGCAAATTACGCAAGTTGTTATAAAATATTCGTTTGGTCGGGGAATATTCTTTTTGTCGGGGAATATTCGTACGACGGCACAATCATTGGTGGACCCCACAACGGAAGTATTGTCGTAGTTAGAAAACGACAAAATTATCTTTCTATAAAATAACGGCGGAGGTGTTACTGTTAAAACTGTTGAACTACTCGGTAGTAAAAGTACAGTAATACGCGTGGTTGCATAGTAGCACACGGTATTGATTATTGATGCTTATGTGAGAAGTCACTCAGCTATACTCAATTATTGCTACAGTAATTGCTGCATCATATCTCTTATATTATTGATTCAATTATTGTCACAGTATCATCTGTATAATATGTTATATTATTAAATCAATAATTGAGACGACAAGTTATAAATGATTAATAATTGTTGAAAGATTAATTATGTGTTGATTAAAAATAAATTAATTTATGGTAATATTTATTCAATCCTTGATGTATATAAAGAGTCTGTTATGAGACGTTTGTGGTAATTTAGGTTATTTTATGGGGGGGCCATATGTCATCATCTAAGAGTCTCATTCGTAAATAGTAATTACTTTCGTCAATAGTAATTACCTTCGTCAATAGTAATTACCTTCGTCAATAGTAATTATTTTCGTCAATAGTAATTACCTTCGTCAATAGTAATTAACTTCGTAAATAGTAATTACCTTTATCAGACGCCAAACCACTTGCCGTTTCATATTACAGGCGTCGAACCAATTGTCGTTTCACATTACAGGCGTCAAACCACTTTTCTTTTCACATCACCAGTCGTCAAACCACTTGCCTTTTCACATGGCAAGTGCTAAACTAGAAATCTTCTATAAATAGTGGCCTAGGGCTTCATTATTTTTCACGAATTCATTCAAGCTATAGAGAGAGAAAGTATAGAGAGAATAAGAGAGGAAGAAAAAGAGTATTCGGTTACTACACTACTGCAGTATTCAATCTCCTAATAATGTAAGGGGTGTTATTCTTTCTTCTTGAAGAGAACTTATATTATTCCATTCTTTGTTATTCTGTTGGAATAACCTGTAAAAGTGGCATACCCTATACATGACCTGTATACGCGGTATACCCTATACTTGGTGAAATCCTTATGTTATTCCATTCATTGTTATTCTGTTGGAATAACCTGTATACGCGGAATACTCTATACTTGGTGACATCCATTTAATATTCTGTCTTTATATTTCTGTCGGAATATCCTGTCTGTGCTATACGCCGGACCTGGTTCCATTACTATTTTGTCTTTACATTTCTGTCGGAATATCCTGTCTGTGCTATACGTCGGACCTGGTTCCATCATTTATTATTCCGCATTTATTATTTTGTTGGAACATCCTGTCGGTGTGAATTTCACCTGACCTGGTTCCTTTATTATTATTCTGCTGGAATAACCTGTCTGTGCGGTCTCTATCGCATGCATGGTGATACCTTTTGTTATTGTATTCGGTATTACTCAGTTGATTAAAATTCTGACTTCTATACTCCATGAAATTAGTGGAATATCCTTGATATTTGCGCTTCATCCAGTATCCTTTCATGGAAATATTCTTCTGATCATTCTTGAATTTTACTCTACAAAACAGTATCATGTTGACAATTTGGACGTTAATAATTCTTGGATAAAATAATTCTTGAACTTGTTTTATTGAATCCTTATATCATTGTCATCATCCTCATGTTTATGTTATGTTGAAAGTCATATGTGGCCTTTAGTTCATAGATGGACTTGGTATGATTATAACCAGGGATTGTTCGGTGTAATCATGACCGTAATGTTACAAATGATGTGGTAAAAGTTCTCATTGGCCCGTAGTGCATTGATGGACAGTTGTTGGCATGATCATGACCATTAATGAATACACAAATATTCTTGGCCGTAGTGCATGAATAATTGTGGTCGTGATACTAAAGAATATCCTTGGTCGTGGTGCAGGGGTGATTCGATGATGTGGATATTTATTAAGCTGAGTCTCAACTATAACAGTGATGAAAAACCTTTTAAATCATAAAAGATAGTAGTTTTTATTTTCTACTTGACTCTTTTAATGGATTGCTGGTTCCGCTGTAGTTAAACTTGATGTTTATTGTATTTTATCAGTTTAACACTGTTGAAGGCTAATGATAATTTATTCTGCATTATCTTAGTCATAATATTTCTTACTGGGCTAGTTGAGCTCACCCTTTCTTTCACTGTTCTCTTCAGGAAATGAGAATATAGCTGGGACGAGTCGGGGAACGGAGTGTTGGACCAGAAAATAGTATTAGTAGTCCTCACTAATCTGTTAAATAGTGTGACAATAATTGTATTGAGGACTCCTTTTGAGTTTGTATGATCTCTAGTAGACAATAATTGTATCCAAACTCACAGTTATATTTTGTCGTATTGTACACGACAGTGGTATTAGTAAGTTGTATTTGAATTCTGTACCATGTATCTGGCGACTCAAGATGGGTGATGTATACCTAATTTTGGGGGCGTCACAGTTGGTATCAGAGCTTAGGGATATGATCCCTGGCTAAGATATGAGAATAGTACTAGGAGGGGAGAGACGGGGAATTCCTTCGCTAGTATGACCTACATAAGTTTATGTGCTATTTTATTGGTCGGTCAGAATATAGGGATAATATGTTACATGTCAATTAACCTTTTGTTTTGTGGCAGTATCTGAAAATGACATCTGAGAATGTTGAGAATGGCAATGGAGCACAGGCGATCGTTGATTCACCACATATCAATAATCAGGATAATGTGCATCAGGAAGGCGAAAATCCTCATGCAAACAACAACACTGACCAAATGATGAATGATCAAATGTTCAAAGGTTTTATGCAATTCATGCAACTGCAGGCGAGAGCAACTCCTGTCCAAAACGTAGATGGAAATACGGGAAACTCTCGGGCGGTCACCGCTAAACAGTTCAAGGAGCTGGGACCACCGGAGTTTAAGGGAGAGCCAAAACCACTTATGGCGGAAACATGGATAAAGTAGATCTCCAAGATATTTGATGTCTTGGGATGCTCCGAGGAGCAAAATGTTCCCTTTGCCGCCTTTATGTTGCGCGGAGAGGCAGATTACTGGTGGGAATCGGTAAAACGTACTCAACCTGTTGTACTGAAGATATCTTGGGAGAAGTTCCAGGAGCTGTTCAACGATAAATACTTTCCCGAAAGTATTCGCCACATGAAGGAGGTGGAGTTTATTAAGTTGGAACAAAATAATATGACCGTGTCGCAATACGAGGCAAAATTTGCAGAGTTATCATGGTTTGCGTCCCACTTGGTGGATAATGAAGAGAGAATGGCGCGAATGTTTTTAAGAGGTTTGAAGCCGGAGATACGTCAATATCTTATTTCTCATAAACTGTGTTTGTATTCAGATGTTGTAAATAGGGCTCAGTTAGTGGAGCGCGATAACGAGTCAACTCAACTAAAAGAGAGCAGCCGGCAAAATTATAATACCAGCGAGAGTGGTCATCGAAGCGGTGACAACAAGCGTGGAGGAAATCAGCAGGCCAGAAATGGTAACCACTTCGGTGGTAATCAGGGCCAAAACAGTAAGAATGGATATTTCAAGAAGAGGAGATTCAACAATGATGGAAAGACGTCAGCACCAGCACCCGTTGTTAAGGACGGAGAAAGACCACCTATCATATGCTTCAAATGCGGAGGGGAGGGACACATCAGTCCAAATTGCGTGATGCCGTCCAAAGCATGTTATAATTGTGGAAGAGAAGGTCACTTAACCAGATTTTGTCGTTTACCAAAGACAAATTCAGCTAGGATGGAGGCACCAAAGGCCGTCCTAGAAAGGTCAAAGCCGGTAGTGCAAGGGACAGCGTTTGTTGTGACCTCCCAGAAAGCAAGGAACCCGAATGAGGTCATCACGGGTAAGCTTATCATAAACTCTAACGAAGTCTATACTTTATTTGATACCGGTTCTACCCATTCTTTTATTTCTCCTTCTTGCGCTCATCGATTAAATTTGAATCCGGAGAAATTAGACTTTGACTTATTTGTGGAAACTCCGTTGGGAGAAACCTTCATTACATCCACTATTTATAAGTCTTGTTTGGTTCAAATCGGTACCCTCACATTACCTGTAGATCTTATTTCATTGAAAATACTTGCATTTGACGTGATTCTAGGGATTGATTGGTTAACTACTCATCATGCAAAAATTGATTATTTCCATAAGGTTGTTAGCTTTCATATTCCTAATCAACCTATTATGCGAATTCAAGCGACCAAACCATTAAAATCAATCACGGTCATCTCAAGCCATAAAGCTATTCGTTTATTGAAAATCGGATGTTTAGCTTTCTTAGCTCATGTCACTGATTTAAACAAAAATACGTCAGCCTTGAATGATATTTCTGTTGTTAATGAATTTCCTGATGTATTCCCCGAAGAACTTCCTGGCCTACCCCCAGAGCGTGAAATTGAATTTTGTATCGACCTTGAACCCGGTACAAAACCCATTTCCAAAGCCCCATATCAAATGGCACCTATTGAACTTCAGGAGTTAAAAACCCAACTGCAGGAATTGTTAGACATTGGCTTTATTCGTCCTAGTACTTCTCCTTGGGGTGCTCCTGTTCTATTCGTGAAAAAGAAAGATGGGAGTATGCGACTTTGTATTGATTATCGGGAGTTGAATCATGTCACCATCAAAAATAGGTATCCATTGCCACGTATTGATGACTTGTTTGACCAATTCCAAGGAGCCAAATTCTTTTCAAAGATTGATCTTCGTTCCGGGTATCACCAATTGAAGATTAGAACCGATGACATTCCAAAGACGGCTTTCAGAACTCAATACGGACATTATGAATTCCTCGTCATGTCCTTTGGATTGACTAATGCTCCTGCTGCCTTCATGGATATGATGAACTGAGTATTCAAGAAATATTTGGATCACTTTGTGGTAGTCTTTATTGATGACATCCTTATTTATTCCAAAAGCCGTGAAGATCATGAGCAACACTTGAGGCTGACACTCCAAAAGCTTCGTGAATATAAGCTTTATGTCAAGTTGAAGAAATGCGAGTTCTGGCTTGAGGAAGTAGCATTCCTTGGGCACGTGGTATCAAGTCATGGAATATTTGTTGACCCAGCAAAGATTGAAGCTATTCAAAGCTGGGAGCAACCTAAATCAGTGACCGAAGTACGTAGCTTTCTCGGTTTAGCTGGTTATTATCGGAGATTCGTGGAAGGATTTTCTCGAATCGCTACTCCATTGACTCAGCTAACTCGGAAAGATACAAAGTTCGATTGGAGCAAAGAATGTGAGAAGAGTTTTCAAGAACTCAAGAGGAGACTCATTTCACCACCTGTTCTGACAATACCATCTGGCTCGGAGGGTTTTGTCATCTACAGTGATGCTTCGGGCAAAGGGCCGGGATGTGTTCTCATGCAACATGGAAAAGTCATAGCCTATGCCTCGCGACAACTCAAAGAATATGAGAAAATTTATCCTACTCATGATCTAAAGTTGTTGTCTTTGCACTTAAAATTTGGAGGCATTACTTGTATGGGGAGAAAGTGGAGATCTTTACGGATCATAAAAGCCTCAAATATTTCTTCACTCAAAAGGAACTCAACATGCGACAATGACGTTGGCTTGAACTGTTGAAAGATTATGATCATACCATCCAATACCATCCTGGAAAAGCGAACGTGGTAGCGGACGCATTGAGTAGAAGATCACATTCAAGTACGAGTGCGATATTATCAACGCAAGGGCCCATTTTTTGTGACTTGCAAAGGATGGAGACAGAGTTAAAGACTCCAGGGACGCATGTGATGATGGCGAATATACGAGTAGAACCGACTTTAATCGATAAAGTTAAAGATGCTCAAGCTACAGACCTGGAGCTGATGCGTATGAGGAAGAAAGTGCAAGAAGGTGCTATACCGGAAGCAAAAATTGATGAAGAAGGAATACTTCGAGTCAACTCCAGACTTTGTGTTCCTAACGACCCTGATTTAAAGTATAAAATCACGATGGAGGCGCATAATACACCGTTTGCAATCCATCTTGGGAGTACCAAAATGTATCATGATATTCGTCATACATTTTGGTGGAGCAATATGAAGAGAGAGATAGCGTTGTTTATCTCAAGGTGTCTAACTTGTCAACGAGTTAAAGCAGAGCATCAAGTACCAAAAGGTCCATTGCAACCACTTGAAATTCCAGAATGGAAGTGGGAGCACATTACCATTGATTTCGTTACCGGACTTCCTAAGGTTTCTCAAGGCATAAATGCGATTTGGGTCATTGTTGATAGATTGACCAAGTCTGCTCATTTCTTACCGATACGAGAAACGTATACACTTGAACGTCTTGCTCGTATGTACATAAACGAGATTGTAAGACTGCATTGTATGCCGGTATCCATAGTTTCTGATCGAGACCCAAGATTTACTTCACGATTTTGGGTTAGTTTGCAAAAAGCTATGGGCACAGACTTACGATTTAGCTCGGCATATCATCCTCAGACGGACGGACAGTCAGAGAGGACTATTCAAACTCTTGAAGATCTATTAAGACTCTGTGTCCTTGATTTCAAGGGAAGTTGGGACAAGTTCTTACCATTGGTGGAGTTTTCCTACAACAACAGTTATCAAGCAAGTATTGGCATGGCTAAATTCGAAGCGTTGTATGGAAGAAAGTGTCGTTCTCCAGTATGTTGGGATGAGGTAGGTGAAGCAACGTTGTTGGGACCGGAGTTGGTACGTATGACTACGAAAAAGATTCAAACGATCCGACAACGTATAAAAACCTCACAAAATCGACAAAAGAGTTATGTTGATCTTCATCGAAAGGACGTGGAATTCAATATAGGAGATCATGTGTTGTTACGTGTTACTCCATGGAAAGGAGTTACAAGATTTGGAAAGAGAGGAAAACTCAATCCTCGATTCATCGGTCCATTTTTAATCCTCGATGGAGTAGGAACTGTGGCCTATAGACTCGCTTTACCGCCAAGTATGTCTCGTGTTCATAACGTTTTTCACATATCCATGTTACGTAAATATGTGAAAGACCCGAACCACATTATTGAGTTAGAACTGGACGAAATAGCGAAAGATTTGACGTATGAAGAGGTTCCTGTTCAAATCTTGGATAGGAAGGAACATATTCTACGCTCCAAGGTTATACCTCAAGTCAAAGTGTTGTGGAGAAACCACGATGTTGAGGAAATGACTTGGGAGTTAGAATCTGAAATGAAATCAAGCTATCCTTACCTCTTCGACATACCAGGTACGTACCCTAATTTCGAGGGCCAAATTTCATAAGAAGGGGAGGTTGTAAGACCCCAGTTTTTATAAATAAAGATGAATTTTTATAATTATTATTTTTGAATATTATGGAATAAATTTGATATAATGTTATAGTTGTGGGTAATATTTATAAATTTTGCAAAGTACACAAGTTGTTATAAAATATTCGTTTGGTCGGGGAATATTCTTTTTGTCGGGGAATATTCGTACGACGGCACAATCATTGGTGGACCCCACAACGGAAGTATTGTCGTAGTTAGAAAACGACAAAATTATCTTTCTATAAAATAACGGCGGAGGTGTTACCGTTAAAACTGTTGAACTACTCGGTAGTAAAAGTACAGTAATACGCGTGGTTGCATTGTAGCACACGGTATTGATTATTGATGCTTACGTGAGAAGTCACTCAGCTATACTCAATTATTGCTACAGTAATTGCTGCATCATATCTCTTATATTATTGATTCAATTATTGTCACAGTATCATCTGTATAATATGTTATATTATTAAATCAATAATTGAGACGACAAGTTATAAATGATTAATAATTGTTGAAAGATTAATTATGTGTTGATTAAAAATAAATTAATTTATGGTAATATTTATTCAATCCTTGATGTATATAAAGAGTCTGTTATGAGACGTTTGTGGTAATTTTGGTTATTTTATGGGGTCCCATATGTCATCATCTAAGAGTCTCATTCGTCAATAGTAATTACTTTCGTCAATAGTAATTACCTTCGTCAATAGTAATTACCTTCGTCAATAGTAATTACCTTCGTCAATTGTAATTATTTACGTCAATAGTAATTACCTTCGTCAATAGTAATTACCTTCGTCAATAGTAATTACCTTCGTAAATAGTAATTACCTTTACCAGACGCCAAACCACTTGCCGTTTCATATTACAGGCGTCGAACCAATTGTCGTTTCACATTACAAGCGTCAAACCACTTTTCTTTTCACATCACCAGTTGTCAAACCACTTGCCTTTTCACATGGCAAGTGCTAAGCTAGAACTCTTCTATAAATAGAGGCCTAGGGCTTCATTATTTTTCACGAATTCATTCAAGCTATAGAGAGAGAAAGTATAGAGAGAATAAGAGAGGAAGAAGAAGAGTATTCGGTTACTACACTACTGCAGTATTCAATCTCCTAATAATGTAAGGGGTGTTATTCTTTCTTCTTGAAGAGAACTTATATTATTCCATTCTTTGTTATTCTGTTGGAATAACCTGTAAAAGTGGCATACCCTATACATGACCTGTATACGCGGTATACCCTATACTTGGTGAAATCCTTATGTTATTCCATTCATTGTTATTCTGTTGGAATAACCTGTATACGCGGAATACCCTATACTTGGTGACATCCATTTACTATTCTGTCTTTATATTTCTGTCGGAATATCCTGTCTGTGCTATACGCCAGACCTAGTTCCATTTACTATTTTGTCTTTACATTTCTGTCGGAATATCATGTCTGTGCTATACGCCGGACCTGGTTCCATCATTTATTATTCCGCATTTATTATTTTGTTGGAACATCCTGTCGGTGTGAATTTCACTTGACCTGGTTCCTTTATTATTATTCTGCTGGAATAACCTGTCTGTGCGGTCTCTATCGCATGCATGGTGATACCTTTTGTTATTGTATTCGGTATTACTCAGTTGATTAAAATTCTGACTTCTATAGTCCATGAAATTAGTGGAATATCCTTGATATTTGCGCTTCATCCAGTATCCTTTCATGGAAATATTCATCTTATCATTCTTGAATTTTACTCTACAAAACAGTATCATGTTGACAATTTGAACGTTAATAATTCTTGGATAAAATAATTCTTGAACTTGTTTTATTGAATCCTTATATCATTGTCATCATCCTCATGTTTATGTTATGTTGAAAGTCATCTGTGGCCTTTAGTTCATAGATGGACTTGGTATGATTATGACCAGGGATTGTTCGGTGTAATCATGACCGTAATGTTACAAATGATGTGGTAAAAGTTCTCATTGGCCCGTAGTGCATTGATGGACAGTTGTTGGCATGATCATGACCATTAATGAATACACAAATATTCTTGGCCGTAGTGCATGAATAATTGTGGTTGTGATACTAAAGAATATCCTTGGGCGTGGTGCAGGGGTGATTCGATGATGTGGATATTTATTAAGCTGAGTCTCAGCTATAACAGTGATGAAAAACCTTTTAAATCATAAAAGATAGTAGTTTTTATTTTCTACTTGACTCTTTTAATGGATTGCTAGTTCCGCTGCAGTTAAACTTGATGTTTATTGTATTTTATCAGTTTAACACTATTGAAGGCTAATGATAATTTATTCTGCATTATCTTAGTCATAATATTTCTTACTGGGCTAGTTGAGCTCACCCTTTCTTTCACTGTTCTCTTCAGGAAATGAGAATATAGCTGGGACGAGTCGGAGAACGGATTGATGGACCAGAAAATAGTATTAGTAGTCCTCACTATTCTGTTAAATAGTGTGACAATAATTGTATTGAGGACTCCTTTTGAGTTTGTATGATCTCTAGTAGACAATAATTGTATTCAAACTCACAGTTATATTTTGTCGTATTGTACATGACAGTGGTATTAGTAAGTTGTATTTGAATTCTGTACCATGTATCTGGCGACTCAAGATGGGTGATGTATACCTTATTTTGGGGGCGTCACACCTTTAATACTTCCATTTTATTAAATGTTCGGCTTGATTGCTTTTATTTTTGAGATGCGAAGCAACTTCGAGAAAATAATGTACAAAGCAGTGCCGAACTCCTCATGGGCATAAAAGTCATCTAAGGAAATTCGAACACCGTGAATAATTTACAAGCTGCTTACAGCTGAGAATGTCCATCACGGGAACCAAATCTAGATTCAGTATACCGAATCTAGATTCAGTATACTGAATTTGTGATCACATGATTCCTAGACTCACATGATTACGCAATTTATATGAAAGCAGTAAGCAGTTATATATATAAAAGTTGTAAATATATATGAAGGGTTTCGACACAAACGCAGCGAAAATAAACCAATTTAAAGCAATTCCGAAACCCAAAACAGGATCCATGCGAAAACAGAAATTAATTCAGTGGTTTAGATATTATACCGATTATGAAAGATTTCTGAAACGGCATTCGAATCCTTTACGCAATCCAATCAGAACCGCGCCTCTGCGGTATCCACACGAACGTCGCATGAACCGTCGAACGATTCTGCAATAAAGAGTCTGTGGTACTAGCCACCAAAGGAACAGAATTTTGGAACTGTTTTCTCTCTAGTCTCTCTCTAAGAGAGGCTAGGGTTTTTCAAAAATGATGTAACCCTAAGTTGCTGCTATATATCATATATATAGTAGTTAAAAGGAATTAATCAAATCAAAACCTATTTTCATAAAATTCGAATTTATATATATATATATATATATATATATATATATATATATATCTTAATTAAGTCTTACTTACTTAATATATATATATATATATATATATATATATATATATATATATATATATACAAATTATTCTTTTAATTTAAATTCGTGATTTAAATATTATTAATCATATTAATATATTTAAATCCTTAAATATTTAAATTTATTCCCTTTTAAATTACGTTCTATGTGTGTGACCCTATAGGTTATTATTATATTGGTAATAATTTTATAATCATATTATAAAATTATAATCACTGCTACCCAAGTAATAATAAGATCGATAATTCGATGCAACGTTTTCGTGACCAATGTTTCGATGTAATTTAATCCTTTTAACCTTAATATCCTAGATTAAACTCAAGTCATGGAATGTGTCATACTCTTCATAATTTAATATGAGTTTTCTTGATCAATGAGTAGACTATATGAAACAAATCACTATTTGAACATGGCCATGCATTTCATAGCCCTACTCAATCAAGAGGCCTATGAATATCACCCCTAATATATAGGAGGGTTAAATTCCATCTAGATCATTCATATTCCTCACACTATTCATGATGTACCCAATAATCATCTTTATAGTCCACCTTATTAAAGTTATATTTGATGATATCAAAGTACATAAATTCTCGTGTAGTAATATAGTGATTTCAGGTCGGAGGACCATTACATCATTGTCACTATGAGAATCGCTAATGACACTTTGCATAATGTTCCACGTAAAATTCTTAAGGTGGGTATGTCCAGTACATCGTTCTCTAACATGTACTTATGCATTGACTTAATATCTCATATATTTATGACCAATGAGATTTGGTCATCAGTCAATCCACATACTTATTGTATGTCCCATCAACAATGATACTCGACTAAGGACATTTAAGAACAATGATACTAATTGTAATTATATAATCTCATGTTCAAGTCACATATTTGAAACTATATAATTTGTATCACTATTATAAGGAGTTTTATTATGTTAACATTTATATAATGCAGTAAATAAAACCATAATAAAATCATATATTTATTCAATCAAATATAATATCAAAACGTTAAGAAATTATATCAAATAATTGGCCTCTAGGGCATAAACTCTAACAATATATATATATATATATATATATATATATATATATATATATATATATATATATATATATATATATACACACACACACACACACACATACATGATCAACCAGCACGAAGCACCTCCATGGGGGATTAGAAATGTAAATATATAAAAGCGGTAATTATATATATATATATATATATATACATGATCAACCACCATGAAGCACCTCCATAGGGGATCGGAAATGTAAATAAAGTAGTAAAGACGATCAACCGCCACGAAGTAAACTCCAAGCGGGACTGAATGTAAATAAAGCAGTATAAACGATCAACTGCCACAAAGTAAACTCCAGGCGGGACTAAATATAAATAAAGTATTAAAAGGCCATGAAGTAAATTCCAGGCCTGACAGAAATGTTAATATATATATAAGCGGTAAACGCACATGATATATATCGATCCCGGCACAGTTTATCATTTCTACGATTAGTCTCTGATGAGTGAGTTTTATACACATGGATTGGATACATTCGGGCTTAATTTATTGTTGTTCTCAAGTTTTTTAGGATGTTTTTATGTGTTTGTGTCTATTCAAGCATGTTTTATATTGTTATGTAGGATTTGAGACAAAGGTTACTTGGATCGACGTTTGGGGTGGCTAGATTCGCGTTTTCGGCTTGCCATTTACATAGCAGACACTTCAGAGCCAATTTGACTATAGTTCCGGACATTATTTTGAAATGCTTAAAGAATAAAAGTTGTAGATCTACTTTTCCTCTTTCCGGAACATCTTGAATCATTGATATCGGAGTTTGGACGAAGACGTTATGGCCATTTTCCCAAAGGACGTTGGAACAGAAAAATATCAGAACTTGTAACAGCACAGGGGACGCTAATTTTAAGCCTATTTGAAGCGCCAGGGGCGCTATAAGGAAGATTCGTAGTGTCTTGAAAAGTGATGTGGCGCTGGGGAAGAGGTTGGGTGCGGCCTGGAAGCGTTTTGGGCGAATTTTGACACCTTTTTTACTCCAAATTGGATTGGGTTTGTTCCTAAGCTCAATATTGGACTTGTAACCTATAAATACATGATGTAAAGCATAAAATAAAGGGAGATCACATAGATTAGACTAGATTAAACACTCTTTTAGATTAGAACATAACCCTAGTTCTTATTAGTTTTGGAGATTGAAGCAACTTGGAGACCATTGAAGATTCAAAGCAGGAGCGAAAGAGGAGTCTCAAGGCTACTGACAATAGATTATATTCTCTTCTCTTCTCTTACTTTTATCTTTTAATGTATATTCAATTGTGGATTCTTGATTTTAATTCATTAATTATGAACTAACCCTTTCATTAAGATTTCAATTGAACTTTTTATGATTATGAGTTGATTATTTGATTTATTCTAATTATTTATGTTGAAGTGAATTGTTTATCTTGCTTTGTGCTTATTGATTAATTATCTGATCAGTAATTATCTTGTTACTCTAGAAAAAATTGAGAAAGGAATTCTAGGGTTAGAACTGGGCATGGTGACATGTGACTTAGTTATTTGCATACTGAATAATTAGATTTTTGAATAGAATGAGAATATTTATTTGCCGTATGTAAAACATAAGGAATTGGGATTGTAACGTGTTTAATTCAATTGTTTTGCATAGAGATATAGCAAAATTAATCTGGGTTAAATAGAAGGTAATTGATCACTCGAGAGAGGGCTTTTGGCATTTAAGAATTCATCTTAATAATTCAATAGACATAATAATTGGGATAATTGGATAATTGGTTTATAGTTCATAATTGGGGATATTGGAGTCTTAGCCTTTATTTATTTGAATTCATTTATAAAGTAACCTAGTTTTAATTAGTTAATTTAGTTTTCTTAATTAGAAAATTCACAATTTGCTATTGTTTAAATAAAATTGATTTGGTTAAGAGTTAGTAATTGGTAATTTTTATTAAATAATTCCTCGTGGGAACGATACTCTACTTTCACTTTATTACTTGTTGACCGTGTATACTTGCACATATTCATTAATTGTGAAATCGATCAACAAGTTTTTGGCGCCGTTGCTAGGAATTAATTTAATAATTATTTTCCTAATATTAATTTCAATCAAATTAGTCTTAATTTAAACATTTTTGTTTTTTTTTGTTTTTTTATTTTTAATTCTCTTCCTATATTTCTCTCTTTTTAGGAACCATGGATGACTTTGCGTATCAATGGCCATACACAAGCATGACTCAACCAAGGGAAGCGGAGATTGACAGACTTGAGAAACTTTTCTGCATTGTCAGCATAGATGGATACACTTTCGAAGATGGTCAACGCTTTTGTAGCTCAACGTCGTCAAAGTGTGGCGGTTACTTGTGATTATTGTGCTGGAAATAATATGAGTCATCAATGCGCCATCAGTTTTGAGCCGGTACAGTATAGGCGCGATTATCCCAACAGTTATGTCTATCCCAACAACTTTCATCAGAATTGGGAGTATCACTCGAATTTTTCATGGAGTAACAATCAAGATAAATTTTATGCTCCAAGTCCAACATACCCACTGGATTTTTCGTGTCCACCTCCACTTCAACAGGAAGAACATTCAAATTGGGAGGAAGCCTTGGAAAAATTTATTACATCTTTTAAAAAAGAGTACGAGGAACAAGAAAAAAGATTTAATCAAATAGAGCTGAATATACAAAGTCAGGGTGAGTCAATAAAGAATCTGGAAAATCAATTGGGGCAGATAGCACATGCGTTGAACAACCGTCCTCAAAACACTTGTCTCTATGACATGGATAACAAGACTGATGATGAGCCCGATGGTGAACCCAAGCCAAATCTATAACTGAATGAGCCACGAGATGAAAAAGAGGAGACAAGTGGGGATAATGACAACAAGGTCGGTGAAGAACTAATTGTGAGAACCAATGATGATGAGCCAATGTTATTTATGCCTCAAGTGCCTTCTCCTCCACAGTTCAAGAGTCCGGTTAGATTTGCAAAACCTTGTATGCTAGGTAGTCATGTCATCAGCAATACTCCCTGTGACGTAAAAGCGAGTACAACTTCGAAGCCATGGTTCAATGAGTTGGAGAAGATAGAAGAAGAGATTGGTGTGTCTGACAAGCCTCAAAGCCTAGAATCTATTTGCAGACACAATGGAAAAAACACCTAGATATTGGACGTTCTTGAATGTGATCTTATCTAAAGAAAGCATGCTAGGTGACTTTAATACAATGGCTATCGTAAATGGAAACCTACCAAAAGCTATATTATTTCCGATGGATGGAGGGTTCCTCAACTTTCGAAGAGGAATTGGATAGCATTGACCAGACAAAGTCAGGCTGAGACCATAAAACAAACGCTTATTGGGAGGTAACCCAAGTTTAATTTTAATTTTTATTTTTTATTAAGTTTTATATTAGTAGTTTTGAATTTGCATTTATTTAGGATTTAATAAAATTGCTTCTATCATGGTTTTACAGGTTATTCAAGTCAAATTAAAGTGTGGTGCCCAATTTGTTCCATGTGCTTAGCCTATTCTCCAAACTTAGCAGGCAAGGTGGAAGACTGCTATATTTTTAGGGAAGTCCTCTGCTTTAATTTTTTCTATTTTAGTCATTGAGGACAATGTCTAGTTTAAGTTTGGAGGCATTTTAGTGTCGTATTGCATATAGTTGGTTATTTACATTATAGTTCGTTATGTTTTCGGGTTATTTATATTTAATTTTTGTATTCAGTTTTTTGTTTAAAAAAAATTTAAAAAATCGCAAAAATAGTAGTTAGTTTACTCTGTTTGTTGCGGTTAGTTTATATTTGCATGATTCCAACTGTTAGATAGTAAAAGTTTATTTTGGCCAATGATGAGACTAGAGTTAAGTAGATAAGTATAGTATTGAATATTCAGGCTTTGATGTGATTTCTTGTTATGAATTGAATCTTTTCCTGTTTGAAACTGGTATAATTAAGGTTAGCACGTTAATAACAGCTATGTTGACTGATTAAGTTTAAATTGAAACATAATGGATTTCTTAAGGATAATGCTAGTGTTAAGGAATGAAAGACATGAATAGGCAGAGATGGCTAAATTTTGATAAAAACTTAAGTTTGAGGGGAAAATTTGGGATATATAAGCTTCGCTAAAAAAAGAAATTTTTTTTACTGTGGCTAGTTTTGTTTCGGGGCCTTTGTTACTTGAGTAAGTACTGCCCGAAGGGGTATCTTAAAACCTAATGCCCTAAGGTCTTATATGGTCTGGGAAGTCGTTGGTCGAAAGCTCGCTAAGGGGTGACACTGTTAGCCTAATGGAATGAGACATTGCACAGTCATGGTTAAAAAAAGTAAAAAAAAAACAATAAAATGGGAAAAGAGCAAAAAGCCCCCATAATGAAAAGTAAAGCATAAGTATCCCGGATTGGACTCTTGAACTTGGTGGATGTTTGACTTTAGTTGGATCTAGCTTGTTCGTGAATTTTGTGAGTTTTCACTGTATGATGCCTTTAAAGAGACCTATTATGTGTTAAATTTGATTTTATATCAGTTAACATTGTTGTGGAGCACACACACACTATATCAGTGATAACAGTCTAAGATTTGATGATTGATTGGGAAATTACTGATTTGTTTTAATATGATGTATTATCATGTTTATTTGATTTCTCCAAGGCCGGTTGAATGGACTTGTTTCTGTCATTACTGTTAGAGTCGTAGGCATATAGATTAGTTTCATTACATTGCATTGCATAACATTTTTGAAGTTTTTGCTTGAGGACGAGCAAAGGTTTAAGTTTAGGAGTATTTGATGAGTGAGTTTTATACACATGAATTGGATACATTCGGGCTTAATTTATTGTTGTTCTCAAGTCTTTTAGGATATTTTTATGTTTTTGTGTCTATTCAAGCATGTTTTATATTGTTTTATAGGATTTGGGACAAAAGTTACTTGGATCGACATTTAGGGTGGCTAGATTCGCGTTTTCAACTTGCCATTTACACAGCAGTCACTTCAGAGCCAATTTGACTATAGCTCCGGACCTTATTTCGAAACTCTTAAATAATGAAAGTTGTAGATCTACTTTTCCTATTTCTGGAATCATCTTGAATCATTGAAATCGGAGTTTGGACGAAGAAGTTACTGACCATTTTCCAAAGGACATTGGAGTAGAAAATGTCAGAACTTGTAACAGCGCCGAGGCGCTAATTTGAAGCCTATTTACAGCGCCGGGGCGCTATAAGGCAGATTCTCAGCATTGTGAATAGTGCTGGGGTGCTGGGGAAGAGGTTGGGTGCGGCCTAGGACGCGTTTTGGGCGAATTTTGACACCTTTTTGACTCCAAATTGGATTGGGTTTGTTCATAAGCTCAAAAATTGGACTTGTAACCTATAAATACATAATGTAAGGCATAAAATAAAGGGAGATTACATAGATTAGACTAGATTAAACACTCCTTTAGATTAGAACATAACCCTAGTTCTTATTAGTTTTGGAGATTGAAGCCACTTGGAGACCATTGAAGATTCAAAGCAGGAGCGAAAGAGGAGTCTCAAGGCTACTGACAATAGATTATATTCTCTTCTCTTCTCTTACTTTTATCTTTTAATGTCTATTCAATTTTGGATTCTTGATTTTAATTCATTAATTATGAACTAACTCTTTCATTAATATTTCAATTGAACTTTTTATGATTATGAATTGATTATTTGATTTATTCTAATTATTTATATTGAAGTGAATTGTTCATCTTGCTTTGTGCTTATTGATTAATTATCTGATCAGTAATTACCTTTTACTCTAGAAAGAATGGAGAAAGGAATTCTAGGGTTAGAACTGGGCATGGTGACATGTGACTTAGTTATTTGTACAGTGAATAATTAGGTTTGTGAATAGAATGAGAATATCTATTTGCCGCATGTACAACATAAGAAATTGGGATTGTAACGAGTTTAATTTAATTATTTTGCATAGAGATATAGCAAAATTAATCTGGGTTAAATAGAAGGTAATTGATCACTCGAGAGAGGGCTTTTGGCATTTAAGAATTCCTGTTAACAATTCAGTAGACATAATAATTGGGATAATTGGATAATTGGTTTATAGTTCATAATTGGGGATATTGGAGTCTTAGCCTTTATTTATTTGAATTCATTTATAAAGTAACCTAGTTTTAATTAGTTAATATAGTTTTCTTAATTAGAAAATTCACAATTTGTTATTGTTTAAATAAAATTGATTTGGTTAAGAGTTAGTAATTGGTAATTTTTATTAAATAATTCCTCGTGGGAGCGATACTCTACTTTCACTTTATTACTTATTGACCGTGTATACTTGCACGTATTCATTGATTGCGAAATCGATCAACAGTCTCTCTCTCTCTCTATAATTAAATATATATATATATATATATATATGAACTAAGATTATCGAATATATATATATATATATATATATATATATATATACACACACACACACACAAAAGGAAATAAAAGTCACGAACCGATGTTCGGGCATACACACGTAACACAACTCTCAATGTGAAGAATGGTGTGTGCACAGTAGAAGATAAAGGCTTTAAAAGGTGTAAGAAGGCTTACAGTGGACTGTCAAAGAAGACTTCTATAGCTTTAAATAGATCAACACTCGCCTCCCGCCAGTAAAAATGTGACGCCCCAAAAATAGGTCCACACGACCCATTATTAGTCGCCACATATCATACTATAAAAATCAAATACAAACTTCATTTATATAACTGTTGAACTGTCGTGTAGAATACGACCACAGTTAAACTGTGAGTTTTAAATACAAATGTATGTAACTCTCATGGTGCCTCGACTACAACCTTATAATGGTACTTTACATAAAAGTACAGTCAAAACTGTTTTAGAAATTAAAATCTTTGGGAAGTGCTCAAGGAAACCTTCGTACATGGGAGGCCATACGTCTAGGTTATGATATATATCATATGTCCACAAAATTATCCTTGGTTGACCCAATAGACCCCAAAGAAAAATGAGAAGATTATTATCATGTTCTTTCCAATGGTGAGTCTTCTCTTGACATATAACTATCTCCATTATCTGCAATTGAAAATTATATTTCAACCAAACTCCAAGATCATATAGGTAGTGCTCGTAGATATACTCAGGAAGTGGATGTGCACAACCCTGTCTTATGATAACACGAGGTTGTATGTCATTAGACATCTTGTATGATAGTGGCAAAACACCCTTCCAAAGTTGGGTTCACCTCACCCTATTCGGTTCACCAAAATTAAATATCAAATGACGTATACAATACGACACACTTATCTAAAGTTCTCAATAAAATTATTTCTATACTATTTAGGGAGAATCTCAAAAGTTATAGACCACCGTTTTATTCCCCTATTATCTCCGCTCGACTCGGCAACACTCTTATTACCTGAAAGGAATTGTGAAGCAAAAGGGTGAGCACAACTAGCTCAGTAAAGAATATCATTACTAAAGATAATTAAATTATCAATAGCATTCATCAGTAATAAATCAGAGATTTAGAATCATATGGTAGATGATAAAACTTTTCAACCATAGTTGTAGCGGAACGAGCAATCCATTAGAAGAGTCAAATAGACCATAAGGTCTATTATCTTTTCCATGTTTAAAGTCCACCAATAATGTTTTATCCCTGTAACATCAATAAACAATTCTTGTCCACAATCATGTGAATAACTCATAATCATAATTGTGATTCTAAATTCCTCTTCGCACCCAGGACGAAGCTAATTTTCATCACATGTCTTTACCTGAAACATCAAAAATCATGGTTATACCAAATCACAGTTCTTATCCATAATCATACTAATAAATTCATCTTTGCAATACAGCCAAAGATATTCATTAACAATTCATCTTTGCACTACAGGCCAAAGACATACAACTGTATTTTTAGAAGAGTCAAGTAGAGCATGATATCTACTATCTTCTACGAATTAAAAGTGTATAATAAATATTTTATCGCTGAGACTCAGCTTAATAAATAATTCACATCATCGAATCATCCCTACACTATGGCCAAGGATATTCTTTAGTATTATGACCATGAATTATCCATGCACTACGGGCCAAGCATATTCGTGTTTTCAACAATGGTCATAATTATACCAAATAATCCCTGGTTATAATCATACCAACAACTATCCATCAATGCACTACGGGCCAATGAGGACTTTTACCACATCATTGTTAACATTACGGGTCATGAATATACCGAATGATCCCTGGTCATAATCATACCAATCAACAGTTCATCTATTCACATAATCTAAAGATACTCATCAATCAATAGTTCATCTTTGAATGTAAGCCAAAGATATACAACTGTAAAACCAATAATCAACAGTCCATCTTTGCAAGTAAGCCAAAGATATACAATTATAAAACCAATAATCAACAGTTCATCTTTGCACGTAAGCCAAAGATGACTTTCATCAGAATATAAGCATGCGGATGATGACAATGATATAAGCATTAATCAAACAAAATCAAGGATAAATATTAAAGACTTTAAATTTATCCAGAGTTTAAAAATATCCAAATTGTCAACATGATACTTCTTTGTGGAGTAAAATTCAAAAATAATATTCATCTATCAAAAATAATTTCGACAGAAAAGAAATATATTTTTCGGGTGAAAAGTACCCCGTGAATAGTACCCTGTGAATAGTACTTTGGGAATAGTACTTCGTGAATAGTAACCCAGCATGAAAAATACTCCAAATACCCGAGTGAATAATATTCAGATGAATAGTAATTGGGTGAATAGTAACCCATGAATAGTAACTCGTGAATAGTACTCTAGCAAGAAAAGTGCCCCGAATACCCGAGTAAATAATACTAGAGTGAATAGTAATCGAGTGAATAGTAACCTATGAATAGTAACTCGTAAAAGAAAAATACCAAAGAAAATGATATTCCGTGACTAGTACAAAAGAAATGATATCTCATACGAGTATAATAGAAAATATGAAACTGTAAATGGATTTTCACCCGTCATGTGGTAATCCACGTAGACAGATCATTTCATAATTTAATAAAGAATGAATACGAAGGGTCATTCATCATGCATGCGGTAGTCCGCGTAGACAGGTTATTCCAACAGAATAATAAAGAATGGAATAACATAAGAATTCACCAGGCATACGATAGACCGCACAAACAGGTTATTCCAACAGAATAATAAAGAATGGTATAACAACCCTTATGAATATTGAAAGAAATAACTCTCTTCATGAATACGAAAGAAATAATACCCCTTACTATAATAATAATATCCCTCACTTTAGAAGAAAACTGGATACTGGAATAGTGAGGTAGCAGACTTCTCTTCTTCTTTCTCTCTATAATTTCTCTCTATAATAATTAATCTATAGTTTTAGTGAATTGGTGAAAATAATGAAGGAATGAGCTTCTATTTATAGGAAAATATATTTTCCATAATTGCATATTTTGGGGCTCAAAATATTACAGTGCAATACCTTTAATTTTTCTTTCATTTTTAATTTAGTCCTGCAAGTATTATCAAACTTGCACAGCCTCCCCTAATATTATATCATGTGAATTAATAGTTCAATCATGTGAATCAATAGTTCTATACATGTGAAAATATGAATTACAGTATAGTACCTCCATCTATACCTCTATTTTTAACTTAATCATGCAAGTATTATCAATCTTGCACCACCTCCCCTAATAGTACATGAATGTGAATCAATAGTATACACATGTGAATAAATATTTATAATCATATGAATTAATAGCAAGTAATTGCTCATTTATCTGGTGAATTACCTGATTGGTCAATATAACCTCCAGACATCAATATTATTGAAAAAAATGTCGATTTCCACTAACACTAATAATTCCCACACAATGGAACTATCAATTTGCATCTTTAATCAACATGAACTTATTCATCATTAATATTATAACTTACAATATTTAACAACCAAATTGTTCCCAAGAAAGAGGGGGCTTTCCGATAAGGATTTCTCCTTATTGGCGCGCAATTAGGTGACCAAACCTCTCCTTGACAGAACTTCTAGACATTGTCAATATTACAAATAATAATATGAATAACTTTATCGTCTCAATTATTGATTTAATAATATAACATATTATACAGATGATACTGTGACAATAATTAAATCAATAATATGAGAGATATGATGCAGCAATTACTGTAGCAATGATTGAGTATAACTGAATGACTTCTCACGTAAGCATCAATAATCAATATCTTGTGCTACTATGCAACCACGCGTATTACTGTACTTTTACTACCGGGTAGTTCAACAGTTTTAACGGTAACACTTTTGTCGTTACTTTTATAAAATGATAATCCTATCATTTTCTAACTACGACAATACTTCTGTTGTGGGGTCCACCAATGATTATTCCCTGACACAACGAATATTTTATATCAACTTACTTACTTTGTAAAATTTTTAAATATCACCCTTAACTTTAACCTTTATCAATTTAACCATTTACTAAATAACATAATAATTATAAGAAAATTAAATACTTTATATCATAAAATTCGGGGTCTCACAATCTCCCCTCTTTATGAAATTTCGCCCTCGAAATTTACGTACCTGGTAGTTCGAAGAGATGAGAATACCCTGCTTTCTTTTTGGGTTGTACCTTCCTAGTTATTTCCTCTGTATCATGATTTTTTCATTGCTCATCTCCTATATTTCAGATATTATTCTAGAATATATCTTCAAAACAAAAGTTAATTGACATATCACAATTTGTCAACTTATCAAATAAACAATTTCAGCTTAGGTAAGTCACACATTAGCGAAGTATGTAACTCGTCTCTCGCCTCCTAGTTCTAGACTCTTATCTCCGCCAGTGACCATATCCCTAAGCTCTTATACCATTTGTGATGCCCCCAAAATAGGTTCACACGACCCATTCTGAGTCGCCAGATATCATACTATAAAAATCAAATACAAACTTCATTTATACAACTGTTGAACTGTTGTGCAAAATACGACCACAGTTAAACTGGGAGTTTTAATACAAATGTATATAACTCTCATGGTGCCTTGACCGCAACCTTACAAAGGTACTTTACATAAAAGTACAGTCAAAAACTTTTTAAGAAATTAAAATCTTTAGGAAGTGCTCAAGGAAACCTTCGTACATGGGAGGCCATTCGTCTAGGTTATGATAGATATCATATGTCTACAGAATTATCCTTGGTTGACCCAATAGACCCCAAAGAAAAATGAGAAGATTACTATCATGTTCTTTCCAATGGTGAGTCTTCTCTTGACATATAACTATCTCCACTATCTGCAATTGAAAATTATATTTCAACCAAACTCCAAGATCATATAGGTAGTGCTCGTAGATATACTCAGGAAGTGGATGTGCACAACCCTGTCTTATGATAACACGAGGTTGTATGTCATTAAACATCTTGTATGATAGTGGCAAAACACCCTTCCAAAGTTGGGTTCACCTCACCCTATTCGGTTCACCAAAATTAAATATCAAATGACGTATACAATACGACACACTTATCTAAAGTTCTCAATAAAATTATTTCCATACTATTTAGGGAGAATCTCAAAAGTTATAGACCATCATTCTATTCCCCTATTATCTCCGCTCGACTCGGCAACACTCTTATTACCTGAAAGGAATTGTGAAGCAAAAGAGTGAGCATAATTAGCTCAGTAAAGAATATCATGACTAAAGATGATTAAATTATCAATAGCCTTCATCAGTATTAAATTAGAGATTTAGAACATATTGTAAATGATAAAACTTTTCAACCATAGTTGCAGCAGAACGAGAAATCCATTACAAGAGTCAAATAGACCATAAGGTCTATTATCTTCTCCATGTTAAAAGTTCACCAATAATGTTTTATCCCTGTAACATCAATCAATAATTCCTGTCCACAATCATGTGAATAACTCATAATCATAATTGTGATTCTAAATTCCTCTTCGCACCCAGGACGAAGATAATTTTCATCACCTGTCTTTACCTAAAATATCAAAAATCATGGTTATACCAAATCACAATTCTTGTCCATAATCATACTAATAAATTCATCTTTGCACTACAGCCAAAGATATTCATTAACAATTCATCTTTGCACTACATGCCAAAGACATACATCTGTATTTTTAGCAGAGTCAAGTAGAGCATGATATCTACTATCTTCTATGAATTAAATTGTATAATCAATATTTTATCGCTGAGACTCAGCTTAATAAAAAATTCACATCATCGAATCATCCCTGCACTACGGCCAACAGAATAATAAAGAATGGAATAACAGAAGAATTCACCAGGCATGCAATAGACCGCACAGACAGGTTATTCCAATAGAATAATAAAGAATGGTATAACAACCCTTATGAATATTGAAAGAAATAACTCTCTTCATGGATTCGAAAGAAATAATACCCCTTACTATAATAATAATAATATCTCTTACCTTAGAAGAAAACTGGATACTGGAATAGTGAGGTAGCAGACTTCTCTTCTTCTTTCTCTCTATAATTTCTCTTAATAATAATTGCTCTATAGCTTTAATAAATTAGTGAAAAATAATGAAGTAATGAGCTTCTATTTATAGGATAATATAGTTTCCATAATTGCACATTTTGGGGCTCAAAATATTACAGTACAATACCTTCAATTTTTCTATCATTTTTAATTTAGTCCTGCAAGTATTATCAAACTTGCACAGCCTCCTCTAATAGTATATCATGTGAATCAATAGTTCAATCATGTGAATCAATAGTTCTATACATGTGAAAATACGAATTACAGTATAGTACCTCCATCTATACCTCCATTTTTAACTTAGTCATGCAAGTATTATCAATCTTTCACCACCTCCCCTAATAGTAAATAAATATGAATAAATAGTTATAATCATGTGAATTAATAGCAATTAATTGCTCATTTATCCGGTGAATTACCCGATTGGTCAATATAACCTCCAGACATCAATTATTATTGAAATAAATGTCGATTTCCACTAACACTAATAATTTCCAACACAATGGAACTATCAATTTCATCTTTAATCAACACGAACTTATTCATCATTAATATTATAACTCACAATATTTAACAACCAGGTCGTTCCCTGGAAAGAGTGGGCTTTTCGATAAGGATTTCTCCTTATTAGCGTGCAATTAGATGACCAAACCTCTTCTTGACAGAACTTCTAGACATTGTCAATATTGCAAATAATAATATGAATAATTTTGTCATTTCAATTATTTATTTAATAATATAACATATTATGCAGATAATACTCTGACAATAATTAAATCAATAATATGAGAGGTATGATGCAGCAATTACTGTAGCAATAATTGAGTATAACTGAGTGACTTCTCACGTAAGTATCAATAATCAATACCGTGTGCTACTATGCAACCACGCGTATTACTGTACTTTTACTACCGGGTAGTTTAACAGTTTTAACTGTAACACTTTCGCCGTTATTTTTATAAAATGATAATTCTGTCGTTTTCTAACTACGACAATACTTCCGTTGTGGGATCCACCAATGATTGTGTCGTCGTATGAATATTCCCTGTTAAAATGAATATTCCCCGACCAATCGAATATTCCCCGACACAACGAATATTTTATATCAACTTACTTACTTTGCAACATTTTCAAATATCACCCTTAACTTTAACCTTTATCAATTTAACCATTTACTAAATAACATAATAATTATAAGAAAATTAAATACTTTCATTTCATAAAATTTGGGGTCTCATAAAAAATATTACTGAATATAAGCTCACAAGTGTTTAAAATGATAAAGCACTTAGTTTAAGGTGTGTATAGAGCAAATTGGACAGGGCTTCCTCGCCCTTTTCTCTTATAAAATGGCCACCCCAAGCCCTCTATTTATAAAGGGGAGAGCCTCAGGTGTACCTACGGTAGCCGCAGGTGCACTTGCGGCTGCCCGGGGGGGCCCCGGGCTCCGCGGGTCCTGCCGTCTCGAAGTATTGTATGCGTGCAATGTGATGTCCGCTCGAGCTTTCGGAACTTCAATTCGGGCATCCGATTGAGGTGTATAAGACCTATTTTAAACTTTTTTTGTTGAGATCTACGCAATGACATGGTATTAGAGGTTGTATGAAGTAAGGCAGATGGGATCATGTCGTTGGTCTTCAAGCTTCAAATTTTATCCGGTGTGCTGCTTTGAGTAGTAGTCACTCGGGATTGGAACTCTTTGGTTCTTGTGGGACATTGCTATGTAGAATGTATGTTGAGATGTTCTTGAGACTACGTGTATGTGGGATCGAGATGAAAAAATGATGATTTTGCCCCTCATCGGGGTTATCTTTGGTTTGGGCTGATAAAGCAGTCGTTGCTCAGGGTTATCTCTGAGATTGGGCTACTATAAGTACTGGATGTCCTCAGGGTTGTCTCTGAGGTGTGCCTAACCTCACAGGGTTATCTCCGGGTTTGAGATTGTGTGCCTTGATGTGGTTTCTGAGGTTGAAGCTGACTGCATTGGTTGAAACGAGCATCTCTGGGGTTATCTTTGGAACTGCAACTGCATTCCTCGGGGTTATTTCCGAGGTTGACACTGTCTTTCCTGGTGTTATTTTTGAGACTGAGACTGAGTATCATGGGGTTATCTCCGATATGAAATGACCTTCTCCGGTGTGATTTCCGGTATTGGAATTGCATTCTTCAGGGTTATCTCCGAGGTTGAAATTGAAACTCCCGGTGTTATTTTCGGGATTGAGTTGAGCTGTCCTTCAGGGTTATCTCTGAGAGACGATTTTTCCCTCCTATAATGTTAGTAACATATATGTAGAAAATTTTGAGTGTCTACACTAATAATATTCAATTATTTTTGTAAAATCAATTTGGTGGTTAGCAAAAGCATCAAGTGAGGAGGTGCTTATATAAGTTTTGGAAGATGGATCAGAGTAATAATTAAAGAAGCAGGCGGGCAGGCAGGCGGATCATGATATTTGTACTAACAAATAATAATAACAAGTTCTTGCAAAATACGTACTCCACCAATCTTTGACACTTTGGATTATTATCAGATATTCATATGAAATTCATATATGATTGTAGTACGTAGTATCTATATTATTTAAATATGGAAGGGTATTAATAATTTTAATTTTAAATTTTATTAGTATAGGTTTTTAGCATTTTATAGTCATAGTATAACCTTAAATTATGTAATCACATAGATACATTACCTTTAGTTCTTATAAACATTATCCTACCTCGATAATGTTACTATTAATTAACAACTACCTTTAATTCACTTAATATTATTAATTTAGATAATATTTAATTCACCTTTTAGTATTATTAGTTCCTTAATAATACTTTCATTCGCTTACTAATATTATTAACATCTTAATAATATTTTAATACCTTACTAATATTAATAATCCTCTTTAATAATATTTTAATCATGTATTAATATTATTACCTTAATAATATCTTACTTATGTTTTAGTATCATTAATAAAATAATAATACTTTTAATCATTTATTAATATTTTACTCATTTATTAATATTATTTATCATTTAATAATATTTTATTCATTTACTAATATTATTAATTATTTAATAATATTTTATTTATTTACTAATATTATTAATTATTTAATAATATTTTATTTATTTACTAATATTATTAATTATTTAATAATATTTTATTCATTTACTAATATTATTAATCATTTAATAATATTTTATTCATTTAATAATATTATTAATTATTTAATAATACTTTATTTATTTATTAATGCTTAAATCAAATATTATTAATCATTTAATAATATTTTATAGAAATTTTAATCTTAATATTTTTATTTACTTAAAAATATCATATTCTAATATTATTAATATCATTATAATATTTTAATAGATTAGTGGATTAATAAACAATTTATTCTAATTGTTCACCCTTTAATAAACCTTTTATTTAATATCCATAAAAGATCATAAATGATATTTCTTATCATAAATTATCAAAATACCCTAAGATAGTCTTCATGTAACATATTATGATTATTAAAGTATAGAAACCACATTTTTATTATTAAAGACATCATTTAACTATTTATTTCCTTTTATTCATAACTTAATCATTTTTAGGAAAAATAGTAAACTGACTCCAAAAATTCTCAACTTCTGGATTTTGACAGAATATGAACCTACAAGGATCCCCAAATTTTCCTGGAATTTTAAAAAATTATTTACTATTTTTAAAGTGCCCAAAACACTCGGATCTTGCTCTATTTTTCATAAATTGAGTTTTGCTCAGAAAAATATGAAATTTTAAGGTATGCTCTCCTAACATACATGAACCTACTATACAAATTTTGGAATTTTCCAGTCTTTAAACAGTGAGATATTTGAAGGTTAATATTTTGGAGTCCTTTACGGAAATAGTCATTACGCACAATCTATAACTCAAAACGTGTCCGTTCTTTTTCCTACATGTAGATAACTTCTTAAGGTACCTCTGCGATTTTTCCCAGATTTTTAAAAGACAAGCAACGGACCGAAACATCCTCATGAAAAATGGATCAGTAGCTGATTTAGGGTTTTCAAAGCCTCAACATACAAAGTGGACTGTTTTGGGAAAAATAGTCCCAAAGCTTTCAAAACTTGCTAGATTTGTGTTTTATCACATAGGTTTACTAGGTAACTCATGTATCTAGCACCCCCCCCCCCCTTTGATGGATTACAATTCCAAGTTGTAAAACTTGAGTTACACAAGATTTAGTGGAAGAAAAACAAGTGTTTTCACCCTTGGAGAACATATGCTCATTTTCTTCCTCTAAGCCTTAGATCCAACACTCAATATACTTAGTTTTATACATGATGATATATAGAACTAGGGTATCTTGAGTATTTGAACATAACCCCAACAAAACTCAAGCTAGAAAAACAAAGTAAAAGAGGAAGATGAAGGTAGGTTATACCTTGACTTAGTTGCTACCTTTCTTGATTTTCCAAAGTAGTTTCTAAACTTAGGATGCATGAACAACTATCACTCCTATCTCTTTCTCTCTATAGCTGAAACCCTCTCTCTCTTTTCTCTCTTATGAAGTCGGCTAGCTTGGGAGCAAAAGATAGAAGAAGAAGATGAAGAGAAAATGAGATTTTGGACGAATGAAATGTGTCAACAAAATGAAATGGGTTATTCACTAATAACCCCCATACTTTTATTGACCCATGGATAAAGGCTTTGCCTTATCCTTTCAATTAGCTTAAACTTGTAATTAAGAGTGCTTAATAGATTGCAACCAATGAGAGCTTGACACACATGTACTTGTGTGTAAGAGTTACCAAATAAGGGACTTGATTAGGCATAACCATCTTGCCATAAAAAGGCTTAAATGGCCGGTTCCTTTAGCCCCCAATACTCCTCCATTTTGCTTTTAGTTTATTGCACAAATTAGATTTATCAAAAGTCTAAAATACCCTTAATCAAGTGGGCTAAGTATTGAGTTGCTTATTATTTCATTTGGGGCACCCTCCTTAATTGTTTTGGGATATGTAATAAACATAGTATAGCAATTTTAATATATGTTACCCAATTTGATTATTTAGGGTTTCCATTCCTAATCGTATGAAATTTAATTACCTATACATGTGACTTTAGCTCATAACCTAATTAGATTTACAAGAATTAGGTTTAAAATTATTAGTCACTTGAAATAATAAGTTTACCCACTTAAGTTAGTATACATATTAAATACTAACTTTTCCTTACTACCATAACCCTTATGTTATTTAATTGTCTCACCTAATGTATAATTAGGTTACGAAGCTTTCATTTTTAATGAAATCTATAAATGTATATATCCATAACTATAGCATATATGTTAATTGACCCATGCACCACTTCACATAGGTTGCCACATATTAAATCACTGTATAACACAAAGTTTTAAATACCAATAATATACATACATATATAGTGACTTAAAATTCACTGTTATTAGAAAACCTCTACCTACCCCCTTTGAATTCTTCAGAAGCAAGGAGCTTTTTCACATGCCAATACCCCCTCTGATATAGCAGAGATTGGTTTACGGAAGATCCATACTCGATACCAAATCCCTGGATACCCATCAGGTTAGTGCTTCCAAGGTCTGAAGAGAGAATGTATCAACGACCGAAAGGTTGGACGACCGTTCCATTGAATTTTTTGGAGAAGGGGGTTCGATTCCCTTTGCACAGTTTTCCTGATTACCCTCCTAAGGGTTTATCGGTGTTGGGTTCGCTCAATTGGTGCCGAACTCCTACATTCATATCCTAGCCTTCATCGCGTTCTGCCATGAAGTTGGAGTCGAACCCACTCTGGACTTCTTCTTCACTATCTACAAAGTTGGTCAATCCCGAGAAAAGGGATTCAAAGCCATAAGAAAGCAATCCCCAAAGGCGGGTGAAAAAATTTGACAGACGCTCCTTGATATCCACTCCTTCCAGCAACAAAGGGTGGCACAAAGGATGGTTTTTCATCAAGGGACCGAAAATTGCTTCCTTACCGAGTTGGGCCATAGATGACAAAGTCTCTGCCGACTTCGGTGACATCCCGGAAGAATGAGTGAGTGAAATGATAGAGCTCTTTGAAAAATTCCCAGCAAAGGAATGGAACTACTTGCTTCTCACTAAGCAAGCATGGTTGTATGATAATAAATGTAAGTTCTGAATTATTTGACTGTACATTTATTTGGAATTTTGAATAGTATGAATTCTGATATGTGGCTCTTTGTCCTTTGCAGTGTCCTTAATTAAGCCAACCTTTTCAGATGTAAGAGATTTCAAAGATTTTTTGGCTAGAAGGTCCAAAGAAACAACTGTTGAACCTCCACTTCTAGAGGCCCCTCCCGAAGATGATACAAATATTGAAGTACCTACAGCCGAGCCTCAAATTGAAGATCCAGAAGCTGAGGACATTCCTCTACCAGAAGAGTCTCTTCAACCTCGCAGAAAGAAGTGAGCCATCTGAAAACCTCGATCCATTCCAATACCCACAGATCCCGAACCCAACCCAGAACCTATACCAAACATTAACCCAACACCTATTCGAGGGAGCTTACTCGATCTGCCTATAGACGATCGAAAACGACTCCTTCAAGTCAAGAAATTAAGAACCAAGATCACTCCTTTAACAACCGAAGAGCTTCGAGTGCCTCTTCCTTCAACTGATCTTCCCCCAATAATTCCCATTGAGATTTAAGTCGCTGATGATGAGGAACCAGCTGAGCCCATTCCATCATTATCTCGAAAAAGAAAATGACCATCTTATAGCCAGTCTAGTTCAGCCTCTGCCCCATCACCACCACTGTGAAACAGTTCCCTCTAGGTCTCCATCACCTAAAAATATCTACATGGATCCATCGCCAACCCATGATCAACCCATAGCCTTCTCCTCTAAGATATTCATCCTACGCATTTCAGAACGAAACCATGGCATCACCTAACTTTATGGCCTCAGTTTAACGCCAACTTCCTATTCCAACTGTTTAACGCCTTCGTTCAGGAAACTGATGATCACCGATTCGACAATAGCTCGATCAAGGATCTGATTGACGAAGGTATGAGTTACCAAGCACAGGTAAGTACTTCCCTTCATGTTTTAGATATTTGAAACTTATTGAATATTGTTGAATATATGCAAGCCAATGCTATTTTTGGGCGGTTATGCCCTAGATACCTTGAAGCCGAAGATGTAGAAGAAGCTGCAAGAAAGGAAAATGTCATCCAGCAGTCAGCCTTAGCGAAGGAGAGACATGACCGGGATATTGCAGAGTTCAACAATGAATGCCTTCGGAAGGACTTAGTTCAAACTAAAGAGGAACTGAAGACCCTCCAAGAAGGGCTGAAGGTAACCAAAATCAGTCAACAAGCTCTGACCAATATGACTATCGACCTTGTTCACAAAAACGAGGTTCTAAGGACTAGAAACTAGGAGTTAGCCACAGCTAATCTGAGCTTGGCGAAACAAATCGATGAAGTCCAGATGAAGGCTCAGGGTTGATAAAGAGAGACATCTGGTCAGACGCCGAAAGATTCAAAGTAAACTGCAAGCCTTGGAGGAGCAAGGTCCCCACCCCCAACCGAAGAGCTCCGTAAGCAGATTCAAAAAGAATATTGGGAGTCTGATGAGCTGAATGCGAAAATCTTTCGGGTGTACTCTGAAGGTTATGAAGTCTGCCGAGGTCGAGGCAAGGAAAAATTAACTGCAACTCAACTAGACCCAGCCCTTCTGGACTCTTCTGAAGGCGAAGGATGATGCCTAAATATGATCTTACTGCTTTCTAGTGTTAGGATTTTTATAAAGAATTTTCTATCTTTTATGTAATCGTTTAATTATGAATGAAGTTTCAAATTTATTTCCTTGTGATTTCTGTTTAAATCATTTCTTGTCAATAATTCAGCATCAATAAACTTGAAGAATGTATAAGATTCTTCAAAATTTAACTTAAATTGTGAATCAGGTAAGACATATAACAATTAAGTTAAATAACGACATGAACCGAACACAATGAACCGAATTTAACACTTGAAAAAAATAAAGTAATGCATACTTATCATTATCGAAGTGTGAAACGTATTAGGCATAAGGTCAATCCAGCTGATCTTCCTTGCACCATCGGAATCTTGTTTACCACATAAGGTAAAACAAGTATATAAGGGCCATGGAATTTGTTTACCACACGGGGTGAAACAAATCCATAAGGACACACCTACCAATAAGGCTACCATCGAATGGTCAACGAGTCCACCTGAACCTCCTTACTCCAGTGAATTTGTTTACCACACAGGGTATAACACTATTAAAAGGACCATGGAATTTGTTTACCACGCAGGGTATAACAAATCCATAAGGACACACCTACCAATAAGGCTACCATCGAATGGTCAGCGAGTTCACCCGAACCTCCTTACACCGATGAAGTTTGCCTACCACGAAGGGTCTGACAAATTCATAAGGACCACCTGCCGAAAAGGCTACCATTGAATGGTCAGCAAGTCCACCCGAACCTCCTTACTCCGGTGAATTTTGGACCAATGAAGAGAAGATCAATTGAGGAAAAATTAATCTTTTATTGATGATGATCCAAACATTTACAGACTTCCAGGAGACTGACTCGATCTTTACTGAAAGTACTTTTGAAGCCTGCCAGCATGCCAAGTGTTCTTGATCTCTGATCCATCTAGTGCCCTCAACTGATACGTTCCTGGCTTCGGTACTTCAACAACTTCATACGGTCCTTCCTAATTCGGCATCAGCTTTCCTAAGTTCTAAGGAGTAGATGCTTTGACTTCCCTGAGGATAAAATCTCCAACTTCAAATCTACGAAGCTTCACCCCCTTATTATAGCGCTTAGCAACTCTTCGCTGATAGGTTGCCAATCTGATCAAAGCTGTTTCTCTGAATTCTTCCAGCAGATCCATGTTGATCATCAGCCTTTCATCATTGTAGATCTCCTTAAACTGACTGACCCGAAGACTGGTAGATCCGATCTCAACTGGGACAACGGCATCAGTGCCATAAGCCAATCTAAAAGGTGAGTCCCGTATCGTAGTCCTTGGTGTAGTCTAATATTCCCACAACACACTGAGCAGCTCCTCTGGCCATCTTCCTTTAGCTTCATCCAGTCTATACTTGATCCCATTCAACAGCGTTTTATTGGTCACCTCAACCTGCCCGTTCGACTGTGGATGAGCTACCGAAGTCTTTCTGTGTTGAACCCCTAACTCCTTCAAAAATCCTTCAAACTTCGATCCCACGAACTGGTGTCCGTTGTCCGATATCACCACCTTAGGAATTCCAAAACGAAACATTATTGACTCCTTCATGAACTTCAAGCATTCTTGTTCCGTTATTAACCTAAGTGCCTTCGCTTCTAACCCATTTAGTCATATAATCGATGGCAACTATAACAAAACTGACCTGACCTTTAGCTTTTGACAATGGACACAGTATATCTACCCCTCAGATAACAAAGGGTATATGAGATAAGATCGAGTATAGCTCTTCTAGTGGCTGATGTAGGATCGGACTGTTGAGCTGGCACTTCTCACATTTCTTCATATAGTCTGTAGCTTCCATGAAGATTATAGGCCAGTAGAAACCCTACCGAAGTACTTTTTAGGTTAATGACTTAGTAGCCATATGGTCGCCATAAATGCCTTCGTGAACTTCTCGAAGAGCATATTCAGCTTCGGACGGAACCAAACACTTCAACAATGGTGACGAAAAATCCCTCCGATAAAGATCCTCATCAATAAGAACAAAATTAGCACTCTTGTACTTAACTTTCTTGGCCAACATCTGATCCGAAGGAAGGACGCCATCTGTCAGATATTCTATATACGGGGTCATCCAACAGTTAGAACGTTCAATACATATCACCACTTCATGTTGGATACTAGGCTACTGCAGAATCTCCAAATAAACTGAACCATCAAAGTTGTTAGGCATCCGTAGTGGCTAGCATCGATAATGCGTCGGCAATAAAATTATCATTCCGCTCTACACCCTGAAACTCATAGGAGATGAAATACTGAAGTCGATCTTTCAATTCTGCCAAGTACTTAATCATTCTGGAACCTCGAGCTTCATATTCCCCTGAGACCTGCTTGACAACCAGCTGATAGTCACTATAAATGAGCAACTTCTGGACCTCTAGACTCTTCGCCAATCGGACTCCTACCAGCACTGCTTCGTATTCTGCCTCATTATTCGTTGACCTGAACCCAAATCTGATGGCCTGTTGTACTTTGAATTCCTCCGGACTCGTCAAGATAATCCCTGCTCCACTGACGTCCGAAGTAGAAGATCCATCTGTATACAACGTCCACGAATTCTGACTGTGCTGAAGAACTACTACTGCTCGATCAGACTCTTCAGCTTCTGGCAACTCTGCATCTGCTTCGGAAAATGAGCACTCCACCATAAAAGTAGACAAGGGTTGACCTTTGATAGCAGTTTGGGGATGATATTCAATGAAGAATTGAGATAACTCCATTGTCCATGCAGCTAATCTCCCCGATACTTCAGGTTTGCTCATCACCTTCTTCAATGGCTGATCCGTGTAAACCACCAAGAGCCGACCTTGAAAATATTGCCTAAGCTTTCGACTAGCTATCATCAAAGCAAAGGCAAACTTCTCAATATTCGGGTACCTGGTTTCAGTATCCCTTAGGACATGACTGATATAATAAATGGGATGCTGTTTTCCCCCCACTTCTCAAACCAAAACCGCTCCCTACTGCCAACGAACTAGCTGCCAGGTACAAATATAGTGGCTCAGCAAGAACTGGCTTCACTAGCAAAGGTGCCGAAGACAAATACATCTTTATTCCCTGGAAGGCGTCTTCACACTCCAAAGTCCATTGAAACGTCTTTACATTCTTCAATCCTTTTAACGTGTCAAAGAACGAAAACATCTCTCTGCTGATTTGGACATGAACCTCCTCAAAGGTGCAATCCTTCCGGTCAGACGTTGAACATCTTTGAATGATTGAGGAGTCTTCATGTTTAGAATAGCCTGGATCTTCTCTGGATTGGCTTCAATGCCCCTTTAACTGACCAGATAACCCAAGAACTTCCCTGCACCGAGCCTGAAGGTGCACTTAGTAGGATTGAGACTTAATTTGTGATGACGGACCGTCTGAAAGCATTCCTCTAGATCATCCAGGTGCTTTTGAACAATCATGCTCTTCACTATCATGTCATCCACATAAACCTCCATATTCCTTCCTAGCTGCTTCTAGAAGATGAAGTTCATCATTCTCTGATAGGTGGCCCCAGCATTAATTAAGCCAAATGTCATCTTCTTGTAGGCATACACCGAACGGTATGTGATGAATGCTGTCTTTGGAATATCATCTTTACACATAGATATCTGATGATAACTTGAAAAAGCATCCATAAAGCTTAGTAGTGCATACCCCGAAGTCGCATTAATAAGCTGGTCAATGTGGGGTAGAGGATAGAAGTCCTTCGGGCAGGCTTTGTTCAGGTTCGTGTAGTCAATACATACTCGCCACTTCCCGTTCTGCTTTTGGACCAACACCACATTAGCCACCCACTCCGGGTAGTCTATCTCAAAGATAAAGTTAGTGGCAATCAGCTTTGCAATCTCTTCATCGATGATCCGTTGACGATCAGGTACAAATATCCGCCTCTTCTGCCGAACTGGCTTCTTTGATGGATCTACATCCAACCGGTGCTCGACAATCTTTCAGCTGACTCCTGGCATATCCTAAGGCTCCCAAGCAAAGATGTCCGCATAACAGTGAAGAAGTTTCAGAAGGTTTGTCTGGAGAGGTTCCGGCAGACCCAAACCTATCTTCACTATTTTATCCTTCTTTCCAGGAATCAGCTCGAACTCCTCCCTTTCTCCTACTGGCCATGACCAATGGCTCTGAACTACTTTTAGTAAAAGGCTCAATTTCTATCGCCATAGTTTGCTTCTGCTTACTGATTCCTACTCCCGAAGCAATCACAGCATTCCGATAACAGCGTCTGGCAAGATCCAAATCTCCTGCTACCTCACCAACTTTATGTGCCTGTTGGGAACTTGATTTTGAAGTGAGGAATTGATGTGACAACTTGCAGTGCAGTCAAAGTAGGTCTACCCAGTATGGCGTTGTATGCTGAATCTACATGCACAACATAAAATTTACATGTTATTTTTACCTTCCGAGGAGTTGTGCCGAAGATCACTGGTAACTCAATAGTGCCTGCAACTTTGACTAGATCGTTGCTAAAACCATATAAAGTGGCCTCCTGCCCAACCTCCATATTTCTCCCATCAAGATGCATCCTCTGATAAGCATGTGCATACAAAATGTTAACAGAACAGCCGTTGTCGATCATCATCAGCTTCATGTCCACCGAACCCACTTGTGCAGTTAACACCAATGCTCCTTCATAGGGTTCGATGGGCTCCGAAGGATAATCTGCATCAGTGAATGATATAGTTGTCCCTGAAAATGGTCTGTCGGTCTTCGGGAGAACACCCGCAACGGATATGACCGATTCCAGATACCCCCTCCTCTTCTTCTCTAACAATTTACCTGTTGTCCCACTGGTAATTACATCAACGACGTGCCTTGGCGGCTGACTTGGAGCAGGTTATACAGGTGGAACCGTTTGAACCACTTGAACATTATGGTCATTGTTCTGCTATTCTTGCTGATGGTCCCTTCCGACCACATACTGAACCAAAATACCGTTTTGAACCTTCCTCTCTACAAAGTCCTTCAGAATATAGCATTCATTTGTGTCGTGACCTGCAGCTTGATGATAGCCACAGAACTTCCGAGCATTGCCTTGTCCAGGCTTAAGGTGGTCACGAGGTGGTTCAAAGTATGGCTGATTCCTGATCTGATCCAATATTACCGACCTATCCATATTCAGTTTGGTGTATACCCTATTCACCTTCTGGGTAGGAGCAGGTGGGCGATTACTTCATTGTCGCCAACTATTGTTGTACTTCTTCGAACCGCCCTCCGGCCGATCATTATTTCCTCCCCCCTTCTTTTGATTGCCTTCGGTTTTGATATCTACCTCTTTCATTCTATCCAAAGAAGGATGATTCAGGCAATTCATAGCCTCCTCCACCACAATATAGCCTTCAGCTTTATCAAAAGCTTCAGCCAAGCTCTTCGAATGGTGAAACATCAGCTTCTTCACCAACTTCTCTGACTTTACTAAATCTAAGCCGTTCTGAAATAACCCAAAAGCTTGAAGATCATTAAGGTCTGATACCTGGCCAACTGCTTCCTTGAATCGCTTCATATACAGACCTAAGGATTCGTTCAAAAACTATTGAACCTGCACTAAAGAACCTGTAGGCTTTCATCTCCTTCTGTTGCTCCCAAAATAAGCATGAAACTTATCACACAGCTCGGACCATGACGAGACTGAATGAGCAGGCAAAGTTCCCATCCACTGTCTTGCATCCTTCCTCAACGTTGTAACAAACATGTGACACTTGGCAGCATCGGTGAAATCATAATAGTCCATCAGCCTGTCAAACGCTTGGATATGGTCGTAAGGATCCCCCGATCCATCATAGCTCACCATATGAGGAAACTTCTTGGTTGGATCTGCTTTCTCCTTTAGAATATCCGAGGAAAAAAGAGACGCCTTATTTCCCGGAGTGTCTTTCACCTGCTGAATTTCAGCCAGTTGCTTCCGAAGCTCCTTTAGCTCTTTAACCAAATAATCCACACCTTTCGAATTTGAGGAGACTTCCTTCTCTGGAGAAAGCTTCTTCTTCTGAGTAGATCGACCTTTTCCATCAGAACCCACTGCTCTCAACGGACTTTTGGACCTACTTCGGCGTGTGGCCCTGTCATCACGGTAAGAATACTCAAGTCGATGCACCTTCATAGCAGTCTCCAGAATGTAATCTCTCGACCTACTCCTTCGTCTACTGTCACCCTGACCTCGAGATACATGACTACAGTGCTCCAGCTCCTTCCCTTCTCTCTGTTGTACATCCCTGTGCTTACTACACCTTTCAGATTGCACATAAATGGACGCCTCATCCTTCAGATCGGCCATCCTAAGCATCTGTTTGGCTATATCCTCCCTCTGCTTTAAAAGGACTTCCAAAGCTTTATCTGCTTCGTCTGCCATCTTAGTCAACTTGGCAGCTTTGTCGTCCCGACCACTTCGGTGATGGGTTCTAGGCGGTGTACCTTCTACCCTCTTTCGACCATGATCTCTATCCTTCTCAACAACAAAGACTAACCTTCGTCTGGCTTCACCGTGAGCTCTCGAATGAGAACCCCCTGAATCATGCTTGGAATCCGTGCTCTCATGTGCACTCTTTGAAGGGCCCAGATGACCCTTAACAGAAATATGTTTAATAGATGAGCTCACAGCTCTCGGTTGTCCCTCCAGTGTATCTGTTGTACTCCTCACCATCTTCCGACGTAGAACAACTAAAAGTGATTGAAAACTCTTGAACACTAGAACACAGCCCTCCTTCTAGCACCAATGTTAACGCCAAGATCTTCTGTCATGTCCCAATCACGTAAGACGTCTTGATCCTGCACAATAAACATGATCAACACCAAAATCTTAACGGCTTCGACCGTCGGGGGATAGCTCAGGCGTGAGAGTCAGTACAGACGATCACAAGGTTAACCATGGAGGATAAAATATCTAGTGTATTGAGAAAGATAAAATTATCAGTTACATGTTCTTGGATGACCTCCTTGCTGTGATATACTATCATTCCCGGTTTACCGTGCCACCTACCACCGACTGACACTAATTCACTCATCCAGATGACCTCAGCCGACTGCATGCAGTTCACCCACTATCACTGGTCACTGTTTTCCACCGCCGGCCGACTAAGATCTCATCCACATCAATGCCTTTCAGACATCTCGGTCAACAGTTATCTTATTTCATCATTACCGGTCAAAGTAATAGATATTTAAATATATGATGGGTCAGCCCACTGATCCGGCCCGATACCATAAGGATTTATTAATGATAACCCAATGGACTAACCAAATACTCTGGCCCAAATCACCTCGGCCCAATATGTGAAATATTATGGCCAACACAACTCACAATCATATTTTTCCAGGCCTAGCTGTGATTGACAAATTTGGAAGTTTGGGTACCCCATGTAGCAAAATGGTAACGTTTGAGGGAGTTTCTGATGCTTAATGGCATTTCAAAAAATTGTGGGTGTCATGAAAAACTTTAATATCCATATTAATTTTAATATATGAGATTACTATATTTTCACCTTTGATTATAAGATAAACTTTCCGAAGTAAAATTATTTTCTTGTTTTGGTTGACTTTATTTTCTTCTTAGTGCTACAATTTTATTAGAGAATTGATATTTTTATAAGTAAATTTGATCATTTCAAAAAAAAATACTCATATAAATAGTAAGTGAGTTTCACCTCATGTGAAAAAAGAACTTTGTGAAATTATTAAATTTACTTGTAAAAATATTAATTCTCTTCCATCTTCATTTTTTTCGCTAAAATTTATATCTTCATTACTTTTGTGGATATTTCAATTGTGTTAACTTTGTCTATGAAAAACTTTAATATGTATAAATAATAATAATAATAATAATACTAATAATAATAATAATAATAATAATAATCAAATGAGATTACATATTTTGAAAGTGGTCACTATTTTATATATAATTTTGAAATTTCTACATGATATTCTCATAGGGTAGTAGACTTGGCAAACTGAGCCGGGCTGTCGGTGGGCCAGACCAAAATGGCTCAAATTTTTTGGGTTGAAAATATGAAGCACGTGGCCTGGTTTGGGTCGGGCCAACCTTCGGGTTTGTTTTTTTAACAAAACAATGCTTTTCTTGAGAATTGAACACTAACCCTCTCCCACTCTTTAAACAAATGCTCAAACCAACTAATTAGCTTTACAAAGACGAAAACCCATAAAAAGAAGCTAATTTTTTGAAATTAATAGTTCAGGAACTCAATTTTGTAAGGGATAAAAACTTCAAACATACAAAATGGGAAAAGTTATAGATACACAAACATGTGAACTTATATACAGAGAGATATAAAGGGAGGGAAAGGAAAAGGAGCAACAACAATGTGAAGGGCATAGATAGTATTGATCTTGAAATTGAAGGTGAGATGAAAAGAATTTGGATATATATTATCAAAACCCTATCTCTATCTTTCTGCTCCGTTTTTGCCCCAATTTGAGAGAGAGAAAGAGAGCCAGCAGCTTTAAAAATAATTGAAACTATTGGAATATGCTCATATGCAGCATGAGAAAGAAAAAGGAGATCAAAGGTAATACGGTAAAATATTATTATTAAGATATTTTGAAAAATTAATTATCAAACAACATTTTTTCATTCAAATACAATTTAATTCAAATACTCTATATTATTCAGATGTCTAAATTGTTTAGATCTTAATATTTAATTTTATCAAACATCACCTAAGGTACAAAAATTTTCTTATTCTAAAACCACTCTATACCTTACAATATATCTTTTTAATACTTTTCGTTTTAAAATAAACCTTGCTTTTCCACAGAAAAATGCAAATATCACAAAAAAAATTGAATGAAATCACATTCATATATAATCTAATTGTTTGGCAAAAATATTCTTAAACCAATTACATCAATGTCTCTACCATGTCTCACCCAAAACAAAACAAATTTAAGTGAATAAAAATAGAGTCTCACGTGACAATGATCACATGTAAACATATCAAAATTAGATGTGGAAATATCGTTTTCCATCTTGAAAATAGGGAGTAGAATGGAAACCCTTGGTTACCTTTTAAAATTATGGTTAGAAACCTCTAATCATCTTTCATTATAAGATATACTTTCCAATAAAACTGATTTTCTTCTTTTGGTTGACTTTATGTTCTTGTGAAAGCTAAAATTTTCACATCTTCATTACTTTAATGGAGAGCATGTGAAAAGAGCAGCATCACAACTCTCTGTCTTTCTTTCTCCACATATAAAGTAACACCTGCATCCAAAAGAGAGGAGGGGTTTGCACATGACATTCAAAAAATCCTCACCAGCCTCCAAAAATAATTGCTTCTTTTTTGTTTATTGTTCTAGAACTACCCTTCTTATGCTTGCATGATCTCATTTCTTAACACCCTAAGAACCATTATGACCTGTAGCATCACTACACCTGCTATAAATATATGTAATTCTGTTTTATTTAAACCCCACAATCATTGATACATATACATATATAATTGTTTTTACTCAAGATAATGATGTTTTTCGGATTCTCCTTGGGGTTGAAGATGGCAATGGCCGGAGATGATGCTTTTGGGAAGAAGAAGATGGAGAGTCTAAAGAAATATCTCTCTGTTTTTATGGAGAAAGTGAAGAGATTTCCGGGTTCAATTTGGAAGGTGGGTCGGGAGGATCCGCGAAGGGCGATCCACGCACTCAAGGTTGGTTTGTCCTTGACATTGGTGTCCTTGTTATATCTAATGGAGCCTTTGTTTAAAGGGATTGGACAGAGTGCCATTTGGGCCGTCATGACTGTGGTGGTGGTGCTTGAATTCACTGCTGGTAAGTAAATATTTTGAGCATGAATTCCTGTATGTATAGTATAAATGTGTTTTGAGTATTTGTTTAGTTTATTTTACTTTTCGATATGACAGGGGCTACTTTGTGCAAAGGGCTGAATAGAGGATTGGGGACACTGGCAGCGGGATCATTGGCATTTTTAATGAAGTTTATTGCTACAGAATATGGGAGGGTGTTTCGTGCTATTTTCATAGGTGCTGCAGTTTTTGTGATTGGTACGTTTCCTTTTGTCTAAAATCGTTTTCAGAAAAGATTTTGAGTAGAATATTGGTTCCATTGAATTTCTCTATGACTTTGCCGGATAGTCTGATTGTCCATTGTTATAGTTTCATAGGTTTTATTTTATAGTACATCCTACCATGAAAATCATTACTTGTTATTGAATTATGTTGATTTTGCTGCCTGCTAATGAAATTGGACAGGGGCAGCAGCTACGTATATGAGATTTTTTCCGTATATAAAGAAGAATTATGACTATGGTGTAGTGATATTCCTCTTGACCTTTAATCTGATTACCGTTTCAAGCTACCGTGTTGATAACGTATTAAAGATTGCACATGACCGCTTCTACACTATAGCCATTGGTTGTGGTATATGCCTTCTCATGAGCCTCCTGGTCTTTCCAAACTGGTCAGGAGAAGACCTCCATAACTCCACTGTATCCAAACTTGAAGGATTGGCCAAGTCAATTGAAGGTATATATATATATATATATATATGTGTGTGTGTGTGTGTGTGTGTGTGCGCGCGCGCACAAATTTCACCAGCAAAATAATTTGTAATTGCGGTGAACATGTGGTTGTACTAATTGTGAAACTTTTCAGCATGCGTCTCCGCGTACTTCAATGAGCTAGACATAGACCAAGACAAATCTGAGGAGGATCCCATTTACAAAGGGTATAAAGCTGTTCTGGATTCCAAGTCATATGATGAGACCTTGGTATGTTCTATTATTTAGTATAATAGTAGCATGTAAATGCACGCACACAACAGCATGATTACAAAAAAATGCAAACATGACTAGACAATTATAAAACCAATCTATGAAATATATAATGTATTACTGTGCGCGCGCGCGCATTTTCATGTATTTGTCTTGAATCGAGCAGGCATTACATGCAAGTTGGGAGCCAAGGCACTCGAGACACTGTTACAGATATCCTTGGCAGCAATACGTCAAATTGGGAGCCGTTCTACGCCGTTTTGGATATACAGTTGTGGCTCTACACGGATGTTTGGAAACTGAAATCCAGGTAGAAAGAAATGACATTAATACATCTTGTCTTGGTTATCGCTGTAGACTAATAGATAAAATTCCCCCCCCCCCCCCCCTAAGGAAAATGTAATGAATGATAGAGTACAGAGGACAATAATCATAGCTCCTTGTCACAACCATTCTTAATTAATTATGAATACATATGGCCATGCCTTTTCTAGGAAGAAGCTAAAAGCAAGAAGGCCAACCTTTTCTTTTTAAAAATTTAATAAATGATCATTTCTTAGTTATTAGTGAAGAAAATTCCTTAATTAAGCACTTCAGACAACTTTATTTCTTGTTTATATTTTAGTACTGGACATTCAATACCATTTGGGAGGTTCCCAATTTAGCTGCATAATTATCACCTATTTTGTCCCAAATCCCTATCCCTCATTATCATATATCGTCTAGTTATCCAATCTGTTTAATAATATGGGGACATATCCACAAATTACTTACAGCTGTTTCTACTGTAAATATATACCTCATCGGTTTTAAAATATAAGATTTTTAAAGTAAGTTAAGAAATTTTCAAACTCAAAATTAGCATTAATTTCTTTAATTTCAGTTGATACATAAACTATCTAAAAAGTACTACCCATCTAAGATTTAGAGGTATTATATTTTTTCCAACAGGTCATTTGGGTTTGTGACCAGCATTTTTGTAGTTTTTAAATTCTCGTTACTAATACTCCCCCTGTTTTTTCATGGATGTTTTTATAGACTCCACGATCTGTTCGAGCACTCTTTAAAGATCCATGCACCCGACTTGCTGGAGAATTATCAAAAGCTTTAATGGAACTAGCCGATAGCATAAGGAACCGTCGCCAATGCTCTCCAGAATTACTCTCTGATCATCTACATGAAGCCCTTCAAGACCTCGATACTGCCCTAAAATCCCAACCAAGACTTTTCATCGGTTCAAAGAATAACCAAAAGACCAACATGCTAGCCCTAGCAGCTGCAACAGCCAGGCAAAACTCTGATAAGCACTTGTCAAGTGTAAAAACTGATTCGTCTGCATTATTTGAATGGAAATCCAAAAGGGCATCCGAAAAATCAAAGGAAGTTGAGAGAAAAGTGCTTAGGCCAACATTGAGCAAAATCGCGTTTACTAGTCTTGAGTTCTCGGAAGCACTTCCATTTGCTGCTTTTGCTTCTTTGCTAGTGGAGACTGTGGCAAGGCTTGATATTGTTATTGAAGAAGTTGAAGAATTGGGGAGATTAGCTATCTTCAAAGAGTTCAAACCTGATGATGAGATAATTGTGACTTGTGAGAAGCCTAAAGTGGAAAATGTCTCAAGTTTCCAGAATAATTTGCCTACACATGCAGCAGATTAAAAACCAGGAGTTCACATGCATGGCGGGTGAAAATTCATTTGCAGTTTCGTATATTCTATTATACTCGTATGAGATATCATTTCTTTTGTACTCGTCATGGAATATCATTTTCTTTGGTATTTTCTTTTAGGAGTTACTATTCACGGGTTACTATTCACCCATTTACTATTCATTCTAGTATTATTCACTCGGGTATTCGGGGCACTTTTCGTGTCGAAATAATATTCACGAGTTACTATTCACGAGATACTATTCACCCAAATATTATTCACCAGTGTATTTGGGGTACTTTTCATGTCGGGGTACTATTCATGAGGTACTATTCCCGAAGTACTATTCATGACGAAAAATTGTTTCTTTTCTGTCCAAATTATTTTTGGTACATGAATATTATTCTTGAATTTTACTCTACAAAGCAGTATCATGTTGACAATTTGGACGTTATTGATCTCTGGATAAATTAAATTATAAATCTTTAAAATTTATCATTGAACTTGTTTTATTGAAATATTATGTCATTGTTATCATCCGCATGCTTATATTATGATGAAAGTCATGTTTGGCTTACGTGCATAGATGGACTTGGTATGATTATGATCAGAGATTATTTGGTATAATCATGACCGTAATTTAACGAATGATGTGGTAAAAGTCCTCAATGACATGTAGTTCATTGATGGACAATTGTTGGTATGATTATGACCAGGGATAATTCGGTATAATCATGAATATTGATGATTACATGAATATCCTTGGCCGTGGTGCAGGGATGATGCGATTTTATTTATTAAGCTGAGTCTCAGCGATAAAGTTGATGAAAAACTTTTTAAATCATAGAATATGGTAGATTATATGATCTACTTGACTCTTCTAATGGATTGCTTATTCCGCTGCAATTGTTGATCTAAAACTTGTTGTCTATTGTATTATATCAGTTGTTATACTGTTGAAGGCTAAGGATAATTTATTCTGCATTATCTTAGTCATAATATTTCTTACTAGGCTAGTTGAGCTCAACCTTTCTTTCATTGTTCTCTTTAGGAAATGAGAATATAGCTGGGGCGAGTTGGGAAATGGAATGATGGTCTGGGATAAGTGGCTTTAGTAGTCCTCACTATTCTGTAAAATAGTGTGACAATAAATATAATGAGGACTCCATTGAGTGTGGATATTATCTAGATCACAATCTCCATATTAAAGCTCTTAGATTATGTTTTGTCATATTGTACACGACTGTTGTATAATTAAGTTTGTAGTTGAGTTCTGTTCCATGTATCTGGCGACCCAAGATGGGTGATGTATACCTGTTTTGGGGGCCTCACACCGGATGGATAGCAAACAGTGTGTTGTGTGATAAGTAGGTGTCATACCTACTTGTTGGATATCAATTCACGAAAATTATGCTCATCTCAAGTAGATTTTAGTATGTTTTTAGTTGCATTTTATGTTATTTTTCAATACTCGTAATTAGAACTCCTATGGTATGGAAATGCAGAAAATGGCATAGTTCGGCATTGACAAGGTGGTGTTAGACTAGCGAAGGCATGGCGAGTAGAACGTGTGTAGACAAGGAACTGAGCAGTGATGAGCAGTGGAACGTGTGTAGACAACAAATAGTAGCAGCAGAACATCAAAGTGCAGCAGATAGAAGCAGCGCGGCCGTGAAAAACGTTATGAACACGCGACATACTTTGCGGTAAATTGAGTCTATAGGACACAGTTCCTACTAGATTGAGGATTTCAAATGGGCCAATAAAATTAAGGGTTGATATTTCCTATCTTCGTCGATTCTTACTTCTTAGAATAATGCCCTCTTGAACCTTCTTCTTCACATTCATCAACTCTGAGTATGTAGCTTGACCGTCTTTAACTTTATCGATTAAAGTCGATTATAATCGTATATTCGTTATCTTCACGTGGGTCCCTAGAGTCTTTAACTCTATCTTCATGATTTGTAAGTTATACGAAATGGGTCTTTGTGTTAACAACATCGCACTCGTAAACGCATACGATCTTCTACTTAATGCGTCAGCTACCATGTTCGCTCTTCCACGATGATATTGAATGGTATAATTGTAATCTTTAACAGCTTGAGCTAACGTCTTTGGCACATGTTACGTTCATTTTGGGTGAAGAAATATGTGAGGGTTTTAGAAATGGGTATTGTACTAGGGTCAATACAAAATTTGATTTCACGCTCTAGGGTAGGCCAAGAAGTCTTCAAGAATACGTCAGGAAATTTATTAACAATAGAAATATCATTCAAAACGGTGACTCTCATCCAAGACTTGGATATCACATGAAATGAAGGTTTCTCCTAATGGAGTTTCAACAGATAAGTTAAAGTCTAATTTCTCCGGAGTTAAATTTAAACGTTGAGCGCAAGCAAGAGAGATAAAAGAATGGGTAGAATCGGTATCTAATAAGGTATAAACTTCGCAAGAATTTATGATTTACTTGCCCGTGACAACTTCGTTCGGGTTCCTTGATAAACGCTCTCACTTAAACTACCGACTTTGACTTATCTGAGACATCCTTTGGCATCACTATCTCAGCTGGACTTGACTTCACCATACGACAAAATCTAGCTATGTGACCATCGTTTCCACAACTAAAACATACTTTGGAAGGCTGTGAACAGTTTGGCCTTATGTGTCCCTCCTCTCCGCATCTATAACATCTAACTGGCGGTCGTTCTCCTCACCTAGAATTTGTTACTGCTGTCGACGTCTTTCCATCATCGTTAAGTCTTCACTTCTTGAATTTTCCACTTCTATTATCTTGGCCATGATTACCACCGAAGTGGTTACCAGTCTTGGCATGATAATTTCCTCCACGATGGTTATCGTTATTCTGATGGTCGTTGCCACAGGTAAGATTATTATCATGTTGTTGGTCGTTGCCTTTTGGTTGTGCTGACTCATTATCGCACTCTAATAACTAAGCCTTATTCACAACATCTGAATATAAACAATGTTTGTGACAAATGAGGTATTGGCGTATATCGGGTTTCAAACCTTTTAGAAACATTCGCGCCATTCGTTCCTCATTATCGACCAAATGGGATGCAAACCGGGATAACTCCGTAAATTTAACACTGTCACAAAATAAGGGTTAATTGACATATCACATATTATCCCTATACTCTGACCGACCAATTAAACACCAAATAAACTTAGGTAGGTCATACTAGCGAAGGAATTCCCCGTCTCTCCCCTCCTAGTTCTTGTCTCACATCTTAGCCAGGGATCATATCCCTAAACTTTGATACCAACTGTGACGCCCCCAAAACAGGTATACATCACCCATCTTGGGTCGCCAGATACATGATACAAAATTCAGATACAAACTTAATTATACAACTGTCGTGTAAAATACGATAAAACAAATTATGTGAGTTTTAATACAAATATTATCATCTAGATAATATCCACACTCAATGGAGTCCTCATTACATTTATTGTCACACTATTTAACAGAATAGTGATGACTACTAATACTATCATCTGGACCATCACTTCGTTCCCCGACTCGTCCTAGCTATATTCTCATTTCCTAAAGAGAACAGTGAAAGAAAGGGGTGAGCTCAACTAGCCTAGTAAGAAATATTATGACTAAGATAATGCAAAATAAATTATCATTAGCCTTAAACAGTGTTAAACTGATACAATATAACAAACATCAAGTTTAACTGCAGCGGAACAAGCAATCCATTAAAAGAGTCAAGTAGATAATAAAATCTACTATCTTTTATGATTTCAAAAGGTTTTTCATCAATTTTTATCGCTGAGACTTCAGCTTAATAAATAATCCACATCATCCCAGCACTACGGCCAATGATATTCATTAGGGTCACGACCACAAATTATCCATGCACTACGGGCCAAGGATATTCGTGTATTCATCAATGGTCATGATCATGCCAACAACTGTCCATCAATGCACTACGGGCCAATGAGGACTTTTACCACATCATTTGTAACATTACGGTCATGATTATACCGAATAATCCTTGGTCATAATCATACCAAGTCCATCTATGCACTACAGGACACAGATGGCTTTCAACATAATATAAACATGAGGATGGTGACAATTATATAAGAATTCAATAAAACAAGTTCAAGAATTAATTTAACCAAGAACTAATAACGTCCAAATTGTCAACATGATACTTCTTTGTAGAGTAAAATTCAAGAATGCTTAGAAGAATATTTCCATAAAAAGATACTGGATGAAGCGCAAATATCAAGGATATTCCACGAATTTCATGAAGTATAGAAGTTAAAACTTTAACCAACTAAGTATAATAAAGAATGAAATAACAAAAGAAATCACAAGGCATGTGATAGACCGCACATGCAGGTTATTCCAACAGAATAATAAAGACGGAACCAGGTCCGGTATAAAACGCACAGACAAGATATTCCAATAGAATAATAAAGACGGAACCAAGTCTAGCGTAAAACGCACAGACATGATATTCCAACATAATAATAAAGACCGAACCAAGTTCGACGTAAACGCACAGATAGGATATTCCAATATAATAATAAGGACGGAACCAGGTCCGGCGTAAACGCATAGACATGATGTTCCAACAGAATAATAAAGAATTGAATGACAGGAGAATTTCACCATGTATGCGGTACTTCGCATAGACATGTTATTCTTATATAATAATAAAGAATGGAATAGTAGAAGAATTTCACCAAGTATAGGGTAGTCCGCGTATACAGGTTATTCCAACAGAATAATAAAGAATAGAGTAACATAAGTTCTCTTCATGAATAAAAAAGAATAATACCCCTTACCTTAAAAGAAGACTGGATACTGAAATAGTGAGGTAACAGACTTCTCTTCTTCGTTCACTCTATAATTTCTCTCTATAATAATTACTCTATAGCTTTAGTGAATTGGTGAGAAATGAAGGAAGAATGATCTTCTATTTATAGAAAAATATAGTTTTGATAATTACACGTTTTGGGGCTCGAAATATTACAGTATAATACCTTCAACTTTTCTTTCATTTTTAATTTAGTCCTGCAAAGTATTATCAAACTTGCACCACCTCCCCTAATAGTAAATAATGTGAATCAATAGTTCAATCATGTGAATCAATAGTTATAATCATGTGAAAATACGAATTACGGTATAATACCTCCATTTATACCTCCATCTTTAATTTAATCTTGCAAGTATTATCACTCTTGCACCAACTTCCCTAATAGTATAAGAATGTGATTCAATAGTACACACATGTGAACAAATAGTTATATAAGCATGTGAATCAATTAACTTCTCATTTATCCGATAAATTTCCCCGATTTATCAATATAACCCCCAGACATCAATTATCATCAGAATAGATGTCGATTTCAACTAACACCAATAATCCCAACACAATGGAACTATTAAATTCATCTTTAATAACACAAACTTATTCATCATTAATATCATAACTCACAATATTTAACAACCAGGTCATTCCAAGGAAAGAGGGGGCTTTCCAATAAGGATTTCTCCCTATTGGCGCGCAATTAGGTGACCAAACCTCTCCTTGGCAGAACTTCTAGACATTGTAAATATTGTAATTTAATAATGAATAACTTTGTCGTCTCAATTGTTGATTTAATAATATATCATATAATGCAGATGATACTGTGACAATAATCGAATAAATAATATGAGAGATATGATGCAAAAATTACTGTACCATTAATTAAGTATAACTGAGTGACTTCTCACGTAAGCATCAATAATCAATACCGTGTGCTACTATGCAACCACACATATTACTTTACTTTTCCTACCGAGTAGTTCAACAGTATTAACGGTAAAACTTCCGCCGTTATTTTCATAAAAATATTTTTGTCTTTTTCTCAATCCGACAATAATTCTGTTGTGGGGTCCACCAATGATTGCGTCGTTCTACGAATATTCCCTGCTAAAACCAATATTCCCCGACCAATCGAATATAATATAACAACTTGCATACTTTATAAAATTTATAAATATTACCCACAACTATAACATTATATCAAATCCACACCATAATATTCAAAAAATATTTCGAGAAATTTAAATCTTTATTCATTAAATTTGGGGTCTCAGATTATATACCTATATGGAATTGAAAAATGACATGTAAGTTTGGTTGTAATCATGATAGCATGCGTTTATGAGGCTGAAATGTTTAGCTTTATATTTCGTGAACTAGATAGAAATATACTGTTTCACCGTGTGTAGTAATATAAGAGCCCGTGCTTCAATTCAATATTGCTGCAATTTTAAATAGAAATATAGTAATTTTGGTTTTATTGATGATTACATGATTTCTATTGCATGTGGAGGTTATGTAAGCAGGACATAATTCATTGAAAAATGGTTATGTCTACTTTTGTGCTCTTGGCTAATTTTCCATGATATATGTATAATCTTGCATGATGGTAATATTTAGATAAAATATGAAATGAAGTTAGAATACCATTATTTCTAAATTTGATTTCATTAAAGTAGAATTGTGTTTTTAATTACTAATCGATTTTAGAATTAATTGCAATTGTGAATTATTCGTTTAAGCATATAAAAAGTAGTTATATGATTGATGTATGATAATTTAGATTTTAAAAACCTTTCTTCTTGGATCGATAATTTTCTTACTCTGTACTACTTGTTAACTCATGTATGCTTGTATGAGTTAGAGTCCTTTTGTTAAGACAAAAAAGGAGGCAACTTTGTGCGCCTCCATCATGATCTTATACTTTAAATCAGGCTCGTTAGGAACACAAAGTCTAGAGTTGACTCGAAGTATTCCTTCTTCATTGATTCTTACTTCCGAAATAGCATCTTCTGGCACTCTCTTTTTCATACGCATCAGCTCCAGGTCTGTAGCTTGAGCAGCTTTAACCTTATCAATTAAAGTCGGTTCTACTCGTATATTTGACATCATCACGTGGGTCCCTGAAGTCTTTATATCAATCTCCATCCTTTGTAAGGCATACCAAATGAGCTTTTGTGTTGACAATATCGCACTCATACCCGTATATGATCTTCTACTCAATACATTAGCTACCATGTTTGCTTTTCCAGGATTGTATTGAATGGTATGATCATAATCTTTCAACAGCTCGAGCCAACGTTGTTACCGCATGTTGAGTCCCTTTTGGGTGAAAAAATATTTGAGGCTTTTATGATCCGTGTAGATCTCCACTTTCTCCCCATACAGGTAATGCCTCCAGATTTTAAGGGCAAAAACGACTGCTGCCAACTCTAGATCATTAGTAGGATAATTCCTTTCATATTCTTTGAGTTGTTGTGATGCATAGGCTATGAATTTTCCATATTGCATGAGAACACATCCTCACCCTCTGCCTGAAGCATCGCTGTAGATGACAAATCCCTCCGAACCAGATGGTATTGTTAGAACATGTGCTAAAATGAGTCTCCTCTTGAGTTCTTGAAAACTCTTTTCATATTCCTCACTCCAACTGAATTTTGTATCTTTCTGAGTCAGCTGAGTTAATGGAGTAGCGATTCAAGAAAACCTTTCTACGAATCTCCGATAATAACCAGCTAAGCTGAGAAAGCTACGTACTTCATTCACTGACTTAGGTTGATCCTAGGTTTGAATTGCTTCAATCTTTATCGGGTCAACAGATATTCCATGATTTGATATCACGTGTCCAAGGAATGATACTTCCTCAAGCCAGAACTCGTATTTATTTAACTTGGCATATAACTTATTTTCAAGAAGCTTTTGGAGTATCAACCTCAATTGTTGCTCATGATCTTCACGACTTTTGGAGTACATGAGGATGTCATCAATAAAGACTACCACAAAATGATCCAAATATTCCTTGAATACTCGGTTCATCATATCCATGAAGGCAGCAGGAGCATTAGTCAATCCAAAAGACATGACTAGGAATTCGTAATGCCTGTACCGAGTTCTAAAAGAAGTCTTTAGAATGTCATCAGTTTTAATCTTTAACTGATGATATCCGGAATGAAGATCGATCTTTGAAAAGAATTTGGCGTAGTGCAACTGGTCAAAAGGTCATCAATGCAAGGAAACGGGTGTCTATTTTTTATGGTGACATGATTCAACTCCCGATAATCAATACAAAGTCGCATACTTCCATCTTTCTTCTTTACAAATAGAACAGGAGCACCCCAAGGAGACATACTAGGGACGAATGAAACACATGTCTAATAATTCCTGTAATTGAGTTTTTAACTCCTAAATTTCAATAAGAGCCATTCGATATGGGGTTTTGGAAATGGGTTTTGTACCGAGTTCAAGGTCAATACAAAACTCAATTTCACGCTCCGGGGGTAGGCCAAGAAGTTCTTCGGAGAATACGTCAGGAAATTTATTAACAAAAGAAATATCATTCAAATCTGACTTATTTTTGTTTAAATTTGTGACATGGGCTAAGAAAACTTGACATCCATTTTTTAATAAACGAATAGTTTTATGGCTTGATATTACAGTGATTTACTTTAGTGGTTTGGTTGCTTGAATTCACATAATAGGTTGGTGAGGAATATGAAAGCTAATAACCTTACAAAAAAAATCAATTTTAGCATGATGAGTAGTTAACCAATCAATCCCTAAAATCACATCAAATACAAGTATTTTCAAAGAGATAATATCGACAGGTAATGTGCGATTGTCGATTTGAATCAAACAAGACTTATAAACAGTGGATGTAATGAAGGTTTCTCCTAACGGAGTTTCAACCGATAAGTCAAAGTCTAATTTCTCCGAAGTTAAATTTAAACGTTGAGCGCAAGTAGGAAAAATAAAAGAATTGGTAAAACCGGTATCAAATATGGTATAGACTTCGCTAGAGTTTATGATTAGCTTACCCGTGATGACATCGTTCGGGTTCCTTACTTTTTGGGAGGTCACGACAAACTCTCTCCCTTGAATTACTAGTTTTGACTTGTTTGGGACGACATTTGGTGTCACCATCCCAACTGGAATCGGCTTCACTGCATGACAAAATTGAGCTAGGTAACCTTCTCTTTCGCAATTATAACATGTTCTGGACTGCTGCATACAGTTTGGACTGATGTGTCCCTCCCCTCTGTATTTGAAGCACACGATCGGTGGTCGTTCTCTTTCCTTAATAACGGTTGTTGGTGTTGACGTCTTTCCATCATTATTGAATCTCTTTTTCTTGAAATTTCCACTTCTATTATATTGGCCATGATTACCACTGAAGTGGTTACCATTCCTGGCATTTTGTTTCCCTCCACGTTTGTTGTCACTACTTCGATGACTGCTACCACCGGTATTATCTGTTTGTCGGCTACTTTCTTTTGGTTGGGCTGACTTATTATCGCGCTCCAATAACTGAGCCCTATTCACAACATCTGAATACAAACACAATTTATGATAAATGAGGTATTGACTTATTTCGGGTTTTAAACCTCGCAAAAACATTCGCGTCATTCTCTCCTCATTATCAACCAAATGGGATGCAAACTCGACAAACTCGACAAACTTATCATATGTTAAATAACCTTTGCAACAAAATACTCTTCCTCCTCATATACTCATATATCCCACATTCATTGTAAAAATATCATCATTATTATATTATAATAATATAATAAAATATTATTTTATCAAAAAAGATAAAATATCGATTTTCAACAATTGTCACTTTAAAAATTTTCTCCATCTATATCCACATAAAATCAATATTTTTCTCATCATATAAATCAATAATTAATTATTCACAAATAATATTACAGAATCACAGTACTGGCAACCAGGCCGTTCCCAGAAAAGAGGGGGCTTTCCAATAAGAATTTCTCCTTACTGGAGCGCAATTAGGTGACCAAACCTCTCCTTAGACAAAACTTTCTAGACATTGCCAATAATGTTTTCTAATAATATTATTCAGATAATATGAATTATTACTTCTATAATGGAAAATACTGTGTAGTGACAGTTATTGAAATAACAGTAATATAAAATATCAACGCAGCAATTTTTGAATCAATAAAATATAATATTGAACAGTAACTACTGTAACAATTATTGAGTAGTGCCTTCTTACGTAAGAATCAATAATTGGTGCAATATAGTGTGGTACTGTGCAACAACGCGTATTACTGTGTTTTAACCACCGGGTATTCCAACAGTATTAACGGTAACAACTACGCCGTTATTTATAAACAACTTATACTTGTCATTTTCTTCATCCAATCACTTTCCGTTATGGGCCCACATAAGGCTACGCCTTCGTACGAATATTCCCCGACAGTAAGAATATTTCACGACCAAACGAATATTCTCTGACAACAATGAGTATTTTATAACCACTTGCTTATTTGAAATATTTGCGCATTTTACCCATAACTAACCACATTTAATCAAATCAACCCTTACTATTTCAAAATGATAAATAGAGTAAATTGAATTTCAATTATTAATAATTTGGGGTCTTATAAAAAGACTACAATTTTCATATTCTTTATTAATTGCATAAACCTTTTCAACAGTTTTTACATTATAATATGTCTTAAAATTATCTAAAAAGGTTGACTGGTATATTTCTTTAGGGGAAACCCTAGGTATGTTCCAATTGTGTAAAGCTTGATTGATATTTTCAAAACTGTGTGTTTCTTAGTTAACTATGTCTGGGACGGGAGGCAAAGTTGACCGGTTACTAGCTGAAGAGTTGGACCTAAATAACCTACTCAACATTTACAGTTTTCAAAATAAATTTTTATTCAATGTTCTTCCATACATACCCTGTTACCTTAAGTAGACTCGTACCTATGTTCTATAACCCGACACTGCTCACCTAAGAGACTTACAAAGGTTAAACACGAACTAGGTGGACTACAACAAGTTAGGTGACTTTGGAATAAGGAAAAAAAAAAGAAATTTTGAAAATAGTAAGGAGATAACAGATCACGGAGATCTTAATGGCTTTGATACCATTTGGGGGCGGAATCAAGAACAAATGAAGAAAACAGAGTGGTGCAATAAACAACACAATTTATTACTAAATAGAAATAATTTTTATTTATAACTAAAACTATTTATAAACAAACTAAAAAATTAAAGTGACTTACAATTTAACTCAGAACATTTAAGAAGAAAGAGAAGAAGGGGTTAAGATGGGCTAAACAGTGGTAGAAACCAAAGATTCGTCTGAGAAGGAACTCAGAGTCTTTCTAAGTTTCAAAGTCTGTTTTTCTAACTAAGTTCAGTTTCCTTTTATAGAATAAGGAAAGGAACTATTACAAAGTAACTATTAAAAAATGAATCATTACAGACAAGCAACTGTATATTAATAGTTCTAACTTTTGACTAAATACATATGCTTTCAGCTACTTTAGACAAAGAGGCCGACAACTTTTAATTCAACAGATGCTTTCGGTGGAAAAGAGAGAGCATCTTTTGACTTTGAAGGCTGCTGGGGTAGGTGCGCATGACTGGAGCTACTTTTGGTGGAAAAGCATATTCTTTTGACTGATTGGCTGCTGGGGCAGGTGCATGTGACTGGGAAGTCAGGCAAATGGGTCCTGGGCATCCTGTAGATCGATGGTGCCATATGGATCATACTGACCATCATCATCAGCAAATTGGCTGACTGAAGCATTCTGAGAAGAGGAAGAAGAATGAACAGAAGCTTCTTCGTGTAACTCATCGATTCTTTTGTTAAGTGCTTGGGCTATTAATTTTAATTCTTTACTGGAACAATTCTTGAAATCAGAAATGTCACGAGAACAAGACAAACCAGTAGGACTGATTTTTGACTCTTTGGGTTTTGACTCTTTTAATTGACTGGAAGGTTCTTTGGATGAAACTGGAAGAACCTTAAGAGGAACGGTGGGAAATTCTAACTGAACTTGACTAAAAATCCTATTAACATCAAACTTATTCCACCATTTGATGAAAAATTGTCGAGAGAGAAGAGGGAATGGTTCACAAAGGGTACAGGCTTCTGCCAAATTGAAATCTCGACCAAATGAATCGGTTACTTTAGTTGGCGTTTTAATGTCATACTGCCATTTAAGAATCCAGGGAATCTTATATTTACTAACAAATTGAAGAATGACAGGGACTCCATCATACTTTGGATTGTGTTTACTGTGATTACAAAAGTGACTAAGTTGAACTTTCAATGGTTCAGGAAGGAGGTCATAAGTGGAACCAAACCTCATCCACCAATGAGAGAACCAATGAGGGAACTAGCTTTTGAACTTGTGACTTAGTTAACCAAGAAACACACAGTTTTTAAAATATCAGTCAAGCTTTACACAATTGGAACATACCTAGGGTTTCCCTTAAAGAAATATACTAGTCAACCTTTTTAGATAATTTTAAGACATATTATAATGTAAAAATTATTGAAAAGGTTTATGCGATTAAAAAGAATATGAAAATTGTAGTCTTTTATCTCCTGATGTTATCAAAAAACATAGGAAGAAAGGTTACAATTTTATTCACATCGGTCTAGTTCAAGTTGCAGTTAAACTGTTGAATATTAAAGGAATTAATTCAAGTATATACATTTGTCTCAGAGATATTAGGTTCCTGAATTATTATCCAAGTATGATTGGTTCTATGGAATCAAGTTTGCACAATGGACCTATCTATTTTAATTACTTTCCTGATTTCACATTAAGCCTGAGTGATCAACACTTATTAAAAGCTTTGACATTAAACATTAAAACAGTTGGAGAAATTACTCATATGATTGAGGGTTCTCAGCCCATAGCTTTAATTTATAGGATTTATTATAAGACCATGAAAACAAATTTGAACGTTCATGCTCTTAATAAAAGTCCTAAAGATAAAACTGTATTAATTCAAAGTTCAACTAGTGATGCTAATATTCAGATCCCGAGAACCATCCTCTGGAAGGATATTACGTTACTTAGTCAATGGACTTTACCCAGTGAAATTCCTCAACAACCTGTAGTTAATAATTTATTAAATGTTGAAAATGTTAAACAATTTTCTGATGGAACGGTCAAAATAAGTTTTGAGCGCACTAGAAGACCAGTTATTATAGAAGATTTTACTAGTTCTTCAGCACCTTCAATTCACACTCGAAGAGACACTGAAGTACTTAGTAACCCTTCTATTAGGGATATTAAATTAAAGGGTATCCTTAATAACGGTCAAACTAGTCATCCTTGTTATATTGAAAAAGGATTTTGTTGAAGAGGAAGGTTCTTCTTCACCCACCCCTTTTGTGACAACCCGAGAATTTGGGCAATTTATTAAAATCTTAAATAATTGATTTAAGGTCAAATAATAGATCTAGACAGAAAATAAGTGTATGCGTTTGATGTTATTGGGATTGAATTTTGAGAATTTCAAAATTCGGTGAAGGATATAGGTGAATTATTCAGGATTAAGGATTTATGTGAATATGCTTTGTGTTTATGGTTATGTATGTGTTCAGAATGTGGTTAAGGGTCATGAGTTGACCAGATAAATTATATCTGTGGAAAACCCTAATTATATATTAAGAGCGTCAATGTTCAGTTAGAAAACCCTAACGTCTAACAAGAAACCCTAGAAATCGGTTCTAGGAAACCCTAGTTTCAGTTCCGGGAGTCCGAAACCCTAATTCGGATATTAAAAACCCTAAATTCGGAATGTAATGGCGTAAGTGTAAATAATTAAAATATTAATTAGGGTAAAGCTTAATTGATTAGCAAACCCTAATTTTGCATTTTGAAAACCCTAATTGCGGATTTGTAACCCTAATTTATAATTGGGGAAAATCTAATTATTAAATTAATAATTGTAATGTTAATTAGGAAACCTTAATCATAATTTTCAAGTTAAGTAATTAGAAAACCCTAATCTAATTACGAAATTTAATTTCTAATTTAGAAAAATTTATTTTTCTATTAGAAACCTTAATTAGTGGTTTATAAACCCTAATTCGTGATTTTGACTTTAATTGCTTAATTAGCGATTGTAATTAGGAAATTCTAATCCTAATTAGCAAGATTGAATTTATGATTAGGAAATATTAATTATAATTATAGAATCCTAATTATAATTTAGAAATATTAAATTTCAATTTTTGAAAATCTAAATTTGGAAATTTTAGAAAACTAAATTGTTAAACTTGTGGTTTAAACCCTAAACCCTAAAAGTTTTCCAAACCCTAAACCCTAAGGGTTTTGGTTAAATGTCTAAAATAACATTAAAATAAAAATAGAAAAGACTATTATGCCCTTTGTTGGATAATTAAAGGGTTGCTTGTAAATCTAGACCTATGGTGGGTTGTTGAACAAAAACCTAGACTAGCATGTGATTTATATTCATCAATCTCAGCCAACAATTGCCACCTTGCAACTTAGATGCATTGAATAGAAAGGATCAAAAAAATATAAAGTAAAGAAAACTTACTTTACTTTTCATATCATCCAAGACCTTCTCTCTCTATAATTTTTGGGTCTTAGAGTGAGAGAGAGTGAGAACCTAAGCTAATTTCATGACTTAGCAAGCCTTGATCAGCAACCAAGGATCAGATTGTAGATCAAAAGCTCAAAATGGTAAAGAACCCTAAATTTTGAAATCCTTTGATTATATGTTATTTGTTGCAATTGATTGTTCATAATTGTGTAATAGGGTGTCAATTAGAGATCTGGGTTGTTGGATCATAGATCCATAACATCAAAGTACTCGGATTTAAATTTTTTTTAGAAATCTGGAAATGATGAAAAAAAATGGCCTGACAATCTAAAGTCAGAGGCCTTAGATCTTTGTGTGTTATTGTTTTAGGGTGTTTTATGTTTTGAATCTGTTCTATGACGTGAGGACTTTGATCTGAAACTGGAATCAGGGTTAGATCTAGTCTAGATCATCATCTATGCTCGGTCAAACCACGTTGACCGTTCACAGAAATTGCATTCTGGGCAGCCAAGAAATTTTAGTAACCCCTGACAAGATTTTGCAAGCCTCTGATCTTGCAGTTGTTTTATTGTTTTGGTCATGTTGTGGTTTTGGTATTGTAGCCTGACATTTATATTACACATCTATGCCATCAGAACCACTAGATCGATTATAAGATCAAAGATAAAACCGGTCAAACAACCGTTGACCGACTGCCCGGATGAAGATTCTGGAAAACCCAAAATCTTCGAGAACTTGTTTTCTGTCAGAGTTTGACCAACTTAGATCTTCGTTTGTTTCGATGTTAGGCTGTTTCAAGCTTGTATACATGTACCCTGACATGTGGTCTACAGTATTGAACCAATAGTTCACTCAAATAAATTACAGAATAAAGGTTATGAGGATCGAAAACTAGTACCCTTGACTGTTCTTCATTTTCTGGAAAACCCAGAAATGAAGAACAGCGTTGTCAGATTTTTGTAAGGCTTAGATTGTCTAAGTATGAGGTAGTATGGCCATGTTATTGCTTAATAATCATAGTATTACAAGTATACTACAATAACAACACAATTTACCAGTCCATAAACAACTCGATCATAGAGTAAAAATCGGTCAAACTAGCAACCTAAGCCACTGACAAGAAATTCTGGGTAGCTCAAGAACAGGGCCAAGAACACTATTAGCGATGGATTTGTCGCCTAAGGACCCTTTAGCGACACTTAATTTTGAAAATTAATTAAATTAATTAAAAATTAGAAAAAAAATAGTTTTTAATTATTAAAAATACATAATAAATTATGAAAAATTATTTTAAAGTTTGAAAAATAGTTTTTTATTATTTTAAGTATATTTCGAAAATATTTATTATTTTTGGAATGTAAATGTTATTTATTTATTTAATTATAATATTAAATAAATTATTTAAAAATGGTTTTAATTCATGAAAAATCATGAAAAATAATATTATGGGGTTAGAAAATATTTTAAGTTATTTTTAATGACTTTTGATATTTTGTGATAAAATTCATTAATATATTAATATTAATGGTAATTATTTTATTTAATAAATATATTAAATAAATTATGGAAAAATAGTATTAATGATTTAAAAATCATATAAAAATGATTTAAGTGTTATAAAAATATTTTAAGTTATAAAATATAACTTTTGATGTTTTGGCATGAAAATATTAATATTTTAATATTAATAGCAATTATTGGATAATGGATTTAAGTGTTTAAAAATCATATAATTATGATTTTAAGGTATTAAAAATACTTTGATATATTATAATTATATTATAATATTATGTAATGATTTTCATATTAAATAAATATCAATAATTAAGGTATTATGTGGTATTTAATTCATTTAAATACGGTTTTAAGGATTGAAAAATATTGATAAATGGTAATAATTATCCGAAAATTATTACGAGCCTAGGAAAAATGTTTTGTCTGATTAAAAATTATCTGCGATAATTGTTAAGTATTTAGACAGAGTTTAATTGAACTTAAACTCGATTGTTGGCCGACTAGACTGTCGGGATGTTAGAATTGTGTCAGGTTCAACTCAGACTGCAATAGTTTGACTTGATACCTAGTTTTATGTGTGTTATAGACTGATAGGGTTATGTGCTATGTGTTTAGGTTATTCTGTGTATTTAAATATAACAGTATTATACTATGGTGATATTATTCTAATATTGGAGATCTATATTATTAATATTAGGTCTTCGGGTAAAGCGTTATAAATTGCGTTGCGGTAATCAACAGTTCAGGCAAGTTTCTTTTTACTAAACTCTAATAAGAGTGTTTTATTCAAGCTTATGGTTAATCATTGCTGATTGCCACGAAAATTGTACTCTATATATCTTGCATGTATAAGTCAGGTATGAAAGGCTGATCACCTTCATTACCAGTTGGTTCAGAAATGTTTGTTCATGCTTAAAACTTGTTCAGTTAACAGTTTGTTCGTGCTAGTTCTTAATTATATTGATGAATTATAGCCAGCTTATTATTCATACTCTTCAATCATGATATATCGTTATATTATTGTATATAAACTTGCTGGGCAACTTTCATGCTCACCCTTGCTATATCATGATAAAACATTGCAGATAAGGCGAACGTGTTCGGATACAGGAAAAAGATAATGCCGAGTTCAGCTTCGGATATAAAGTGAGGCTAGTTTGTAAATAACGTATTTTGATAAATGTGTTGTATTTTAAATAGTTTATGATTTGTGTATAAGTTAAGGTTACTCGACCTTGGGGAAAATAGTGTGTAATGTAATGTATAAACAATTTATGTTTATATCTTCCTCAATTAGTGATATAAATAGTATACCGAATTCGAGGCGATTTGGGGCCCGGATTCGGGGCTGCTACACCTTCTGAGTTGCCTACTTAGTCAGATTTTGAGATTCTGATTAATAATCAATTAAGAGTTCTTAAAAAAGATTTCATATTAGATTAGGACAATCTTGTAAAAGATTTTAATTCCAAATCTAATAAGGAAAAAAGACATTTATTTAGGTCTAATCATTCAACAGAAAAAGAGCGTGATAAAATTGTTAATAAATGGAAACGATTTATTAACAATGAAAAGATAAACATTACTTTTTACGATTGGTATGATCAATATCAAGGTAAATGTAATGTTATAACTAAAACCCAATGGATTAAAGAAGATAAGTCAAAAGTCTCTTCTAGTCATCCCCCGCTAGAAACTGTTTTACTTCTAGTGAAAAATACATCTGTTGTTGACAGTCCTTTTAAGATCTCAGATGGCAATAAAGATTATAAAAAATAATTGAAAAATTAAATTTTAGTAATCAATATCTAGCAACGGTAGGAAGACAGCTAGATAGGATTGAAGAAAAATTCGAGGAAACTACTATTAAAAAACCCGATTCAAAAAGTACACAACCTCTATTAAAATTACCAGAAAATAGAAGTAAACTAGGTTTACCCAACAAAGACGGTGAACTCACTAGAGCTATTGATAACTTATTTAAAAAATTAAAAACTGAGCATGAATCAAGTGGCACCATTGCAATCATTGATCAAGTTGAAACAGACAATGAAAGCAATAGCAAGTCAGATCATTTTGATACTTCTTTAGTCCCATATTTTAATGATCAGTTAAATAAATAAAAGTTAAAAACACTAGTATAACCAAAAATTGGTACTCTAGACCTACTCCTCCAGATCTATAGTTTGAAGAGAGAAATCTAGATAGGTAATTCTCTGTTTCATCTAATAAAATTTATGAATGGAACATTGATGGTTTCAGTGAACAAGAGTTTTTAAACAAGTTAAATCACATGTCTATGGTAGCAAATAGCTATATAACTAAATTCAACAATCTGACTCAGCCAGATATTGTTAAGTTATTAGCTAGTGGATTCACTGGTATTCTCAGATCTTGGTAGGAAAAATATCTCATAGAAGATACTAGACTATCAATAATTCATGTTGTCCAGTTAGATGATGACGGAAACCCCATCTTTAATGAAGATGTCGGTATTGGTCCGCCTGATGGAGTTAACACTCTAATATTTACCATAATAAAACATTTTGTTAGCACTCCCAGTAATATAACTGAGAGAATCCATGATCAGCTTAGTAATCTCACTTGTCCCACTCTAAGTGATTTTAGATGGTACAAGGATGTATTTACCTCTCGGGTTATGATGCGAAATGATAGCAATAAACCATTCTGGAAAGAGAAATTCGTCAATGGTTTACCTTCATTATTTTCTCATAAGGTCAAAGAAGAGCTAAGTAAAAATTTAGTGTATATTGATTATGATAACCTGACTTATGGTGACATAATCAGTTATATTAAAAAAAATTGGATTAAAAATGTGTATTGATTTTAAATTAGCCAAACAAGCTAGTAAAGATAAGAAAAAAAGCCAAGTATGAGTTAGGAACATTCTGTGAACAATATGGTTTACCTCCTGTTGCTCCCTCTAGAAGAAAGCACTAGCGTAAACATATTGATCATCATAAGAGTCACAGACGCTATAAACATAAACAAAGTAATAAAAAAGATAAAAATCAAGATGAATATTACACTAAACCCAAACCCATAAGAAAAATTAATAATAAAAAATCATCTAAAAAATTTGATAAAAGTAAAATTATTTGCCACAATTGTGGGCAGAAAGGGCACTATAAAAATGAGTGAAAAATTAAGAAAAAATTATCTCAATTAAACATCTCAAGTAAAGATACTAAACAACTATTAGAATTAATGAGAATAAAGAACAATATAAGTAATGATAAAGGTTCTGATATCCCTCATTCATCTAATAGCAGTACTAGTAACCACAAAACAGATAGTGATAATGACGAAGTCACTATTTGTGCTAACAATTGCAATGAGAAGTGTCGCAATAAAAAAATTAATGTAATCACTAAAGAAGAAGAAGAAAGTTCTTTGCTAATTGATCTAATTAGTAAAAATTTTGATCCTAAGTTAAAATCTCAATACACTAAACAATTAAAAGATTTATTAACAAAAGATAATAGAGTTAAGGATAAAATTATTAAAGCTAAAGAAAAACCAGTATTTAGTCTTAATAAAACTCTTGAGAGATTTAAAACCTTAGTTAAGGAAGTTACCCTTCCAGAGTTGAATCAAGAAGTCAATAAATTAAAAAAGGAAATTTCTAACTTAAAATTAGAAGTCTCTAATTTAAGAAAAGAGTTTGAAGACAAAAAATTCGATCTTCAAGTCCATGATTCCTCCTCTAGTGATGAAGATCACGATGACCCTGAATCACCGGGAACAAAAGAAGAGCCATATCTTTTTGCTCAAGGTCTTTCTCTTAAACATATTAAAAATATCACCATTCAAAAATGGTATATCTCCAATAACTTAGTTGTTGATAAAACCTTTTCTATACAACTTCCTTCTCTAGTTTATACTGGCGCAAATCTTAATTGTATTCAGGAAGGTCTAATCCCAACTATGTATTATAAGAAAACTAATGAAAAGTTAAATTCAACCAATGGTAGTCAAATGGAGATAAAATATAAACTACCTAAAGTTCATATCTGTCAAGATAATATGTGCTTTAAAACACCATTTGTTTTAATCCGCAATCTTACTGATAAGATCATCTTAGGGTTACTATTTATATATTTATTATGCCCTTCTACTACCAATAGTGAAGGATTAAGCTATAAACATTTAAAAAAAAGAATAACATTTAAATTCCTTATTAAACCTAAAGAAAGAGATTTAAAATTCATTCAAGAAGAATCTATTTCCAAATCATTAAATTTATTAAATTGTAAATCTACCCATTTAAATTTCTTAAAGGAAGAGATTAAGTACAAACGCGTTGAAGAACAACTTCAGAATAAAGAATTTCAAGAAAAAATTGAAGAGTTAAAAATATATTTAAAAGAAAACCTTTGTTCTGATTCTCCTAATCCCTTTTGGCATCGGAAGAAGCATGTAGTAAGGCTTTCTTATGCTAAGGAATTCAAAGAGCACCTAATTCCTACTAAGGTCAGGCCTATACAAATGAATCATGAACAAATGGAGTTATGTAAAAAAGAGATTAATGATCTTCTTAGTAAACGTTTAATTAAGCCTAGTAAATCCCCATGGTCATGTCTTGCCTTTTATGTCAATAATGAAGCAGAGAAGGAGAGAGGTGTTCCCCGTCTAGTAATCAATTACAAGCCATTGAACAAAGTCTTAGTGTTGATTAGGCACCCTTTACCTAACAAAGATGACCTTATTAACCGATTGAGTAATACCACTATCTTCAGTAAATTTGACCTTAAATCTGGTTTTTGGCAAGTTGCAATCCACCCAGATGATAGGTACAAAACAACATTCACTACCCCATTTGGTCATTACGAATGGAATGTCCAGGCATTTGGCCTAAAAAATGCTCGTAGTGAATTTTAGAATATTCTCAATGATATTTTGAACCCTTTCAGTCACTTTATTGTCGTCTACATCGATAATATTATCATTTTTTCCAATTCAATTGAAGAACACATTAAACATTTGAAATCGTTCTTTAAAACAGTTAAAGATAATGTACTTTTCCTTTCACCTTCCAAATGCAGCTTGTTTCAAGCTAAAGTTCGGTTTCTTGGTTTAAATATTTATCGCAGACTCATACAACCTATTGACAGAGCTATTCAATTTGCTGACAGATTCCCAGATAAAATTACCAATAAAACCCAACTACAGAGGTTTCTGGGCTCGCTCAATTATATTGGCAAGTTCTACAAAAACCTCAGGAAGATTTGCAAACCTCTTTTTCAACGTTTGCAGGACAATCTTCCTTCATGGACTGACACTCACACTTCTGTCGTCCAACAAGTTAAAAAATATGTCAAGGCGTTGCCCTGCCTTGGTATTTCCAATGATTCTGTATTTAAAATTATTGAAATCGATGCCTTTGATATTGGATTCGGAAGAATTCTCAAGCAAAAACTTACTCTCAGTTCTCCAGAACAAATTGTCTGTTTCCATTCCGGTGCATGGAATACTACAGAGTTAAATTACAGTACTATTAAAAATTAAATACATTCTTTAGTATTATGTATTAAAAAATTTCAAAGTGACTTATTGAGTCAAAAGTTTTTAGTTCGCATTGATTTCAAATCAGCAAAATATGTTTTAGAAAAAGATGTTGAAAACATAGCCTCTAAACATTCCTTTGCAAGATGGCAAGCCTTACTGAGTATCTTTTATTTTGAAATTGAATAAATTAAAGGCAGTAACAATTCGATTCCTGATTTTCTCACTCGGGAATTTATTAATACAGGTACTATCCGTTCATCATGAGTACTCGAGGAGCATCATCCTCTCGTGGTTCGGGTCGCCCTATTGGCCCAAGTAATCAACCAAAAGGAACCTTGGTTCCTCATCCAGTTAACCCAATTTATCAAACCACCAGCAAATTTACCAGTCTTGGTACAATACCCAAGCCATACAGTTCAGCCTTAGCTAGTAACCCAACCCCAGTTGACCCTTTTTCCAACAAATCAAAAGCGTCAAGTTCAAACCCCAGTCATCCTCCATTTGAGTATATGCTCAAATGGACCACTCACATGTTTCATATTGAACCCCATATGAAACCTAAAGATGACCCAGCCAAATTGGTCGCCCAGTTCTTTCCTTCTTCTTGGCATTTCCAGCTCGCAGCTCCTTATAAATCCCTTGTATATTATAAGGACATCCTTGTTGAAACTGAGTCAATCTTTGTTAAACCCATTTATGCTAATAATGATAAATCCAAAATACTTTATCAGTCATTGTATATTAAGCAATTCATTTCAATGTCAAATTGGGGTAAACATCCTTCTGACCTCATGCAGCTTTCTAATCAGGATAACTCTTATTGTTATTATGATTATATGGAAGCTTGGTATAGAGCCATCCTTTTTTAAAATTAGTTAAATAGTCATTCTTGGTTTTTCCAGTTCGATCACAAGTTCAAAAGCCAGTTCCCTCATTGGTTCTCTCATTGGTGGATGAGGTTTGGTTCCACTTATGATCTCCTTCCTGAACCATTGAAAGTTCAACTTAGTCACTTTTATAATCATAGTAAACACAATCCAAAGTATGATGGAGTCCCTGTCATTCTTCAATTTGTTAGTAAATATAAGATTCCCTGGATTCTTAAAAGGCAGTATGACATTAAAACCCCAACTAAAGTAACCGATCTGTTTGGTCGAGATTTCAATTTGGCGGAAGCTTGTACCCTTTGTGAACCATTCCCTCTTCTCTCTCGATAATTTTTCATCAAATGGTGGGATAAGTTTGATGTTAATAGGATTGTTAGTCAAGTTCAGTTAAAATTTCCCACCGTTCCTCTTCAGGTTCTTCCAGTTTCATCCAAAGAACCTTCCAGTCAATTAAAAGCGTCAAAACCCAAAGAGTCAAAAATTAGTCCTACTGGTTCGTCTTGTTCTCGTGACATTTCTGATTTCAAGAATTTTTCCAGTAAAGAATTAAAATTAATAGCCCAAGCACTTAACAAAAAAATCGATGAGGTACACGAAGAAGCTTCTGTTCATTCTTCTTCTTCTTCTCAGAATGCTTCAGTCAGACAATTTGCAGATGATGATGGTCAGTATGATCCATATGGCACCATCGATCTACAGGATGCCTAGGACCCATTTTTTCTGACTTCCCAGTCACATGCACCTGCCCCTGCAGCCAATCAGTCAAAAGAATCTGCTTTTCCACCAAAAGTAGCTCCAGTCACGCGCACCTACCCCAACAGCCTTCAAAGTCAAAAGATGCTCTCTCTTTTCCACCGAAAGCATCTGCTGAATTAAAAGTTATTGGCCTCTTTGTCCAAAGTAGCCGAAAGCATATGTATTTAGTCAAAAGTTAGCACTATTAATATACAGTTGCTTGTCTGTAATGATTCATTTTGTAATAGTTACTTTGTAATAGTTCCTTTCCTTATTCTATAAAAGGAAACTGAACTTAGTTAGAAAAATAGACTTTAAAACTTAGAAAGACTCTGAGTTCCTTCTCAAACGAATCTTTGGTTTTTACCGCTGTTTAGCCCATCTTAACCTCTCATTCTCTTTCTTCTTAAATGTTCTGAGTTAAATTGTTAGTCACTTTAATTTTTTAGTTTATTTGTAAATAGTTTCAGTTATCAATAAAAATTATTTCTATTTAGTAATAAATTGTGTTGTTTATATGCACCACTCTGTTTTCTTCATCTGTTCTTGCTTCAGCCCCCAAATAGTGTAGGGATGGTGATCCATTTGAGAAGATGATCAACAACACCCTCCGGCACCGACAGGAGACGGACCAGTCAGTCAACAAAGATGACCCTAGTCATCATCAACTTTCAGCAAAAGCAGAAAGCAGACAACAACATGAATTATTGATAGTCTAGTATCTTCTGTGAGATCTTTTTCCCACCAAGATCTGGGAATACCAGTGAATCCACTAGCTAATAACTCAACAATATCTGGCTGAGTCAGATTGTTGAATTTAGTTATATAGCTATTTGCTACCATAGACATGTGATTTAACTTGTTTAAAATCTCTTGCTCACTGAAACCATCAATGTTTCATTCATAAATTTTATTGGATGAAATAGAGAATTGCTTATCTAGATTTATCTCTTCGAACTGTAGATCCGGAGGAGTAGGTCTAGAGTACTAATTTTTGGTTATACTAGTTTTTTAACTGTTAATTTATTTAACTGATCATTAAAATCTGGGACTGAAGAAGTATCAGAATGATATGACTTGTTATTGCTTTCATTGTCTGTTTCAACTTGATCAAAGATTGCAATGGTGCCACTTGGGGGCGGAAGCAAGAACAGGTGAAGAAAACAGAGTGGTGCATATAAATAACACAATTTATTACTAAATAGAAATAATTTTTATTGATAACTGAAACTATTTACAAACAAACTAAAAAATTAAAGTGACTTACAATTTAAAGTATAGGGATGGTGATCCATCTGAGAAGATGATCAACAGCACCCTCCGGCACCTATAGGAGACGGACCAGTCAGTCAACAAAGATCGCCCCAGTCATCATCAGCTTTCAGCAAAAGCAGAAAGCAGTCAACAAAATCATCATTGCTGTCCCCTAGTAAAGCAGCTTTTACTTTAAGTAAAATGCTTTTACTTTTACCTTAGTAAATGTAAATGTAAAATGTTTGGGGGCGTAAGCAAGAACAATTTATTTATCAGCTTTTACTTTAAAAGTTGATTATATATATATATATATATATATATATATATATATATATATATATATATATATATATATATATATACACTGAATAATTGTCTACTGATTATTTTGAAAAAATGGGTAAATGGGGGTCCATATAATAAGTAAAATTTATAACAAATACTTCATACAAATCCCCTTAATATTTCAACAACATTTATTCATCATTATTATAACCTGTAATATTAACAACTAGCTCGTTCCCAAGAAAGAGGGGCTTTCCGATAAGGATTTCTCCATATTGACGCGTAATTAGGTGACCAAACCCCTTTCCTAGACAGAACTTTCTAGACATTATTAATTATGCAAATAATAATATGAATAACTTGTCATCTAAATTATTGATTTAATAATATAAAATATTATGCAGATGATACTGTAAAAATAATAGAATCAATAATGTGAGATACTATGCAGCAATTGTAACGACCCAGAAATACGGATCCATTGTAAGATAATTTTATTTAATAAATAATGAATAAAATTATATTATTTGTTATTGTTATGTGTTAGTAAGATGAATGTCGTTCTATGACCTAAAAACGTCGGAACGTCGTAGTATTTCGACTACGTGAGAGAATTAAAGTGTTTGAATTTCCAAGACAAAAATAAAAGCTTTTTGAGAAATTCTCCAAAAAACACTATTCATCAATTTCTGCTTGGGAATTATTTTTGAACTTCCAAGAAATACATAATTATAGAATATCGAAGTAAGTTGGATTATGTAATAATAATTCAAGTCTGGAAAATGTAATTTTATGCATGCGAACTTAATTCGAGAATGTTAGGGAAAATAAAGCTTTAAAGAATTAAAGTGATGATCGTATGATATGTATGTATTGTACGAGGTAACGAATACAAGTTTGATACGATGTATTATATGAGTATGTATGAATGATGGAATATTTTATATTATGAATTAGTATACGAGTTAGAATACGAGAATAATACATAAACAATATTTTATAAGGCTTTTAGCTAAAGGAGATGGACTTGTAGTATTGTTTAGCAAATTGTAAAGTGCAATAGAATTGAATGTACAAGTCCAACTGTTTGTTAATGTGAAGCCCAATTAAGTTTGTTAATACAAGCCCAAAGCTTAAGTTAAGCAAATTAAACCTAAGCCCAAGCTATGATCCAATGGGTTAGGGTGACCCATGGGGCAACCCATGATAATGTGGTTAATCTTAGTGACCAAGATATTAATGTGGTGACCAAGTAATTTATGTAATGTCCAAGCAAAAGAAGTAGGGAGCAAGTTAACTTAGTTGCTAGGTAATGAATAGTAAGGAGGTTACAAAGGAGGTGGGATGTGGCTTTTGTCCATTACTCCCTAACTTAGGAAATGTGATGCCCCCAAATTCAGATATTTGAAACCTGAATTTAGTGCTTTATGATACCATTTCTTTGAGCGGAATAATAATAGTATTGTCATAAATATCAAATTTAATTAAATATCAGAGTTGTCTAAATCCCAGGTACGCGACCTTAAATCATTTCATTACATGATAGATAATAATATCATCATCTTATTTAAGTCTAGCTATTACATAAGATAACACAACTTATTCTGATAGCTTTCCTTTCCCTTTGTTTCTGGCAGAGCCCTCTGGTTGATCATACTTAACTGAAAACATTTAAATTAAACAAGAATGAGCATTTGAGTGCCCAGCAAGTAATAGCAAATAATAAATATTAGCTGAAAGGATTAAATGTTTTCTTTGAGTGACATTTCTACAAGGAAGCAATAGTTGTGAAGTAACTGAAACATTTTTAATTAACATACCAATTCCATTTCAAATTTTTAAAACTACGTACTGACTATAAATAGAAATCAGTCGACAGACTACGAACATTATTTTCTATTTTTGAAAAGGTTTAACAGAACTTCATCTGTGAACTGTCATAACTTACGGGCATGGGGGTGATCAGCCTGTTATGTCCTGTATTGATCAATACTACATACAAAAACGATATTCTCGTTCATCATAACCGCCTTGGGTGCACAAAAGTTTCCCAGATTTGGGATGTTCATACTTAGCCTGAATCCGAACCAAAATAAGTTGGCTGGATATCATTAGGGTTCTATCATGTTCAACGATATTCTTAAATCTGTGTCTAGCCGAGTCAAATAGCTTAGACGACTTTTAATTAAGGTATACATACTGAAAATCAACAAACATGTATCAATATGTACAATAATTATTCAAGTGAGGACACTTGTATAACCATACTTAGAATTTAATGAACAGAATATATATATATATATATATATATATATATATATATATATATATATATATATATCTGAATCTTATAGTCATACGGTACTGTTGCCTAAATTTTTAATAGCACTTTACCACGCAAGTATACGCGTTCAATTGTAATATTCAGCAAGCAAGGATATCGTTCCCACGAGGAAATAGACTAATATTTATCAATTACTAATTCTAATGCACTTAATCTTATTTTAAACTAAGAAAATTTTGTTTGTGATTTGAAATTTAAACTTAACAAACTAATTAATTAAAATCAAAATTTCACAAGAATAACTGCAGATTTAACAGGTTAAGATTACAACTTCCCTTGGTATTTCATTCAAACTAACTTACTTCCCATTTAAAATAAATCAATTAATATGAATCATTATCCAAGAATGCTTTATGAATATTCACGCACTTCATCCAAAGACACGTGAAGAAATCCTCCTAAATCCAATCTTTAAGATGCGGAATTACAAGGATCACCCCAGTTAATCAACTCACTATATTCCTATGTGAATCAAGTTAATTAGAGTTTACGCATAAATTCTTTCAATAGATACAAAAGACACATAGGTATATTCCTATCCTACACGCTAATCATATTAACCCTATTCAGATTATATGAACAGATGTTATCATATCTAGATCTCAATCTATACTCCATCTTCCAATTTTACATAGATTATCACAGTAATTGTTGGCCAAACAATTAATCAATAAACATAAGATATAATAAACAATTCAATAAAAACCAACTTTCATCCAATGGGAAGCTCGCAATTTAAACTATATACCAAGTTCCATTGCAATCTTAATTAAAATTTATTTCATGAGAATAATAAAGAAAAACATCATCCAAGTTAATAATCAAAACATCCCAGATAATTACAAAAGATAAAACTAGAAAAGAGAAGAAGAAACTCTGAATTTGCTCTTAAACTCTCTCTTAGATCTTTTGCCTTTGCAATTCTCCTTCGTGTTTTCCTCGTTGTTCTCTCTGCAAATCTCTTGAAAAATTGATTGATTGATTGCAAAATTCGTTTCTCCTCCTTTTTTAGAGTCCTCTCCTATTTGTATTGGTCTCAGCCCTCATTCAGACTCCTATTTGGCTTCAAAAACCCACTTGACATCAGAAAAAACGCACATCTTTACGCACTTAAGCGCCTAAGCGCTCATCATAGGCTATTTTCAAGCGCCTAGGCGCTTGACCAGGACCACGTAATTACAGAAATGCCACTCAGCTTTAAATTTCATGATTTTGACCTTTTTCTTCTCCAAAATGACCACTTTGTCCCTCCTGCTCCAACCTTCAACAAATAAACACAAAACACATAAAAAGATCCTAAAAAATAATTAAATGTAACAATAATTAAGTTTAATAATATCGGATTCATATGTATAAAACCTACTCATCAGGTACTGATAAACAATGAACGAATAAAGTTTTGGAACTAGTATGCATATAAATGATTGGATACATAATCAATAACAGTAGAGTTTAATAATTTGGCATAATGATAGTATAATTCTAAACTTTCTTACTCATGTCCATTGCATAATGTAAATGCAAAGGTTAATATTCTTGCTCAAGCAAAAAGAATGTAGGAACTTGCCTGGTCTGCTGCTTACAGAACTTAGTTTTATCTTTAATTCAACGACATATCATTTATAAGATTGTTCAATTGATTAGAAAATCATATCATAACACATAGTACTGTTATTTATAGTCGATACATAACCTAATCACATTGTCACATAGATATATTAGTCATTAAGACACAAAGAAACACTTATACAGTCAAATTATATAGGTTTGGATCAACTTTGGTCACATTTCGGTGTACCGACGGCTTTATCGGGAAATTATCGAGTTTAAAACTCTAATCTGTATCTTAAATATTAGTCTGGATACTTTAAATATCAATCATAGGACTTATACTAATTTTTAATTAATTATTATAATTTATCATGATTTTTCAAACTCTTGAATCATTATCAAATGATTTAAATATTACATAATTCTATTATCATAATATTTAAATAATATCCAAACATTAATGAAACCATTTATAATAACTCAAAATATTTTAAAGTATTAATATTACCCTTAAATGATTTTTAAAAAATTAAAAAAATCATTTTTAAACAATTACCATTAATATTTAAATATTAAGGTATTATTTATCAAAATATTAAAAGTCATTAATTATAACTTAAATTATTTTTAATTCATTTATACCCTTTTTAAATGATTTTTAAATAAATAAAACTAATTTTAAACTATTTATTTAATATTATTATTAAATGAATCTAATATCATTAATATTAAATAATTAATGAAATTTACCTTAAAATATTGAAAGTTATATTTTATAACTTAAAATATCTTTAAACTCTTTATTTTTATTTAAAATTATTTTTATAATATTAAAATCATTTTTAAACTAATTTATTTAATATACTTATTAAATAAATCTAATATCATTAATATTAAATAATTAATGAAATTTACATTAAAATATTGAAAGTTACATTTTATAACTTAAAATATTATTAAATACCTTATTATAATTTAAAATGATTTTTAATATAATAAAATCATTTTTGATTAATTTATTTAATATATTTATTAAATAAATTAAATATCAATAATATTCAAATAATTACTAATATTTATGAAAAATATGTCAAAATATTAAAAGTTAATTTTTATAACTTCAAATAATTTTTAAAAACTGATTTTATAATTTTTATAATTTATTTTCTATTTTTAAATGATTTTTAGATTTTAATATAATTAAATTTAATAAATCTGTTGCTATAGCCTTTAGCGACAGTAAGTGTCGCCTTAGGTGTTCTTGAGGCTCAAGAACATTCATAGGCAGTTATCGAGTGACCTACTTTGACCAGTGATCATTCATTGTGTAATGTGTTTCTGGGCTAACTATCGATCCCTGCTTACAGAACTAATGTAACACTACATCATTCAACAATAAACATGGCCAAATATCATAACACAAAAGAGATCTAAGCATGCAAAGTGGTTCTCAGAGTTATTCATGTTCAACCATGCTACTTTGACCGGTTACTACATTCTGTATGTTTTTCATTTAGGTAATATAAAGGCATGATATTGTAGATCACATAACCGACTACAACTTAGATGCAACAAAACTAACAAAGAAACAACAACAAGCAAGATCCGAGGACACAAAGTAATTGTCAGACGCTTCTGAGCTAATCTGGGTTACCCAGAAAACCGAAAGTCATGGTGTAATAACCCGGAATTTTGAATAATCAAAAATTTACGAATAATTTTTTATTATTATTATTTAATATTGACATTGACTGTTAATATTACACGGTGTATCTGTGATACGAGTCTCGAGTAAAGGTCAATATGTGTATTGACTGATAAAATTAGAGTAGAGTTGTGTTTAACAGATTTTTAAAAACCCTAACCCTAAGTTCGGATAAGGATTCGATAGAAAATACAATTAAAATAATTATACTGTTGAATATGTGTTTGTACTGTACGGATTTAATGACCGTTGATTGACTGGATTGGGTTTAAATTTTGTAAACCCTAATAAGGGATTAGAAACCCTAATCTCATACATAAAAACCTTAATGTACTGTTAGAAACCCTAATTTCAAAATCGAGAATTATAAACCCTAAATTAGGAAACCCAAATTCTATTTGGCAAACCTAATGAGTTCATTAAACTTAAATATGATTAGAAAGCTCTAATTATATTTTTGTATATTAATTTTTTATTTAGAAATCCTAATTGCATTTTTAGAAATTTTATTTTCTAATTTATAAACCCTAAATTTGAAATTTGTGGGAATTAGAATTTTTAAACCTAAAGGGTTCAAACCCTAAACCCTAACCTAAACCCAAACCCTAAACCTAAGGGTTTGTGTAAATTCCAAGAATGCCATTAAAATAATTAGATAATGACCAAAATACCCTTTTTAGTTTCTTTAATTAGCTAACTTGCAAAAGTGGCTATATCTTTAGTAGGTAACCAAACATATTGACTTATGTGACAAAAATCTCAGCCAATTCAGCTCCATTTGACAGCACATCATGTATTCATTGCATCTAGAGATTATTTAAGAGAATTAGAGAGAGAAAATCACATAAATGTTGGTCATTTTCTCCCAAGCTCTCACCAACTCCCTCTCTCACTAAACCTACGAAAATTAGAAGTGTTTCAGTCATTTTAATCAGCCTTAGGTCAATCAATAACAGATTGAAGGATTAAGATCAAGAATTGGAAGCTTAAGGTATAAATCAAATTCTTTATTTTAATCTTTGTTGCTTAAGAAAATTTTGTGTTTTAGTGTTTAATCTTGTGTTATAAGATGTTTTTAGTTGTTATATGATGATCCATGATGGATCAATAGCATCAAAGAGGGTAAAAATTATGTTTTTCAAAAACTATCCAAGAACAAAATCTGTGGTCTGACAAGCTAATGTCAGGCGCCACAGATCGTTGCTCGTTTGTTGTTTTTGTTGTTTTAAAGCTTTACTTTGTAGCCTGGTATATGGTCTTTAATCTGCAGGTGGTAGTATAGCTAAATGATGTCTAGATTTCATTTTATTCACGGTCAAAGTCGGTTGACCGACGTTGACAAGCTGTAAATCTGGGTAACCCAGAACTATTAAATCAACGTCTGACAGGTTTTTACGACGTCCAGATCTGTCAGAATATTTGTTGTTTATTGATGTTGTTGATTACATGTTGTAGCCTGATAGATGGACTTTAAATCCATGCCTTTATATTTCTTAAACAACAAATATGTTGTACGAAATAGATGGTCAAAGATGCACGTCTGAACACAAAGTCATTTTCTGGAATTTCTAGAAAAATGAAGAACACGTTTTTCTGACAAGCTTTGATTGAGTCCTATCTTATGGATCTGTTGATGTTAAACTGAAATGTTGCTTTGAGAATGTTCTATGACATACTTACTTCATGTTTGAACCATCAAACCACATGGAACAAGATCAGAACCTATATATAATCGAGCACCAAAGTAGGTACTCGAAACTGTTTAAGCCCAGAAAACACAGGAGCTGTCTGACAGCTAGTTTGGATGGCTATAACATCATGATCGATTGTTATATGAACGAGTTTTTGATGGATAATTGTAGTGTTGTAAACCTAATACAAGACCAAAGTCTTAGATCGAACAGATCATGCAAGAACAGAACATTAAGGTCGGTCAAACCATGCACCATGAACACTGACCTTGTCAGTGTTCTTGAGGCCAAGAACACCTATAGCGACAGAATGTGTCGCTATAGGCCATTAGCGACGTATTAATTTATTTATTTTCTGATTTTTCCGGTAATTAATTAAAAATAGAAAATAAATTATAAAAATTATTTTCAATTATGAAAAATAATTTTTGACCAATTGGAATATTTTTCTTTAATATTTATAATTATTTAAATATTAAAAGTATTTAATTTATTTAATTAGTATATTAAATAAATTAGAGAAAAATGATTTAATATTATGAAAAATCATTTTAAATAAGAAAAATGTTTTTAAAAATATTTTGAGTTATAAAATGTAACTTTTAATATTTTTGGAGAATTTTCATTAATAATTTAATATTAATGATATTAGATTTATTTGATTATTAAATTAATTAAATAAGATAAAAATGATTTAAAAATCATTTTAATTGAGAATAAAGTGTTAGAAAATATTTTAAATTATAAAATATAATTTTCAATATTTTTTGGAGAATTTTCATTAATAAATTAATATTAATGATGCTAGATTTATTTAATAGTTATATTAAATAAATGAATTAAAAATGGTTTTATTGATTTAAAAATCATTTAAAAATGAGAAAAATGATTTAAAAATATTGAATAACTTTTAATATTTAGATAATAATTTCATTAATATTTATATATTAATGATGATGATTTAAAAATGATTTTAAATACTTTAAAAATCATTTAAGTGGAATATTGTTGATTTAAAAATATTTTAAGTTATTAATAATAACTTTAATATTTTGACAAGTATGTTATTAATATTTGGATATTATTAAATATTAATAATGACATGATTAATTGATAATTAAATCATTTAAAAATGTTTCTGATATTTGAAAAATTATTATAAATTATAATAATTGCTTGATAAATTATTAAAAGGCTTCCGAAAAATATTATTATTAATAATTGACTTATCTGAATAAATATTGAAGCTTAGAGACCAAGTGTAATAGACAGATAACTGTGTTAATTGTCAGATAGGGTGACCAGAACACCGAGAACGGACCGAAGTCCAACCAGACCGAAATAGTTAGACTTGTTAAGTGTTTATATAGGTTATAAACACTGTTGTGATTATGTGCTAATGTGTTTAGGAGAAGGTTTAACTGTAAATTACAGTGATGTGTGTTGTGAATTATTGTACTAATTGTGAGATCGACATTATTGATTATAGGTCTTACGAGCGCAGTTAATTATATTGTGTAGCAGTAATCAACGCGAAAGGCAAGTTTCCTAACTCAACTTGAGTTACTGTTTTTCAAGCATGGTAGTGAATAATTATTGATAGTTATTCACATCTATAATGATTGTTGTAATTCGCACGTAGTGCAATCGAATCATGTTCTATTATTTGAACTAATTATAAATTATGTCTCAACTAATTATTTATGCGAGACTAATATTTGTTAAAGAATGAAAGGTTCTATCCATTATGAACTGAAATGTTATTGGAAGATCTATGCCATTGATTTCGGCTAGATTAGCATTGTTATTAATTATTGAAATCCTAGTATTTCTTTGAAAGTAATCCAAATCATATTGTTGTGGTACAGACTCATGAAGTAAAACTGAGATGAACAAATTTTATTGTCGTAAATCGACATGTGCACTATTATTGAGTATTATGCATAATATAGGGTACAAAGGAGTTGGCCACTCCAGGTACTTGCAGAAGAGTATAGTTTAGTTTTGATAACTAATTTATATTCTTTTGGTAATTTAGTTTTAATAACTAAATGAATCCTCTATTAGTTCATGATCCTCTGTGATCACTCAGCATAAAATCTGGGTGTATCCCACATTATTGAATATTGTTGAAGTATTGTTAATTCAATTGAATATTATTGAATCTTTGAAAGAATTGTACTTTTCATATCGAATAGGTTATTTAGTATTAAATAGTAGAAAGTTATTATTCAGATTGAATTATTATTTCGTTATCTCGAAATCGTTTGATAATCGTTGAAGCTCTATTCAATCTAGACTCTTCTATTTCTGATTCATATATCATTTATTGTATATTTTAACTTGCAGGGCAAACTTGTTGCTCACCCTTGCTAAATAAAATATTTCAGCTAGGAACGAGGAGGCCAGCGGGGCTAAGCGAAATAAAGGCAAAGGCATAGTGCTGGAGTAGTTTTATATTAAGCATATTTAATATGTTATTTTGTAAACCCTTTTTGTTTATCGAAAGGGTAAAGTTTGTAATGTTAAGGTTAGTTGACCTGGGATGATGTTGTTAACTTAATAACTAATAATATGTAAGTTTATTATAATTAATGAATGGGTAGTTAGATGTTATTATATTGTGGATCGTGAGCACCAAACTCGGGTGTCAGGTAACCCGGATTTGGGGCCGTCACACATGGTCGGTCAATGGGGTTTGACCACCCATAACATTCATTATGTGCACGATCTGAGCTAGATTAAAGTTCGAGAATACATACCACATGTCATACTACATGTTCCAATATCTAAACAACAAAAATGATAACCAGATAAAGATCTACATGATTTTGCATTCGGTTGTCAGACCACTTTTGAAAATTTCCCAGATTTTGGAAAAACTTAAATTCGAGCATATAAATGTTATGGATCCACTATTTAGCAACCCATATCATTAAAAGACACTACAAACAACATATTTAAACATCTAAACATATCATCTAACATGACTTTAAGGATCAAATTTCTAGGGTTATGTTTATACCTCTTATGAACAAAATCTTGAATATGACTTTTTGATCTGTTATGGGTGAACTTGGGACTTGATTAGGGACTGGTCTAGCAACAGAATTTCGGAGGTTTGAAGTTGAGAGAGTCTTGGTTGAGTATTGGTGTATAAATGAGCAAGTTAGTAACGTTTCTCTCTCTTTGATCTTATATAACATGGTGTAATGCTCATGGTTGATCATGTATATCTGATTTTTATTGATTAAAGGCTATTACTAGACCACATGGCTAGCTAGAGTTGGTCACCAACTAAAGTTATGGCAATTTTTACAAGTTATCTATTAAATAATGCAAGAAGGACAGTTTGGTCATTTGGTACTTACTTTTAGTGGCAAGGTTGTTAATTCATTTCTAAACCTTAGGGTTTAATCCTAAGGCTTTTTAAACTCATTATCTAGGTTTGTGTAATAAGGGCAAAATAGGAATTTTAGATTCTAAAAAGGTGAATTAGGGTTCCGTAATTAAATTAAGTTTCTTAATCACATAGGACTAATAAATTAGGCTAAGCTTGCTAAATTAATAATTAGGGTATATAACTTAGCAATTAAGGTTTAGATTAAGTAATTAGGGGTTCTAAATATTAATTAGGGTTTACCTAATTAACATTTAACATAAAAATGGTCAGTATTTACATAACACATAGCTTAACAAATCTTACAGTCATAATATACTTGTAACGCCCCGAAATTCGGTCTATCTTCACACCCGAATTCCGTACATCACGAGTACATCATTCAACCAAACATACATCAGTATATACTGAAATATAATAAAATACATTCTAAATTCCCAAGTTCTAAAACCTTATAACCTTTCTCATTACAAATAATGATAATTTCATTATTCCTTTCATCTTACAAGAGTGACTTTTATCCGCCACCAAGGATACATAACAGTTCATTAAACTAGTCTATAGTTTAATTTTCATCTTTCTACACTATAAGTATTCACTTGATCTTTTCGCTCATTCACATTCTGAATGGCACTTCATCTGGATACCGTCAGCTTGATCTTTACGGGATCCTTAAATTCGTCTAACCGTCGTTCGCTAAAAATATTTTTCATTTAAAGCAAGTGTGAGCATTCAATTGCCCAGCAAGTCATAGCAGTTAAACAAATAACTTCAAGAGTTTAACATTCCTCTTGAAACTTTGATAACCGAACAAAGTTTATGAAGTAGCTTGAATAATAGGAATAATCTCGATTCCTATCATTTTAAAACATTAGTCACATTCACTTTGAAAAACTTTCATTATCTACTCTCTTTCATATACATTCTGTCTGGCTAGAATGAATAGCACAGACTTAACAATAATGGTTCATGTATAAACAGAACATTCTCATATTCAACAATTCATATCATAGAAACACCGTAGTGTTCACATTGTGACACAAGGCCTCATACACTCTACCACCTTGCACAAATATCATACATTTGCACATAGACAGAACTTCTCAAGTTCAACATCGGAGAAGTTTTAGAAACAAGCATTCATTTAAAATATGAATGAAGTTAGGAAACTTTCCTTACGCACAGCTACAGCTTACGCTGAACTGCTCATTCCAATCCCTATAACACATAAGGAAATATCACATACACCAATTAGTCATTTACTTGACTTACGCATTGGTTTACTTAACTTTACTTCTTAAGGTTCGCGTTCTTGCAATCTAAGTTTAAGCGACCAACTTTTATTACCATTCTACGGCTTCATGACATACGGAGATGTCATACTCAATACGTTCATCATTTTTGATGATTTGCATTCTTATCTTCTTCTTATAACTTCTCTAGGACTCAGCACACATCGCTTCTCTGCTGGTAGTCCATATGGTACTTTAAATGGTTTCCCACAAATAACCAACAAACAATTTCCCGTCTCATCTACACTGCCATCACAGTGAGTTAGATCGGTTGCTAGTTTCGTATATACCTTCGCTCTCTGAAGGAATTGTTTAGCCCAGCTCCCATATGCCAACCATCAAAGGTTACGACTGTACCGTAACCTAAACTCATCTTAACTTATCCGAACTATTAAACTATAATGTTCGTTAAGTCAATTTCTTATTCCTTATTGCTTTCTAGCAAGTAATTGTCATACCTCAGGACTCATTCTTATCCAACTCACATTCGGCTTAATTTCATTAATCTTATTACTGTTCGATATGGCTTTCTCGATACCATTCATATCATACTTATTACCTTCATCAACGTCTATGTCATACAACCAGGGTATACATAGCACGTTCGTCCAATGCGAATACGATTCATGAGGATTGTTTACGTATTCAACGTTCACGTTGCTCATCTCTTAACCTCTCATTCAACCTTTACTCAAGGTTTTAATTGCTTTCGATCGTTATCCATCCCATGAACCCCATGTTTATTATTCTTTCTTAATGTCGAAGCCATACAGATCATTGTATGCTAAGACCAATCGTTCATCGCAACAACATTGCATTCACAGCGTCAAATATTATTCGTCACTTTCATCACTCAACGTCTAAGGAATTACAATCATCGCAATCCCTCACGTTCGTTTATCACGACTACGGTCCCCAGTTAACGGTTCCGTAACCCACGTCTACATTCTGTATATTTAATCTCGTTTAATCTTTTTTCGTTCGACCTTCATCAAAGGTTTAATACACTTGATTAAGTGTTACATTAGTTAAACATTATGTTCATATTTCTTTCTTGCACATCCCCCAGCATTTGAGCACTTAAAAGCTCATTACTAGCCTTTTTTCCCTGTACCGGCGCTGCGGCTCCATTCTCTTCACTAAGACTCGCGCTACAGCGCGAGTTAGTAGTGTTTGGCTCTCCGGTCTGGCACTGCACCACCACCTTACCAGGCATGTCTGGCGCCGTGGCGCCAAGCTCTTCTTCTCAAATTTTTTTCTAAATGTTTACTTCATTTTGAGACGCTTACTTTCCGATTTCATAACTTCTTCGTTATAACTCGGAACGAGGTTGTTCCAAAGCCATTTTCTTCCTTATCTTATGTACTTTGATAACCCATGGACAAAACTTTGTTCTGAATCCATTAACATGCCTTTTGATTGGCTTAATCTTCACCCTTCGTTCAATTTAACATTTAAAACATTCTTTGTTCGTTCGTCCGTAATTCGGTCATCCGAACTCAGAACTCGTTCGTTCTTGAGTCTACGTCTCACTTTTTCTATGTTCTCTTACTTTCTTATGAAAACCTACCCGTTCGGGTTTATTTACTAACTTTCTAATTCTCGCTCGTCTTTTACGAGATTTTTACCATAACTTCGTTATAGCTCCATTTTAATCCGTTCTTCATGAAAGTTTCTACTGTTTCTAACCAAGCAATAAGCATCTAACTTATATGCGATGGTTGTAAACTTGTCCATGAATAACAATTATACTACGATGGTTTTAAATTTGTCCATCAACAACGTTCTTCCTGTTCTTCGCGTGTTCTTCGCGTTCTTCATTCGTTCTTCATTTTTAATCGATATTTTGGATTACGATTTCACTTTTTATTCGAATTTGATGTTATAGAATATTATTCCTTACTTATTTAACCTACTCATTCATAATATTCATTCGGATCACTCAAAATCCTTACGAATCTTACACTTCCTTAAGAAATTTATTTACTAAACTTCTAATTTCTTATTTCTTCTTTTCTTATGATTTCAACCATATGAAATCATTTCTAACATCCTTTACTCCTTATTCTCATAAAGCTATGTTTTTGAACATAAAAACTTAAAGAAAATTTCTAAGAGACTAGGTTTCGGATAACCTTTCTCCTTTAATCTTCCTCTGTCGGACAAAGTTTGCTCACGAGCAAGCTTTTCTTCCTTCTTCTCCTTCTCTTCCCCCATCCGAGATCCCTCTCTTTCTCTCTCAGGTGATAGGATTTTCAAAATCCTAAACAAATGAGCTTAAGCTTTGTATTTATATATTTTCAAGGCTAGGGGTATTTTAGTCTTTTCACCCCCTAACCTCCTTATTATTCACACCTCCTTACTATTCCAACCTCCTTACTATTCACGTAGCTTCCCTTGGAAGCTTCGTGCTTCTGTCTTTCAGATTTTGTCTGACAGTTCGAAAACTGCGATTCTCGGAATCCAAATATTTTTGGATATTTCGTCTTTCCTTTACCGATTAAATATTACGTACTCTTCGGATTTCCGAAAAACTAAAAAACACTTTTTGGTGTCAAGCGTTTTCCTTCAGGTTTTCCCCTAACGTAGCTAAACGAATGAAAAATACATAACAGTACTTTTCAGTCATTTTTATTTTATCCAATTTTTGCACGTTTTTCGAGAAAAAACTTTTATCGACTTACTTAATATTTCATGATATATTATCATCTAATCTTTCGACGAAATGTCATTCTGACATACTGAACTCTCAGAATGGCTTAGGTTATTCAAACCCTAACCCTTAGGTTTCATTGAGTGAATAGTGCCTATTTCATCTTTTTCCCCGGAAATATTTTGTTCTTGGAAAATTTTTATATTTGTCCTAAAAATTCTTACATGTTCAATCTAGCTCGTAGCCAGGATCCTCCCGATTAATAATCATTCTAGGTTATAGAACGATTAATAAACACATAACACATCATAATATTAATAAAAATTTATTTTATTAATAATTAATTCTTTAATCTTAAATTCTGAACAATCCGGATTTTTCGGGTTGTTACAAGACTTCTGTACTATAGCTTATCAGTAATGCTAGGGTTTTGCACTATTTTACTGTAATTGTTCCACACATTAATATTACACACATATCAAACATGATTATATTACTGAAATATAAATAATATTATATTATTATTCTCATTCCTTATTCAAAATCTAGACTTAGGGTTTTGAATTTATATCTGACATAACCCTCATAGATACCATTATTAATTAAGTTAAAATATTTAGCTTAATTAATATAATAAATACATATCATAATATCCATATCATATATACAATAATCATATTTTCATGGAAAATAAATAATAAATATTTTTATTACAACATAATTTTATTATAAGAATATAATCTATAATGATCAATACTTTTTAAAAAGAATTTACAATTATTCATGTAATAAATAATTTTATTTATCACATTTATACATATACTTTACTTTGCACATATTTCCACCCTTATCTATATATAAAAAAAATTATTCGCAAAATTTCTTATTGAAATTATTGGGTTATTACATTCACCCTCCCTAATAAGGATTCCGTCCCCGAAATCACCGCTTTAACACCTATAGACACTAGGGCAAATAGCATACGCAGTCATTTCAAGTAGATCTCGATCATATTTGATCGAACTGATCCTTAACTACTCAACATAAAACTTGTCTATCTGATTATACGAAAATTTGATTTCTAGCTGAACTCAAATTCCTCCTTCAAAATTTCTTTATAACATAATTTACTTATATTTAAGAAAAATCATATATATAAAAATATAATTCATAAGAATAATACCTGAATTTCCACCCCTGGCTGCTACGGTATCATGAACCGTCATATTGAAGACTCTTGCGGTTGATTTTGTCAAAGTTCGTCCCGTTATCGCCAGTGTTCCACTGCCTTTTCCCGCATTCACGCTCCCTATATCCATTTTTCTTTTTGGACGGTCCTTCACCTTATGCTCCATGGATCCACACAAAAAACACCCATTGCTCATCCTAGGATTGGGGCAGTTAGGAGAGATATGTCCCTCCTGACCACACTAGTAGCACACAGATTTACCCTTAAGACACTCACCTGAATGACTCTTCCCACAATTCTTACACCGCACAACCTGATTTTTCACACCTTTCTGCTTGATTTGGACACTCCCAACATTGCTCCACTTCCTTTTCTCACCCCTACTTCCACTACCTACTTCTACCTTCCTGGCTCCCTCACCCTTATTCTTTCTCTCCTTATTGTAGAGGCTCATGGCCTCACTTCCACCTTCAGCTATGATAGCCTTTTCCAAGAGTGCGACAAACATATTGATCTGCAACACCGCCACCTTATTGTAGAGCCAGGGTTTTAGGCCAAACTTAAATCTCCTTGCCTTCCTTGCTTTCGTATTAACTTGATACGAAGTGAACCTAGCTAATTCATTGAACTTTGCGGCATACTCTACAACTGTCAAGTTCTCCAGCTTCAATTCTAGAAACTTCACCTCCATCATAGCATGTACACTAGCCGAGAAATAGTTCTCAAAGAATATCGTCTTAAACCTAGTCCATGCTATCATTCCTTCTCATGCCCTAGCTTGATTTGCCTCCCACCAGAAATTTGCCTCTCCTTTCATCATATAGGTGGCAAAAGTTATCTTTTGCCCCTCATCTACCCTAGCTACTACAAACGCTTTTCCTATTTCTTTAACCCAAGTTTGGGCTTCTATCGGGTCATTGGTACCTCTAAATTCTGGCGGTCCTACTACCTTAAAATCCTTAAAGTTCATAAATCGATTGTCTGGCTAATTTCCTGACGTTGGCATTCCATTCTGCATGGTCTGAGCTACCATGTTCGCGAAATTCTGCATCAGGTCTGGTTGTTCTCGTCCAGTATTGTTGACAGATTTTTCTGCCCTTTGGTTTTTAGTTTGACATCTTGGCAGCATTTTCTAGTTAAATAAAACAAAATCTATATTTTATTAACTTACATTCTAAACCTTATCGTATAAGTCTAATATTTCAAACTTATTCCATTAATCAAACATAGATTCATATTCATTCATAGTACATATTATAGCACATACTGCTTTAAACATTCGATATCCCTTTGTGACCATAAAAGTCAGGAATCGTCACCACAACTTACACCAAAGTTGGGATTATTACATTATACACGCACATTACCAAACATACATAATTAAATATTAATCCTACTTATTTCCTACACCGCTTTCCTGATTCTGGACAACCTTTCGCTTGATGACCTTCTAACCCACAAATAAAACATCAACCTTTCTTAAAGTCAGAATAACGAGGAGAGGTATGTCCCTCTCGGTCGCAAATATAACATATCTTTTTCCCTTGGTTTTTATCGGATTTTCCTAAGTCGTGGTCTTTTATCTTTCTTTTACCCTTCTCGGTTGGAGCTGCACATGATTTACTGATTTTGGCTCCCATCTGATCAATTTGGATTTTAAGCTTATCTTGTTCTTCCATTGTTTCTAGTAAGGCTTTTCGCAACTGACTATTCAACAACTTTTCTATTTTCCACAACCTTTCCAGAGAAGAAAACTTGTTCCTTAGATTCTGCAGCTCCGTTGATGTCTGATCAGCTTCAACTTTAGTGTCTGAATCACTATATGTTAGTTCCAACGTTTCTGTGTCCGGTACTATATTTTCCAAAATGATCACCTCATAAAGGTTATCTTCAACGTGAGTGTCTACTTCAGCCATTGGCTTTAATATTGGCTCCTTCTTTACGATCTTAGGGTATCCTAATCCTTTTCCTCCAGACATCTACACATAAATTATCCTGATTAACATATAATATATACACACAGCAAGTAAAAGTTTTATATAAGCTATCTTTTATTTTTGTTTGACGATGAATTTATTCGATTCATCTCCTTTTAAACTCTATATGAGGTATTTGTACTTTCAACATTTTCCTCTGCTCTAAGGTTATAGCCAAAGATTTACCCCCACCTATGATTTCTAACCCTAAAGGTTTGATACCAACCTGTGACGCCCCCAAATTCAGGTACTTGGAACCCTAATTCAGTGCTTCACGATACCATTTCTTTGAGCGAAATAATAATAATATTGTCATAAATATCAAATTTAATTTATATACAAGAGTTGTCTAAATCCCAGGTACGCGACCTTAAATCATTTCATTGCATGATAGATAATAATATCATCATCTTATTTAAGTCTAGCTATTACATAAGATAACACAACTTATTCTGACAGCTTTCCTTTTCCTTTGTTTCTGGCAGAGCCCTCTGATTGATCATACTTAACTGAAAACATTTAAATGAAGCAAGAATAAGCATTTAAGTGCCCAACAAGTAATGACAAATAATAAACATTAGCTAAAAGGAATAAATGTTTTCTTTGAGTGACATTTCTACAACGAAGCAATAGTTGTGAAGTAACTGAAACATTTCTAATTAACATATAAATTCTATTTCAACATTTTGAAACTACGTACTAACTATAAATGGAGATCAGTCGACAGACTATGAACATCGTTTTCTATTTTCGAAAAGGTTTAATAGAATTTCATCTGTAAACTGTCATAACTTACGGGCACGGATCAGCACGTTATGCCCTATATTGATCAATAATACATACCAAAATGATATTCTCGTTCATCATAATCGTCTTGGGCGCACAAAAGTTTCCCAGATTTGGGATGTTCATACTTAGCCTTAATCTGAACCAAAATAATTTGGTTGGATATCATTAGGGTTCTATCATGTTCAAAGATATTCTTAAATATGTGTCTAGCCGAGTCAAATAGCTTAGACGACTTTTAATTAAGATATACATACTGGAAATCAACAAGCATGTATCAACATATACAATAATTATCCAAGTGAGGACACGTGTATAACCATACTTCGAATTTAATGAATAGAATATATATATATCTGAATCTTATAGTAATACGGTACTGATAAATAATGAACGAATAAAGTTTGGGAACTTGTATGAATATAAATGATTGGATACATAATCAGTAACAGTAGAGTTTAATAATTTGGCATAATGATAGTATAATTCTAAAAATTTCTTACTCATGCCCATTGCATAAAGTAAATGCAAAGGTTAGGATTCTTGCTCAAGTAAAAGAGGAAGAATTTAGGAACTTTCCTGGTCTACTGCTTACACAACTTAATTCTATCTTTAATTCAACGACCTATCATTTATAAGATTGTTCTATTGATTAGAAAATCATATCATAACACATAGTAATGTTATTTATAGTCGATACATAACCTAATCACATTGTCACATAGATATATTAGTCATTAAGACACAAACAAACACTTATACAATCAAACTATATAGGTTTGGATCAATTTTGGTAACATTTCGGTGTACCGACGGCTTTATAGGAAATTATCAAGCTTAAAACTCTAATCTATATCTTAAATATTATTATGGATACTTTAAATATCAATCATAGGACTTATAATAATTTTTAATTAATTATTATAATTTATCATGATTTTTCAAACTCTGGAATCATTATCAAATGATTTAAATATTAGATAATTCTATTATCATTAATATTTAAATAATATCCAAACATTAATGAAACCATGTATAATAACTCAAAATATTTTAAAGTATTAATATTACCCTTAAATGATTTTTAAAAAAATTAAAAATCATTTTTAAACAATTACCATTAATATTTAAATATTAAGGTATTATTTATCAAAATATTAAAAGTCATTAATTATAACTTAAAATATTTTTAATTCATTTATACCCTTTTTAAATGATTTTTAAATAAATAAAACTATTTTTAAACTATTTATTTAATAATATTATTAAATAAATCTAATATCAATAATATTAAATAATTAATGAAATTTACCTTAAAATATTGACAGTTATATTTTATAACTTAGAATATCTTTAAACTCTTTATTTTTATTTAAAATGATTTTTATAATATTATAATCATTTTTAAACTAATTTAGTTAATATAATTATTAAATAAATCTAATATCATTAATATTAAATAATTAATAAAATTTACATTAAAATATTGAAAGTTACATTTTATAACTTAAAATATTATTAAATACCTTATTCTCATTTAAAATGATTTTTAATATAATAAAATCATTTTTAATTAATATATTTAATGCATTTATTAAATAAATTAAATATCAATAATATTCAAATAATTACTAAAATTTATGGAAAATATGTCAAAATATTAAAAGTTAATTTTTATAACTTACAATAATTTTTAAAAACTGATTTTATAATTTTTAGAATTTATTTTCTATTTTTAAATGATTTTTAGATTTTAATATAATTAAATTTAATAAATCTGTCGCTATAGCCTTTAGCGACAGTAAGTGTCGCCTTAGGTGTTCTTGAGGCTCAAGAACATTCATAGGCAGTTATCGAGTGACCTACTTTGACCAGTGATCATTTATTATGTAATGTGTTTCTGGGCTAACTATCGAGCACTGCTTGTAGAACTAATGTAACACTACATCATTCAACAATTAACATGGCCAAATATCATAACACAAAAGAGATCTAAGCATGCAAAGTGGTTATCAGAGATGTTCTTCATTTGCTGGGTTACCCAGAAATGAAGAACAATTCGTGAGGTCCACTTTGACCTTCTACTACTTACTGTTCTTGTATCCGTTTTGTGATCTAAAGGTTCTAGGTTGTAGAAAACATGTAAGACAACAATTTTATTACATTAAAACAGTATAACAACGTTACAGCAAGCCAATTTACGCCAGTCAAAGCATGTCAGAAACCGTGCTCATAGGTTTTTTGGGTTACCTAGAAAATCGTTATCATGTTCAACCATGCTACTTTGACCGGTTACTACATTCTGTATGTTTTTCATTTTGGTAATATAAAGGCATGATATTGTAGATCACATAACTGACTACAGCTTAGATGCAACAAAACTAAAAAAAATAACAACAAGCAAGATCCGAGGACACAAAGTCATTGTCAGGCGCTTCTGAGCTAATCTGGTTTACCTAGAAAATCGAAAGTCATGGTCGGTCAATGGGGTTTGACCACCCATAACTTTCATTCTGTGCACAATCTGAGCTAGATTTAAGGTGCAGAATACATACCACATGTCATACTACATGTTCCAACATCTAAACAACAAAAATGATAACCAGATAAAGATCTACATGATTTTGCATTCGGTTGTCAGACCACTTTTGAAATTTTCCCAGATTTTGTAAAATCTTAAATTTGAGCATATAAATGTTATGGATCCACTATTTAGCAACCCAGATCATTAAAAGACGCTACACACAACATATTTAAACATCTAAACATAACATCTAACATGACTTTAAAGATCAAATTTCTAGGGTTAGGTTTATACCTCTTATGAACAAAATCTTGAATCTGACTTCTTGATCTGTTATGGGTGAACTTGGGACTTGATTAGGGACTGATCTAGCAACAGAATTTCGGAGGTTTGAAGTTAAGAGAGTCTTGGTTGAGTATTGATGTATAAATGAGCAAGTTAGTAACCTTTCTCTCACTTTGATCTTATATAACATGGTGCAATGCTCATGGTTGATCACGTCTATCAGATTTTTATTGATTAAAGGCTATTACTAGACCACATGGCTAGCTAGAGTTGGTCACCAACTAAATTTATGGAATGTTTTATAAGTTATCTATTAAATAATGCAAGTAGCGCAATTTGGTCATTTGGTACTTTCTTTTAGTGGCAAGGTTGTCAATTCATTTCTAACTCTTAGGGTTTGACTCTTATGGTTTAACCCTAAGGTTTCATAAACTCATTATCTAGGTTTGTGTAATAAGGAAAAATAGTAATTTTAGATTCTAAAATGGTGAATTGGGGTTCCTTAATTAAATTAAGTTTCCTAATCACATAGGACGAATAAATTAGGCTTTATAATGTACTAATCACCATAAGCATGCTAAATTAATAATTAGTGTATATAACTTAGCAATTAGGGTTTTGATTAAGTAATTAGGGTTTCTAAATATTAATTAGGGTTTACCTAATTAACATTTAACATAAAAATGGTCATTATTTACATAACACATAGCTTAACAAATCTTATAGTCATAATAGACTTCTGTAATATAGCTTATCAGTAATGCTAGGGTTTTGCACTGTTTTACTGTAACTGTTCCACACATTAACATTACACACATATCAAACATGTTTATATTACTGAAATATAAATAATATTATATTATTATTCTCATTCCTTATTCAAAATCTAGACTTAGGGTTTTGAATTTATATCTAACATAACCTTCATAGATACCATTATTAATTAAGTTAAAATAATTAAATTAATTAATATAATAAATACATATCATAATATCCATATCATATATACAATAATCATATTTTCATGGAAAATAAATAATAAATATTTTTATTACAACATAATTTTGTTATACGAATATAATCTATAATGATCAATACTTCTTAAAAAGAGTTTACAATTATTCATGTAATAAATAATTTTATTTATCACATTTATACATATACTTTACTTTGCACATATTCCCACCCTTATCTATATAAAAACAATTATTGACAAAATTTCTTATTGAAAATATTGGGTTATTACAGGAAATCCTATAAATACCAAGCTTTGGATTTCATTATTTAATTTTTCATTTTCATCCAACACTTTCAACTTATTTGTTAGAGAGATTAATCAAGAATAAGCTAAACTTCCATTGTTAGAAAAGAAGAAGAAAAGCTAGTTAATCAAAGGTAATGATCCTATGTCATTAGTCTTCCATCTCTACCATTGTAGGTTGATAAGAGAAGTGTGGATTAATGGACATGTATGCTAAGAAATGACAGGAATGAAGAATCTATGGACTTAAGTCCTAATATGCCGAGAATAAGCACTTTGTTCATAGAAAAGCTATGAATTAAGGAAGAACTTTTAAGACTTGTAACATGTTTTCATACATGAAGTTAGTATGATAAAAGTATGGAAGAAAGATGGTTAAAAGACTTAAACCATCATAAGCCATGTGAAACAAAGTTATATGTAGTTTATACTTTGATAAGCTATAAACTCATGAAGAATAAGTCATAACTTATCATAAAAATAAGTTGATGTAATATGTAGGTTAAGATGTCAATATGATGGATAAAATCCATTTAAAATGATGAACAAATCGTAAGTAAGGAAGTTATGCCGGAATTCTCACGATTGGACGATAATCGTCGAATTCGTGAAATTCTCATATTAGAAATCAAATTTTCAATGTCTGGTGCACAGAGTTGGCGCCGCGGCACCAACCCAAGGCATAATAGTGGCGCTGCAGCGCCGTGTGCAATGTTTGGACCTTCTATAGTCTCACGTCACAGTGCGGCTTAGAGAGTATAGAGTGGTACCGCAGCGTCGGGTTCGACCCTCAGCTACTGGAAACCCGCGCCACAGTGCGAGTTGTAGTGTAATGACTGGCGCCGCAGCGCCAGACTTAAGGAGTGCATAGTAATTAATGGTTGCAAGTATAGTATGAATGATAATTGATTAACAAATACAGTAAAACTTAAGTATAACATTGTAAGGCATTGTTAAACCTTAAGTAAGATACATAAAGATTGATGATATTCAATTGAACATGAACGTGATTACAATATAAAATATAAACGGCAAGTCGGAACCAATAGTAATAAATCTAATACAGGATTAAATTGAGAAAAAGGGTAAGATTCATTAAGAGCCATGTAAGTTTATTCCTGACCTAACGTGTTATGTGATGTGATCATCTACTGTAGAGACCTTAAAGACTTAAAGTGAACATGTAATAACCGTAGAAGACGCTGAAGGCAAGTATTCTAACCCTTGTCTATGTTCAATCTAGACAAGCTTTGTGATTCATGTATTCTTACGCATGAATTGATGTATGATGAAGTCAAAACCAATTTTTTCGGCTAGACTTAAGATGATTGGATTTCTTATAATCTATTTAAGTATGGTTAATGTTTTACCAAGCTATATTGGTAAGGTTTTCAAATGAGGACTGAGTATGATAAAAATGTGTTGTCGTTAAACGACATGCACGTGACGTTTCCACAACTTAAACGTACATACGTTTAATTAATATAGGGTTGCTCAACATAGAGTACTATAGGCTGATCACTTAGACATGTTTGTAAGAAATACCGGACTTACGAACTTAGTGTCGGGATATCCTTTTTAAAGAAAGTATGAAATGCTCAAGGTCTTGGACTGGAATTGATGTTTTACTGAATATTGTCATTGTAAAACGTTTCAAAGAAAAAAGAAGTGCTATTTTGAATTATCGATAGTACTTCATAACTATTGTTCAGTTATTAAAGATATATGGTTTGTATGATTCAAGCATATTGTTAAATGGAATTGTTGTACTCGCTGAGCTAGTTATACCCATTCTTGATTAAACCATATGAATAGAGCTATGACCGAACGGACCGAATGATCCGGTAAAGATAAAGGCAAGGCTAAGGCGCACCCGTAGAATACTTATGTAATAGTATAGGTTTGAAATGATAATATTTGATATTATGACAAGAAGAAATGTAACGGTTATAAAGAACCTGGGGAATGGTAATAATGATTTTCAATATATATAAGACATATTCATTCTTTTGAGGCATTTCGATTGAATGTTTGTGTGAACTATAGCACCGTGGAGCACTATCTATCGGGTTAGAAGATATCCATATTTGAGGGCATCACAGGTTTGTATCAAAGCATTAGGTTATAAAACTTTAGGGGGGGGGGGAATTAAAATCTTAAGTCATAACCTTAAGAGAAGTGAAAGAAGTAAAACAAGAAATTAACCCTATAAAAATGCATTATATATATGTTATGTGTTTTTATTATTCTACTGACGTGTACTAATCAAACTTAATTGTTTTGTTGTAGATGTCAGGTGGAAATGGAATGTATATAGATGTACAGGTAGACAGTAAAGAATCGGTTAACCAGATAGAGGTTATACCGAATCCGATAGTAGAGGAGCCGGAAGTAGTGGTGATTGAGTCCGGAGACTCAGATGACCCCGATCTGATGTCGGTATTTGACGACATGTTAGAAGAAGAGGTGGAGGTAGTGTCCTTCAACCCTATGACACTTACAGAAGAGACACCCCAAGGGGAGTCTATGATGTCACTGTTCATGACAGTGTTAGACAGGAACCTCCACTATTGTCAGGAGGTGAAGGAGCTAAGATCAGAGCTCCAGGCTGTCTTACAGGATAAGACAGATTTGTAGTCGATGTGGGAACAGGAACACAACGAGCGAGTTTTAGCCAAGGACAAGGTCCATAAGCTAAAGTAGAAGGTATTTGAGCTCAAGGGGGAGCTAAAGACCAAGAAGCAAAAGATAGTTAGAATGTCCTACATTCATAGGAGTTCTTATAAGGATTTCCAGCAGTAGGTGGCTGGATATCCAATAGAAGCTGAGCAGACTCGACACACTATCAGTCGTGATGTTATCGCTGGTCTGGCCACAGCAGATTTTGATAATGCCTTAAGGCAGATGTAATCTAGTAGTAGTTAGAGTGGAATTAGATATGTAAATATTGTGTATCTAGTAGTAACGTAAAACCCTCTTTGTATATTAAAGGGTAGTCTTTTGTAAATCCCAATTTTTAGAAAGCATCTGCGGGATAGTAATGTAATCAGCTTAGGCTGTGTAATGGCACGATGTAGTATTATACTACAATGAATGAATCAATATAAGCCTTTTTACGGAACATATTGAGTAATAGATGTTGAAGTTATTGTTTAATTTTGAATAATAACTAATAAGAAGGGAATAATAATGAAATGTGTTATTTATTGTAACAACAAAATGCCGGCAAGAAGAGGATAATAAAACCAATGTGCTAATGTAAATCAATCGGAGGGAGGTCCGGTTAACCCAATGCAGGAATTCGTTAACTTAGTAACAGTCGAGTTTAATAGAAATGGGGATAATATCCCCATAAATCCTGGAGTAGTACGAGCTACTACATTCAAGGATTTTAAAAGTGTGGGTCCGCCGGAGTTCAAAGGAACTACGGACCCTATAGAAGCCCAAACGTGGGTGAAAGAAATTGAGAAGGCATTTGTCATAACAAATGTCAAAAAGGGTAAGAAGGTTGCCTTTGCAACCTATATGATGAAAGGTGAAGTCAATTTTTGGTGGGAGGTTAACCAGGCTAGAGCTGGTATAGAAAACTTAACGTGGGTGAGGTTCAAGGAGATATTCTTCAAGAACTACTTTCCCACGAGTATGCAGGGAAGAATGGAGATGCGGTTTCTGGACTTGAAACAGGGAGACATGACGGTTCCCCAATATGTTGCCAAGTTTAATGAACTGGCGAGGTTTGCTCCACACCAAGTGGACACCGAGGATAGGAAAGCTCGACGGTTTGAGTAAGGCTTGAAACCCTGGCTCTATAACCATATAGCTGTGTTCCAAAGTACTTCCTTTGGGACTATTTTAGAGAAGGACATAATCACCGAAGGTGGTAGCGAGGCTTTAAGCCAGTACCGCAAAGACAAGAAGAATTAGGGGAAGGTTGATGGGGGAGTGAAGATAGAAGGAGCCAGCGGGAGTGGCGAGGGATAGAAGAGGAAAGTGTTTAACTCTGGGGATACCAGAGTTAAACAATGAGATACAAAGAGGAGAATGGAGGCCTGTAAAACCTGTGGGAAGACTCATATGGGAGTCTGTCTCAAGGGGAAGGCCGTATACTATAATTGTGGACAGGAGGGGCACATTTTGCCTAACTGTCCAAGTCTGAAGAAAAATCACGGATGCTTTGTGTGTGGGTCAACTGACCACATGACAAAGAACTGTCCGAAGAAGGGGAGGGATGGGAATAAGGGCGCTAATAGCGCTAAGTTAGCTATTAGTGGTCCAGCACAGTCGGGTAGGCCGTTGGCCCATACCTTTAACATGATAATCCAAGATGCAGCTGCATCAGGGGACGTAGTCGCAGGTATTATTCTGATCAATGACATCAATGCTTATGTACTGTTTTGATTCGATTACTACTTATTCGTTTATATCATGTGATTTTGCTAAACAATTAGGATTATTTCTCGAAAATTTGTCTATACCTTTAAATATTAAGGTAGCAAACGAAGAGATAATTCATGTTGAAGATATTCATAGGAGTTGTTTGTGTGACATACGGGGTTGTAAATTATCGGTAGATTTAATACCGATAAAGTTAGGAGAATTCGATGTAATTCTCGGAATGGATTGGTTGGTTAACCATGGGGCAATTATGTATTATAAGAAGAAATGTGTGAACATTAGAACGTTGAGACAACCTCAATTAGTATTTTATGGGAATAGATCGTCGGGGCGTTCATGTTGTCTTACCATGACACAAACTGGGAAATTATTGAGGAAGGGATGTGTAGTTTATTTGTGCCATATTGTGGATACCCGGAGAGTGGTAGCAACCATGGAACACATACCTATAGTTAAAGAATTCACGGATGTATTTCCAAGTGAATTTCTGGGTCTTCCACCGGATAGGGAGACCGAGTTTGTAATAGACATTTTTCCAAGAGCAGCACCAGTTTTTAGGGCTTCGTATCATATGGCGCCAGTAGAGATGAATGAGTTAATGGTACAGTTACAAGAAGTGTTGGATAGAAAGTACATACAACCGAGTATTTCACCGTGGGGAGCACCGGTACTATTTGTAAAGCAGAAGGACGGATCGTGAAGACTTTGTATCGACTACAGAGAGTTAAACAAGTTAACGATAAAAAATAAATACCCATTGCTCAGGATCGATAATCTTTTTGATTAGTTGAAAAGGGCTAAGTATTTTTCTAAAATAGATTTAACGACGGGATATCACCAATTGAAGGTTAGAAAGGAGGATGTACCAAAGACAGCATTCAGGACTCTATTGCCTCCTTTTTAGTATAAACAAAAGGACTCAAACTCATGTAAGCATACAAGGGTCAACAAGTAGTACAGAGTAAGAAAAGTATCAATCCACGAAGAAAGGTTTTATATCTTAATTATCATACATCAATTATTTCACTATTTTTATATGCTTAAACGAATAATTCACAATTGTAATTAATTCTAAACTCAATTATTAATTAAAAATACAATACTAATTTAATGTAATCAAATTTGGAGAGAATGAGATTCTAACTTCATTCCATACTTCATCTAACTATTACCATCATGTAAAGCTTATATATTCATCATGGACAATTAGCCAAGAGCACAAAAGTAGACATAACCATTTTTCATTGAATTATGACCTATTTACATAACCTCCACATTTGATAGAAATCATGTAATCGAAAATATTACCAAAATCACTATATTTCTATGTGAAATTGCAGCAATAATGAATTAAAGTGCAGGCCCTTACATTACTACATAAGGTGAAAGAGTATATTTCTATCCGGTTCACAAATTACAAAGCTAAATAATTCAGCCTCATAAACGTATGCTATTATGATTATACCCATACTCATATTTCATTTTTCAAATCCATATAAGTATACACAATGAATGGTGGTCAATCATTCTTACACTACGCTCAATCATAATAGATAATCCAATGATAAACATACAAACAAACAATCAGGCATGTAAGTATAGACTACATATCAAAATCCATTAGAATTCCATAATGGAGTTTATTTAATTTATGAACCAAAAGCTATTATTGGATTGTAGTAACACATGGAATTAAATAACACAAATGAGAGATGAAAGAGAATTGATTAAACCCAATTGTAGAAGTTGTTCCAATGTGTTGTTCCAAATCATCAATAATCTCCAGAAAATGCAAAATACACTTTATTTAATTTTTATGATCACATGCTTAAACTCTCCCACTCTAGCTAATATGTAAGAACCATAATGAATAATACGAAAAACTAATAAAAAAAACTTCGTTCCACACGTCTCTGGTGCCAACCATATCGTTCAGATAAACTAAAAATGCTCAAATTTCAAATTACAAAATAAGTCAACATATAGACTATAGAGGACTCTCGTGGCCGCGCGTGATCCCAGTATAAAACGTGTGCGGGCGTGTAATGTGTATGACTGTCGAGGCTCTAGCGTGGACGCGCGATTCTCCTACTCGTTTTAGGCGCGATCGCGCGTGGGTGAAATTTTAGCTTCAACAAACACACAGCGCGGGCGCGCGAGAATGGGCTTATTTAGCAGCGCGGTTGCACTGCTTATGTGTCCTATCCATGATGTTCTGCTGTTGCTGCTGCTTGTTCATTGTCTTTCCTTTATCTTGACTTTTCTACATAACGCTCATCCACAGCTTTAGTTCCTCATCTACACATGTTCCTCTTATCATGCCTTTGCTAATCTCATACCACCTTTCCAATGCCGAACCATGCCATTTTCCTGCATTTCCATACCATAGAAGTTCTAATTACGAGTATTGCAAAACAAACATAAAATACAAATAAAACAAAGTAAAAACTACTTAAAATGAGCATAATTCTTGTGAGTTGGCATCCAATAAGTAGGTATAAAACCTATTTATCAAATACCCCCAAACTTGAACTGCTGCTTGCCCTCAAGAAATGTAAAAAATAATAAACAATGCAATGCAACTACCTGTTATGCAACTAAACTATGAAGCAAATGAGTCCAACATTTTTCCAGCAAAAAATAGACTTCCAATCTAATATGCCTCAGTGAATTATCCAAATTCAAGAATAAAATTTCAAACTAAGCTATAGACATAATATCATACAATCAAATAATCCATACTTGCTATAAAGATATCATGTGTGTGTGTTGTGTTCACCAAAAACTTGATAGAGGCTAAGAATACACGTGTTAAGCTGCTTAAAACAGAAAATTGCAGTCTAAATCAAGATCATGTATACTACTGCAACAAAAACTAATCCAACATATCAATACAAACTAAGGTTTAACAATGGGTTTAAACTGCTTTTTTTTACACATGAGGGCGATTTTCGCTCTTTCCCGCGGTTTTTATTGCTACTTTTTTTATACAGCGAGTGCGTTTTACGCTCCATCTCGCCCCTTCCAATGAGTCAATAATTCAGCTCAAGAAGGTTTCAAGATAGATTTTCCTTTTTCTTTTTTTATACAATAAGCATACCCATGTGTTCCCAAAGCTTGATTATCAATGTTTTCATAGTCTAAGTCCATTTTCTACACAATTCTATTTTTAAAAGCCACATTTCCTATTAAGCAATAAAAACGCATTACTCTTATACCAACAAGCATTTGTGAACATGTATGTGCGAACCGAAAGCATCTAATCAACTTCCATGGATTACATCATGTAAAACATTATAGCTAAGCTCATGTTATCCATTAAATTCAACAATCCATCAAAACTCAATTTCATCATTGGCTGGACTCAAATTCCACAAAGCTAGAAATTCGGGACATGCAACTAACATATAACTAACACATATAATAACGACTAAGAACAAATTTTTTTTTTGTAATTATTAACTAACACATAATCATGAAAAATAAAAATTTTCTGTAATTATTAACTAACACATAATCATGCAAAATAAACATGCAAAATATAAATAAACATGCAACACTACATGCAACTACCCTACTACCCACTACCCCCAAACTTAATATATTCATTATCCCAATGAATGAAGGTATAGGGTTAGAAGACACCCCTACTGATCAGCTGCACCACCCTCTTCGGGTGGTGAATCTGGTGGTGGAAATGTCATGGTTGTCTCAAATTGTGGCCACTCGAGCATAATACCCTACTGCAAAAACACCTCCGCTAGTGACCTCGTCAAACCCGTAGCAAACGCTGCAAAATTATTGTACATAGCATCGACCTTCCGCTCCAACCTTCAGAGCTATCGATCATCAGTAGCAGCAGTGGCTTGAGTCGATGTTCCTGCTTTATTCATCTTTGAGGGCTGCGATGATGGCGTAGATGAAGTGAGATGAAGGATGAAACCCTTTCCCCTTGGGTACGGGGTACCTCCTGCCCAATCTTCGAATCTTGCTATGGTGGCATGAGTAATATCCAGACTAGGGCACTGTAATTATTCGTCTTTCCATCGAACTCCTGCTCTAGTACACAAATGAGCCACGATTGATGCATGTGGTATATTTCTCATAGTGCTTCCCCGCATGTATCGCAACATATTCTGATTAAGGAGGTGACCTATGTCAATATCTTTTCCCACAATAATCCCCTTTAATATGATTGCTCGTTCAACTATAATGTCATTCTAATGGGATGATGGCATGAGTTTTGCACACAAAAAAAGATTCCAACCCTTTGTATAACGATTAAGAGTTGAAGCCGAAAAGGTCTTGGGCTGATTAGTGCTAGGCTGTGCAAGTCCATTGTGTCCCTAGGATACATAAATCAGTAATAACGACATCCAAGTCTGTCTCCATGCATCCTGCCTCAACCCAATTCGTTCGTCCAATTGGAGGATCGGGTAAATTGAACACGCCATGAATTGCCCTCGGTCTATAATCCACTTGAATCCCTCGGATGAAAGAAAAGCCATTCATTGTCTCCCGTGCATTTGCATAAAATTCTCGCAAAATAGCCATAGGTGCAGCCATTGGCGTAGTGCACACGCCATGCCAACATCTTTCCTTGATCATCTGCACCAATTGGCCATCTTGTGCCTCTGGCTTGAACCCTCGCTCACGCACGAATGATTTCCCCACAATGCAGGTAATACTCTATCTGTGCATCTAAGTTGACAAATTTAGAAAAGTCCATATTATCACCACTTTGGCTACTGGCAGAGGATAATTCGGGAGTGCAAGAGCGAGCACACTTTGGTCCCATTTGTACTGATGAAGAAGAAGAAAAACCTAATTGATGATATAGTGATTGTATTATCCGATAAACGATGAGCACCCCCAAACTTGTAGTCCAACGTAGCCACCGAAAACCCTATCTTTATCAGTTAAAGACTTTGAATGTGGGTAGGAGGCGGACGCGAGATACGCGTAGTGGGATGAGGAGTTATCACTTTTGAATTGGAACGGTTGTGAGTGAAGAGTCGTGCGTGTTGTGGAGAAAAAAAGGAATACGCACACTGTTATTTCAACTGAAAGAAGAGATTGGGCAGGTCACGCCTTTAATCACTTAAAAAAATTTCAAAACCCGGTCTAAGGGCGCGGCCGCGCATGTTTTGAATAGGAACATGGCGCGGGCGCGTGATTACCCTTGTTGTACAAATATATGGTGCGGGCGCGGGCGCGCGAGAATGTAAATCTTTCATGGCGCAGCTGCGCGGCCCTGCATTCTGCAATACAATTCCGCATCTCAAATATACCAAAATAGCAATGAATCAACTCCAATACACCTGCACAAACACCATTTATCACTATCAAAGCATGAACTAATGAATATGCAAGAATGACTATCTCAAAACTAGAGTCTCTATGCTGTGCTCAAACATCATCAGATGCAAATTTAGCTCCCATAGTACTTATGTAACACTAATCAAACTATAACAACTAATCATGAAAATGAAATAACAAATACAATCTAAACAGAATTAACAAGAGATAAAGATAGAAATAATGGTGTGCCTCCCATCAAGCTCTAAGTTAAACTCAATTAGCTTGACTATCTCTGACACATCATATTAAAGAAAAAAATGGAGGTTATTTTCTGTTTGTCAACCTTGCCACCAAAATAAGGCTTTAGCCGCTGTCCATTAACTTTGAACGGCTGGTCAGGGAATTTTTTGAACACCTCTACTGCCCCATGTGGAAAAACTATCTTCACTGTGAATTGCCCTGACCACCTTGATTTGAGCTTCCCAGGAAAAAGTTTAATTCTTGAATTAAACAGTAGAACTCTTTGTCCCGGTTCAATTACTCTCTCTATTATCTTGCGATCATGCCATTTCTTCACCTTTTCCTTATACATCTTGGAGTTTACATACGCCTGTAATCTAAATCTAGTCTAACTCATTGAGTTGGAGTAGGCATTTTTCTCCTACAGCCTTCAAATCAAAATTGAGCTTCCTAATCGCCCAGTATGCCTTATGCTCAAGCTCCATAGGAAGGTGACAAGCCTTGTCATAAACCAGCTAAAAAGGTGACATGCCCAATGGAGTCTTATAAGCAGTCCTATATGCCCATACAACATCATCAAGCTTTAATGACCAATCCTTTCTTGCGGGGTTCACAACTTTCTCCAAAAATTCTCTTGACTTCACGATTTTAAACTTCTATTTGGCCATTAGTTTGAGGATGATAAGCTTTAGCAATGCGATGATTTACCCCATACTTAGCCAACAGAGCTGTGAACTGCCTATTAAAAAAATGACTGCCTTCATCACTAATGATAGCCCTTGGAGTCCCAAACCTTGTAAAAATACTCATGTGTAAAAATCTTAAGACCACTTTGGCATCATTCATTGGAAGAGCTGCCATTTCCACCCACTTTGAAACATAATCAACTACTAACAAGATGTATAGATTTCCACATGAAGAAATGAAATGACCCATGAAGTCTATCCCCCAAACATCAAAAATTTCCACCTCGAGGATCGTGTTCAATGGCATTTCATTCTTTTTCGAAATATTCCTAACTCTTTGACATCTACCACATCTCTGGACAAAACTGTAAGCATCCTTGAAAATTGTCGGCCAATAGAATCTTGCTTATGACACTCTAGCCGTTGTTCTCTCTCCACTGTAGTGACCGCCATATAATGACGCATGGCAATCCTGCAAAATCCCCTCTGTCTCACAATATGGAATGCATCTTCTTATCATTTGATCAGCACATTATTTGAATAAATATGGTTCATCCCATATAAACCACTTCATATCATGCAAAAATTTCTTCTTTTGATGACCAACTAAGTCAGAATGGACCATCCTACTCACCAAGTAGTTCGTATAGTCTTTAAACCATGGCACTTCCCCTTTCACCACAAATAATTGTTCATCTAGAAAGGACTCATTAATTATAGTCTTGTCATCTACCTCCCTTCCCGGATTTTCCAGTCGAGATAAGTGGTCCGCCATTTGGTTCTCAATTCCCTTTCTGTCCTTAATCTCTAAATCAAATTCTTGCAACAGAAGTATCCACTTGATCAAACAAGGCTTTGCATCCTTCTTTTCCATAAAGTGTCGAATAATCACATGATCCGTGTACATTATCACCCTTGTACCAATCAGATACGCTCAAAACTTGTCAAAAGCATACACAACTACCAGTAATTCCTTCTCTGTGGTGGTGTAGTTCAACTGCACATCAGTAAGGGTCTTGCTTGCATAGTATATCACATGAAAAATCTTTTCCTTACGTTAACCCAAAATAGCCCCCACAGCATAATCACTGGCGTCACACATCAATTCGAATGGTAGGTCCCAATCCGGTGCTGTAATTACTGGTGCTGGAGTTAACCTCCTCTTCAAATGCTCAAATGCAGACACGCAATCCTCTTCAAACTTGAACTGTGCATCCTTTTCAAATAAATTGCAAAGTGGTTTTGTTATCTTGGGGAAGGCTTTAATAAATATGCGGTAAAAGCCTGCATGTCCTGGAAAACTTTGAACACCTTTTACTAAAGTTGGTGGCGGCAAATTCTCAATAGTCTCTAATTTAGCCCTGTCCACCTCAATTCCCTTCTTTGACACTGTATGTCCCAGAATTATTCCTTCTTGTACTATAAAATGGCACTTTTCCCAATTCAACACCAAGTTTGTCTCAACACATCTTCTCAAAACCATCACTAAATTTTCAAGACACAAATCAAAAGAATCCCCAAATACTGAAAAATCATCCATAAATACCTCCACATTATGCTCCACCATATCCGAAAAGATAGCCATCATATATCTCTGAGAAGTGGTTGGGGCATTGCACAGACCAAAAGACATCCTTCTGAAAGAAAAAGTACCATATGGACATATAAAAGTTGTCTTTTCTTGGTCTTCTGGAGCTATAACAATCTGATTATAGCCTGAATATATGTCCAGAAGGCAATAATACTCATGACCCGCTAGTCTGTCCAACATCTGATCCATAAATAGCAGTGGAAAATGATCTTTCCTGATAGCTTTGTTAAGACTGCGATAGTCCATGCAGACTCTTCACCCCGTCACTGTTCTTGTCAGAATCAACTCATTGTTCTCATTAGAGACGATGGTCATACCACCCTTCTTCGGTACATATTGTACCGGGCTTACCCATAAACTATCTAAAATAGGATATAAATGCCAGCATCTAGCCATTTCAACACTTCTTTCTTAGCCACTTCCTTAATCATATTTTCATGGAAAATAAATAATAAATATTTTTATTACAACATAATTTTATTATACGAATATAATTTATATTGATCAATACTTCTTAAAAAGAATTTACAATTATTCATGTAATAAATAATTTTATTTATCACATTTATACATATACTTTACTTTGCACATATTCCCACCCTTATCTATATAAAAAAATTATTCACAAAATTTCTTATTGAAAATATTGGGTTATTACAGAAAATCCTATAAATACCAAGCTTTGGATTTCATTATTTACTTTTTCATTTTCATCTAACACTTTCAACTTATTAGTTAGAGAGATTAAGAAAGAATAAGCTAAACTTCCATTGTTAGAAAAGAAGAAGAAAAGTTAGTTCATCAAAGGTAATGATCCTATGTCATTAGTCTTCCAATTCTACCATTGTAGGTTGATAAGAGAAGTGTGGATTAATGGACATGTATGCTAATAAATGACAGGAATGAAGAATCTAAGGACTTAAGTCCTAATAAGCCGAGAATAAGCACTTTGTTCATAGAAAAAGCTATGAATTAAGGAAGAACTTTTAAAACTTGTAACATGTTTTCATAAATGAAGTTAGTATGATAAAAGTATGGAAGAATGATGGTTAGAAGACTTAAACCATCATAAACCATGTGAAACAAAGTTATATGTAGTTTATACTTTTATAAGCTATAAACTCATGAAGAATAAGTTATAACTTATCATGAAAATAAGTTGATGTAATATGTAAGTTAAGATGTCAATATGATGGATAGAATCCACTTAAAATGATGAACAAATCGTAAGTAACGAAGTTATGCCAGAATTCTCACGATTGGACGATAATCATCGAATTCGTGAAATTCTCGGATTAGAAATCAAATTTTCAATGTCTGGTGCACAGAGATGGCGCCGCGGCGCCAGCCCATGGCATAATAGTGGCGCTGCAGCGCCGTGTACAGTGCTTGGACCTTCTATAGTCTCACGTCACAACGCGGCTTGGAGAGTATAGAGTGGCGCTGCAGCGTCGGGTTCCACCCTCAGCTACTGGAAACCCGCGCCGCAGTGCCAGACTTAAGGAGTGCACAGTAAAGAATGGTTGCAAGTATAGTATGAATGATAATTGATTAACAAATAAAGTAAAGCTTAAGTATAACATTGTAAGGCATTGTTAAACCATAAGTAGGATATATAAAGATTGATGATAATCAATTGAATATGAACATGATGATAATATAAAATATAAATGGCAAGCCGGAACCAATAGTAATAAATCTAATACAGGATTAAATTGAGAAGAAGGGTAAGATTCATTAGGAGCCATGTATGTTTATTCATGACCTAACATGTTATGTGATGTGATCATCTACTGTAGAGACCTTAAAGACTTAAAGTGAACGTGTAATAACTGTAGGAGATGCTAAAGGAAAGTATTCTAACCCTTGTCTATGTTCAGTCTAGACAAGCTTTGTGATTCATGTATTCTTACGCGTGAATTGATGTATGATGAAATTAAAACCAATTTTTTCGGCTAGACTTAAGATGTTTGGATTTCTTATAATCTATTTAAGTATGGTTAATGTTTTACCAAGCTACATTGGTATGGTTTTCCACATTATGCTCCACCATATCCGAAAAGATAGCCATCATACATCTCTGTGAAGTGGTTGGGGCATTGCACAGACCAAAAGACATCCTTCTGAAAGCAAATGTACCATATAGACATGTAAAGGTTGTCTTTTCTTGGTCTTCTAGAGCTATAACAATCTGATTATAGCCTGAATATACGTCCAGAAGGCAATAAAACTCATGACCCGCTAGTCTATCCAACATCTGATCGATAAATGGCAGTGGGAAATGATCTTTCCTGATAGCTTTGTTAAGCCTGCGATAGTCTATGCAGACTCTTCACCCCGTCACTGTTCTTGTCAGAATCAACTCATTGTTCTCATTAGAGACAATGGTCATACCACCCTTCTTCGATACATATTGTACCGGGCTCACCCATGAACTATCTAAAATTGGATATATAATGCCTGCATCTAGCCATTTCAACACTTCTTTCTTGACCACTTCCTTCATGATTGGATTAAGTCTTCTTTACTGTTCCACCGAAGGCTTGCTATCATCTTTTAGTAGGATCTTATGCATACATAAAGATAGACTGATCCCTTTTATATCTATTATAGTCCATCCAATAGCTGACTTGAACTCTCTAAGAACTCTTAGCCATTTTTCTTCCTAAAAAGATTTTAGTGCAGAAGAAATAATCACATGTAATTTTTAATTTTCATTTAAAAATGCATACCTCAAATGGTCTGGAAGTGGTTTCAAGGTATCTCAAGAAATAGCTTCAATTTCACTGATGATTCTCCAGCTTTATTTAATGGCTCAACAGGAGTTTTGAATTTCCTGAACTGTGGATTTGTGTCAAGTATATGAACAACTTCTTCACTCTCCTCACTATATAATTCTGAAGTTCCCAAAATAGCATTCCTCAATGGTTCATGATCCACCAAAGTCTTTACTTCATCATTTAGCACTTTTTCCACCAAATCAACCTTGAAGAATTCCTCTTCATCTGTCAAAAATTTCATTTCCTTGAATACGTTGAAAGTAACTTCTTGATCTTGCACTCATATTGTTAGTTCCCCTTTCTGAACGTCTATCAAGGTTCTTCCTATAGCGAGGAAAGGTCTTCCAAGGATGATTGGTATACTTCTATCTTCTTCATACTCTAAAATGATGAAGTCAGTCGGAAAGATGAATTTATCCACTTTAACCAGTACATATTCTAAAATCCCCCATGCATAAGTGATAGACCTGTCAACTAGCTATAGAGAAATATTTATCAGCCTTGGAGCCGGCAATCCAAACAGATTGAACACTAACAACGGCATCAAATTGATACTTGCCCCAATATCGCACAAGCATTTGTTGAAGCTCATCTTTCCAATTATACATGGTATTGTGAAGCTACCCGGATGCTTCAGCTTTGGAGGTAATTTTCATTGAAGCATTGCACTGCATTCTTCTGTCAAGGCTACTGTTTCAAAATCTTCTAACCTCTTCTTCCTTGACAAAATGCCCTTCATAAACTTTGCATAACTAGGCATATATTCCAATGCCTCAACGAAGATTATTTTGATCTGCAGCTTTTTAAATACCTCCAAAAACTTACTGAACTGCTTGTCTTCCCTCTCCTTAGGTAATCTCTATGGATATGGCAGAGGAGGGTGAACTATTGGTATATTATTCACAGGCTTCTCAAAAGAACCTTCTATATTCTTCACTTCTTGTTGATGTTCTGAACCTTCATTATTCAAACCTTCCTCATAATCATTTTCATGACCACGCAGCCACGCGTCTTCCCTTTGTAAAAGTGGTGCGGGTGCGCCATGTTGATTTCATGCAGTTTATTTCCCAGACCTCAGTGTGATTGCTTGACATTGTTCCTTTCCTTCCCTTCTTGAATTGGCCTCTATTGTACTTGGAACTGAACCTTGTGGTCTGTTGTTAAGCATGCTAGCTATCTGACCCATTTGAGTTTCCATGTTTTTGATAGCCACTGCTTGGTTTTTAATCATCACTTCAGTATTTGCCATGTACTTCATCATCATCTCCTCCATCTCTGACTTCTTTTCTTGCTGAGGTGCAGGTGATGGATGATGTTGTTGTTGAGAAAATCTAGTTGGATAGGGTGGTCTTGGTGCAAACTATTGCTGAGAAGATTGTGACTGAAATTGCTCTGATTATTTGACCAACTAAAATTTGGATGGTTGCAGTTGTTGGAGTTGTATGTATTCTGAAATTGACCTGGATCATTCTAGTAGTTTCTCACATATTGTACAGACTCTGAACTGATAGCACATTGGTCAGTTGAATGTGAACCTACACATATCTCACACACGAAAGCAACTGTCTTAGCCTTAGTCTCCGCCAAAGAATCAATCTTCTTTGCCATGGATGCCATCTGTGCTGACAATTGAGTGATAGCATCCACCTCTAACAAACCTGCAACTTTGGGCTATGGCATCCTGGCTGTAGGATTTTGGAAATCATTTGCTTCCATCATCTCAATAAGATTATAGGCCTCTTTATAACTCTTCGCCCATAAAGCCCCTCCTATAGCTGCATCCACAATAGGCCTTGACTGCCATCCCAATCCAATATAGAACGTATTAATCACCATCCAATTCGGCATTCCATGGTGTGGACATTTCCTAAGCATCTCCTTGTATCTTTCCCAAGATTTATATAGATACACCCTGTTGCTGCTCAAACAGGGAAATTTCTTTCCTCATTTTTGCAGTCTTAGCCATTGGAAAAATTTTGGCTAAGAATTTATGTGCTAGGTCTTCCCATGTTGTGATAGATCCTGAAGGTAAAGAGTGAAGCCAACTTCTTTCTTTATCCCGTAATGAAAATGGAAATAGTTTGAGTCTGTTTGCATCTTCTATCACCCCATTGTATCTGAATGTGTCATATTTCAATGAAACTCAATAGATGTTCATTCAGATCATCTATAGCAGCACCCCCAAACTATAGCGAATTCTGCACCATTTGAATAATGCACGGCTTTATCTTGAAAGTGTTGGATGCTATAGCTGGCCTGACTATACTTGACTGCAATCCATTAATATTTGGCATCGAATAAAGTCTCAATGCCCTGTGCTCCACTCTTTGTTCTTCTGCTGCCATGTTGGATGTTGTGGTCTTTAGAGTTGCTTGTAAATTTCTATGCACTCTTGTTTTCTAACCTCTTCTGTTAATGTTATCTTGAGCAGGTGTTAACTCGGAATTGGATGACCGCGTGTGCATAAAATATATACAAGTACCTGAAACACAAATAAAAACAAAAATAGAAATAAGATAAGCTTAGAATTGTCTAAGTCATACAAATTTAGTTTAAAATTGATGATAATAATAAAATTAAACGCATTTCCCCGGCAACGGAGCCAAAAACTTGTTGCATCCTTTTTAGTATTAACAAAAGGACTCTAACTCATGCAAGCATACACGGGTCAACAAGTAGTACAAAGTAAGAAAAGTATCGATCCACGGGGAATGGTTTTAAATCTTAATTATCATACATCAACTATTTCACTATATTTATATGCTTAAACGAATAATTCATAAATGTAATTAATTCTAAACTCAATTAAGAATTAAAAACACAATACTAATTTAATGTAATCAAATTTGGAGAGAATGAGATTCCAATTTCATTTCATACTTCATCTAACTATTACAATAATGTAAAGCTTATATATTCATCATGGACAATTAGCCAATAGCACAAAAGTAGATACAACCATTTTTCAATGAATTATGACCTATTTACATAACCTCCACATTTGATAGAAATCATATAATCGATAATATTTCCAAAATCACTATATTTCTATGTGAAATTGCAGTAATAATGAATTAAAGTGCAGGCCCTTAAATTACTATATACGGTGAAACAGTATATTTCTATCTGGTTCATAAATTACAAAGCTAAACAATTCAGCCTCATAAACGTATGCTATTATGATTTTACCCATACTCATATTTCATTTTTCAAATCCGTATAAGTATATACAATGAATGGTGATCAATCATTCTTACACTGCGCTCAATTATAATAGATAATCCAATGATAAACATATAAACAAACAATCAGGCATGTAAGTATAAACTACATATTAAAATTCATTAGAATCCCATAATGGAGTTTAGTTAATTTCTGAACCAAAAGCCATTATGGGATTGTAGTAACACATTGAATTAAATAACACAAATGAGAGATGAAAGAGAATTGATTAAACTCAATTGTAGAAGTTGTTCCAATGTGCTGATCCAAATCACCAATAATCTCTAGGAAATGAAAACTACAATTTATTTAATAATCTAGAATAAGAGAAAAGCAATTTTTTTGATCCCATGCTTAAACTCTCCCACTCTAGCTAATACGTAAGAACCCTAAGGAATAATACGAAAAATTGATAAAAAAAAAAACTTCATTCCACACGTCTCTCGTGCCAACCATATCGTTCAGATAAACTAAAAATGCTCAAATTTCAAATTACAAAACAAGTCAACAAACAGACTATAGAGGACTCGCGCGGTCGCGCGTGATCCCAGTATAAAATGTGTGTGGGCGCGCAATGTGTATGACTGTCGAGGCTCTAGCACGGGTGCGTGATTCTCCTTCTTGTTTTAGGAGCGGCCGCACGTGCGTGAAATTTTAGCTTCTGCAGACAGACAGTGCTGGCGCGCGAGAATGGGCTTATTTAGCAGTGCTGCTTCTGTGTCATGTCCATGATGTTCTGTTGTTGCTACTTGTTCGTTGTCTTTCCTTCATCTTGCTTTTTCTGCATAACGCTCATCCACTACTTTAGTTCCTCATCTATACATGTTTCTCTTGCCATAACTTTGCTAATCTCATACGACCTTGCCAATGACGAACCATTCCATTTTCCCTCATTTCCATACCATAGAAGTTCTAATTACGAGTATTACAAACTAAACATAAAATGCAAATAAAACAAAGTAAAAACTACTTAAGATGAGCATAATTCTAGTGAGTTTGCATCCAATAAGTAGGTATAAAACCTACTTATCATATACCCCCAAACTTGAACTACTGCTTGCCATCAAGCAATGTAAAAAATAATAAACAATGCAATGCAACTACCTGTTATGCAACTAATGTAAGACCCCAACTTATTATTAACGAAATTTAATTTTCTCTATTTATTATTTTGAAATAGTAAGGGTTGATTTGATTAATGTGGATAATTATGTGTAAAATACACAAATATTTCAAAATAAGCAAGTGATTATAAAATATTCATTGTTGTCGGGGAATATTCGTTTTGTCGTGGAATATTCTTGCTGTCGGGGAATATTCGTACGACGACGCAGTCTTTTGTGGGCCCCATAACGGAAAGCGATTGGATGAAGAAAACGACAAATATAAGTTGTTTAAAAATAACGACGTAGTTGTTACTATTAATACTGTTAAAATACTCGGTGGTTAAAACACAGTAGCACACGGTATTGCACCAATTAGTAATTCTTACGTAAGAAGGCATTATTCAATAATGGTTACAATAATTACTGTTCAGTATTTTATTTTATTGATTTAATAATTGTTGCGTTGATATTTTATATTGATGTTGTTTCAATAATTGTCATTACACAGTATTTTTTATTATCGAAGCAATAATTCATATTATCTTAATAATATTATTAGATAACATTATTGGCAATGTCTAGAAAGTTTTGTCTAAGGAGAGGTTTGGTCACCTAATTGCGCGCCAGTAAGGAGAAATCTTTATTGGAAAGCCCCCTCTTTCTTGGGAACGGCCTGGTTGCCAGTACTGTGATTCTGTAATATTATTTGTGAATAATTAATTATTGATTTATATTATGAGAAAAATATTAATTTTATGTGGATATAGATGGAGAAAATTTTTAATGTGACAATTGTTGAAAATTAATATTTTATCTTATTCTGATAAAATAATTTATTTAAATATATTATTATATTTTAATAATATTATAATGATGATATTTTTACGATGAATATGGGATATATGAGTATATGTGGAGGAGGAGTATTTTTGTTACCCAAAATATTTAAAACATGTTTTATGTGTCTGTGGACCCTATTTCTTGACTGAAATTTGATTATAGCCTGTAAAATCTCCCGTTTGTGGATTTCGGTTAATTTCTGTTTGAAATTTGGAAAAACTTTCTTCTGCAAAGTTGTAGAGAATTGAATTTCCTATAAAAACTCGCGAGATTCAAATTTTGTGACAAAAGGGCTATTTGTTGTGAATTATTGAAGTTCCAAAGCTCCGAAATAATTGATTTTTGGAAGTTTTAATTATTTTTTTCAAGAAAAATGTTTTTGGTGTGTTAAGTGGGTCTAGCATGTCTTATTGATTGCTGAAATCAGATCTCCAAAAGTGGGCGTATAGAATTTTAACAAATAATAATAATATTATATTAAATTTTCTATTTTGGTGTTCTAAACAATTTCGTATAAATAGGGTGCTTAGGTTAGAATTGAAAATCACACCAGAAACTGAAGTTTTCTCTCTCTATATTATCGAGCGTATTCTTGTGAGTATTTTGAGTATACTTTGAGTATTGCTATACGGTGCAAGTTCAAGTCATAGCCTATATCCGGTATTTCAACTAGAAGTACTGTCTTTCGAGGTAAGGGATATTATTTTTTTTAAATGATATTATTTCTTCTAATATCATTATCCCGAAGTATTGATCTGAACTTTTAATCAAATTTGGAACTTTTTGTGTCAGAGTTACTATTCAAGTATACGACACTATTCACGAATACGGCACTATTCATTGAAAAATGAAAATTTTCATTTTCATCTAAAATATCTATTGTGGATACTAGCTTTGATTGTATCCATGTTTTGATCATTCTTGAATTTTACACCACTATGATTATTTATGAGGTATTTTCGGACATGAAATAGCTGAAATACGAATCCTTAATGTTTATTCTTTTGTTTCACTAGATTCGATTCCGTTAAAATATTTTTCATCATCTTCAATCCTAAATGATGATATTACTGAATATCTTTGGCCTGTAGTGCAAAGATGAATGATTTCTTGATGAATATCTTTGGCTCGTAGTGCAAAGATGAACAGGTGTTGAGATGAACATAACCGACTGATTAATATCTTTGGCCCGTAGTGCAAAGATGAACATGTGTTTAGATGAACATGACCAACTGATGAATATCTTTGGCCTGTAGTGCAAAGATGAATATTTGATTCCAGATATATATTGATTGATGTTACAGGGATAAAATATCGACGATGAACTTCTAAATTCATATATAGAAGATAGTAGTTTGCATTCTCTACTTAACTCTTCTAATGAATTGTTGTTTCCGCTGCAGTTGTTGATTTAAAACTGGTTGTCTAGTGTATTCTATTAGATTTTTCCCTGTTGAAGACTAACGATAATTTGTTGTATATTATCTTAGTCATAATATTCTTTACTGGGCTAGTTGAGCTCACCCTTTTCCTTTTTGTTCCATTTTACTTCTCAGGAGGCGAGAATGTAGCGAGTACTAGTCGGGGTATGGAATGAAGTTTCTAAAGAGAGTTGTTTAGTAGTCCTCACCATTTTTGTAAAATAATCAATAATTATGATGGGGATTTATTTGCGTGTGGATATTGTCTATACGGCAATATATGTATTTAAACTCACAGTTTATATGTTGTAATAATAAAGTTGTAGTTATTTCTGTACCATGTATTTGGCGACTCAGAATGGGTTGGATAGAATGGACCTATTTTGGGGGCGTCACAACTAAACTATGATGCAAATGAGTCCAACATTTTTCCAGCTAAAATAGACTTCCAATCCAATATGACTCAGCGAATTATCCAAATTCAAGAATAAAATTTCAAACTAAGCTATAGACATAATATCATACAATCAAATAACCCATACTTGTTATAAAGATGCCTTGTGTGTGTGTTGTGTTCACCAAAAACTTGACAGTGGCTAAGAATACACATGTTAAGCTGCTTAAAATAGAAAATTGCAGTCTAAATCAAGATCATGTATACTACAGCAACAAAAACTAATCCAACATATTAATACAAACTAAGGTTCAATAATGTGTTTAAACTGCTTTATTTTTACTCATGAGGGCAATTTTTTCTCATTCCCGCGGTGTTTATTGCTACTTTTTTTATACAGCGAGTACGTTTTACGATCCATCTCGACCCTTCCAATGAGTCAATAATTTAGCTGAAGAATGTTTCAAGATAGATTTTTCTCTTTTCCTTTTTTTTCTTTTTTTATACAATAAGCATACCCATGTGTTCCCAAAGCATGATTATCATTGTTTTCATAGTCTAAGTCCGTTTTCCACACAATTCTATTTTTAAAAGCCACATTTCCTATTAAGCAATAAAAACACATTACTCTTATACCAACAAGCATTTGTGAACACGTATGTGCGAACCGAAAGCATCTAATCAACATCCATGATAATCATCATGTAAAACATTATAGCTAAGCTCATGTTATCCATTAAATTCAACAATCCTTCAAAACTCAATTTCATCATTGGCTAGACTCAAACTCCACAAAGCTGGAAATTTGGGACATGCAACTAACATATAACTAACACATATAATAACGACTAAGAACAGAAAAATTTTCTACAATTATTAACTAACACGTAATCATTCAAAATAAAAAATTTCTGCAATTATTAACTAACATATAATCATGCAAAATAAACATGAAAAAAATTAAATAAACATGCAAAATTTAAACTAAACATGCAACACTACATGTAACAACCCTACAACCCACTACCCCCAAACTTAATATATTCATTATCCCAATGAATGAAGTTATAGGGTTAGAAGAACTCCCCTACTGATCAACTGCACAACCCTTTTCAGGTGGTGAATCCGGTGGTGGAAATGGCATGGCTGTCCCAAATTATGGCCATTCGAGCATAATACCCTACGGCACAAATGCCTCTACTAGGGACCTCGTCAAACCCAAAGATCAACGATCCATTTTGAAAGATCCTGGGATATCTCAATGTCCATCCACTAAGGAGGAGTTCAGAATACATCAAGATAGCCAGTCACGAAGAAAAAAGCAACTATCAAGCAAGTAATAAGGCATATCTAAAAGGGAAGTGAATCAAAACATATTTCCTTGTCATATAATAATGTTTGATATATACAATGTGTCATGTACATGAAAAGAATGGCTAACCTTGTCTATGCAGGAAAAAAAAAGATAATCTACAAACTCGTGGATAAGCAGGCCACCAAATCCAACATGGAATCCCTTTAAGAAGATGGAGGTGAATCTATGAGCTCCTTCCCCAGGGTGTCAATGCGATCCAGGAGATCTACGACCATCTACATAGTGCTATCATACTCATCTATAAAGGCACTCATTCTACAACAATGCTACTAATATGAGATCTAAGTGTTGTATTATCTGTAGTGGCAGCATCCCAGGTAGCTAGAGCCTCATCCCACTCAACACCAGCTGCATCCCGAGAAAATAGAGCCTCATCCCGCTTAACAAAAGTGATATCCATGCGAGCTAGGGCATCATCCCTCTCAATAAAAGTGTCATCTCTACCAGAAAGAACTGTCAACATCTAGGCCCTAACCTGATCCCTCTCAAATGTCATCAAGTGCAACCTCTGCTCCAAATACTTTACAGAAGGTGGAGCTACAATAGTGGGAATACTAGGGGAATCAACCAGAGCTGCTATCAAACCAATAAACATCCATCCTCAGTGGGAGAATTAGGGTCCTCCATAGGCTCATCGTCACCAGAATTAACACTCAGCTCTGAGGAAATGTGACACCCCCAAATCTAGGTACTGCATTCCCACAAGATTTGGTGCTCACTAATCAAGCATTCATACTATCTACCCAAATAAAATAATATTTGAATCATAAAATCCTCCCCTTAAATAGGGTTACATCAATAAGTTCAAAAACATCCCAGGTTATCTAACCTTTAAACATCATTCAAAAGCGAAAAATAAATTTATTACATAACATCATTAAGATAAAGTCTAAGATCATCATAACAAATAAAAGTCTAATATCATAATCAAAATCAAAATCAAAATTACAAGTCTTCATCACTTGCACATTTTCCCCTTTCCTTTGCTAGACGAAGGCTCATCTACCTTCTCCACTTTAGCTGAAATGAGTTTATAAATATGCAAGAGTGAGCAAAACAATTGCTCACTAGATATAGTAATGGATCAACAAGAGAATAACAATAACATCTGCTAATAAATAGGTTTATCAAAAACTAGATAGTACTCTAACAATGATAATCAGGAACTGAAATCCAAAATATGGAATAAACATAACTGAGGGTCATAAGACCATGAACTCTATTCTAGGTTTTCAAGTATTTCTACTTTAACCTTTAGCAGTCTAGAAGACTATAATCATCATCTATGTCCCAGGTTCACAGGTGTTTTTACTGTAACCTTTAACCGTCTAAACGACTATATGGACCATCATTCCGTACTCCAGGTGATCAACCCTTGGTATTATGTATTGCACAAACATTTTAACGCTATTGCGTAGCTCTAAAATAATCCCGTGATATAGGGTTGTTCATCTCAGTATTTAGAGTACAAGTCTGCACCAAAGAAAGTTTGGTTTGGATAAGCTTTCAATGGTAATTTGAAGTTTAACGCACATCAACTAGAGGACTAGTTAAATCAATAGTGTTTGATAATACAACAATTGATCAATAATAATATGAAATAATGAATAAATGTAAGCGAACTGTCTATACTTGATCTCATGCTTAGAAACAACTACAAAGCATAAGTACTGAATAACAATAATAAACCTTGCTTGAATAAAATTATGCTAGGACTATGAATTATTGAATATACATTAAGTAATAGCAAGCTGAAAATAAAGCTCACGTATCATGAAAATGACTTGTGTCAAGTAAATGAACTATAATGATTCGACATTTGAAATTAGAATTCAAGAAAACTGCATTTATAATATCCGAATAACAATAATAAAACTTGTCTAACAATAAACAAGTTAGAATGCATCAATAAGTATTGGTCTTCAAACTTGGTTGAATACAATAATGTCATAGCTAGATTGTTCAAATCATGATTAAGAATACAATAGTTCGTTTAACAAAACTTTAAAATAAGAACTAGCTCAACAGAAATGTAAGGATAAAAGGCTTGCTTAATGTAAAAAGACAAGTTTAGAAACTTGCTCAATGTAAATATAGAGTTAGAAAACTTACCTTAAGCGTAAGCTATAAAATTAAAGTCACGATCACCTACATATAATTTTAGAACCACAATATCTATTAGATATGCTAACATACCAAAACATGGTCATTACCATTCACATTTTAGAAAGTGTTTATCTTCGCAACACTTGTCTAGTGTTTTATAGGTATACTAAATTATCACATAACGCGTTCTCGACATACTAATCATTTTTGTAACTTTGAACTTACTAACCACAATTCACTATGTTGTGTTAACCTTAACATTACCCATTTAGCATGCTAACACAATTTCAGACCACACCATGATGCTATCCCAAGACTGCAGTAACAACAGAACATCAAAATCTCAAACCAGTGTATGGCGCAGCTGCGCAATACAAAGGCTTGGGACCAGCGACCCTGCGCCATTTTTTGCCTTGGCACCGGCGCAGCTGCACCGGTGTTCAAATAAACACAGAGAAGGCTAGTGAACAGTAGCCGACTTTAGCCCAATAAACATAATTTTCACCCATCAAACAGTGATAATAACTCGTAAGATAAATATACAACTATCATAAACATGATTGCTCACATTTACAACCAATTAGAACAATTTAACACCAACTAGAACTATTTTAATTCCATAATTTTCATATTTTTCATATAAAACTCCATTTTTGATATTCATTCTAGAAATCAACACTGTGAATTCATTAGTTGGCCAAATTAGTCCATTCCAATTACGTTACGTTCGTATCATATAGAACTAACATATACAAGCTTCAATTTACAGTTTAACATAAGAATTGACCATCTCAATTGGTACTTACCTAAGCCATACAAATAATACATATAGTGACAAATTTTCTTCCTATTGTCAAACAAAATTAGCATCCAATTCTCTTGTTTAATCATAAACTCTATCATTATAGCATGTATAATCACCATAACTAAATTACATAACAAAATTCGGAAGAAATATAATTCACAGAGCATAGCAAAACTTTACCGTAGTTCACATATGTAGACATATACAATAGGGTTGTATAAGAAATACCTTCAAATTAGCTTGCACAATCTTGCAATTGCAGACAATCCTTCTCAATCTCTCTCAAGCTTTCTCTCAATCTCTCTCAACTCTCAATTCTCCGAACTCTAGGCTAGCAAATAACCAACTGCTAATACTATGCGTAACCAATATAAATTGATATAGCCATAATACATATACTAAATATATCAGTTACCAACCAATAAACGTATACAATATAAATATATTATATTTATTATTTTATTTATTTTGTTTATTTTATTTAAAAATTAGAAATATCAAAAGCCATAAGGCTTGTATGGAAACCATTTAAATTTTAAAGAATTAAAATACTTAAGCCTTGTTTGACAAAAACTAATTTAAATCTTTTTTAATTTATTTTAATAAACACTTTAGTTTATAATTGTAGTCACATACTATATTTTAATTAAATATAGCATTTAAGCAAATATCACCAAATTATAATTTTCATTATAACTTTATTAAATAATTGAACATACCCTCTAAATTATTAATTAATTTACTTTAGAAAATTCTATAATCAATTAGATTCACCAACCATCACATCAATAAAATATTTATTTAACAATAAACACCTCAAATAATATTTATATAACTCAATAAATATTTAAATTACACTTTGAAATTTTGGATCGTTACATCCTTTCCTCCTTACAAGGATTCTGTCCCAGAATCACAATTCAAACAATCAAATCGTCACATTCTCTCCTACTTATAAAGATTCTGTCCCCAGAATCGAAGACACGGACTAAACAAATAACTCAGGATAATTCTTCATCATATCAGCTTAAAGTTCCCACGTAGCCACTTCGACGTTGTGGTTCCTCCATATCACCTTCACAGAAGGAATCACTTTATTCCTGAGCACTTGTTCTTTCTTGTCGACAATCTGGAAAGGAATCTCTTCGTAAGACAAATATTTGCTGAACTGCAATGGTTTATACTGGATCACATGCTTGTAATCGGGTTTATAAGGTCGCAACACCGATACATGAAAAACATTGTGCACATGCTCTAATTCTGGAAGTAAGCTACCTCATAAGCCACCTCTCCCACTTTGCGTAGAATTTCAAAAGGTCCAATAAATCTTGGGCTGAGCTTTCCTTTCTTTCCAAAATGAATTTTTCCCTTCCAAGGAGAGACTTTTAGAAACACGAAACTTCCTGCTTCAAATTCTTGACTTTGTCTGTGTTGATCAGCATACTTTTTCTTTTGATCTTGAGCAGCTACCAATCTTTCTCTGATGAGTTTGACTACTTCACCGGTTTGCTGAACCAGTTCTGGGCCTAACAATTGACATTCTCCAACTTCAGCCCAGAATAGTGGGGTTCTGCACTTTCTGCCGTATAACGCCTCATATGGCGGCATACCAATGCTTGTGTGGTAACTGTTGTTGTATGCAAATTCCACCAACGGTAGATGATCATCCCAATTACCTTTGAAATCCATGATGCACACTCTGAGCATATCTTCAAGCGCCTGGATCGTTCTTTCGCTTTGCCCATCGGTTTGCGGATGATACGTTGTGCTCATCTTCAATTGTGTTTCCATGCATTCTTGTAATCTCTTCCAGAAATTTGATGTGAATCTCGGATCTCAATCTGATACAATTGATACTGGAACCTCATGTCTTGAAACGATCTCCTTAACGTATAATTTTGCCAGTTGATCAATATTAAATCTAATCTTTATTGGTAAAAAGTGTGCAGATTTTGTCAATCAGTCCACTATTACCCATATAGCATCATATCTTTTCTGATTCATTGGAAGACCTACCACAAAATACATTGTGATATGCTCCCACTTCTATTTCGGTATTTCCAACGGTTGAAGTAATCTGATTGGTCGTTGATGCTCGGCCTTCACTTTCTGACATGTCAAACACTTTGCAACGCATTCTGAAATATCTCTTTTCATTTTCGGCCACCAAAAATGACGCCGTAAATACTGATACATTTTCGTACTTTCCAGATGAATCGAATATCTTGAGCTATGTTCTTCCATCAAGATTTCTTCTTTAATATCCTGCACTATTGGATCCCAAACTCATCCCTCGAATCTTAGCATTCCTTCAGCATCGACCTTATACTTCGCTTCTTTACCCTCAATTACACTTTTCTTTATTTTCTTGCATTCTTCATCCTGTAGTTGCGCATTCTTCACTTTGTCCACCAATGTTGGACTAGCTTCTATGTGGTACAATTTTTCATCGGACTCTTCTGGAAATTTGATTTCCAGCTCTAACCTTGCCATTGCTGTAATAAGCTCCTCCCTATCTGTTAACAACATCAGCTTTTCTCTGCCTTTCCTACTCAAGACATCTGCAACCACATTTTCTTTGCCTGGATGATAAAAGATCTCACAATCGTAATCCTTTATCAATTCCATCCATCTCCTTTGCCTCATGTTCAGGTCTTTCTGTGTGAAAATATACTTTAGACTTTTATGGTCTGTGTATATCTCATATTTTTCTCTGTAGAGATAGTGTCTCCATATCTTCAGTGCGAACACAACCGCTGCCAACTCTAAGTCGTGAGTTGGATATCCTTTTTCGTAGTCTTTCAGTTGCCTTGATGCATACGCAATAACTTTGCCGTTTTGCATAAGGACACAACCCAATCCTTTGTGTGAAGCATCACTAAATACCAAAAAGTTTCCTGTATTATCCGATAATGACAACACAGGTGCCACACTGAGCTTCTTCTTTAATTCTTGAAACTTTTCTTTATATTCCTCCGTCCAAACAAACTTTACAGATTTCCTTGTCAAATTCGTCAACGGAGTAGCAATCTTGGAAAAATCTTGAATAAATCATCTGTAATATCCTTCCAACCCCAAGAAACTTCTTACTCCAGATGGATTTCTTGGTTGTTCCCAATTTATCACAGCTTCAACTTTTGATGGATCCACGGAAATCCCATCCTTATCAATTACGTGTCCAAGAAATTGTACACGTTCCAGCCAAAATTCACATTTAGAGAATTTCGCGTATAACTTTTTTTTTCTTAACATCTCCAACGTCAGACGTAAGTGCTCCATGTGTTCCTCTTAAGTTTTAGAGTACACCAGAATATCATCGATAAACATCACCACAAACTTGTCCAAAAATGGTTTAAACACCCTGTTGATCAAATTCATGAACGCTGCAGGGGCGTTTATCAAAGTAAATGACATTACTAAAAATTCATAATGTCCATACCAAGTTCGGAATGCCGTCTTCAGTACATCCTCTTTCCTCACTTTCAATTGGTGATATCCACTTCTCAAGTCTATTTTCAAGAAATATCTAGCACCCTTCAACTGATCAAACAAGTCATCTATTCTTTGCAATGGATATTTGTTTTTAATATTGACTTTGTTTAATTCCCTATAATCAATGCAAAGATGCATCGACCCATCCTTCTTCTTCAAGAATAACACCGGTACTCCCCACGGTGACACACCTAGCTGAATGTACTTCTTGTCTAATAGTTCTTGCAGTTGTACCATTAATTCTTTCATTTCCACCGGGGCCATTCTGTACGGGACCTTTGATATCGGAGCGGTTCCTGGCGCTAAGTCGATCACGAACTCGATTTCTCGATCAGGTGAAAGTCCTGGCAAATCCTCCGGAAACACATCCACGAACTCCCTAACCACCGGTATTTCCTCCAATTTCATACCTTTCTCCTTTTGAGTATCGACTATGTAAGCTAAATACCCCACACAGCCCTGACTCAATAACTTTTTGGCCTGCATCATCGTCAGACATTTCATTTGTCTAGGCAATTTGCTACCATGAAAAACTAGCTTTGACGGAGTCATAAGGTTTACACACTTCTTTTGGAATTCAATTATTGCTCCATAATTAAACAGCCAATCCATTCCCAAAATAACATCGAACTCTCCAAGTTTTATCGGGATTAAATCTACTGCCATAATATTCCCCTTAATGTTCACCCTACAGTTCTTGTATACGAACTTAACCGGAATCACTTCCCTATTAGTAATTTCTATATTTAAAGGAAATTTCAACTCTTCACAAGGTACTTCTAACTTCTTAGCAAAACCATCAGATATAAACGAGCAAGTAGCACCCGAATCAAATAATACATATGCATTTATATCATTGATTGGAATAATACCTGACACGACATCTTTTGATTATACCGTGTCCTGCACCGTCATGTTGAAGGTTCTGGCTGTGGGCTTATTTGCTGTTGTTGGTCCAGCAATAGCCAACGCACTTCCACTAGCATTTTTTTTGCTCCCATTTGTCTCACCAGATCTCTTCTTAGGGCATTCACGAGTAAAGTGATCCTTGGATCCGCACATGAAGCACACATTCTTCTTAGCTTGAGTGCAATTTGGGGCGATGTGACCCTCCTGGCCACAATTGAAGCATACTCGTTTCCCCCACAAACACTCTCCCTTATGAAACTTTCCGCACGTAGCACATGCTTCGAACTTCTTATTTTGTAGGTTTCTTTGCTGATTTCCAGCTCCTCCATTCCCATTCCACTTCCTCTTCAGGTTGTTGCCATTTCTGCCATTACCACCACCACTATTCTTAGTTTCACCTTCACTTTTCTTCTTTCTCTGCTCTTGATTATGTTTTTTTACTGCCTCACATGCACTCTCAGCGAGAATCGCCTTCTCTATCACTGCAACAAACATCTTCAATTGGAACAGGGAGACCCTACTGTACAACCAGGGTTTCAGTCTCTGCTCAAACTTCATTGCATTGCGCTCGTCTGTACTGACTTGATATGGCGCAAACCTCTCCAACTCGTTGAATTTTGCGGTATACTCAGATACTGACATTGTTCCCTACTTCAATTCCAAAAACTGAACCTCTAGCTGACTATTCGAACTCTCTGGGAAATAAGTCTCGAAAAATAGCTCCTTAAACCTATCCCAGGTCATCACTCCTGGTCCTTCCTGGGTTTTGTTGGCCTGCCACCAATAGCTAGCCTCCTCTTTCAACATAAATGTTGCAAAAGAAGTCTTCTGGTTATCCTCTACCCTAGCAACATCAAAAACCTTCTCGATTCCCATAATCCAGGTTTGTGCTTCGACTAAATTCATGGACCGTCGGAATTCTGGTGGTCCAACCGCCTTAAAGTCCTTAAATGTAATACCTTGGTTCTGAGGTTGATTCTGCAAAGCACCCGTCAGTAATGTAACTAGCTGCTGAACCGGGTTTCCTTCCATATTGTTGTTGTTGTTTTCCTCAATTATTCTCCGTCGTGGTGGTTGACATCTTTAAGCCATTTTTTGCTAAAATACATCGATCAGATTCTATTCAATCTCTTATGTATTATATACTTAAGTCACACATCATAACAGTTTATCACGTAACACTTAACACTTTGAATAAAATAGTAACTTTTATTCATTCATCATAAAAACATCAAAATAATAACATCACTGCTATTTACATTATTTTCCTGAACTATAACAGTTGTAGGATAACATCATCATCATCTATAGCATTGGTTATCATACTCGGGATTTACATTTCATTTATTTTCAAAATAACCTATTAATTGCAATCTCTACAATGTCCTACTCAGATACTGCATAGCCTTACGACGCTCTTCCTCCATAATTCGGAACATTGTTCGGCGATCCAATATGTATGATGGTAGCGTCTCGAACTAAATCTGTTAACTCATGACTCGATCTTGAGCTCGATTGACCACGGTGTTGAATACGTTACTCATTTCTTCCATCTTCCTCCTCTTTGCTTGAGAATCACTCTCTGCTATTTTAGCTCGTTGATAAGCTTCATTGTACGCATCTTCAGCCCTTGCCCTCTTAGTAGATTCTTCTTTCAGTTTATTCTCCAAGTCTGCAATCTTCCCCATCATTTTCTTATTTTCCCCTTCTGTATGAATCAGCTTCTCTTCAACATTGTTCAATCGTTCTTCTTAATCTTGGATCTCATCGTCTTTCTATGTCATCGAGGTCTGTTGTTCAGCTACTAACTTCTGCAACTCCTCGACGGTGTCTTGAAGTTCCACATTACGGTCATACACCTCGTCGTACATACGGACAGCTATCGAGTTAAGTGGAAGCTCTTCCTCCTCTTCCTCCTCATCCTCCGACTGTGGTAGCTCTACAGGGTCCTCCTCGTCTGTCTCTATCTCATCGTCCTCGTCAAGTACCCTCTCCTGCTCAACTACTGCAACTGACAGAACTGTTTCCCGTGGCAAAATATCCAACCAGGATGCTGCATCTAAAGGTGCCAATCGGTCTCAAGTGTGTCATAAAACATACATACAACAAGACGACACTACCTCTAAAGAACCCCACAAAATGGGTATGGAAAAATGTGGTCAACCTCAAGGTCTCCGCCAATATCATCGGCAATATGGTATGACCCTCCCTGAGAGCATGGACTACTGTAATCACGCCGATATCCAGATGGTCCATGTATAACGACATGTATAGATAGGTCACAATGCACATCAAGAAAATATCTACGCGGGCAATATGCCACTCACCCTCAATAATGGTGAAATCCCCAGAATATCTTAGATAGCTGTCCCTCCCTGAGAGCATGGACTACTGTAATCACGCTGATATCCAGATGGTCCATGTATAACGACATGTATAGATAGGTCACAATGCACATCAAGAAAATATCTACGCGGGCAATATGCCACTCACCCTCAATAATGGTGAAATCCCCAGAATATCTTAGATAGCTATCCAATGACCCAAATCGGTTAATCAAGAAATCCATGGACACCACATGCCCCGAGGAAATTTTATCTTGGGAAACTCTGCGCCTCAAGCATGTCAAGGTCATAAACTGCTGGCTCATTTCACTGACTGCCATCCGAGCACAAGGCCGATCCAAATGTAAATCTATAAGAGGCTCATACTCCTCCAATATAGGAGTCAAATCATGGATATCCATGAAGGCATCATGAGCATTAATCAATCCAAACAACATGACTAGGAATTCGTAATGTTTGTACCGAGTTCTAAAAACAGTCTTTGGAATATCATCAGTTTTAATCTTTAACTGATGATATTCGGAACGAAGATCGATCTTTGAAAAGAATTTGGCATCTTGCAACTGGTCAAACAGGTCATCAATACGATATAACGTGTACCTATTTTTGACGATGACATGATTTCAATTCTCGATAATCAATACAAAGTCCCATACTCCCATCTTTCTTCTTTACGAATAGAACAGGAGAACCCCAGGGAGACGTACTAGGATGAATGAAACCGATGTCTAACAACTCCTGCAGTTGGGTTTTTAACTCCTAAAGTTCAATAGGAGCCATTCGATATGGGGCTTTAGAAATGTTTTTTATACCGGGTTCAAGGTCAATACCAAACTCGATTTCATGCTCCGGTGGTAGGCTAGGAAGTTCTTCAGGGAATACGTTAGGAAATTTAATAACAATAGAAATATCATTCAAATCTAACGTATTTTTGTTTAAATCCGTGACATGGGCTAAGAAATCTTGACATCCATTTTTTTAATAAACGAATGGCTTTATGGCTTGATATGATAGTGATTGACCTTAGTGGTTTGGATGCTTGAATTCGCTTACTAGGTTAGTTAAGAATATGAAAGCTAACGACCTTACAAAAATAATTAATTTTACCATGATGAGTATTTAACCAATCAATCCCAAAAATCACATCAAATGCAAGTATTTTCAAAGAGATAAGATCGACAGGTAACGTGAGGGTGCCTATTTGAATCAAGTAAGATTTATAAAAAGTGGATGTAATGAAGGTTTCTCACAACGAATTTTCAACAGATAAGTCAAAGTCTAATTTCTCCGGAGTCAAAAATAAACATTGAGTGCAAGTAGGAGAAATTAAAGAATGGGTAGAACCGGTATGAAATAAGGTATAGACTTCGCAAGAGTTTATAATTAGCTTACCCGTGATAACTTCATTTGGGTTCCTCACTTTTTGTGAACTTACGAAAAGCACTCTCACTTGAACCACTGAATTTGACTTGTCCGGGACAGCCTTTGGCGTCATCATTACCGCTGGAATTGACTTTCGCTATAGGGCATATTCCGCCCTCAACTACTTCGTCGTACTCCTGATCCATGATCTGAATCATAATCTTCGATCCATATCGAATTGGGGTTGACCACAACGTACAGGGTAATTCAAAACTCGATGTTGGGTTCTCCCAATTGTTCTCCAAAAAGAGAAATACATATCATCTATTTTAGCCTTCTTGAATCACACTTCTCTTTCTACAATATCAACGCGTCATGCGGCTTTTACTCATACATCTTTCATTCTCACTCGTTCAGTTGTTTCTTCTTTTAGCTAATTCTTGACATTTGAATTCTCAGATTACAGCTTTATTATCTTATATTCTACCAAAGAGTGCTTCTGTTTAAGCATCACATATCGGGTAACACAATCTTGAATTGTTGCATCCCTTTGCTCCACGACCGTCTGTCGTTCTTCAGCCGGGTCTTCTAACTCATGAATATGATTTTGCAGTTCTATATTTCGATTATAAAGTTCTCCTAATAAATCCTCCTCAAGTTATTTTCTTCCTCACTCTCAACTGCAACCTCTGCGACTAGCTCGGGTGCAACAATTAATTCTTCACTCACCACATGGATATCTCTAATTTCTTCTTCGCCTGACATCCTACAATAAAGTTTAATAACTTAATTAGTACTCCCCAATAAAATCTTTGTTATAACAAAATATTATACTCCAATATTTATTCTTTAAATGAATCTCCTCGATTCATCACTTAAAACTCTATATGAGTTCATCTCTTGATTTTCAGATGTCATTTTCAAATACTATCATAAAACAAGGGTTAATTGACATGCCACATATTATCCCTAAATTTTGACCGACCAATTAAATAACAAATAAGCTTAGGTAGGTCATATTAGTGAAGGATTTACCCGTCGCTCCCTTCCTAGTTCTAGCCTCAAATCTTAGCCATGGATCATATCCCTAAGCTTTGATACCAACTGTGACTCGCATCCAAGACTTGGATAGCACCTCACATTGATACCTATCAACTTGCCACCGTTATTCACAGCGTCCCCTACAAAAAGTCTGGCTTTGGTGCATCCAAATACTTGGAAGTCACCAGCGAAAGGCTCGGGGCTCTTTACTTATGGCTTTGATACAAACTGTGACGCCCCCAAAATAGGACCATTCTAAGTCGCCAAATACATGGTACAGAACTTAAATACAAACTTCATTTATATAATATGATAAAAACATAGCTGAGAGTTTTAACATGAATATTGTCTCATAGACAATATCCAAACTCAAATAGAGTCCTCATTACAATTATTATAACATAATTTCACAGAATAGTGAGGACTACTAAATCAACCATCTGGATTGTCACTCTATTCCCCGACTAGTCCCACCTATATTCTCATTTCCTGAAGAGAACAATGAAAGAAAAGGGTGAGCTTAACTAGCCTAGTAAAGAATATTATGACTAAGATAATGAAGAATAATTTATCGTTAGCCTTCAATAGTGTTAAACTGATAGAATACAATATACAACAAGTTTAACTGCAACGGAACAAACAATCCATTAGAAGAGTCAAGTAGAGCATGATATCTACTATCTTCTATGATTTAAAAGTTTGTCATCAATTTTATCACTGAGACTGAAATCAATAAATATTCTACAACACTAAATTATCCATGTACTACGGGTCAATGATATTCATTATTATCACATCCACGAATCATCCATGCACTATGAGCCAAGTGTAATAACCCGATATTTTCTATATAATTAAACCAGAAATTTTGCGTATAAATTTTTTTTTATTTAAAGCTGGGATTACGTTCAAGGTAAAGTATATGTATATATGTGATAAATAAAATTTATTTATTACATGAATAATTTCAAATAATTTTTAGAATTATTGATCATTATAAATTAAATTTTTATAATTACTTTTGTAGTAAAAATATTTTTTTTATTAATTATTTTCCCTAAAAATATGATTATATATTATTTAAATAATATATGGAATGATTATTAGACTTATTATAGTAATTATTTTATTATATGAATTTTAGTTCAGATTATTAAGTTATTTATTTTAACTTAAGTAATAATGCTTTATATGCAAGATAAATCAGATATGGAATCCAAACCCTAATTCTGGATTTTGATCAAGGAATGAGAATAATAATATAATATTAATTATATTTCGATGCGATAAATATGTACTGTATATGTAGACTGATAATGGTTGGTCAGTTATGGTATACCAGTAGAAAACCCTAGACTCGATATTGAACTATAGGATAGAGTCTTAAACTCGATAATTACCCGATAAAGCCGTCAATACACCGATATGTTTCAGAAATTGATCTGTACTTGGATAACTTGATTAGATTCGTGTTTGTTTGTGATCCAATGACTGCTAAACATATGTGACAATGTGATTAAGTTATGTGTTGACTGCAAATAGCAGTACTATGTGTTACGATATGTTATTCTAGTCAACCGAATGATCTTATTAATGATAGGTCATTATATAAAAGATAAAACTAAGTTGTGTAAGAAACAGATCAGGCAAGTATTGTGACGCCCCCAAAATATGTATACATCACCCATCTTGAGTCGCCAGATACATGGTACAGAAATCAACTATAAACTTAATTATACAATTGTCGTGCAAAATACGACAAAACATAGCTGAGAGTTTAAACTAGAATATTGCCTTCTAGACAATATCCACATTCAAGTAGAGTCCTCATTATAATTATTATCACACTATTTCATAGAATAGTGAGGACTACTACAACCACTTATCCTGGACCATCACTCCATTCCCCGACTCGTCCCAGCTATATTCTCATTTCCTGAAGAGAACAATGAAAGAAAGGGTGAGCTCAACTAGCCCAGTAAGAAATATTATAACTAAGATAATGCAGAATAAATTATCCTTAGCCTTCAACAGTATAACAACTGATAGAATACAATAGACAACAAGTTTTAGATCAACAACTGCAGCGAAAATAAGCAATCCATTAGAAGAGTCAAGTAGAGCATAAAATCTACTATCTTCTATGATTTAAAAAGTTTTTCATCAACTTTATCGCTGAGACTCAGCTTAATAAATAAAATCGAATCATCCCTGCACCACGACCAAGGATATTCATGTAATCATGAATGGTCATGATTATACCGAATAATCCCTGGTCATAATCATACCAACAATTGTCTATCAATGAACTACAGACCAATGAGGACATTCACCATATCATTCGTCACATTATGGTCACGATTATACCGAATAATCCCTGGTCATAATCATACCAAGTCCATCTATGTACGTAAGCCAAAGATGACTTTAATCACAATATAAGCATGAGGATGATGACAATTACATAATAATTCAATAAAACAAGTTCAAGGATAAATTTTAAAGATTTATAATTTAATTTATCCATAAATCAATAACTTCCAAATTGTCAACATGAATCTGCTTTGTAGAGTAAAATTCAAGAATAATATTCATGTACCAAAAATAATTTGGACAGAAAAGAATCAATTTTTTGTTGTGAATAGTACCCCATGAATAGTACTTCGGGAATAGTACCTTGTGAATAGTACCCCGACATGAAAATTACCCAAAATACCCGACCGAATAATATTTGAGTGAATAGTAACCTGTAAATAGTAACTCGTGAATAGTACTCTGACACGAAAAGTGTCCCGAATACCCGAGTGAATAATACTAGAGTGAATATTAACTGGGTGAATAGTAACCCGTAAATAGTAACTCGTAAAAAAATACCAAAGAAAATAATATTCCATGACGAATACAAAAGAAATGATATCTCATACGAGTATAATAGAATATACGAAACTGCAAATGGATTTTCACCCGTCATGCGGTAATCCACGTAGACAGATCATTTCCATAATTTAATAAAGAATGAAAATGAAAGGTCAATCACCATGCATGCGGTAATCCAAATAGACAGGTTATTCCAACATAATAATAAAGAATGGAATAACAAAAAAAATAATAAATAATGGAACCAGGTCATGCGTAATATGTACAGATAGGATATTCCAACAAAATAATAAAGAATGAAACAAGGTCATGCATAATTCGCACAGACAGGATATTCCAACAGAATAATAAAGAATGAAATAATAGAAGAATTTCACCATGTATGCGGTACTTTGCATAGACAGGTTATTCCAACATAATAATAAATAATAGAATAACAGAAGCTCTCTTCATGAATACGAAAGAATAATAATCCTTACCTCAAAAGAACACTGGATACTGGAATAGTGAGGTAGCAGACTTCTCTTATTCTTTCTCTCTATAATAATTGCTCTATAGCTTTAGTGAATTGGTGAGAAATGATGGAAGAATGAGCTTCTATTTATAGGAAAATATAGTTTCGATAATTACACATTTTGGGTCTCAAAATATTACAGTATAATACCTTCCTCTTTTCCTTCCTTTTTAATTTAGTCCTGCAAGTATTATCAAACTTGCACCACTTCCCCTAATAGTAAATCATGTGAATCAATAGTTCTAGACATGTGAAAATATGAATTACAGTATAGTACCTCCATATATACATCCATTTCTAACTTAGTCATGCAAGTATTATCAATCTTGCACTAACTCCCCTAATAGTAAATGAATGTGAATCAATAGTACACGCATGTGAACAAATAGTTATAATCATGTGAATCAATAGTAATTAATTACTCATTTTTCCGGTTAATTCCCCGATTGGTCAACATAACCTCCAGACATCAATTATTATCAAAATAAATGTCATTTTTTTACTAACACTAATAATTCCAACATAATGGAACTATCAATTTCATCTTTAATCAACACGAACTTATTCATCATTAATATTATAACTCTCTATATTTAACAACCAGGTGGTTCCTAGGAAATAGGGGGCTTTTCGACAAGAATTTCTCCTTTTTGGCGCGCAATTAGGTGACCAAACCTCTCCTTGACAGAACTTCTAGACATTATTAATATTGCAAATAATAATATGAATAACTTTGGCATCTCAATTATTGATTTAATAGTATAACATATTATGCAGACGATACTGTGACAATAATTGAATCAATAATATGAGAGATATGATGTAGCAATTACTGTAGCAATAATTGAGTATAACTGAGTGACTTGTTACGTAAGCATCAATAATCAATACTGTGTGCTACTATGCAACCACGCGTATTATTTTATATTTATTACCGGGTAGTTCAACAGTTTTAACGGTAACACTTTCGCCGTTATTTTTATAAAAATGATAACTATGTCGTTTTCTTACTACGACAATACTTCTGTTGTGGGGTCCACCAATGATTGTGTCGTCGTATGGATATTCCCCGATAAAAAGAATATTCCCCGACCAATCGAATATTATATAACAACTTGCTTACTTTTCAAAATTTATAAGTATTACCCACAACTATAACATTATATCAAATCCAAACCATAATATTCAAAAAAATATTTCGAGAAATTTAAATCTTTAGTCATAAAATTTGGGGTCTCACAAGTATTCTATCTTTGCATTTACTTTATGCACTGGAAATGTGTAAGCGAATATCTGAACTATTCTTTTTCATTGTTCAAATATCTTAACCTTTGTATATACTTATGTAATGATTCTATATAAGTAAGTTATTAGATTATAATATGTTGTACAAGTTCTTTAATTCTATTATTATAGATCAAGATATATATTCTGTTTGTTAATTTATAAGCTTGGTTATACAAGTGACCTCACTTGGATAATTATTGTATTTAATCACATGTTGATACAAACTGTAGACACTCAAAATTTTTTGCACACCTGTTACTAACATTGCACGAGGGCAGATTCGTCTTTCGGAGATAACCCTGAAAGACAACTCACATCCATTTCAGATACTACCGAATGTTTAGTTTTAAACCCGGAACACACACCGGGAATAACAATTCCATCCTCGGAGATAACCCTAAGTTTCGTCCTTGGAGATAACCCCAAGGAGTGATGTTGCAATTCCGGCGATAACTCCGGAAATGCTTGTTTGAAATGCATGCGATCAGCTTCAATCTCAGACCTCCCATCGAGGCATTTATACCAAAGACTCGGAGCTAACACCGGGAATACAGGCACACTTACAGATGACTCTGCAGAATTCAAACACTTGTAGTAGTCCAATCTCAGATGTAACCCTGAGCAACGTCTGCTATCAGCCCCAAACCGGAGATAACCCCGATGAGGAGAAAAAATGTCATCTTGCCACCTCAACCCCAACGCACCATCCCGACATTTCATATATGCATTTCTACACTACAATGTCCCATAAGAACCAAGGAGTTCAAATCCCGAGTGACTATTACGCGTGGCAGGACACCGGATAGAATTTGAAGCTTGAAGATCATGGTCATGGTCCCATCTTCCTGACTTCGTACAACCTCTAATCCCATGTCATTGCGTAACTATCAACAAAATCAATCCGAAGATGGTCTTGTACACCTCGTTCTGATGCTCAGATTGAAGTTCTGCAAGTTCGAGTGGACATCACAGTGCACGAGTGCACGTACTTTGAGACGGCGGGAGCCGCGAAGCATGGGGAACCCCGGACAGCCACAGGTGCATCTGCGGCTGCCACAAATACACCTGCAGCTCTCATCTTTATAAATATAGAGCTTTAGGTGGCCATTTGTCAGATAAAAAAGGCGAGGAAGCTCTATCCAATTTGCTCTGTACACACCCCATATTGAGTGTTTTCTCATTTTAAACACCTGTTAGCTCACATATAGCTACATTTTACCGGTGGGAGCTGAATGTTTATCCATCTAGAGTCATAGAACCCTGTCTTGGCAGCCCACTGTAAGCCTTCTCACACTCTATAAAGCTTTTCTCTTCATCTTTGAACACACTATTCTTCACATTGAGAGTTGTGTTGTGTGTGTATACCCAGACTTCGGTCCGTGGTTTTCATTTATGTCTGTATATATATACTTATATATGTATATATTTGTATATGGACTAACATTATCGAGTTATGCCTCAATTGAGTCTAGACTTATGTCTTGAGTGTTTATTTGCTTTTATATATATATATATATATAAACTGTTGTCAGACTATGTTTGATGAGCCTGGATTTTATATCCGGAGCGTTTATTGCTTTTATATATATATATATATATATATATATATATATATATATATATATATATATATATATTTACATTCCTGTCCCGCCAGGAGTTTACTTCGTGGCGGTTGATCGTCTTTTACAGCTTTATTTACTTTTCTGATCCCTTATGGAGGTGCTTCGTGGTGGTTGATCATATTCATATATATATATATATATATATATATATATATATATATATATATATATATATATATATATATATATATATATATATATATATATATATATATACACACATATATACCGCTTTTATATATTTACTTTTCTGATCCCCCATGGAGGTGCTTCGTGGTGGTTGATCATGTCTGTATATATATTTACAGCTTTTATACATATAACTGCTTATTGCTTTTCATATAAACGGTGGCATCATGTGAGCCTAGGAATCATGTGATCATAGATTCAGTCCACTGAATCTAGATTCAGTTCCCGTGATGGACTTTTTTAGCTGTAAGCAGCTCGTACATTATTTACAGTGTTTGAATTTCCTTAGATGGTTGTCATGCCCATGAGAAGTTTGACACTACTGTATATTATTTTCTCGAAGATGCCTCGCATCTTGAAAATAAAAGCAATCAAGCTGAACATTTAATAATAAAATGGAAGTATGAAAAGGTCTCAATTACTATTGAGCACGGGCTTTGAAAAACCTCTTTTTACAAAAATTCATTGCTATATCATGTTTAAAACTGAATTTTTTTACAAATTCAAACCCTTTGTATATAGGTGCGAACGAGGCCTCTCACTATTTCCAAATAATTGCACATTGATCCACACACACACACACACACATTTATATAACAGTTTTTTTAAAAGTGGTGGTCACCGTGGCAACACGGATGTCGGGGGGTGCCTAACACCTTCCCCCCGCATAATCAAACCCCTGAACCCAAATGAATCTCGGTTTCACAGACCAGTTTAGTAGTGTCATATCACTGGGTCAATGTGCAAACCTTTTCTCGGTTGTGTTGGTGCAACCAATTAAAAACACCAACTGGCGACTCTTACAGTCAAATCGTCGACATTATACATTTCGGACCTTTTTCACTTGTTTTTTCAAACAAATCTCACCTAACATTGGAACACCAAAAAACAAGAAATTAAAAGGTACAAATAAAAATCCCGACGTCGACACATACCTACTGATTTTCGGTACGTATACATTAATTAAAAATTCTAAGCTATTTGACCCACCTAGACATAGATTTAGAAATATCGTTGAACATTATTTATTGTATCCAATCAAATTGTTTTGGTTCGGATTCCCGACTAAGTATGAACATCCCGAACATGGGAAAACTTTTGTGCGCCAAAGGCGGATAAGATGAATGAAAATATCGTTCTTGTATGTAGTATTGATCAATACAGGGCACATTGGGATGATCACCCTCGTGCCTGTAAGTTATGACGATTTACGGATGAAGTTCTGCTAAACCTTAGCGAAAATTAAAAACAATGGTCATAGTCTGTCGACTAATAATCATTTATAGTCAGTACGTAGTTTCAAATATTTAATATAGAATTGATATGTTGTTATTATTGGTTCAGCTTACTTCACAACTGTTGATTCGTTGTAGAAGTGTCATTCAAAGAAAACATATAATCCTTTCATCTAATATTTATTATTGCTATTACTTGTTGGGCAATCAAATGCTCATCCTTGCTTAATTTAAATGTTTTCAGCTAAGTGTGAACAACCTGAAGGATATGCTAAGAACAAGGGAAAAGGAAAGGTTGTTGCATGAGTTCTGTGCAATCTTATGTAATTTAAGGTATTAAAGGTTGCAAACTTGGGATTTGAAAACTCTGATATGTAAATTAAGTTTTGTATTTATATTATTTTTATTATTATTAGTATTATTCCACTCATAGAAATGGTATCGTAAAGCACCGACTTCGGGTTTCAAGTACCTGAATTTGGGGGCGTCACATTATTGTATCAGAGCATTAGGGTTAGAAACCTTAGGTGGAATAGACCTTAGGCTATAACCTTAGAATAAAGGGAAACGTCGAAAATACAAATAACTCATATAGAGTTTAAAAAGAGATGAATCGAATAAATTCATCATCAAAATAAAAGATAACTTCTATAAGACTATTATTTGTTGTGTGTATATACTATATGCTAATCAGGATAATTTATGTGTGTAGATGTCAGCTGGAAAAGATTTAGGATACCCTCGGATCGTAAAGAAGGAGTCAATCTCCATAACCGAGCCAATATCAAAGTAAATAATTGAAATAGAGGCTCACATTGAAAGTATCCCTGATGAGGTGGTTAGTGTGGAAAATGTAGTATTGAATCTAGAAATAGTAGTATAACTGATAGGTAGAGTATAGTTATAGAATATAAGGTTAAGCTCAGGTTCTTAAAACTCATATTTATGGTAAGTTCATGACTCATAATTATATAAAAAAATTTAACTCCTCAGCGAATGGACGCCAAAGGTCTGACTAGGATAAGTTCTTAAACTCATATGATTGTGGTAAGTTCCTGAACTCATAATGTGTGGTAAGTTTGACGAACTTGGTATAGTTATGTGTGAATAGATTAGTGAGGATAATAGGAATATATATAGAATACTAAGCAATTGATCCTTAGTGAAGGCGTAGGAAAATTAGTAGTATTACTTAAATATGTATGATTCTATGATATGTATATGATAAGTATATGGTTGTAATGTAATATTCTAAACTTTTGTATAGCGGATGTTTAAAGCAGTATGATCCTATCTTGAATATGTATGATCCTATCTTTGCATTTACTTTATGCAATAGAAATGCGTAAGCGAATATCTGAACTATTCTTTTTCATTGTTCAAATATCTTAACCTTTGTATACACTTATGCAATGATTCTATATAAGTAAGTTATTAGATTATAATATGGTGTACAAGTTCTTTAATCCTGTTATTATAGTCAAGATATATATTATGTTCGTTAATTTCTAAGCTTGGTTATACAAGTGACCTCACTTGCATACTTTTTATATTTAATCACATGTTGATACATACCTATTGATTTCAGGTACGTATACATCAATTAAAAATTGTCTAAGCTATTTGACCCAGCTAGACACGGATTTAGAAATATTGTTGAACATTATCTATTGTATCCAATCAAATTATTTTGGTTCGGATTCTCGACTAAGTATGAACATCCCAAACATGGGAAAACTTTTATGCGCCAAAGGCGGATAAGATGAACGAAAATATCGTTCTTGTATGTAGTATTGATCAATACAGGGCACATGGGGATGATCACCCTCGTGCCTATAAGTTATGACAGTTTGCGGATGAAGTTCTGCTAAACCTTAGTGAAAATTAAAAACAATGTTCTTAGTCTGCCGACTGATCTTCATTTATAGTCAGTACATAGTTTCAAAAATTTGATATATAATTAATATGTTGTTATTATTGGTTCAGCTTACTTCACAACTGTTGATTCGTTGTAGAAGTGTCATTCAAAGAAAACATATAATCCTTGCAGCTAATATTTTTTATTGCTATTACTTGTTGGGCAATCAAATGCTCATCCTTGCTTAATTTAAATGTTTTCAGCTAAGTGTGAACAACCTGAAGGATATGCTAAGAACAAGGGAAAAGGAAAGGTTGTTGCATGAGTTTTGTGTTATCTTATGTAATAATTTACCTCTATTAAGACAATGATATATATTATCTATCATGTAATGTAAGGTATTAAAGGTTGCGTACTTGGGATTTGAAAACTCTGATATATAAATTAAGTTTGGTATTTATATTATTGTTATTATTAGTATTATTTAGCTCATAGAAATGGTATCGTCAAGCACCGAGTTCAGGTTTCAAGTACCTGAATTTGGGGGCGTCACACCAAGGATATTTGTTATTATCACCAATGGTCATGATTATACCGATACATAGTCATAATCATACCAATCAACAGTCCATCTATGCACTACAGGCCAAAGATGACTTTCATCATAATATAAGCATGAGGATGATGACAATAATATAAGAATTCAATTAAGTAAGAGCAAGGATAAATTTTAAAAATTTATAAATCAATTTATCCAGAGTTCAAAAATGTCCAAATTGTCGACATGATAACTGCTTTGTGGAGTAAAATTGAAGAATAATATTATATCAAAAATAATTCGGACAGAAAAGAAATTAATTTTTGTCATGAACAGTATCCCGGGTGAATAGTACTCGAGTGAATATTACCCTATGAATAGTAATTTATGAATAGTGTCGTACGTATGAATAGTACCGTATATATGAATAGTGTCGTACGTATGAATAGTGCCATATGTATGAATAGTGCCCATGAATAGTACTCCGGCATGAAAAGATTAAAATTTAACAAAATGTTCAGAAAAATATTTCAATGGAACGATACTAGATGAAACGCAATTTTAAGGATATTCTACTAATTTCAAGTAGTATAGAAGCAATACTTATCAAAATAAGTGTAGAATTAGGAATATGAAACGAAATAAGATTACTTAAATACTACAGAGTATGGAAGAAAATATTATTTCTTACGAATTCTGAACAAATATAATATCCCTTACAACTGTTGAACGAAAATAATATTCCTTACGAATATTGAACGAAGATAATATTCCTTACTAATATTGAACGAAAATAATATTTCTTACGAATATGAAAAATAATATCGTATGCGAATATGAAATAAATAATAGTCCTTACCTAAAAAGGAGAGTACTTCTAACTGATAGGGCGAAGATATTCTTGAAGAAAACTTATATTGTTTTCTACACTCAAAGTTTCCTTAAACTCAAAAGAAATACGCTCAATATTATAGAAGAAGAATTCTCTGATTCTAGTGTGATTTTCATTGCTAAACTAAGCATCCTACTTATAGGAGAATGGAAGGATACTATTTAATTAAATAATCAAGGACTGCACAGGGAAAAAAAATTTGGGCGCAATTATATCAGCACACCATTTGATCAACCAATAAGAGAATACCCTTTTGGGAAGGTAATTAGAAATTGGGAGAGATAGACCAATAGAAGACTATTATTAACAAGTTAATGAATAGTACTGAGAGTGTGGTCAATAATAACAAAATCAGCTAATCACAAAATTACCTCCTTTGAAGGTAATTGGGCTACGAAAGAAATATGCATGAACAAACACCAATTTAAAAGGATAATTGAACAAACACCTTCCACTTATCAATTATTATTCTTATCTTTAATTAACACGATCTTTATTCATCATTAATATTATAACTCGCAATATTAACAACCAGATCATTCCCAGGAAAGTAGGGGCTTTCTGATAAGGACTTCTTCTTATTGGCACGCTATTAGGTGACCAAACCCCTTTCCTCGGCAGAACTTTCTAGACATCGTCAATAATGCAAATAATAATATGAATAACTTTGTTGTCTCTATTAATGATTTAATAATATAAAATATTATGCAGATGATACTGTGACAATAATTAAATCAATAATGTGGGATACTATGCAGTAATTACTATGGCAATAATTGAACAAAACTGAGTAACTTCTCACTTAACCATCAATAATCAAAGATATTGTACATTACCGTGTGCTACTATGCAACCATATGTATTACTATACTTTTATCACCTAGTATTTCAGTAGTTAACGATAAAACTTTTGCCATTATTCTTTTAAAAATTTATTTATGTCATTTTCTAACTCCGACAGTAATTCTGTTATGGGGTCCACCAATGATTGAGCCGTCGTACGAATATTTTCTGATAAAAAAAATATTTTATAACAACTTGCTTACTTTGTAAAATTTATAAATATTACCCACAACTAAAACATTATATTAAATCCACACCTTACTATTCAAAATAATATTTAGAAAAAAAATTAATCTTTATTTATAAAAGTTAGGGTCTTACAAAGCAATTCTTAAATTAAAGTTCAAATCACAATAGATAAACTAAATTAATATTATTATTATACTGAAACTAAGGCATGACAATCATTGTTCAACACTAAAGATCAATTGCAAGCTTAATTAAGAATTTAGTTCATCATAGACAAATTAAAAACTAAAATAAGTAAAGAATTCATCATCCCAATTACAAAATTCGAATCGAAAGACTAAGAATAGTAATACACCACCATTATCCACGCTCCAATCTATAATTTTCATGATCTCGACCTTCCTTGCTCTCCTCCAATGTCTTTTCTGAAATTAGGGCTCAAAGTTTGTGATTGATTGATAGTAATTATTGTTATCTCCATTCTATTGTTAACTGATGTAATAGCTGATAAAATAATGCCCAATTATAGTCCCAATCCAAGCCAAAGTATTCCATCTACGCTGCTACAGAGTTAGAATCACAATAGAAATCTTTCTCTCTCCCCGTACCTCCACCCCAGCAAGGTTTTTTGATAATAAGGCCCGCCCAGGCGGGGGGTCATTCTGCAAAAATGCTGATTTTTAGCTTTTGCATGCCAAGTCTCGCCATAATGCCACCAATATGCCACGAATACCATGTCATGCAACCTAAACACAAAACAAAAACAAGTAAAATTTTACAAAAATAGACAAGATCAACACTGTTTATGTCCAAATTAGAAATCAATTCGTAGGTATAAAACCCACTCATCAGAAGCACATGAGGATATGAGCAGTTCAGTTTATCAAATCAGTATCGAGAAAGATCGGTGATACAAACCATTGGAGTCAACCGCAATAAATTCATGCTTATTTTCTAGAAATTTCAGCTGCTCATTGAAATACTAAGTCATGTTTACTTTACTGAAACTGCATATAAAATTTTATAATCATGACAACAAATCTCCTTGGTTATGTCAACATCAAATAGGGGGAGATTGTTGGAAGAATGCATATTGTGATTGATGTTTTATGAAAAAGCTCATGATTATGTAAAGTCCTTCAAAGAATATATGTACAAGGACTTAGTGATAGATCAAAGTTGTTAGGTTGATCTTAGCTTGTTTAATGTTTACTTATATAGATAAGGAGATCAAATCTGTTAGGTTGATCTATGGCAAGAAAGAAATAGATAGGCTAGTAGTATATTCGTTTGATCAACAGAATATAGAAGCTAAGGCAGGATCGCAGAGCTGAGATGATCGTAGTGTATCTGCCTTGAAGGGCCTCTCTAGTAATCGTAGAGTGGTCCAGACATTTGCCGAGCTAACTCAGAGATCGTAGGGTACTCTCGGAAACGCAGAGTCTGCAAGACGAGCAAATGAAGATCGTAGTTTTAACAGATCGTAGTGAGAAATCATAGTGATCTCTTAAGTGCAAGCACCAATATGACAAGACACTACGATATTGATAGTAGAGTGACATCTGCCTTGTGTCAGAAACATCAAGCCTTATTGTTCATTTGAGGATAGACTCCAACAAATATGGAATGGGTTTTGAACGTTGAAGGTCTCACCAGTCCCAACGTACCAAAAGATATCCTTAGTATTAATCAAAAGAAACGTATTCAAGAAGCTAAGAAAAGGACCATTGGGCAGAGGAAAACACCTTTTGAGGTGTTAGGTGAGAAAGCAGTTTGATGTGTCAGTGGGCCAGAGTGCAATTCCGAAGATGTACAGAAAAGTCTCCATCAAAGCTTAAAAATGTCAAACGCATTTAATGGCTCATCAGATAACTTCAATGGATAGATTTCAAGAGCACATATATACATATCAAAGACAGATGAGAGAAGTTAAGCAAGTATTGAAAAAAAATGCACAAGAACTCTAAACGCTGAACTCTACGATCTGAGAAAAAGGGAAAACTTTCTTAGCTACTCAGTTCTTTCGAACAAGTGCTTAACTGCAACTGAGTAGCCTCAATCACAACTCAACAATTATCAATCTACTGAAGTAAGAAGTTCCAAGCCAGAAGGACTTAAAGAGTTCTAAGTGAACTGAGAAGAGTAAAGTTTGCTGGACTTGAAGAGTTCAAAAGTGAACTTAGAAGTGCCTGGACTGCTGGTCTAAAAGGAATCTATGAGAATTAGAAAGTGTAAAAGACATCCTTAGTGGATTTCCTACTCAAGGAGTAGAAGAGTGGACTAGGAGCTTTGAGTGCTCCGAACCACTTAAAAACAACTGTGTCTTTATAACTGCTATAACTGTTATAACTGCTCTAACTGCATTAATTGACATTCTCTCTTTAATCTGTTATCTAAAAGGGATTTCAAAGAATCAATAGTTCTGATGTGCTTAAAAGATTTATCAAAATAGTTTTTAAATAAAGAAAAGTTTTTAATATCTATTCAACCCCCCCCCTTCTAGATAACTATTGTGTTTTCGGGAACTAACAATTGGTATCAGAGCAGGTTCTATAATACAACCTACAAAGCTTGAATAGATCCAATGGCACACTTACCAAGCGAATCAAAGACTGGAGGAGGCAGCAAGCCACCCATGTGCTACAAAGATAAATTTGCTAACTAGAATGTTAGGATGCAAGCTTATATGGATTCAATAGATGAAGATCTATTTGACACTGTTCAAAATGGGCCCTACGTTCCTACAAAGCTTGCACCAACTACAGATGATCCAAATAGATTACAGATCACAGTCAAAGGAGAATGGACAGAGAACGAGAAGAGAGCTATCCAGCTTGACAAAAAGGCCAAGAATATCGTATTTCAATCATTAGAAGATAATCTATTTAAAAACGTGGTCAACTACAAAATAGCAAAGGAGGTTTAGGAAGCACTACTCATTATGCATGAAGGAACAGAAGAAGTCAGAGAAAACAAATAATCTCTCTTGACTCAACAATATGAGATGTTTGTCCATGGTCAAGGAGAAAACGTCACTACTATATATGAGAGATTTAATATTCTGCTCAATTCTCTACGAGCCTACAGAAAGGTCTATCCAAATAAAGATCTGATCATAAAGTTCATGAGAGCTTTACTAAGCAAGTGGGATGCCAAAACCACTGCCATTAGAGAATCAAAGAATCTACATGAAATGACTGTTTAACAGTTATATGGCAACCTCCTCACGTACGAACTAGAGTTGACACAACGAGCTGAAACGTTATCTGAAGGAAGAAAGAAGGACAAAGGTGTTGCTCCAAAGGTAACTGAAAACACCTCCAAAATCAACATTGAAGCTGATTCTGACTACGATGGTGATGATGATGAGGACTTTGCAATACTGGTTAAAAGACTAAGAAGATTCATGAGACAAGGCAGAACCAATAAACCAAAGAAAGTTGGTGATGAGGGAGTTTTATACACATGAATTGGATACATTCGGGCTTAATTTATTGTTGTTCTCAAGTCTTTTAGGATGTTTTTATATGTTTGTGTCTATTCATGCATGTTTTATATTGTTTTGTAGGAATTGGACAAAAGTTACTTGGATCGACGTTCGGGGTGGCTAGATGCACATTTTCGGCTTGTCATTTACACAAAAGTCACTTCAGAGCCAATTTGACTATAGCTCCGGACATTATTTCGAAACTCTTCAAGAATGAAAGTTGTAGATCTACTTCTCCTCTTTCCAGAACATCTTGAATCATCTAAATCGGAGTTCGGACGAAGAAGTTATGGCCGTTTTCCCAAAGGACGTTGGAGCAGAAAATGTTAAGACTTTGTGGCAGCGCCGGGGCGCTCGTTTTAGGCTTGATACCAGCGCCGGGGCGCTGGGGGGCAGAATGCCAGCGCCGTACCCAGCGCCGGGGCGCTGGGGAAGGGCCTGGTGCGGGCCTGGACGCGTTTTGAACGAATTTTGACACCTTTCTGACTCCAAATAGGATTTGGGATTGTTCCTAAGCTCAAAATTAGACTTGTAACCTATAAATATATGATGTAAGGCATAAAATAATTGGGGATTACATAGCTTAGCTTAGGGATTACATAGTTTAGCTTGGAGATTACATAGCTTAGACTAGATTAAACACTCCTTTAGATTAGAACATAACCCTAGTTCTTATTAGTTTTGGAGATTGAAGCAACTTGGAGGCCATTGAAGATCAAGAGCAAAAGCAAGAGGGGAGCATCAGATTTGCTGACAACAGATTCTATTCTCTTCTCTCATCATACTTTTATCTTTTAATGTATATTCAATTGTGGATTCTTGGGTTTAATTCATTAATTATGAACTAATTCTTTTTATTAAGATTTCAATTGAACTTTTTATGGTTATGAATTAGTTATTCATTATATTCCAATTATATATGTTAAAGTGAGTTGTTTATCTTGTCTTGTGCATATTGCTTAATTATCTGATCAGTAATTACTTTGTTAATCTAGAAGGAATTGGAAGAGGAATTCTAGGGTTAGAACTGGGCATGATATCATGTGACTTAGTTATTTGCAAAGTGAATAATTAGGTTTGTGAATTGAATGGAAATATCTGTTCACCGCATATAACACATAAGGAATTGGGATTGGAAAGAGTTTAATTCAATTGTTTTGCATAGGAATATAACAAGATTAATCTGGATTAAATAGAAGGCAATTCATCTCTATAAATATAGAGCTTGGGGTGGCCATTTGTAAGATAAAAAAGGCAAGGAAGCCCTGTCCAATTTTCTCTGTACACACCCCATATTGAGTGCTTTCTCATTTTAAACACATGTTAGCTCACATATAGTTACATTTTACCGTTGAGAGATGAGTTTTTATCCATCTAAAGTCATAGAAGTCTGCCTTGGTCTGCCTTGGCCTGCCTTGGCAGCCCACTGTAAGCCTTCTCACACTCTATATAGCTTTTCTCTTCATCTTTGCACACACTATTCTTCACATTGAGCGTCGTGTTGTGTGTGAATGCCCGGACTTCTGTCCGTGGTTTTCATTTATGTCTGTATATATATACTTATATATGTATATATTTATATATGGACTAACATTATCGAGTTATGCCTCGATTGAGCCTAGACTTATGTCTAGAGCATTCATTTGCTTTTATATATATATATATAAGCAAGTAAACGCTCCGAATGTAAAATCCAGGCTCATCAGAAAGAGTCTGACAACAGTTTATATATATAGGTATATATATATATATATATATATGAACTGTTGTCGAACTCTGTTCGATGAGCCTGGGTTTTACATCCAGTGCGTTTACTGCTTGAGCCTGGGTTTTACATCCGGTGTGTTTAATGCTTTTATATATATATATATATATATTTACATTTCTGTCCCGCCTGGAGTTTACTTCGTGGTGGTTGATCGTGTTTATTGCTTTCTTCACATTTCCGTCCCGCCTGGAGTTTACTTCGTGGCGGTTGATCGTCTTTTACAGCTTTATTTACTTTTCTGATCTCTTATGGAGGTGCTTTGTGGTGGTTGATCATGTCCATATATATATATATATATATATATATATATATATATATATATATATATATATATATATATATATAACACTTTTATATATTTACTTTTCTGATCCCCCATGGAGGTGCTTTTAGGTGGTTGATCATGTTTGTATATATATTTACAGCTTTTATATATATAACTACTTACTGCTTTTTATATAAACTGAGGTATCATGTGAGCCTAGGAATCATGTGATCATAGATTCAGTCCACTGAATCTAGATTCAGTTCCCGTGATGGACTTTTTTAGCTATAACCAGCTTGTACATTATTTACAGTGTTTGAATTTCCTTAGATGGTTGTCATGCCCATCAGAAGATCGACACTGTTGTATATTATTTTCTCGAAGATGCCTTGCATCTCAAAAATAAAAGCAATCAAGCCGAACATTTAAAAATAAAATAGAAGTATGAAAAGGTCTCAATTACTATTGAACACGGGGTTTGAAAAACCTTTTTTTACAAAACTTCATTGCTATATCATGTTTAAAACTGAATTCTTCTACAAATTCAAACCCTTTGTATATAGGTGCGAACGAGGCCTCACACTACTTCCAAATAATTACACATTGATCCACACACACACACACACACACATTTATATAACAGTTTCTTGAAAAGTGGCGGTCATCGTGGCAACACGGATGTTGGGGGGTGCCTAACACCTTCCCCCCGCATAATCAAACCCCCGAACCCAAATGAATCTCGGTTTCACAGACCTATTTAGCAGTGTCACATCACTGGATCAATGTGCAAACCTTTTCTCGGTTGTGTTGGTGCAACCAGTTAAAAACACTAACTCGCGACTCTTACAGTCAAATCATCGACATTATACATGTCAGACCTTTTTCACTTTTTTTTTCAAATAAATCTCACCTAACATGAGAAAAACAAAAAATAAGAAACGAAAAGGTACAAATAAAAATCCCGACGTCGACACATACCTACTGATTTCCGGTATGTATACATTAATTAAAAATCGTCTAAGCTATTTGACCCAGCTAGACATAGATTTAGAAATATTGTTGAACATTATTTATTGTATCCAATAAAATTATTTTGGTTTGGATTCACGACTAAGTATGAACATCCCGAACATGGGAAAACTTTTGTGCGCCAAAGGCGGATAAGATGAATGAAAATATCGTTCTTATATGTAGTATTGATCAATACAGGGCACATTGGGATGATCACCCTCTTGCCTGTAAGTTATGACGATTTGCGGATGAAGTTCTGCTAAACCTTAGCGAAAATTAAAAACAATGTTCATAGTCTGTCGATTGATATTCATTTATAGTTAGTACGTAGTTTCAAATATTTGATATAGAATTGATATGTTGTTATTATCTGTTTAGCTTACTTCACAACTATTGATTCGTTGTAGAAGTGTCATTCAAAGAAAACATATAACCCTTTCAGCTAATATTTATTGTTGTTATTACTTGCTGGGCAATCAAATGTTCATTCTTGCTTAATTTAAATGTTTTCAGCTAAATGTGAACAACATGAAGGATTTGCTAAGAACAAGGGAAAAGGAAAGGTTTCTGCATGAGTTTTGTGTTATCTTATGTAATAATTTAACTCTATTAAGATAATGATATATATTATATATCATGTAATATAAGGTATTAAAGGTTGCGTACTTGGGATTTGAAAACTTTGATATGTAAATTAAGTTTGGTATTTATATTATTGTTATTATTATTAGTATTATTCCGCTCATAGAAATGGTATCGTAAAGCACCTAGTTCGGGTTTCAAGTACCTGAATTTGGGAGCATCACATTATTGTATCAGAGCTTTAGGGTTAGAAACCTTAGGTGGGATAGACCTTAGGCTCTAACCTTAGAATAAATGAAAACGTCGAAAATACAAATAACTCGTATAGAGTTTAAAAAGAGATGAATTGAATAAATTCATCGTCAAAATAAAAGATAACTTCTATAAGACTATTATTTGTTATGTGTATATACTATATTCTAATCAGGATAATTTATGTGTGTAGATGTCAGGTGGAAAAGAATTAGGATACCCTCGGATCGTAAAGAAGGAGTCAATCTCCATAACCGAGCCAATATCAAAGTAAATAACTGAAATAGAGGCTCACATTGAAAGCAACCCTGATGAGGTGGTTAGTGTGGAAAATGTAGTACTGAATCAAGAGACAGTAGTATAACTGATAGGTAGAGTATAGTTATAGAATATAAGGTTAAGCTCAGGTTCTTAAAAATCATACTTATGGTAAGTTCATGACTCATAATTATATAAAATTTTTGAACCCCTCAGCGAATGGACGCCAAAGGTCTGACTAGGATAAGTTCTTAAAATCATATGATTGTGGTAAGTTCCTGAACTCATAATGTGTGGTAAGTTTGACGAACTTGGTATAGTTATGTGTGAATAGATTAGTGAATATAATAGGAATATATATAGAATACTAAGCAATTGATCTTTAGTGAAGGCGTAGGAAAATTAGTAGTAGTACTTGAATATGTATGATTCTATGATATGTATATGATAAGTATATGGGTGTAATGTAATATTCTCAACTTTTGTATAAATTGTGGCAGCGATTCCTGACTTTTATGTCACAAAGTGATAGCGGATGTTTAAAGTAGTATGTGCTATGTTATAGGGTGTAAAGTACTAGAATTAGTTAGATGAACATGATTTTATTTAATCAAATAATTTCGCCAAGAAAAAAAAAAGAAACCAAAAGGCAGAAGAACCTGTTAACAAAGCTGGAGGACAACCAGATCCAATATAAAATATTGCAAATATGGTCGCTCAAGATATGCAGAATGGAATACCAGCCGCGGGAAATCAGCCAGATAATCGATCGGCAAACTTCAAAGACTTCAAGGCAGTCGAACCACCATGATTTCGAGGATTAACTGACCTTGTAGAAGTGTTTGTGATAGCTAGGGTAACGGAGGGGCAAAATACAGTTTTTGCCACCTATATGATGAAAGGAGAGACGAATTTTTGGTGGGAGACAAATTAAGCTATAGCTGGAAAAGGGAGTAGTGGTGGTAGGACTGGAAAAAGAAAAGGAGATAATTTTAGAAATACCGAAAATAGGCCAGGAGGTGGAAAGAAACAGGTTGTGAAAATAGGCCAGTTTATTTATTTTTCTGATCCTTTATGGAGGTGCTTCGTGGTGGTTGATCATGTCTATATATATATATATATATATATATATATATATATATATATATATATATATATATATATATACCGCTTTTATATATTTACTTTTTTGATCCCCCATGGAGGTGCTTCGTGGTGGTTGATCATGTCTATATATATATTTACAGCTTTTATATATATAACTGCTTACTAGTTTTCATATAAACTGCGGCATCATGTGAGCCTAAGAGTCGTGTGATCATAGATTCAGTCCAAAAATATAGATTCAGTTCCCGTGATGGACTTTTTTAGCTGTAAGCAGCTTGTACATTATATACAGTGTTTGAATTTCCTTAGATGGTTGTCATGCCCATCAGAAGTTCGACACTGTTGTATATTATTTTCTAAAAGATGCCTCGCATCTCGAAAATAAAAGCAATCAAGCAGAACATTTAAAAATAAAATAAAAGTATGAAAAGGTCTCAATTTCTATTGAGCACGGGGTTTGAAAAACCTCTTTTTACAAAACTTCATTGCTATATCATGTTTAAAACTGAATTTTTCTACAAATTCAAACCCTTTGTATATAGGTGCGAACAAGGCCTCGCACTACTTCTAAATAATTGCACATTAATCCACACACACACACACACATTTATATAATAGTTTCTTGAAAAGTGGTGGTCACCGTGGCAACACGGATGTCAGGGGGTGCCTAATACCTTCCCCCCGCGTAATCAAACCCCCGAACCCAAATGAATCTCGGTTTCACAGACCTGTTTGTGTGCTACAAGTGTGGGCAGAAGGGGCATATCTCTCCTAACTACCCCAATCCAAGGATGAACAGTGGGTGTTTCAGGTGTGGGTCAACAAAACATAAGGTGAAGGACTGTCCGAAAAGGAAAATGGAGGTAGGGAGTGTGAACACGGGGAAAAACAGCGGGACTCTAGCAATAACGGGATCGAATTCAACAAACAAACCAACAAAATCAACCGCAAGAGTCTTCAACATGACCGTTCAAGATACCGTGACAGCTGGTGATGGAAATCCATGTTGGGCTTCGGCACAGAAACGCACAGCGGAAATTAAAATTTTAAAGCAATTTCTGAAACCCTAAAACATACTCCATGCGAAAAATCAATTAATTCAGAGGTTTAGAGATTATACCATATATGAAAAAAAAAATGAGAATCTAAAACCGACTGCGCCTCGAATCTCCAACGCAATATAAACCGATTGAGCCTCTACGGTATCCACACGAACGCCGCACGAAACATCGAACGATTCTGCAATAAGAAGGACTTGCGGTACTAGCCACCAAAAGGAATGGATTTTCTGAAACTGTTTTCTCTCTAGTCTCTCTCTAAGAGCGGCTAGGGTTTTTTCAATTATGATATATCCCTAAGTAGCTGCTATATATCATATATATATATATATATATATAGTAGTTAAAAGGAATTAATCAAATCAAAACCTAATTTCATAAAATCCGAATTTATATATATATATATATATATATATATATATATATATATATCTCTTAATTAAGTCTTACTTAATTAATATACATATATAAAAATTATCCTTTTAATTTAAATTCGTGATTTAAATACTATTAATCATATTAATATATTTAAATCCTTAAAATTTAAAGTAATTCCCTTTTAAATAACGTTCTATGTGTGTGACCCTATAGGTTATTATTACGTTGACAATAATTTTAAAATCATATTATAAAATTATAAACAATGAGCGGCATCTAGTAATCTATCAATGTACTACGGGCCAATGAGGACTTTTACGATATCATTTGTAACATTACAGTCATGATTATACCGATTAATCCTTGGTCATAATCATACCAAGTCCATCTATGCACTACAGGCCACAGATAACTCTCAATATAATATAAACATGAGGATGATGACAATGATATAAGAATTCAATAAAAAAAAAGTTCAAGAATTAATTTATCCAAGAACTAATAACGTCCGAATTGTCAACATGATACTTCTTTGTAGAGTAAAATTCAAGAATGCTCAGAAGAATATTTTCATGAAAAGAAACTGGATGAAGCGCAAATATCAAGGATATTCCACTAATTTTATGGAGTATAGAAGTCAAAACTTTAACCAACTGAGTATAATAAAAAATGGAGTAACAAAAGAAATCACCAGGCATGCGATAGACCGCACAGACAGGTTATTCTAACGGAATAATAAATAACGGAACCAGGTCATGCGTTAACGCACAGACATGATATTCCAATAGAATAATAAATAATGGAACCAGGTCAGGCGAAATTCGCACCGACAGGATGTTTCAATAGAATAATAAATAACGGAACCAGGTCATGCGTAAATGCATAGACAGGATGTTTCAACAGCATAATAAAGAATGGAATAACAGAAGAATTTCACCATGTATGCGGTACTTCGCATAGACAGGTTATTCCAACATAATGATAAAGAATGAAATAATTGAAGAATTTCACCAAGTATAGGGTAGACCGCGTATACATGTTATTCCAACAGATTAAAAAAATGGAATAACAGAAGTTCTCTTCATGAATACGAAAGAAATAATACCCCTTATCTTAGAACAAACTGAATATAGGAGTAGTGAAGTAGCAGAATACTTTTCTTCTTTCTCTCTATAGTTTCTCTCTCTAGAGTTTCAGTGAATTCTTAAGAAATAATGAAGGAATGAGCTTCTATTTATAGGAGAATGGACTGAATAGTAACAAATTCTTGAACGGTCCAGATTGATTTACTTTTAAACGGACGGTCCAGATTGGTTTACTATAAAATATTCTAATAAAATAAAATCTTTTAAATAAAATATAATATATTCTATTTATAATCTAATAAAACGAATAACTTTATAAAAGTATTCTGTTTTATATAAAAAGATTTTACTATGCAAACAATATGCAGGCACTATGCAAATACTATACATAATAAAATATAATATATTCTATTTATAGTCTAATAAAACGAATAACTTTATAAAAGTATTCTGTTTTATATAAAAAGATTTCACTATACAAAATACTATGCATAATAGAATATAATATATTCTATTTATAGTATAATAAAATGAATAACTTTATAAAAGTATTCTGTTTTATATAAAAAGCTTTTCAGTTTTATTATATTAATAATACTAATAAAACAAAACTTCATCACCATTATTATAATTCACATTATTAATCAACCAGGTAGTTCCCAGAAAAGAGGGGGCTTTCCAATAAGGATTTTTCCCTATTGGCGCGCAATTAGGTGACCAAACCTCTTCTTGACAGAACTTCTAGACATCGTTAAAATTGCAAATAATAATATTAATAACTTCGTCATCTCAATTATTGATATAATAATATATAAAATATCGACAATAATTAAATCAATTAACGTGAGATACTATGCAACAATTACTGAAGCAATAATTGATCAAAATTGAGTGACTTCTCACGTAAGCATCAATAATCAATACCGCGTGCTACTATGCAACCACGCGTATTCCTGTACTTTTAACACGGGGTGTTTCAACAGTTAACGATAAAACTTCCGCCATTATTTTCATAAAATATTTTTGTCGTTTTCTCAATCCGACAATAATTCTATTGTGGGGTCCACCAATGATTGTGTCATCGTACGAATATTTCCTGTTAAAACGAATATTCCCCGACCAATCCAATTTTATATAACAACTTGCGTATTTTGTAAAATTTATAACTATTATCCACAACTATAACATTATGTCAAATTCATTCCATAATATTCAAAAATGATAATTATAGAAAATTCATCTTTATTCATAAAAGTTGGGGTCTTACAATCTCCCCTTCTTATGAAATTTCACCCTCAAAATTAGGGTATGTACCTGGTATGTCGAAGAGGTAAGGATACATTGATTTCATTTCAGATTCTAACTCCCAGGTCATTTCCACAACATCGTGGTTCCTCCATAAAACTTTAACTTGAGGTATAACCTTGGAGCGTAGAATATGTTCTTTCTTATCCAAGATTTGAACAGGAACCTCTTCATACGTTAAATCTTCTGCTATTTCGTCTGGTTCTAACTCAATAATGTGGTTTGGGTGTTTCACATATTTACGTAACATGGATATATGAAAAACGCTATGAACACGAGACATACTTGGCGGTAAATTCGATTATATAGTCTACAGTCCCTACTCGATCGAGGATTAAAAATGGGGCAATGAATCGAGGATTGAACTTTCATCTCTTTTCAAATCTCATAACTCCTTTCCATGGATAATTTCAAATAATTTTTAGAATTATTGATCATTATAAATTAAATTTTTATAATTACTTTTGTAGTAAAAATATTTTTTTATTAACTATTTTCCCTGAAAATATGATTACATATTATTTAAATAATATATGGAAAGATTATTAGAATTATTATAGTAATTATTTTATTATATTAATTTTAGTTCAGATTATTAAGTTAATTATTTTAACTCAAGTAATAATGCTTTATATGCAAGATAAATCAGATATGGAATCCAAACCCTAATTCTGGATTTTTATCAAGGAATGGGAATAATAATATAATATTAATTATATTTAAGTGCTACAAATATGTACTGTATGTATAGACTGATAATGGTTGGTCAGTTATGGTATACCAGTAGAAAACCCTAGCAATATTTTGATAAACCCTAGTTCGAAAGTCAATTAAGAATTTAAAATCTGTTAAGTCATTGTGTTATGTGGTATATGATATGTATTGTAGATTTTAACGCTAATTATGAAAAACCCTAATTAGTAATTAAAAACCCTAATTATTAGAAACCATAATTTCTAATTTGAAACCGTAAGTGTTTATTATAAACCCTAATTGACAAATTTGACACCCTAATCGCTAAATTAGAAAGCAAAATGATAATTAGTAAATTTTAAATCCTAATATTCAAGACCTAAGTGATTAGGTAACCTAATTTAATTAGAGAACCCTAATTTAAATTTTTAGAAACTAAATTTGTTATTTTAGCCCTAATTAAAAATTCTACAAAAATCAATGTATGAAACTTTAGGGTTAAACCCTAAGGGTTTTCCAATTTACATTTTTACAATTAAAATCACAAGCCTAATGACCAAAATACCCTTTGTCACATTTTTATAAGTTGCTTGCAAATCTTGCCATATTTGTAGTGGTTCAACCACTCTTGACTTTCTCTTTGACTTAAAAACACCGCATTCAACCACAATTCATCAGCAAATACATTGTATCATCAAAATATATATAGATCAAGAGAGAGAAATGTTCATAAATTAGCCATTTGGTTACCAATACACAACCTAGACCTTCTATCTCTAAAACCCATGAATTCCATTGCTAGACCAGTTCCCAAATCAAGCCCCACTACCACTCATATCAAACCAGAAGCCTTGAATCATGAATTGGTTCATAAAGGTATAAACCCTAACCAAGAAATCTGATCCTTGATTCTATGTTAAATGTTATGTGTTTGTGTTAAAACATGTTGTATGTAGTGTATATTAGTGATCTGGGTTGATAGATGTTGGATTCACAACAACTATAGGCTCAGATTTGAAGTTTTCAAAAATTTGGAAAAATTTTATATGTTGTCTGACAACCAAATGTCAAGCCTTGTAGATCTCTTTTTGTTTATGGTTTTTGTGGTTTTAAGGTTTATACTTGTATTATATCATGTGGTCTATGATGTGGAACTTGAATCAGGGTCAAATCTGTTATAGATTGAAAGTTATAACCGGTCAAACAGGGTTAACCGATCATGGAAATGAAATTCTGGGTAACCCAGATTTTTTAAAAAATGGTCTGACAAGATGTTTAGAGCTTCTGATCTTACAACAGTTAAAGCGTTTGGCTATGTTATAGTTTTGATGTTGTAGACTGGTATATGGACTACACAAACAAGTCATTAGAACACTTAGATCGTGACCAAAGTGACAAATAATCATGGTCAAACTATAGCTGACCAACTGCCTGAAGAATTTCTGGAAAATCCAGAAATACTCAAGATCAAGTTTTCTGACATGGTTTGACCATGTCCGATCTTGGTCATGTGATATTTTTAGGGCGATATAATGTGATAGAAATGTAATCTGACATGTATGTTACATGATTGAACCTTTAAATCACATTAAGCAAACCAAGAAAGCAAAGATCTTAAGCTTCAAAAGTAGGCACCTAGCACTGTTCTTCATTTCTGGGTAACCCAGAAAATGAAGAAAAGTTCTGACATTGATTTGGAAGGCCTATAACTTTCTGATTTGTTGTAGTTTGGCAATGAATTTAGTATGTAGTTGTACTATTACACTTATACTACAATCCTAGCACATTAACAAGCCCATAACATAAAAAGATCATAGATATATTAATAGTCAAACATACTACCCTGCAAACTGACATGAATGTTCTAGGCAGGCTCAAGAACACCTATAGCGATAGTTTTGTCGCTATAAGGCCCTTTAGTGACGCTTTATTTTCTAAAATTAATTATTTTATTTAATAAATAGAAAAAAAATAGTTTTTAATTATTAAAAATATAAAATAAATTACTAAAAATTATTTTAAAGCCTAAAAATTGGTTTTTAATAATTTTGAATATATTTCATAAATATTTGGTATTTTTGGAATAATAAAGGTATTAATTTATTTAATTATAATAATGAATAAATTACTTAAAATGATTTTAATGTATAAAAAATCATTTAAAAATATATTATGGTGTTAGAAAATATTTTAAGTTATTTTTAATAACTTTTAATATTAGGTGATGAATTTCATTAATTAATTAATATTAATGGTAATTAATTTATTTAATTTATATATTAAATAAATTATGAAAAAATAGAATTAATGATTTAAAAATCATATAAAAATTATTTAAGTGTTATGAAAGTATTTTAAGTTATAGAATATAACTTTTAATATTTAAAGGTAAATTTTATTAATAATTTAATACTAATAATATTTAATTTATTTAATAATTATATTAAATAAATAGTTTAAAAATAATTTTATTGATTTAAAAATCATTTAAAAGGATATAAATAATTTGAAAATATTTTAAGTAATAATAAATGACTTTTAATATTTTGATAAATAATGCATTAATATTTAAATACTAATGATAATTATTTAAAAATGACTTTAATTATTTTAAAAATCATTTAAGGGTAATATTAATACTTTAAAAGTATTTTGAGATTTTATAAATAACTTTAATATTTTGGCAATGGTTTCATTAACATTTTAAATATTAATTAAATATTAATGATAATAAAATTATTTAATATTTAAGCCATTTAATAATGATTCCGGTGTTTGAAAAATTATGATAAATTATAATAATTGTTTAAAAATTATTATAAGTCATTTAAAAATAATATGACTGATATTTAAGTTATTTAAATTGATATTGAACTACAGGATAGAGTCTTAGACTCGATAATTACCCGATAAAGCCGTTGGTACATCGATATATTTCAGAAATTGATCTGGACTTAGATAACTTAATTAGATTTGTGTTTGTTTGTGATCTAATGACTGTTAAATATATGTGACAATGTGATTATGTTATGTGCAAATAGCGGTACTATGTGTTACGATATGTTATTCTAATCAACCAAATGATCTTATTAATGATAGGTCGTTATATAAAAGATAAAACTAAGTTGTCTAAGTAGCAGATCAGGCAAGTATCCTATCTTTGTATTTACTTTATGCAATGGAAATGCGTAAGCAAATATTTAAACTATTCTTTTTTATTGTTCAAATATCTTCTTAACCTTTGTATATACTTATGCAATGATTCTATATAAGTAAGTTATTAGATTATAATATGTTGTACAAGTTCTTTAATTCTGTTATTATAGATCAAGATATATATTCTACTCGTTAATTTCTAAGCTTGGTTATATAAGTGACCTCACTTGGATAATTTTTGTATTTAATCACATGTTGATACATACCTATTGATTTTCGGTACGTATACATTAATTAAAAACTGTCTAAGCTATTTGACCCAGCTAGACACAGATTTAGAAATATCGTTGAACATTATCTATTGTATCCAATCAAATTATTTTGGTTCAGATTCCCGACTAAGTATGAACATCCCGAACATGGGAAAACTTTTGTGCGCCAAAGGCGGATAAGATGAACAAAAATATCGTTCTTGTATATAGTATTGATCAATACAGGGCACATGGGGATGATCACCCTCGTGCCTATAAGTTATGACAGTTTCCGGATAAAGTTCTGCTAAACATTAGCGAAAATTAAAAATAATGTTCATAGTCTGTCGACTGATCTTCATTTATAGTCAGTACATAGTTTCAAAAATTTGATATAGAGCTGATATGTTGTTATTATTGGTTCAACTTACTTCACAACTGTTGATTCGTTGTAGAAGTGTCATTCGAAGAAAACATTTAATCCTTTCAGCTAATATTTATTGTTGTTATTACTTGCTGGGCAATCAAATGATCATCCTTGCTTAATTTAAATGTTTTCAGCTAAGTGTGAACAATCTGAAGGATCTGCTAAGAACAAGGGAAAATGAAAGATTGTTGAATGAATTCTGTTTTATCTTATGTAATAGTTTAACTCTATTAAGACAATGATATATATTATCTCTCATGTAATGTAAGGTATTAAAGGGTGCGTACTTGGGATTTGAAAATTCTGATATATAAATTAAGTTTGGTATTGTTATTATTATTGGTATTATTTCGCTTATAGAAATGGTATCATCAAGCACCGAGTTCAGGTTTTAAGTACCTGAATTTGGGGGCGTCACACCAAGGATATTCGTTATTATCACCAATGGTCATGATTATATCGATACATAGTCATAATCATACCAATCAACAGTCCATCTATGCATTACGGGCCAAAAATGACTTTCATCATAATATAAACATGAGGATGATGAAAATAATATAAGAATTCAATTAAGTAAGAGCAAGGGTAAATTTTAAAGATTTATAAATCAATTTATCCAGAGTTCAAGAATGTCCAAATTGTCAACATGATAACTGCTTTGTGGAGTAAAATTCAAGAATAATATTATATCAAAAATAATTTGGACAGAAAAGAAATTAATTTTTGTCATTAATAGTATCCCGGGTGAATAGTACTCGAGTGAATATTACCCTATGAATAGTAGTTTATGAATAATGTCATACGTATGAATAGTACCGTATATATGAATAATGTCGTACGTACTAATAATGTCGTACGTATGAATAGTTCCCATGAATAGTACTCCAGCATGAAAAGATTAAAATTTAACAAGAATGTTCAGAAAAATATTTTAGTGGAACGATACTAGATGAAACGCAATTTTAAGGATATTCTACTAATTTTAAGGAGTATAGAAGCAATACTTATCAAAATAAGTGTAGAATTAGGAATATGAAACGAAATAATATTACTTATATACTACAGAGTATGGAAGAAAATATTATTTCTTACGAATTTTGAACAAAAATAATATCCCTTACAACTGTTGAATGCAAATAATATTCCTTACGAATATTGAACGAAGATAATATTCCTTACTAATATTGAACGAAAATAATATTTCTTACGAATATGAAAAATAATATCGTAAGCGAATATGAAATAAATAATAGTCCTTACCTCAAAAGGAGAGTACTTCTGACTGGTAGGGCTGGGATATTCTTGAAGAAAACTTATACTGTTTTCTACACTCAAAGCTTCCTTAAACTCAAAAGAAATACGCTCAATATTATAGAAGAAGAATTCTCTGATTCTGGTGTGATTTTCATTGCTAAACTAAGCATTATAATTATAGGAGAATGGCAAGATACTATTTAATTAAATAATCAAGGACTGTACAGGGGAAAAAAATTAGGCACAATTTTATCAGCACACCATTTGATCAACCAATAAGAGAATACCCTTTTGGGAAGGTATTTAGAAATTAGGAGAGATAGACCAATAGGAGACCATTATTAACAAGTTAATGAATAGTACTGAGAGTGTGGTCAATAATAACAAAATTAGCCAATCACAAAATTACCTCCTTTGAAGGTAATTGGGCTACGAAAGAAATATACATGAACAAACACCAATTTAAAAGGATAATTGAACAAACAACTTCCACTTATCAATTATTATTCTTATCTTTAATTAACACGATCTTTATTCATCATTAATATTATAACTCGCAATATTAACAATCAGATCATTCTCAGGAAAGTGGGGGCTTTCTGATAAGGATTTCTCCTTATTTGCGCGCTATTAGGTGACCAAACCCCTTTCCTCAATAGAACTTTCTAGACATCGTCAATAATGCAAATAATAATATGAATAACTTTGTCGTCTCTATTATTGATTTAAAATATAAAATATTATGCAGATGATACTGTGATAATAATTAAATCAATAATGTGAGATACTATGCAGTAATTACTATGGTAATAATTGAACAAAACTAAGTAACTTCTCACGTAACCATCAATAATCAAAGATATTGTACAATACTGTATGCTACTATGCAACCATGCGTATTACTTTACTTTTATCACCGAGTATTTAAACTGTTAAGGGTAAAACTTTTGCCATTATTTTTTTAAAAATTTATTTCTATCATTTTCTAACTCCGACAGTAATTCAGTTGCGGGGTCCACCAATGATTGAGCCGTCGTACGAATATTCCCTGATAAAACGACTATTCCCCGACCAATCGAATATTTTATAACAACTTGCTTACTTTGTAAAATTTATAAATATTACCCACAACTAAAACATTTTTTCAAATCCACACCTTACTATTCAATATAACATTTAGAAAAAAAAAATCTTTATTTATAAAAGTTAGGGTCTTATAAAGCAATTCATAAATTAAAGTTCAAATCACAATAGATAAACTGAATTAATATTATTATTAAACTAAAACTAAGGCATGACAATCATTGTTCAACACTAAAGATTCATTGCAAGCCTAATTAAGAATTTAGATCATCGTAGACAAATTAAAAACTAAAATAAGTAAAGAATTCATCATCCCAATTACAAAATTCGAATTGAAAGACTAAGAATAGTAATACACCACCCTTATCCACGCTCTAATCTATAATTTTCATGATCTTGACCTTCCTTGCTCTCCTCCAATGACTTTTTTGAAATTTGGGCTCGAAGTTTGTGATTGATTGATAGTAATTATTTTTATCTCCATTCTATTGTTAACTGATGTAATAGCTGATAAAACGACGCCTAATTATAGTCCCAATCCAAGCCAAAGTATTCCATATACGCTGCTACAAAGTTAGAATCACAATAGAAATCTTTCTCTCTCCCCGTACCCCCACCTCTGCGGGTTTTTTTTCATAATAAGGCCCGCCCAGGCGGGGGGTCATTCTGCAAAAATGCTTATTTTTAGCTTTTGCATGCTAAGTCTCGCCATAATGCCACCAATATGCCACCAATATGCCACCAATACCATGTCATGCAACCTAAACACAAAACAAAAACAAGTAAAATTGTACAAAAATAGATAAGATCAACACTGTTTAAGTCCAAATTAGAAGTTGATTCGTAGGTATAAAACTCACTCATCAAAAGCACATGGGGATATGAGCAGTTCAGTTTATCAAATCAGTATCGAGAAAGATCGGTGATACAAACCATAGGATTCAACTCCAACGAAGTCATATGGAATAATTTAATAGTGAAACTAATTGTAACCAAGTTTTAGGACGGTTTCATGCATTCATGACATCATATTATACTTTTCATTGCATCATATTTCAAGTGTCTAATAATCTTTATCATGTTCATTTAATTACACTGTATAAACATAATAAAGAGGGGCATCTGTAGACACTCAAAATTTTGTTTTCATGTTACTAACCATGGAGGAGGGCAAAAGCGTCTTTTCATACCCTGAAGACAACCCTAGAGGACTACAATAAACATCAAACCACGGAGACAGCCTCATGGGATATCAAAATCAAACCCCTGAGATAGCCCCATGGGACATCAAATCAACCTTGAAGACAACCCCGAGGACAAACAGAATCAACAGCAATCAAATCCCGGAGACAACCCAGAGGGACAGCCTAAAGCCAACTCAACCCTGGAGACAACCCCAGGAGGGAAAAGAGGGAATGTTGACAAAAAACCATAGATAACAGTCATCCAGTTTTAGATAAGGTCACAAGGAGTCGTCGTAGTAATCCCATGTGCAAACTGCACAAGACATCTCAACGGACTGCCTACGAAGACTTGAATATGCTATTCTGGTTATGGAGCAATCTTCCTAGATTTGGAAAAGGTCAAGCTCTATGTCATTGCATAGCTCTCGAAAAGAAATTTTTGGAATGGTTTGGCACATCTCGATAGGATTCCCGAATTGCAAGATATGAAGGTTTTAAACTGACTACACATCAGTCGAGGGAACGAACTTCAAGGCAACATGGTCCACCTAGCTGTGCCGCAGGTCTCCCATAGGTAGACTCACGGCTGGTTGGGTCTTTAAATATCAGCCCCAGCTCATTTTCAGCAAGATTTTAGAGAGAGAAAAGGTTCATGAGAGAGAAAATTCAAGAGTTTAAAAAAGAAATAACTCAAATCTTGCTTTAATCTTTATAAATCTCAGTTATAAACACTAATATACATATATAATTCTATATATCAAGTTTTAACCGATGTAAATTGAGCTTTCAGCAACTTTTAACCGTTCGTTTGCGAATCTAGCGCCATATTGTAAGATCTCTTTAGATTTGGCCTTATTTACTACTTTACTCCATATCTAAATCTAGGTATACATAAATCTTGCTTGGTTGTGGTTAGATTTAGTTTTTAACCATTCACTCCTTGTAAATAGTCAATATTTGAGATGTATTGACTAGATATATACTAGATCTAGCCAGATCTAGCTTTTAACCGGTTCAAACACTGTAAAACCTGAATCGTTGAGCTAGAATGGCTAAGATCTAGTTTTTTTCTATTTTTGTAAATATTAGCAACCACGTGACCCTAGATCAGTATCTAGAGGAAACGGGGTGCTCATTTACTCGTATATAAGGATTTAACCAATAAATCCCTTGTTCGAGTATAGTTTATAAGTTATTTATGTTTTATCACAATATTCATTTCATGCAATCTTTTAAATGATGTGATGTGAGCCTAGGAACCATTCGGGTAAGGATTCAATCAATGAATCTAAAACTTTGTTCCCATGATGGACTTGTTTAAGTTGTACAGTCAGCTTGCAACCCATTGTATATGTAATCCTTGGGCCTTAAAACGGTTATCCAGAATTAAGGCCCCGAAATAGTGAAAATTATGTATGTGGTGCTCGGGCTACTTTAATGGTTTCCATGCCCATAAGGAGCCCAACACTTTTAAATAGTTCAATTTACTATCAAAGATGCTTGGCATCTCAATAAAATCAAATCAAGTCGAATCCAGTTAAAATGGAAGTATCAAAGGGCCTCAATTCCTATTTTACAAAAGGGTTTGAAAACCAGTTTCCAAACTATCACTTTCACATGCTTTATTTGAAAATGATAACTTTTATATAAATCAAACCCTTTGTATATAGGTTCAAAGAGGAACAACACTACTTTCAAATAAAGCATTAAATATCTTTTCAAAACAAAAGCTTTCAACACACACATACACATTAAATATGGAATGAAAAGATGTGGTAACCGTGTTTCACGAAAGTTGGGGGGGTTCCTAACACCTTCCCCTCGCTTAATCAAGCCCCCAAACTCTATAAATCTTGAGTTCCAGAACAATTAAATGGAGTCACATATTAGGCCATATTGCAAAAATCTTTCAAAACTCTTGTTGAGTTGGTACAACCATTTAAACTCATACCAACTGGTGGCTCTGTCTAATTCGACCCAATCATTAAAATTAATCTTTTCAAATTGTCGACATGTATGTCAGTCCTTTTCCAAAATCTCACCCTTAGGGAGGATAAGTAAAATTAAAATGATAGAAAAAGGGTAGAAACATATGAAAAGAAAAGTCAAGAACTTCCTAGCGTTAACAATAGGCCTTTTCAAAAGAAGTTAAATTAAATTATGTAGCAGTAGACTGCAGACAACGCAAGTTTCCTAACTCAAAGTCGATTTATTATGTCTCAAACATGCTAGTGGATTAATTATTGACCATTATTCCACATCTATGATAATTGTTGATATTCGCACTTCGTCCAAGTTTCTAATTTTCGTATAAACTTTATGATATGCAAGTTCTTACATTCATGTGTCTTTATTCTTGTGATCGTTTCAAGATGTTTGAAATTCTAAAATTGTTCAATAATCTTACGTTAAATAAATCCCAAAACTTAAACAAATCTTTTATATTTGTACAAGTATTCAAGTTATCTTTAAAATTCAATTATGCTTGGATTGTTTAAATACTATGTCGATGCCATTTATTTCAGCTAGACAAAAATTTGATAAAGCATGAAGCGTTCTATTATTTATGAATTGATTTGTCATTGAATATATATGTCACTTGTTTCGGCTAGATCCATATTGATGTAATATGTTGAAATCATAACATTTCTTTGAAAGCAATCCAAACCATATTTTTGTAGTATGGACTCATGATGTAAGACTGGGATGAACAACCCTTATAAAAAGGGGAACTTTATTGTCGAACATCCAACCCTACGCGCTATGTTTGAGAATTATGCATAATCTCGGGTACAATGAGGCCTATCACGTCATATATTTGCAGAAGAGTATAATTAGTCTTTATGGTTAACTTATACTCTTGAGGTATTCAGTTTTATAAATTGATGATTCTTCTAGGAGTTCATGATCCATAGTGATCACTTAACATGAAATTTGGGAAGAAACTCACTTTATTAAATATTGTTACAGTATTGGTAATTCTTCACAATCATTATATTGTTAAAAATTTAAAAGTTAATTCTTTTCTAATCATGATATATTGTTCTTGTAATTAAACATGTTGAGCAAATTAGTTGCTCACTCTTACTATATCATGATATTATTTCAGTCAAGCCTGAATATTCGAAGAAATACAAAGGCAAAGAAAGACGACTGAGTAGTGTCATATGTGTGTTGTTTAATTATGTTATATATTAATATAAACCTTTTTTTATTATTGGTCATGTAATTTTAAGGTTAGTAAAACTTGGAATAATGATATGTTTGTATTAAGGCAATGTAATGAATGATGAAATTTATAATGAATGGGTAGTTAGATGAGATGTGTATGATGTATCATGAGAACCGGATATGAGGTTCAAGGGACCCGAATCTTTGGGTTTCACAGGTGTAGATTCCTATGTTAATGATGTGAATGAACAACCCTTTTATAAGGGAATATAAGATCGGACATTATGATTCTGATGGACACGAATAGTGTCAAGAAGACTATTATGTTGTGCACAATATAGGGTACTTAGACTGATCCCCTAAAGTATAAGTCTAGGATATATTAAGTTTTTATATTTGATATAAACTGTAATTCAATTATTATCCATGCTCAAATTATGTTATGTTCAACTATTTTATACTTGTTGAGCAAGCTTTTGCTCACCCTTGCGTTGAATATAATATTTTTAGTTAAAATTGAGATGGTCGATGCTTCCAAAAAAGATAGAAGAAAAGGTAAAGTCGCAAAATGATATTATTATTATTAAGCGATTGTGCTTAACTAAGTTTAGATGTGTTGTAATTAATACTTTAGTGTTTTATTTAGTATTATTATAATTTGTATGAACGATGTAAAGGTTTAAGAACCTAGATTATAAGTTAATGTCGTATTATTAAAATTATGTAAACTAAGACAAGTTTAAGTTAGTATATGAATGAATGAATGGATGTTATCATAGTATAGTGAGCACCAAACCCAAGGTTTTGTAACCCGTATTTAGGGGCATCACATTTTCCCCACCCTTTATGGCTTTTTCTTCCTATAGGATCCACCGCCACATCACCGTTGCCTCCGCTAAATGAGACAATGCCTTAGATATCTAAGGTTATACCCATGAAACCAAGGGGCAATAGTACATGTATTATCCACACAATACCAGAGAAGAGGCTAACTATGAATCCTTAGAAAATGCAAAGAGGAATCTAAAAGTGTAAATATACCAAATGCAAAAATTACAATAAATTGGAGAAAAGAAACATCTACTAACGCATAAATTATAACAAATTGAAGGAAAGGAGAGTATTAAAATAGAAGAACAAGTTCGTTCAAAAATTATTTGGAAGAAATAGTCGACAAAAGGCTCAAAATTGACAAAAAATGGAGGTTTTGGCTGGAGAATCGAGAGCTTCAATGGTGACTAATGGAAAGAGAAGAGCCAAAAGTGACAATTTTGGGCTTTTTTCTATATTTATAGTCCCCCTAACCAACGCGAATCGAGAAGCCCAATTTAAATTTAATGGTGACGATTGGATGAATTTTGAAAATTCATTGGGTAATGGAGCGTCACGCGCGGTGTAATAATGGGGCGCACAACCCCACTATTGCGCAATTACTTTAAGTCGTTGGCAGCTTTATTAATTGGCATGTTTTAGATGCCATCAGCCTCAAGTCCAATCTTAGTGCATATCTAGACCGAGTACATTGCAAACATTACTACTACTCCCCCATCATACTGAAGTAGAATAAAGGAGTGGATGTGATAGGTGTAAATTGTTTGATGATTTTGATTCCTTCGTGTTTAATATTAGTGCATGTTTTCTATTATATAAGTGGATTTAATTTATTTATTCATTTTAAGAAGAATTTAAGATAATTCTGCAAATATGGAGTTTAATGTCAGTTTTTATTTATTTTGCTGGAGTACTCTACGATTATTGGGTGAGCACTCTACGTTCGTAGTGTGTGGCAGCTTTACGATTGGCAGTCTGGTGCTTTACGATCGCAAGAATGTTTGAGCAGAGCCACTCGATGATTTCTAGTTGTGCTTTACGATGGCTGAGATTCACTCTACGACTTGACCTTCTGTTCGACAATTTTTTTACTCTGCGACACAGTACTCTACGACTGGCTATTCTTCTCTATGTTTTCAACTTAATGGCTAAGTTACTGTACGATTGGTAGTGTAAGGTTCACTCTACGATTCCGAGAGATGACACTAACTCTATTATCTGAAGCTATACTCTACGTTTAAAAGTTGAATTTTGGATTCCAAGTCAAAGTAGGATCTGAGATATTGGAGTCTAAGAATACAATTCCTAACATGATTTGGAAATGGAGTTACACATCAAGAATGAAGTTGAAGCTAATTTTATGAAGCTGAAGCTAATAAGGAATCTAAGTCAAAGTTAGATAAGGAAATTGAGTATAATCTAAAATTCGAATAGGGAAAGTAAACTAAAGAAGACTCTGCGTTGGAAAATAAATTCTAATCTAATAAGGAAGCTACTTTGATCAGGATTTTAGAGATTGACAAGGATACACAAGTTACCATAGCTACATAGTGAAGACTTCCGAAGTATAATAGGATTAGAATTCTTTTACGGTTTCAAGATTGTATATGTAAATACCTTCACTTGTAAACAACAACAATACACCATACTACACACTACATCCTCGACATCATATGTGACGCCCCCAAAATAGGTCCACACGACCCATTCTGAGTCACCAAATATCATACTATAAAAATCAAATATAAACTTCATTTATATAACTGTTGAACTATCGTGCAAAATATGACCACAGTTAAACTGTGAGTTTTAATACAAATGTATGTAACTCTCATGGTGCCTCGACCACAACCTTACAACAGTACTTTACATAAAAGTACAGTCAAAAACTATTTTAGAAATTAAAATCTTTGGGAAGTGCTCAAGGATACCTTCGTACATGGGAGGCCATGCGTCTAGGTTATGATAGATATCATATGTCCACAGAATTATCCTTGGTTGACCCAATAGACCCAAAAAAATGAGAAGATTACTATAATATTCTTTTCAATGGTGAGTCTTCTCTTGACATATAACTATCTCCACTGTCTGCAATTGAAAATTATATTTCAACCAAACTCCAAGATCATATAGGTAGTGCTCGTAGATATACTCAGCAAGTGGATGTGCATAAACCTGTCTTATGATAACACGGGGTTGTATGTCATTAGCCATCTTGTATGATAGTGGCAAAACACCCTTCCAAAGTTTGGTTCACCTCACCCTGTTTGGTTCACCAAAATTAAATATCAAATGACGTATACAATACGACACACTTATCTAAGGTTCTCAACAAAATTATTTCCATACTATTTAGGGAGAACCTCAATATCTATAGACCACCGTTTTATTCTCCTGTTATCCCCGCTCGACCCGATAACACTCTTATTACCTGAAAGGAATTGTGAAGCAAAAGGGTGAACACAACTAGCTCAGTAAAGAATATCATGACTAAAGATAATTAAATTATCAATAGCCTTCATCGGTAATAAATCAGAGATTTAGAACATAAGGTAGATGATAAAACTTTTCAACCATAGTTGCAGCAGAACGAGCAATCCATTAGAAGAGTCAAATAGACTATAAGGTCTATTATCTTCTCCATGTTAAAAGTCCACCAATAATATTTTATCCCTGTAATATCAATCAACAATTCATGTCCACAATCATGTGAATAACTCATAATCATAATTGTGATTCTAAATTCCTCTTCGCACCCAGGACGAAGATAATTTTTATCACCTGTCTTTACCTGAAACATCAAAAATCATGGTTATACCGAATCATAATTTTTGTCCATAATCATACTAATAAATTCATCTTTGCACTACGGCCAAATATATTCATTAAAAATTCATCTTTGCACTACAGGCCAAAAACATACAACTGTATTTTTAGAAGAGTCAAGTAGAGCATGATATCTACTATCTTCTACAAATTAGAAGTGTATAATCAGTATTTTATTGCTGAGACTCAGCTTAATAAATAATTCACATCATCGAATCATCCCTACACTACGGCCAATGATATTCGTTAGTATTATGACCACGAATTATCCATGCACTACGGGCTAAGGATATTCGTGTTTTCAACAATGGTCATGATTATACCGAATAATCCTTGGTTATAATCATACCACAAATGTCCATCAATGCACTACGGGCCAATGAGGACTTTTATCACATCATTTGTAACATTACGGTCATGATTATACCGAATAATTCCTGGTCATATTCATATCAAGTTCATCTATGCACGTAAGCCACAGATGACTTTCATTACTATATAAGCATGAGGATGATGACAATAATATAAGTATTAATCAAACGAAACAAGGATAAATATTAAAGACTTTAAATTTATCCAGAGTTTAAAATATCCAAATGTTATCAATCACATAATAATCTCATAATCTAATATTATTAATATTATAACAATATTTTAATCATTTTTTAAACTTATAAACAATTTATTTTAATTGTTTACACTTTACCAAATAATGTATTTAATCATTCAAAAATGCCATACTCATAAGATTTCATCACCAATGATCAAATCCCTCATCAAAAATCTACATATATCTTATATAGGATTTCCAAGCCATAAAATCTTATTTACCAATTTTTTAACTTCACATAACATATTTAATTCATATGTTTGTAACTAAACCATTTTCATGAAAAATAACAAATCAGTCCCAAAAAAATTTATTTTCTGGGATTTAGCGGAATATAATCCCATATTGAACATATATTTTTCTCAGAATTTTTAAAATTCATTTACTATTTTTCATATGGCCAAAACTGCCGAATATTTAGACATTTATTATAAACTGTACTTTTGTCCAAAAATTCCGAAATTTACAGGGTATACTCCTGTTATATATATGTACTCCCAATAAAAAATTTCACCAATTTTAGAGTTAACCACAAGGAGTTATAAGGGTGTACTTTTAAAATAGTCTTTTCCTATAAAATTCATAACTCCTAATTTATACATCCAAAAATCGTCATTTTTGGACACAATTTAGAAAACTCATCAAATTATCATTTCAAATTTTTCCAGAATTTTTGAGGGTCAGAAAAATTACGAAATTGCAAATGGATTTTCACCTGTCATGCGGTAATCCACGTAGACAGATCATTTTCACAATTTAATAAAGGATGAATATGAAGGATTATTCACCATGCATGTGGTAATCCACATAGACAGGTTATTCCAATAGAATAATAAAGAATGGAATAACAGAAGAATTCACCAGGCATGCGGTAGTCCACGTACACAGGTTATTCCAACATAATAATAAAGAATGGAACCAGGTCATGCGTAATCCATACAAACAGGATATTCCAACAGAATAATAAAGAATAGAATCAGATCATGCGTAATCCACACAGAAAGGATATTCCAACAGAATAATAAAGAATAAAATAACAACAGAATTCACCAGGCATGCGATAGACCGCACAGATAGATTATTCCAACAGAATAATAAAGAATGGAATAATAGAAGAATTTTACCATGTATGCGGTACTTCGCATAGATAGGTTATTCCAACATAATAATAAAGAATGGAATAACAACCCTTACGAGTATTGAAAGAAAATAACTCTCTGCATGAATACGAAAGAATAATACCCCTTACTATAATAATAATATCTCTTACCTCAGAAGAAAACTGGATACTGGAATAGTGAGGTAACAGACTTCTCTTCTTCTTTCTCTCTATAATTTCTCTCTATAATAATTGCTCTATAGCTTTAGTTAATTGGTGAATAATAATGAAGGAATGAGCTTCTATTTATAGGAAAATATAGTTTCCATAATTGCACATTTTGGGGCTCGAAATATTACAGTACAATACCTCCCTCTTTTTCTTCATTTTTAATTTAGTCCTGCAAGTATTATCAATTTTGCACATTCTCCCCTAATAGTAAATCATGTGAATCAATAGTAAATCATGTGACTCAATAGTTCTAAACATGTGAAAAAATTAATTATAGTATAGTACCTTCAACTATACCTCCTTTTTTTAATTTAGTCATGCAAGTATTATCAATCTTGCACCAACTCCCCTAATAGTAAATCATGTGAATCAATAGTACACACATGTGAACACATAGTTATAAGCATGTGAATTAATAGCAATTAATTGCTCATTTATCCAGTTAATTACCCGATTGATCAATATAACTTTCAGACATCAATTATCATCGAAATAAATGTCAATTTCCACTAACACTAATAATTCCCACACAATAGAACTATTAATTTTATCTTTAATCAACACGAACTTATTCATCATTAATATTATAACTCACAATATTTAACAACCAGGTCGTTCCCAGGAAAGAGGGGGCTTTCCGATAAGGATTTCTCCTTATTGGCGAGCAATTAGGTGACCAAACCTCTCCTTGACAGAACTTCTAGACATTGTCAATATTGCAAATAATAATATGAATAACTTTGCCATCTCAATTATTGATTTAATAATATAACATATTATGCAGATGATACTGTGACAATAATTGAATCAATAATATGAGAGATATGATGCAGCACTTACTGTAGCAATAATTGAGTGTAACTGAGTGACATCTTACGTAAGCATCAATAATTAATGTCGTGTGCTACTATGCAACCACACATATTACTGTACTTTTACTACCGGGTAGTTCAACAGTTTTAACGGTAACACTTTCGCCGTTATTTTTATAAAAAAATAATTTTGTCATTTTTTAAATATGACAATACTTTCATTGTGGGGTTCACCAATGATTATGTCGTCGTACGAATATTCCCTGTGAAAAACGAATATTTCCCGACACGACGAATAACAACTTGCTTACTTTGAAAAAATTTCAAATATGACCCTTAACTTTAACCTTTTCTCAATTTAACCATTTACTAAATAGAATAATTATAAGAAAATTGAATACTTTCATTTCATAAATTTTGGGGTCTCACACCATACACATAATTCACACACATCAGTATGTTAGGCTAGTTTCTTTTATTCAGTTTTAAGGGGATGTTAAACCTTATTAGCAGTTAATGGTTTGATTGAGTATGCATTATTTATTCCTTCTTATATGAAATTCATTCTTAATAATTTGTTTTAATTGATTGAATATTATTTGGTTTAACAGATTTGGTTTCTGCAGGATTAAATCGGTTAACTAATAATATATGCTAGATTAAGGAAGAGTATTACGTAATTGATATTGTTCCTAGTCACACGTAGCAGTTAGTGATACATAATTGTGGACAAGCTTTTGAGTATTGGTATGGTTATCAAAAGACATATTAAACAATCCAAGCTTGTGTGTTTGTTTTTTAGAATAGTCTAATTCATTGGTTCTTAATGATGCTGTTATATTAAATCTAGAGAGTTTGTTCTAGGTTGTATATGGTTAAAATCTCGTGAAGTGCTTGTTTCATTAAGTGATAATCTAAAAGGAATTTCGAGTAACAAAGTTTGTTGTTATCTAGGACTATTAGTTTCATTGAAGAATAAATATTGTTATGCTTAATAATCTATTTTTTGTGAACAGAGGATACTGAATGGGAAAAACTGAAGTTGTTAATTTATTGGTTAATATTATTACTTTAATTTTGTTCTGCTAAATTAGTTAATTGATTTCAAAAGCTCAAATTTTATTAGTTAGAAATATTAGGATAAATCTGAATAACATTATTCTCTGTGGAATCGACTCTTGCTACTGCTATACGTAGTTTAGTTTTAAGTTCATAGAGTAAAAGTAAAGTTTTATTTTTAGAGTGTAAATGACAGCTACCAGGGGCAATGTTAGGATATAGGCCCAAATGCGAAAAACCAGACCCAAATCAGCTAGGCTCAAAGGTTGTTTGTTGGGCATCAGCCCGCTCGAGCGAAGCTTGTTGAGAAAGCCTCAGGGACACTCTCTGATCAAGGGACTCACGTAGATGTTCCTTGAGCAACGCAATTGCCAAACGATGGGACAACTTCTACCAAAGCCCTCACCCATGTGCTTGACATGACATGATAAGGAGATGGGAACACAAAGACTATAAATCAAGTCTGCGAGGGTAAAAAAAGTTGGACACTATTTATACTTAAAATGCAAAGACATATTTTGAGATCTATCTCTTGACCTTCTGTTCACTAACCTTTTACACCGGAGGCGTTCCATAGCAACACCTACCGGAGTCGATGTTTGTGCAGGTCAAAGTTGAACGAGAGCCCACCATTTGGAGACTTTCCCGAGAGCTAGTTATTCATCACTTAATTAATATCAACTATGTTGTATATTATAAAATCTTAGTCACTCCTGTAATTGTGTTGCTTGTACATCCACTTTTGTTTAAAATATACATGACTTGCACAGTTCCAAAGAGCAAGAAGAAAAACAAAGTGGAAAAATAAAATGAAAGAGAAAAACATAGAAAAAATGAGAGTAAAGAGAAAAATGTAATGTTAAGAGTCAAAAAAAACGTCTCAAATAATGTGTGGGTACATGATGCTTCAAAATTTCTTGACAATAATTTTGCTACTAATATACGGCGACAAATTAAAGTTGTTATTAAATTACGAAATATGAAATACATCAATGTGATTGCTTCACAATAAAATTAAGATAAAAAAGAGGAGTTGTTGGTCTTAAAAATAAGTACATTTTAAAATAACTAGACATAGGGCCCTACCGGGTTCGAACCGGTGACCTCTTGATCTGCAGTCAAATGCTCTACCACTGAGCTAAGGACCCTTGTAATTGTTGACAAACTGTAGATCTATATAAAAGTATCATGCACATTGGATCAGTGCATGATTTAGTGGTAGAAAATAATTTAAGATAAGGTACTGTATTTAAAGAAGAAGAAAAAAGAGAGTTCCCATTTGTCTGAAGATGGCGTGCTGTATCTCGAACTCTGTACTTCGGACTAAGAAGATTAATATCTTGTTTGATTGGGGCAGGAAAAAGATTGATGAAAAGCCACAGCTTAAGTACCATGATATTGATCCTCCCTTTTCACCTTCTCTGGTCTCCAAAACTTTCTTGAAGGGTATTTTACTCTCTCTCACACACACACATGCAAAAAGTTGTAAATTATACATAATATTAGTAAGATGTAATCCGTCCTAAAATTAAAAATACATTAATTATAATATCACGACTTTTAAAAGTAATTTAATGTTTTCAAATGTATCTTTAACAATTTAGTAACTATGGTTGTAAATGATAGTTAAAAGTAAAGATTAATTAAGAATATAATGCAAGTTTATAGTTTTAAATAAAAATAACTTTTTTTCCTTTCCTAAAATGGAATAAAGAGGAAAATGTATTTTTGTTTAGTTAAATTTTAATCACAATACTTATTAGCCAGAAAAGTAAAACTAATGTATAGGAAATGCAAACTATGAGCAATATGCCAACTTTAGCTGGTGTTTGAGAATTGAGACCATTTAAACTAAATTAGTTGAGTATAATCAATATTATGTAAACAACAAAGTCCACACATGACTTTTTAAAAAGATACTATTACTTTAACACAATCTTTTATAAGATGTTACATGACTTATTGCATGTTTATTACTTTATCAATCTCATAATATATGACGTTTTAGATGATTTTATTTTTTAAACATTATTTGACGCTTTATATAATTTAGAATAATTAACCACTATCTTTTCAAAATTATCTCTCATTTAAAAATATTACATATGAAAGAGAGAATGAGATAAATATATGATAAAAGGTATTATAGATAATTAATACTATATTTAATGTTATACAATCATTTTTTTAATTCTTGTGCACAACTCTAAAACATAATATATTATGAGATCGAGGGAGTAAATGCTAGTTGTTCATTTTACATATTTCCGGTATATTCATCTTTGATTTATGAATTTATGAACTCCATTTTGTTAGTTGTATAAGACATGCAAAAAGTAGAAATTAATTATGTAACGATCCAAGTCAAATTTGGAGTATGACTCAAATCTTAACATACCAAGACCCGATCCATGTCAGTCTCAATAGTATATTTTTGGGTCATCTTAATCTACCATTTGTCAATTCAAAAGACCATGACTTATATTGCTAGTAGTCCAGTAGTAGTAGTTTAAAACGTTATATACATATCAAAGTATCTCAAATATTTCAATTAAAGTACTAAAACTATTCACAATGACAACATTATTCTGAGTTTTTCGGATGACCATAATCAGGGAGGGAACTGAAATGCTGCTACAAGGCCACCATTGATGGATTTAGTGCAACTTCTTTCCATGATTGCAGCGATTTCAAGGGTCCCTGTGTCATTATCGGCTACACAAACAAATCACTAATGTTTGGAGCATTCAATCCAGAAGGCTACAGTACCGGCCCTGGGCGAAAGCCCAAGGTGCCCCCGGGCTTTAGGCCCAAAAATTTTTAGAACCCCCTTAAATATTCTCTTCCTTTTATTACTTAAATAGAATACTTAAATATTAAAGGAAATAATCAATCTGTAATATTCTACATATACTGATTATTATAATATTCTATTTAAAGCATATAATTTGTACAAAATAATTTAATTATTATGTACCTGGGGGTTCATAGATTCAGTTTTTTGGATTTTTCTAATTGTTTGGGAGTAGTGTTAGACTCTTAATAAAGGAGACCCTATTTGGTAATTATTTTTTTGACTTAGTGATAATGTGATATCTAAATGATGCTTTGAAAATATTGAAATAGTCAGTTATTATATTTGATATTCTTTCGTATTGAATTTCTTTTGTTCAGAAAAAATTTTCTTTTTTTATGCATGTATTAATAGCAATTCAAAAGGCCCATTTTTATGTTGTCCGCGTTAGGCCCTTCAAAACTCATAACCGACCCTAGAAGGCTATAGGAGTACTGATGATTACTATGACACTTTTGATGCATTTCTATTTTATTGGGAAGACAATGAAAACACTAAACCAATCTTATTGCCTAAAGTAGGAGGCAGTGGTGCAGCTCTTTTTGATTATGCTAGAGGCGGGCCCCAGTTTGGAGCTGATGGGCTGCTCATCGGGCCGCCACTGGCACCAGTTATGGGTGGTTTTGCAGGGCCTGATACTAATTCAGGCATTGGTGACTTGAGGCAAGCTAAGTCCAGATTGGGATTGTCATATGCTAAAGGCCAGATGGAAAGGAGTCATTGTTTGGGGATGAGTCTAAGGTTACTCTTGAAGAAGTGCTAGTGTTTTGTAGTCCTCAAATTGCAAGCTTGTACTAGAATAAACATCAAATTAGTCATTTGAGTCGGAATGAAAATTTGCAACGTGGACCTTACTGTTGGTGCCTGCGATGTTGAAATTAGTAAGAATCGAATGTAATCAGTATTTTTGGAAGGAAATAATAAAATATTAATTTATGTTTGTTTGCGAGGATTATACTTGAGATTGAACTATTAATCTTAAGTTTCTTATTTGTTTTTAAAAATAGACTTTAGACTATTAGTCCCGGGTAGGCCCAGCAAAATATGGTTATGGGTTGATTTTAGTTTTCAAAATATAATTATGGTTTTATTTAAGAACTAAAATCATATTAACCATTTTTAATATGTGCAGAGGCGGAACCAGGGGTCGAGGGGGGGCATATGACCCCCCTAGGATGAAGCTTAATGTCGCATGCCGTCTGCTGCTGCCGCCTGCCCCTGCCGGAAAGAGATATCGGGGATTGGACCGGAAAGGCGGTTTCGCTTAAGAGACTCGGTTTTGAAAGCAGGAGACTCCGTACCAGGTGCAAGGATCGATGGTGTTGGTCTGGGTGGTGAGCTTGTGTGAAGTATCTGAAGCTTGTTTGAATGCCAGTAAATGTTCCACATCTTGTTTTAATAGAACATGGAGGAGAGAGAAATGGAGGAGTATGAGAGAGAAAGCTAATTGTGGTTTCGCCATTGTTGGGCTTGTTAGTCCTCTACAACCAGCAGAAATGGAACGTTGGGAATTAGGAGGGGCTTTTAAGAGAGAGAGAAGTGAAGTGTAATGAAGTTACTAGAGACCGTAAAACAAGATGGTATATACATTTTTTTCTAATATTACTGATTAGTATAATACAAATATAATTATATAAATATATACTTATATATAAGTATAAAATATAAAATTATATTAGATGTACGTACATAAATTTAGTGGTGCGCTTGAATGTAAATTGTTGAATATTTTAAACTAGTTGGGTCTCGTGCCTCTGGCACTGTATAGACAGTGAAATTTATTTTAAATTTAAAACGGTCCAGATGATTTATTGAGTGAGCGATAAATTCAAAATTATTTGTATTTTATTAGATAAATAGAGAGATGTATTTTATTAGATAGATGTATGGACGGTGAGATTTATTCCAAACTTTGGACGACCAAGATGATTTATTGAGTGAGCGAGAAATTCAAAATTATTTGTATTTTATTAGATAGATTTATTAGATAGATGTATGGACGGTTGGATTTATCCTAAACTTTGGACGGTCAAGATGATTTATTGAGTGAGCGGAAAATTCAAAATTATTTGTATTTTATTAGATAGATTTATATTTTATTAGATAAATAGAGAGATGTATTTTTATTAGATAGATGTATGGACGGTGGGATTTATCCCAAACTTTGAACGGTCAAGATGATTTATTGAGTGAGCGGAAAATTCAAAATCATTTGTAGTTTATTAGATAGATTTATTGAGTGAGCGGGAAATTCAAAATTATTTGTATTTTATTAGATAGATTTATATTTTATTAGATAAATAGAGAGATGTATTTTATTAGATAGATGTATGGACAGTGAGATTTATCCCAAACTTTGGACGGTCAAGATGATTTATTGAGTGAGCGGGAAATTCAAAATCATTTGTATTTTATTAGATAGATTTATTGAGTGAGCGGAAAATTCAAAATTATTTGTATTTTATTAGATAAATTTATATTTTATTAGATAAATAGAGAGATGTATTTTATTAGATAGATGTATGGACGGTGGGATTTATCCCAAATTTTGGACGGTCAAAATGATTTATTGAGTGAGCGGGAAATTCAAAATCATTTGTATTTTATTAGATAGATTTATATTTTATTAGATAAATAGAGAGATGTATTTTATTAGATAGATGTATGGACGGTGGGATTTATCCCAAATTTTGGACGGTCAAGATAATTTATTGAGTGAGCGGGAAATTCAAAATCATTTGTATTTTATTAGATAGATTAGATAGATTTATATTTTATTAGATAAATAGAAAGATGTATTTTATTAGATAGATGTATGGACGGTGGAATTTATCCCAAACTTTGGACGGTCAAAATGATTTATTGAGTGAGCGGGAAATTCAAAATCATTTGTATTTTATTAGATAGATGGGAGATCATAAATGCAGTTTATTTTTGTTACTTGATTCATGACTCAACTGCTAGCCCGTTGGGTTGAATTATTACTCTCTCTCTCTCTCTTTAAAAGATGAGAAAAGGTATAAATTTTATACCTATTAAAAAAATAAAAATAGAAAAAAGAGATTAAAAATAAAGTTTCAAATTTTTTCTTAGTGACTTTTTAAGATTCATAAAATTATGAATAATTTTTTTGTACTGATGAACCCCACTAAATGACATAATTATTATTCTAAGTATTTTATCTTATTCTTTTGAGATCAAAAATATATCCACCTTTAGTTATTCTTTTAAGGACGAATGGAGTAGTATTATTTTTAAACTAGTAAAATGCATTTATCATTTTATTCTATATATTATATATGGACTATAATCTATATGTAGGTGCTTTGAGAATTGAGACCTTACTTCAAGAAAATTGAGGTCATTGTTTCCAAATATATTGCAATCAACCAGTTGGGTCTGATTATTGATATTCTTGCCGGTAGTATTGGTATTCATTGGGCCGCTAATATACTTTCTATTTTTTTCAATCTGGGTCAAAATTAAACCCAAGGACCTTAACTCCGCTCTCCGGGTAACCGCCCTCAAATTTTGACCCCCTCAAATTTTGTTCTGGTTCCGCCACTGAATATGGGTTGTGTGGGTTGGAACTATATGATTATGGTTCAAAATCATATTAACCATTTTAAGATGTTTTGACTTTTAAACACAACTTTTGAAAAATAAATTTGTGACTGTCACAATTAAATTAATTAAGTAATAATATGATATAAAAATTATTAATATAAATAATAAAATGCTAAAAAACTATACTAATAAAATTTTAAATTGAAATTATTAATACCCTTCCATATTTAAATAATTTTTCAAAATTATTATTAACCTGCTACTACAAAATAGGGATGTAGCGAAGGAAATTTTGTGAAGGAATTTATTCTTTCACATGAGGAGTTGTTTATATTTAGTGACAATATAGTGTTTAACGAAAGAAAAATTCTTCACAATTTTTATTTTTGTTCTCGTAAAATTGAGGTGATAGAAGGATTTTTTGCGCAAATTTATAATGAAATATTGTGAGGAAAAATATATATTAATAAATGAATTATTATTCACTATATATTATTGTTCAGAAGTTTTTTATGATAGATAAAATTAGTCGTTTTTTAGAGTTGTAAATTTACTTATAATAATTATATTTTTTAAGCAACTTATTATAATATTACTTATAAAAGATTTGTTTTTTTTAAAAAATGTTATTAACTTCTTTTTTTTTGGAACATATCAGTATTCTTATGTGCATATGGAACAGAGTCAGTCTTCAGTGTTCTTCAGTTGGTGCGTGCGTGCGTGCGTGCGTGCGTGCGTGGTTCGGCTGGAGAGGAAAGCAAGAGATCAATTGGGTCTCTTCCTAAGCCAAAATTGCTTAGATGTTTCAACCAGATCATAGATGGGCTAGCCTCAACCTGCCCTCAAACTGCTCCATCCAATATACCTCCTCCTCCGTCATGTACGAGAAGCCCTAACCAGAGAAATCGCCCTAATCTTCCTTTATCTAAGCCAATCGAGCCTGCAGAATTGTTTGTTTGTTCACATTTAATTCACCGTCAACGCCGCAGCCGAATTGCAACACGATGCCTTCGATTTTGAGGAAACAACAGGAGCATAAGGTTTTGAAATCGAATTTGTCCATGAATGTTTCATGTTCATCTGATGCTTCATCAGATTCGTCACACAGCCGGGCCTAAAAGGAGGAAGCAATCTGCTCCCAAGACTGAAAAGGTTGTTGTTACTGATACTGGTACTGTAGCGGTGACCGGCTCAGCCGATGCTTCATTTGTGTAGAAAAGATGTGCTTGGGTCACTCCAAATACTGGTATACTCCAAATCAGAATAGCTGTTTTGATCTGTTTGCAATTTTAGCTTTATGGCAAATTGGCAACTGAGCATGAGAGTATTGATTCCATAGTAGCAAGTTTTTTGCTTGTTTTTGGACACTTATGGTTAAAAAGCTGTAATGTGCACGAATAGAAACATACAAATGCTAGCTTGACGTATGTTGTGTTGAATTTGCAGCAAGAATACTAGCATTGCTTATCTTGTTTTGCCCTGCCCATTGAATGAATGCTGGATCTCTTAATACTTTGACCAATTTAAATTAGGATATTCTAGATGAATTTTCCCTTTATATTTATTAATATGATCCAGTCTTAAATTCAATTGATATGTGTATAGATGCAACCTTTATTAAAATATTTTATGTCATACCATTTTAGACCCAAGAAAATGGACATTAATTTGCTCTACTGTGAGCTACCAGGATAGGCAGGAGCAGGTAACGGGTAAGCTTGTGACACAGGTAATTAGCAGCCCACCTGTTTGTCAAAAAGTCTCCAAGAGTTTGGATGGTGAAAAACCTATGAAATGATATCCTTTGGTTGCAGATAGTAATATTTTCGTGAGTTTGACCGATGTTGGCTCGGGATTTAATTGGAAGCGCTGAGAAGCTTACCTACACATTTAAGAATAATGCTAGATAACTAGGCAAAAGCTGTCTAGTTTACCAAGAGACAACATTCATAGATTGTACAGTACAACCATCAGTGCGTTGTCGAGGTAAAACAGATAGTTTTTGTTTACTTACTTAACATTACTCCACAATTAAACGAGGCAGGACAGGTAACATGTGTTTATGCTTCCTTTTATATATGCCAATTGATATGTGGAATGGATTTAGAAACACCCATTAAGGTCCGTGTATTCCAAGCCATAAGTCTCGGAAAATATATATGATTAGGTTCCTTTTTTCGTACCCAAGAGCCCGTGGTGTGTGGTTCGCTGACAGAAATATTAATGATTGTTAGTCCCTAGTTGCATTTTTTGAATTGTGAATTGGGTTAATATCTTGCATTTATTGTGTGTTCCCCCTCTTGGTTTTATTGTTCTTCATTTTCACTTTTCTTACTTTCTAGCAATTCGTGTGAATAATTGCACTGATTTTCCTGGCCTTTGTTGTTATGACTTCTTTTGCTTTGAGGAATGTGCAACCATATCACATAGTATTTGACTAGCAGTCAGTACTCTTGGAGAATGCCCAGCTGCCATGAATAAAAAGAAAGTCATGTTAAGGAGAAAGTTAATTCCCATTTAAAAACAGCGATCACATAAAAACATCACAACTGACTGATGCGACCCTATCTATTATAAAAACTAACAAAAACTTTGCAATTCAAACAATGTGAAATGGGAAGTTATTCCACAAGATACATGCCAATTATTCGTCTAAAACCAAGAAACCTAAAGCCAAACTGTAACTAAACTTCGTAGCTTGCCATCCAAACCGGCCAGAACGTGTACTCATATCTGTTCCAGCAAACATATCATCTCTTATATAGTAGATCACTACTTGTAGAACAGTGACTTTGAACTTCCGATCCTCCTCATGACCACACTGTGCTTATTCTTTCTTTAGTTTTTATATATCTAAAGTTTTTGCATAATAAATATGCATAATTCCTTTAGTTACATTTTGACAAGTATTCTGTTGCTGTAGAAAGTAAGACTGATTAGTGATTGTTAGGTCCCTATTGCATTTTTTGAATTGTGAATTGGGTTAATGTCTGTCGTATATTGTGTGTTCCCTTCTTGGTTTAATTGTTCATTATTTTCACGCAATTCGTGTGAATAGTTGAACAAGCCTATAAGCAAGCTAAATCCTATAAACCATGGTTCCAAATGCTCTAAGTACATACACAAAACTGTCCATTATTTCAGTCCTCACATAGTTCTAAAACAGACCTCAATATACCCCAAAGCACCAAGACACTCTTAACCTACCCCATTTCCTCAAATGCCCAGCCATCCCCTGACTACACAAGACCAAGATCCCTAACAGCTGTCCAGATAGATGCCAGAAGGGCTCAAGACTTGTGTTACTATTTTGATGATAAGTACGCACACGGGCATCAATGCAGGCAGGCAACCCAAGACATTTATGATTGTAGGGGAAAGTCAAGAGGAGATTGATTGTGATACTGCACCAAAGTATGATGAGTATCCTTAAAATGTTACTCCACCACAATTGTTGTAGAGGGAAGCATGATAGTCTCCATAAATGCCATTGAAGGTTGATACCAATTCGAGTTGCTTCAAGCTGGAGAAGTTGCCAAAGATGGGTGGGATTTGCACATTAACATAGTTCAAGGATACTGCCAACTTCATCCCACATAAGATAGAAACCCACTAAAAAATTTCAAAAACCTCATTGATTTTGAGTTAAAACGATATAGGTGTTGTAGGAATTACCTCATTAATCTTTCTTTTGAGCTGTGTTTGTCTGTTCCTCGTTGTTTTCATTAGGTTTCTACATCAAAGATGGTGGACTCCAATTCGCATACGCGAATGATGAGGGCACATGGAATCAAGGGTCCTTCATACAGATTCCCTCATGGAAACACCAAAGTAATCATAAAAATGAGAAAGGAATCCATATGCAAACCCATGGATTTATCACATTACATTTTTCCAAGAATTCAGCGTCACCTTTACTCTTGGCTTAACATACACGGTAACCGTATTCAGTTTCATTTACTATATATCAGATTTGAAGTACTTCAAATAATTAAACTAGCTTTGGTTTTGCTCATTATTTGCATTCCTTGTTTCTATTTCAGGGAAGAATATTCTGAATTGGTATGGTCATAAAGCTCAGTTTATTGTTACAGAACTAGAGTTTGTTAAAGAAATATTGAATAATAGAGATAAAACTTACCAGAAAGTAGATACAGAAGGATACATAAAGAAGTTATTAGGAGACGGTCTTGTGACAACAAGTGGCGAAATGGGTAAAGCAATGGAAACTGGCTAATCATACTTTCCATGAAAGTAAGTCCTGTTTTATTTTGTTTTCTGTTTCAATCATCATTGTTTGCCTATATGAAAAGATTGATATATTGTATAATCAATGAAGCATAAGCATCAACCAATTAGTAACAGTATACTTGTGAATCTTGTGAAATATATTTTAAATGGGCAGTGCGTTCTTGTGAAATATATTTATCAATTTTGTGATAACCGATGAGTAGGTTTTATACCTATGAATCCGATATTATTAAACTTAATTATTGCTATCTTTAATCGTTTTTAGTATCTTTTTATCTGTTTTGTGTTTATTTCTTGTAGGTTGGAGTTGGAGGGACAAATTGGTCATTTTGGAGAAGAAAAATATCAAAAAATCATTAAAATTAGAGCTGAGTGACATTTTTGTAATTACATGGTCCTGGTCAAGCGCCTAGGCACTTGGAAATGGCTTGTGATGAGCGCCTAGGCGCTCATGTGCGGCAAAAAGGAGGATTTTCTACTGCCAAGTCGGTTTTTGAAGCCAAAAAGGAATCTGAATGAGGTGGGAGACTAATACAAATAGGATGAGACTTTAGAAAAGACGTATCACTTAATTTTTCAAGAGATTGGCAGAGAGAACAAGGAAGAAAAACACGAAGAAGAATTGCAAGGGCTGAAGATCAAAGAGAGAGTATTGGAGCAAATTCAGAGTTTCTTCTTCTCTTCTCTAGTTTTATCTTTTGTAATTATCTGGGATGTTTGGATTATTAATCTGGATGATGTTTTTCTTTATTATTATCATGAACTAAATTTTCATTAAGATTGCAACGGAACTTGGTATGTAGTTTAAATTGTACCTTCCCATTGAATGAAAGTTGGTTTTTATTGAATTATTTATTATATCTTTTGCTTATTGATTAATTATTTGGCCAACAATTATTGTGATAATATATATAAAATTGGAAGATGGAGTATAGATTGAGATCTAGATATAATAACATCTGTTCATATAATCTGAATAGGGTTAATATGATTAGCATGTAGGATAGGAATATATCTATGTGTCTTTTGTATCATTTGAAAGAATTTATGCGTAAACCCTAATTAACTTGATTCACATAGGAATATAGTGAATTAATTGAGTAGGGTGTTCCTTGTAATTTTCTGTCTTAAGGATCGGAGTTAGGAGGATTTGTTCACGCGTTTTGAAAAAAGTGTGTGAATTTTATAAATCATTCTTGGATAATGATTCATATTAATTAATTGCTTTAAATGGAAAGTGAATTGATTTAAATGAAATACCAAGGGAAGTTGTAATCTTAACCTATTAAATCTGAAGTTATTCTTGTGAAATTTTGATTTTTAATCATTAGTTTTGTTAAGTTTAAATTTCAAATCATAAACAAAATTTCATAGTTTAAAATAGGATTAATTGTATTAGAGTTAGTAATTGATAAATTGTAATACCCGGTAAAAATAAAATATAATAATAATAAATAAAATAATTATATAATATTTAAATCAATATTTTAATTGGGCTTTCTTATGTTTGGGTCAAATTGTATTAAATTTGTGTGAACTATAATAAGTATATGATTACATTAATTTGAGCTTTTATACTAATTGGGTCTATTTTGTATTTGGGTAATATTAAAATCCTATTCAAATTAGAAGAGTGAATAAGATATGTTAATAAATAAATATAAAACCTACTTATATTTCATCACGTCTGATAAGAATTGTGGAGAGGAACGGTGCAAGGAGGCGGAACTATCAAGACCTACGATTAGCAATTAACTTTTTATCATAACTGTAAGTCTATCTAGAGTATAACAATTAGTGTTAATATATTCATATGTCTATCTATCTATCTATCCATCTATATATGTGGGTGTTAACAACTTCATATTTGCACGAAGTTAGTAATATTTTAATGGAATAAATTTTACTGTTATTGATCGTACATACACTTGATTGATTTGGCCATAGGATGGATTATATACGTGTATAATATTGAAAGCATGTGTGGTTTTTTTTTATTTTTGTTTTAGTTGGCTTTGTCTTGAAAATGAGGGCATTAGATTTATTTATATATATGTATATAAAGAGAGTTCATTAAATAGGCTAACAATCATAAATTGAGAAAAGGTCTGCAATCATGAAGTTATTGTTTTTTTATTTTAGTATATAATAATATTATATTTACATTCTATTAATTAAGATCTTTTAAAAAAAAAGTGATGATTAAAGGATTATTTATAATTTAATTCGGGTTTATTTTATAAATTAATATAATTGGAGAAATTAATTTCATATTAATATAAATTATAATTAGTAAGTAACTTATAATTATATTATTATTACTTTTTATTGAATCGGACGGAGGGAATTTAAAGAGTTATTTTAATTTTGGAATATAAATTTTGGAGTATTAATAATTGATAAAAGGCGATAATTAAAGGCATATTAAATAGATTATGAATTATTTTAGAATTATTAGTTTGAATTATTTTTAATTTAAGGTGAATATGTTTAGGTGATGAATAACGTTTCGTATTTGATATCGTTGGCATTTGAGGGTAAGATCTTGTGGAGTGTGCAATAAATGGTTTGGAAGTATCAGGTACGGATTCCGTACTCTTTCAGCGATACTCTTGTTAAATTTATTTTGTTCGTTTTGTCGCTTGTTCGAATTTCGTTATTATTTCACATAATTGTTTCCTGTGAAATAAATATTTTAGTTTCATTTTGGAGTTGATACACATGACTCGTATTTGTACTCTTTGAATTAGGTTATCATGTTTAATATTTATTTTTGATAATTGTAGAGCGGTACATGTTGTTACCTTCTTTTTGAGACCTTATGACCATAATTTTATTTGGTTCAACATGTACATATAGAACCCCTTTTGTTGGTATTATGTCGCATGTGTTGTGACATGGTATTTTTGTTAGAATATACTGTAGGGTATACCTGAGCTATAACCACCTGTGGGGGTACCACAGGCATGTCGTCTTGGCACGAGAGGCATGACACTTTCCGTGGCAGTGTGATTAGTCCACGGCGTCTCCGTTTTGGGCTCCGGAGGAAGTGGGCCGTTTGGTGTTTTGTTGTGGGAGGCGTATGAGTTAACCCTAGTTTTCTGTTCTGCGGATTGGTGATGTTGTGCCAAACACACCTATCCGATTTACATACATTTGGATTCGCGGTCCAATGTGTGATATGCCTGTGTGGCATGGTTTTGACTTGCCTGTGTGGCATGGTTTTGACTTGCCTGTGTGGCATGATTTTGACTTGCCTGTGTGGCATTGTTTTGACTTGCCTATGTGGCAAGGTATATTTCTGAGCTCAATCGGAATGAAATAACCCCAGCCATTTGTTTCAGCCTATTGTTTTATTGTGGTAGTTTTGTTCGTTTCGTTTCAGTTTGTTTCGTCTCCTTTCAATTAACTGGGTTAGTTATTTCAATTCATTATTTTCTTTACTCCTCTGTTGTTTCGTTATTCCTGTTGGTTTAGATATATTCCATTCAAATCTTCAGAGATTTTATTTTTGTTAGAGGCAATATTTTGTCTCAGTTGATTTTGTATTTTAGTTGTATATCTTTTGTATCTTTATATCCGTACTGGGCAATTGGCTCATGCTATGTTTTTCTTCCGGCAGGTTTGCAGGAGTGATTCAGGGCTAGCTAGTGTGATGAGAGAGTTGCCTTTGACCATCTAGGTTGTTTTGAATTTTAAGTTTTGATTATTTTGACTCTATTTGGAGAATTGTATTTAGTACGCTATTAATGGATCACCACTATTAATGTTTTGAGGTTATTAATGCTCTGTTTTCTTATTTTGAGGTTTGTTGTGCTTTGCACGTGACCTCCCTTTCCTTTTCGGGAAGGGGGTGTTACAGAGATGGTATCAAAGTTTAGGTTCTTTTTTGTAGAAAATCTTTTTAGGTTTGACATGTGAGTTGTGGGTAGACCATTGGGTAGACGTAAGAGTTTGATTCTATTTTGTTCTTTGTTTGGTTGGTCTCTATTTTGACTAACTGTCGATTTCTTTTGATTTGTAGTTGATTTGAGGAAAGTGGAATAATTTAGTAAGGTGATTGAGCAATGGTATTGGTTAAGAATTGTGATTTAATCATTGAGGTGAATAAAACTATACTTTGTGCATATAAGAAACGATCTTATACGAGATGCGATTATGATATGAGTACTTATATCAGCGAATATTTTATATTGGAGAATTATTTGTTAGAGTTATTTCAGGTATCAATTATTATGAGATCTTAGAATTTAGAATTTGATTTGATTTGGGTTATTCTTTAAATTATGTTAAGTTTGTGGTTAATTTGAGGTATGTGTATCGGTGAGATTATATGATAAAGTGAAAGCTATTAAATACAGAGGATCTCTTGTAATTTTGAGGAGTTGTAGAGGTTCGAGGTAATTAGATTAATCATTTGGAGTTAATGATCAATTTTGTGGCTATTTTCTAGTGGGATATTGGAGTTATGTCTTATGAAGTTTCTTTGTGATACTATAGGAGACATTGAAATTTATTTGATTAAGGTTTGCACTAAGAGAATGATTGATTTATTGAATGATTAGATAGTATGTGATGAAATTCAATTGATTATAAGAGATCTTAAATGGTTGTAGTTCGCTTATGCAGATGGTATCAAAGAGATATTAGTAGTATATTCTTTGGTATAACATTATTTGATGAATAGTTCAAATTGAGGACGAGATATTTTGAAGCTCTTGAGGTCTTGGGGAGAGTTGGTAATATAGTTTGCATAGTTGTTTTGTTTATCTGATGTCTTTAGAGTTTTGTATGAATTTTTGTAAAATAAAATAAAAATAATTTGTTAGATCTTTATCATGTGTGGAACATAAACGTTTTACGAATTAAAAATAATTTTAAATATTTTGGGTATTCGAATCGTATTTAGATGAAGAGAAATTTTTGTGATTTCGAATTATATTCCGAAGAGTACGTACGTTTGCAAGAATGAAATTCAAAGATATTAGCGACAGCCGCACCAACGGTGGATCATGGGATCTAATTTGATGCAACACGAACAACCTTACCAAGGCTGACACGGTAGCTGACGAATCGTTTACAAGTACACTAATAATTACGTGGACCGATAACTTATTCGCGTTGATCGTTACAAATGGAGACGCTACGTCGTAACTAAATTTTTTTTGTAGCTTATTTGAATTCCGAGGACGAAATTATTTTTAAGGGGTGAAAAATGTAATAACCCATATTTTTTTTAAATTAAATATTAATTGATTTTTTTTATTTTATACAATTGTGTTTAAATTAGAAAAGGTAAATGATTTTGTTTCCCTCTTTTCTTCCTTATTTTGTTTGGAAAATTAAATTCTTTTAGTAGATAATTAGATAACTGATTAGATGGAAATTGAGGAAGATAATTTCTTTGTTAAAGTCTCGTGGTAAAATCATTCGGAGCGGGAAGCTACTTGGGAGATAGAGGAGTCTATTCGAGCGAAGAATCCGCATCTTTTGATAATTACGTACGTTCATTCTTTTGATTCCGGGGACGGAATCCTTTTTAAGGGGTAGGTAATGTAATACCCGGTAAAAATAAAATATAATAATAATAAATAAAATAATTATATAATATTTAAATCAATATTTTAATTGGGCTTTCTTATGTTTGGGTCAAATTGTATTAAATTTGTGTGAACTATAATAAGTATATGATTACATTAATTTGAGCTTTTATACTAATTGGGTCTATTTTATATTTGGGTAATATTAAAATCCTATTCAAATTAGAAGAGTGAATAAGATATGTTAATAAATAAATATAAAACCTACTTATATTTCATCACGTCTGATAAGAATTGTGGAGAGGAACGGTGCAAGGAGGCGGAACTATCAAGACCTACGATTAGCAATTGACTTTTTATCATAACTGTAAGTCTATCTAGAGTATAACAATTAGTGTTAATATATTCATATGTCTATCTATCTATCTATCTATCTATCCATCTATATATGTGGGTGTTAACAACTTCATATTTGCACGAAGTTAGTAATATTTTAATGGAATTTTACTGTTATTGATCGTACATACACTTGATTGATTTGGCCATAGGATGGATTATATACGTGTATAATATTGAAAGCATGTGTGGTTTTTTTTTTGTTTTAGTTGGCTTTGTCTTGAAAATGAGGGCATTAGATTTATTTATATATATGTATATAAAGAGAGTTCATTAAATAGGCTAACAATCATAAATTGAGAAAAGGTCTGCAATCATGAAGTTATTGTTTTTTTTATTTTAGTATATAATAATATTATATTTACATTCTATTAATTAAGATCTTTTAAAAAAAAAGTGATGATTAAAGGATTATTTATAATTTAATTCGGATTTATTTTATAAATTAATATAATTGGAGAAATTAATTTCATATTAATATAAATTATAATTAGTAAGTAACTTATAATTATATTATTATTACTTTTTATTGAATCGGACGGAGGGAATTTAAAGAGTTATTTTAATTTTGGAATATAAATTTTGGAGTATTAATAATTGATAAAAGGCGATAATTAAAGGCATATTAATAGATTATGAATTATTTTAGAATTATTAGTTTGAATTATTTTTAATTTAAGGTGAATATGTTTAGGTGATGAATAACGTTTCGTATTTGATATCGTTGGCATTTGAGGGTAAGATCTTGTGGAGTGTGCAATAAATGGTTTGGAAGTATCAGGTATGGATTCCGTACTCTTTCAGCGATACTCTTGTTAAATTTATTTTGTTCGTTTTGTCGCTTGTTCGAATTTCGTTATTATTTCACATAATTGTTTCCTGTGAAATAAATATTTTAGTTTCATTTTGGAGTTGATACACATGACTCGTATTTGTACTCTTTGAATTAGGTTATCATGTTTAATATTTATTTTTGATAATTGTAGAGCGGTACATGTTGTTACCTTCTTTTTGAGACCTTATGACCATAATTTTATTTGGTTCAACATGTACATATAGAACCCCTTTTGTTGGTAATTATGTCGCATGTGTTGTGACATGGTATTTTTGTTAGAATATACTGTAGGGTATACCTGAGCTATAACCACCTGTGGGGGTACCACAGGCATGTCGTCTTGGCACGAGAGGCATGACACTTTCCGTGGCAGTGTGATTAGTCCACGGCGTCTCCGTTTTGGGCTCCGGAGGAAGTGGGCCGTTTGGTGTTTTGTTGTGGGAGGCGTATGAGTTAACCCTAGTTTTCTGTTCTGCGGATTGGTGATGTTGTGCCAAACACACCTATCCGATTTACATACATTTGGATTCGCGGTCCAATGTGTGATATGCCTGTGTGGCATGGTTTTGACTTGCCTGTGTGGCATGGTTTTGACTTGCCTGTGTGGCATGATTTTGACTTGCCTGTGTGGCATTGTTTTGACTTGCCTATGTGGCAAGGTATATTTCTGAGCTCAATCGGTATGAAATAACCCCAGCCATTTGTTTCAGCCTATTGTTTTATTGTGGTAGTTTTGTTCGTTTCGTTTCAGTTTGTTTCGTCTCCTTTCAATTAACTGGGTTAGTTATTTCAATTCATTATTTTCTTTACTCCTCTGTTGTTTCGTTATTCCTGTTGGTTTAGATATATTCCATTCAAATCTTCAGAGATTTTATTTTTGTTAGAGGCAATATTTTGTCTCAGTTGATTTTGTATTTTAGTTGTATATCTTTTGTATCTTTATATCCGTACTGGGCAATTGGCTCATGCTGTGTTTTTCTTCCGGCAGGTTTGCAGGAGTGATTCAGGGCTAGCTAGTGTGATGAGAGAGTTGCCTTTGACCATCTAGGTTGTTTTGAATTTTAAGTTTTGATTATTTTGACTCTATTTGGAGAATTGTATTTAGTACGCTATTAATGGATCACCACTATTAATGTTTTGAGGTTATTAGTGCTCTGTTTTCTTATTTTGAGGTTTGTTGTGCTTTGCACGTGACCTCCCTTTCCTTTTCGGGAAGGGGGTGTTACATAAATATTAGTCTATTTCCTCGTGGGAACGATATCATTGCTTGCTGAATATTATAATTGAACACGTATACTTGCGTGGTAAAGTGCTATTAAAAATTAGGCAACAAGTTTTTGGCGCCGTTGCCGGGGAGATTAGTTTAATATTTTGTCATTATTGATTTTTATAGCGTTAATCTTAATTTAAACTTTTTCTTTTCTGTTCTATTCAGGTGTTCTTGACTAGTGTATGCAAACGCGATCGAAGAAGCTAGATTTATTGCCTTACGAGGACGACATCGACAAAAGGTTTCAGCGGTTGCGTAAGTGGGTTAAAGAAACCAAAGAGACACTTGATAAGAAAGATATTATGGCTGAAGAAGAGCAAAAAGCACTGCGGGATTATGCTACGCCGCGGGTTACTGAAATTCAGTCGAGTATTACGAGGCCTGCCATTACTGCTACAAGTTTTGAGATAAAATCGGGGACAATACAGATGATTCAAAATTCATGTCAGTTTGGAGGGTTACCAAATGATGATCCGAACAATCACATAGTCAGCTTTATAGAAATTTGCGATACTTTCAAGTACAATAATGTGTCAGAGGATGCAATAAGGCTAAGGCTGTTTCCATTTACTCTCAGAGATAAGGCTAAGAGTTGGCTCCATTCACTACCACTAGGCTCGATTACTACATGGAACGACCTAGCCCAGAAATTTCTTGCAAAGTTTTTCTCGCCTGCAAAAACAGCAAAGTTGAGGAACGATATCTTCTCTTTCGTTTAGCACGATTCAGAATCACTATATGAAGCATGGGAGAGATTTAAAGACTCATTGCGAAAATGTCCACACCATGGGATTCCTAAATGGCTTCAGGCGCAAACTTTTTATAACGGTTTATTCAGCACAATGAGATCGAGTATAGATGCTGCAGCGGGAGGAGCTATTATGACCAAGAATTGTGATGAGGGGTATCAGTTGCTTGAAACCATGGCAGCTAATAATTATCAGTGGCCAATAGCAAGAACGACTTAGCCAAGGACAGTAGGGGTTTATGAAGTGGATGCGATGACAGCATTATCAGCTCAAGTGACAGCTCAGATTTCTGCTCTTACAAAAAAGATAGATGCACTTGGGGTACAACCAGTTCTGAAAATGGAAACTATTTGTGAATTATGTGCGGGTAGCCACTCAAGTGATCAATGTGCAATAAATCCTGAGTCAGTCCAGTTTGTTTCCAGTTATAACAGGCAGCAGGGCAGTTATCCAAACAGTTACAATCCAGGAGTGAGAAACAACTCAAATTTTTCTTGGAGTAATAATCAGTCACATGCTAAAGCCCAAGCTCCAAGGCAATCATATCCACCTGGATTTCAGCCACATCAACAATCCTAACAACCTGATAAGCTATCACAAATGGAAGAATTGTTGGCAAGATTGGCTACTCAGTTTGAAGTCACAACGAAAAACCAATCAGCTGCAATAAAGAATCTTGAGAACCAAATTAGGCAGATAGCTAGTGCTTTGAATACTAGAACTCCAGGTTCTTTACCTAGTGATACGGAGAAAAATCCAAGTAATGATAGAAATGAACATTGTAAGGCAGTTACACTCAGAAGTGGGAAGGAGTTGACTACAGATTTAGACGGACAAAAGAAAATAATTTCTGCTGAGGATGGTGAAAAAGAGAGGGGAAATTCAGAAAGTAAATCTGGGGAAAATGTTGTGAAAAAACAATAAGAAGATAAGCAAACAACAGTCGTACCACCTGTGCCGTTTCCTCAAATATTTCAAAAGCAGAAATTAGATAGACAATTTTCAAAATTTGTAGAAGTGTTCAAAAAGCTGCAAATCAACATTCCATTCGCAGATGCCTTAGAACAAATGCCTAGCTATGCAAAATTCATGAAAGATATTTTAGCAAGAAAGAGGAAGCTAGGGGAGTTCGAGACTGTAGCGTTGACAGAAGAATGTAGCGCAATTTTGCAAAGAAAGTTACCACCGAAGTTGAAGGATCCGGGTAGCTTCACCATACCGTGCACGATTGGGCCTCAGTTCTTTAATAGATGTTTGTGTGATTTGGGTGCGAGTATTAACTTGATGCCGCTTTCGAACTACACTCAGTTGGGATTACCAGCACCAAAGCCAACAAATATCTCTTTACATCTCGCAGATAGATCAGTGACATACCCTAGGGGAATTGTGGAAGACATATTAGTGAAGGTGGACAAATTCATATTTCCAGCCGACTTCATTGTGTTGGACTACGAAGAGGATAAAGACATACCCATTATCCTTGGAAGACCATTTTTAGCCAGTGGAAGGACATTAATTGATGTACAAAAGGGAGACCTAACGATGAGAGTCCAAGATGAAGAAGTAACTTTTAATGTTTTCAAGGCTATGAAATTCCCGAAGGGAGATGAAGAGTGCTATAGAGTTGATCTGATTGAAAAAGCAACTAGAGAGGTATTTAGTGAATTTGTGAATGAAGACCCTCTTGAAACTGCAATGGTTAGTGAAAATTTATTTGATGATTCAACTGTGCTAGAATGGGTTCAAATGTTAGATTCAGCACCGAAGTTCACACGATGTTTACAAAAATTTGAACCTCTGGATTTTTGGAGAAAGCCGGATGAAACGGTGAAATCATCTTTAGAAGAACCGCCCACCTTGGAACTTAAGCCATTGCCTAACCATCTACGGTATGCCTACATTGGTTCTTCTTCTACCTTTCTAGTTATTATTTCTGCATGACTTGATAAGGTTCAAGAAGAAAAGCTACTAAGGGTACTTTGCAATTCAAGACTGCTCTTGGGTGGACTCTTGCGGATATCAAGGGAATAAGCCCATCAATTTTCATGCATAAGATTCTATTGGAAGATGAAGCGAAACTGATTATTGAACAACAACGAAGACTCAATCCCATCATGAAGGAAGTTGTAAAAAAGGAAATCATTAAATGGTTGGATGCGGGAATTATCTACCCTATCTCAGATAGCTCATGGGTAAGTCCAGTTCATTGTGTGCCAAAGAAAGGGGGAATGACAGTAGTTGCAAATGAGCATAATGAATTGATCCCGACTTGAACAGTTACGGGTTGGCGGGTGTGTATGGATTATAGAAAGTTGAACAATGCCACTCGTAAGGACCATTTTCCTCTACCATTCATAGATCAGATGTTGGACAGGCTTGCAGGGCATGAGTATTATTGTCTTTTGGATGGATACTCAGGTTATAACCAGATTGCTATTGCACCCGAGGATCAGGAGAAGACGACATTCACATGCCCATATGGTACCTTTGTTTTTCGCAGAATGTCTTTTGGATTATGTAATGCGCCGGCAACATTTCAACGGTGTATGATGGCTATTTTCTCCGATATGGTCAAACAAAATCTCGAGGTATTTATGGATGATTTTTCAGTTTTTGGGGATTCATTTGATTATTGTTTGGAAAATCTCACTCTTGTGCTCAAACGGTGTATGGAAACGAATTTGGTTTTAAACTGGGAGAAATGTCATTTTATGGTGCAAGAGGGGATAATCTTGGGTCATCGAGTGTCATCAAAAGGAATTGAAGTTGATAGAGCTAAGATCAAAACCATCAAGAGCCTGGCACCACCTATTTCAGTAAAGGGTATTCGAAGTTTTTTGGGACACGCTGGTTTCTATAGACGATTTATAAAAGACTTTTCCAAAATCACGAAACCACTTTGCAATCTTTTGGAGAAGGATGTCCCATTCAACTTTGATCAAGCATGCCTGGAAGCTTTTGATGTGTTGAAGAAGAAACTTGTTACCGCACCTGTAATCATAGCGCCAGATTGGAGTATCCCGTTCGAATTAATGTGTGATGCTAGCGACTTTGCGATTGGCGCAATTCTTGGCCAACGAAAGGATAAAATTTTTCATGCTATATACTATGCTAGTAAGACATTAACGGATGCCCAACTGAATTATACCACTACCGAGAAGGAGCTATTAGCAGTTGTTTATGCATTTGATAAATTTTGATCATATTTGATTAGGGACAAAAGTGATCTTGTTTACAGATTATTCGGCAATTAACTACTTAATAACAAAGAAGGATGCGAAGCCGAGATTAATTAGATGGGTATTATTTCTACAAGAGTTTGACTTGGAGATCCGGGATCGAAAAGGAACAGACAATCAGGTTGGTGATCATTTATCACGATTAGAGAATGCAAAACTAAAAAAAGATGACACAACAGTGATCAATGAATTTTCCCAGATGAACAACTGTTCGCGGTAAGGATGGATACTCCATGGTATGCAGATTATGTAAATTTCATTGTGAATAAGGTGTTTCTACCCGATTTAACAAGTCAACAGAAGAAGAAATTTCTCCATGATGTGAAACAGTATTTATGGGATGAGCCGTTTTTATTTAAACAGTGTGGAGATCAAGTAATAAGAAGGTGTGTTCCTGAAGTTGAAATGGAAAATATTCTCTACCAATGTCATGCATCTGACTATGGTGGACATTTTGCGGGAGAAAGAACGGCAGCTAAGGTGCTTCAATGTGGATTCTTCTGGCCAACACTCTTTAAGGATGCCCGTGTGTTTTCATTGAAATGTGACAGATGCCAAAGAGTGGGTAATATATCAAAACGACAAGAGATGCCACTAAACATGATCTTAGAAGTAGAATTATTTGATGTTTGGGGCATCGACTTCATGGGACCATTTCCATCTTCTTTTAGCAACTCCTATATACTTCTAGCGGTGGACTACATTTCGAAGTGGGTAGAAGCTATAGCATCGCCCACCAATGATGCTAAGGTTGTGGTTAAGTTCATTCGGAAGACTATTTTTTCTAGATTCGGCACTCCTCGTGCAATCATTAGTGATGAAGGCACGCACTTCTGTAATAAGCAGTTCTCAGCTATTCTCGCTAAGTACGGAGTCACGCATAAGATAGCTACTGCCTATCATCCACAAACAAGTGGTCAAGCCGAGATCTCTAACCGAGAAGTAAAACGAATCCTCGAGAAGATAGTGAACCCTAGTCGGAAAGATTGGGCTAGTAAGTTGGATGATGCTTTATGGGCATATCGCACAGCTTACAAAACTCCGATAGGGATGTCTCCATACAGGTTAGTATATGGAAAGGCATGCTATCTTCCAGTTGAACTAGAACACAGTGCTTATTGGGCAATTCGGAAGTTAAACTTTGATATGTCTGCTGCGGGAGAGAAGCTCCTTTTACAATTGAACCAAATGGATGAATTCAGACTCCAATCATACGAGAATGCGAAGTTATATAAAGAAAAAGTTAAGAGGTGGCATGATGAGAAAATTCTGGAAAGAAAGTTTGAAGCAGGGCAAACAGTGCTATTATACAATTCAAGGCTTAAATTGTTTCCAGGAAAGTTGAAATCCCGTTGGTCTAGGCCATTTATTATTACAAAAGTTTATCCTCACGGAGCTGTAGAGGTGGCAGACCCGGATACTAAACGTAATTTCAAAGTCAACGGTCAGAGATTGAAGCACTACTATGGGGGTTGTGTTCATCGTGCAAAGACATCGGTCAACCTTGCTGATTAGAACAGAGAAAAAAGTCAGGCTGAAGACTATAAACCAAGCGCTAACTGGGAGGCAACCCAAGAATTTTATTGTTATTTTCTATTTTTACTTTTATTTTGTTTAATTTACTTTAATGTTAGTTTGTTTAGTGGTTAAACTTTTATAGTTTAGGTTTTGTTACACCCCTTATGTTCTCTAACACGATATTTAATTGATTTCAGGGTAAGAGACAAGATTACATATTTGGCGGGTTCGACTAATGGCCACTACGACTACCTAGTCGGGGGTCTCGCTCCCCGGTGAGCGAGCGGCTGCCCAGCTCGCCGGTGAGCTGGCGGGGGTTGCAAGGGGGCAGCGCCCCCTGGAAGCCAAGCACTTATGAGCTCAATAGAAGAATATCCATTTGCCAAATTCTCATATTTCTAATCATTTCCCTCATTTTTAGTGTTATTGAATTGCTAAGTGGTGTAGGGTATTTATTTTTTTTAGGCGAATCTTTAATGTTGGTTAGTTTTCTTTTATTTTAGAATGTAGTTTATCTTAGTTTAGGTTTTTTAAAATAAGTCTTAATCTCCTTGCAAAAGAAGAAACTAACAATTAAAGTTGGGGTATTGTAGGTTGAAATCAACAAGTTTGGAAAATTATGACATGTCCAACCGACTAGGCGCCCAAGCCCGATACAAACCAAGTGCCTAGGCGCCTCACTACAGTAGCTGAGATGCGACCCAAGCGCCTAAGCGCTCCAGTCAAGGCAACACCAAGCACCTAGGCGCCCCAAGTCAGTAGCCATACAGCGCCTAGGCGATCCAGTCAAGGCAATACCAAGCGCCTAGGCGCTCCATACGTACCACACATACTGCTTTCAACTGCCTAGGCGGTCCAGCCAAGGCATACCCAAGCGCCTAGGCACTCCTACTACAGCACGGGAAAAAAAAATAAAAGCCCTAATCGGGCACAACTTGTGACGCCCCCAAAATAGGTCCATTCCATCCAACCCATTTTGAGTCGCCAAATACATGGTACAGAAACAACCACAACTTTTACAACCCATAAACTGTGAGTTTAAATACAAACATTGTCATCTAGACAATATACATACCCAACTATGTCCTCAATACAATTATTGATATATTATTTTACAAAAATGGTGAGGACTACTAAACAACTCTCTCAAGGACCATCAATTCATACCCCGACTCGTACCCGCTATATTCTCGTCTCCTGAGAAGAAAATGGAACAAAAAGGAAAAGGGTGAGCTCAACTAGCTCAGTAAAGAATATTATGACTAAGATAATGTACAACAAATTATCGTTAGTCTTCAACAGGGAAAAATCTGATAGAATACAATAGACAACAAGTTTTAAATCAATATTCGCAGCGGAAAATATTAATTCATAGAAGAGTTACGTAGAGGATGAAATCTACTAATGTCTATGAATTTAACAGTCCATCAACAGTATTTTTATCCCTGTAACATCAATCAATGCACATCTTGAATCATATATTCATCCTTGCACTACAGGCCAAGGATATTCATCTGTTGGTCATGTTCATCTAAACACCTGTTCATCTTTGCACTACGGGCCAAAGATATTCATCAGAAATCATTCATCTTTGCACTACAGGCCAAAGATATTCAATAATAACCTCCTTTAAGACTGAAGATGATAAAAATATTTTTAAAGAAACGAATCCAGTGAAACAAAATGACAAGGATTAAGGATTAAGGATTCGTACTTTGTTTTATCCATGTCTAAAAATACCTCAAAAATAATCATAGTGGTGTAAAATTCAAGAATGATCAAAACATGGATACAATCAAAGCTAGTATCCACAAATAGATATTTTGGACGAAAAGAAAAAAAAATAATTTTTCTGTGAATAGTGCCGTATTCGTGAATAGTGCCGTATACGTGAATAGTGCCGTATACGTGAATAGTAACTCCGGCACAAAAAGTTCCAAATTTGATAAAAACGTTCACCAATATTTCGGCATAATGATATTGAAGAAAATAATATCATTTAAGAAGAAAATAACATCCCTTACCTCAAAATAACCGTACTTCTGACTGAATTTCGGTATAGTGCTGACAGAAACTCACACCGTATAGCAACACTCAAAGTATACTCACAAGAATACGCTCGATAATATAGAGAGAGAAAGAGAGAAATCTTTGTTTCTGGTGTGATTTTCAATTCTAACTTAGCCCTCTATTTATAGGAAAATGTTAGAACGCCAAAGAAGACTAAATAATAAATTAATATTATTATTCCTACGCATGTTTGTTGACAACTTCAGCCCCTCAATGCTGAAAATTTCAGCAGCCCATGTGTATTCAACACCCACCAAAAAGTGGGTCCCACCATAATTAATAAAAAAATCATTTTATTTTCCGTAACTTCAATAATTCATAGAAAATAGCCTGTTTATCAGAAAAATTCAAAACTCGCGACTTTCCATGGGAAATTCCATTCTCTACAACTTTGCAGAAGAAAATTTTTCCAAATTCCAAACAGAAATTGACCGAAATCCACAAACGAGTGATTTTACAGTCTATAATCAATTTTCGGTCAAGAATTATGTCCACCGACACACAAAACATATGTTAAACATTTAATGCCACAAAAATACTCTTCCTTCTTATATTCTCATATATCCCACATTCATTATAAAATATCACCGTTAATATATTATTAAAATAATATATTTAAATGAATTATTTTATCAGAAAAAGATAAAATATTAATTTTCAACAATTGTCACATTAAAAATTTTCTCCATCTATATCCACATAAAATAAATATTTTCTTTATCATAATAATCAATAATTAATTATTAAAAATAATATTACCGAATCACAGTACCGACAACCAGGCCGTTCCCAGGATAGAGGGGGCTTTCCAATAAGGATTTCTCCTTACTGGCGCGCAATTAGATGACCAAACCTCTCCTTGACAGAACTTTCTAGACATTGCCAATAATGTTATCTGATAATATTATTCAAATAATATGAATTATTGATCTGATAATTGAAAATACTGTGCAATGACAATTATTGAAACAATAATAATATAAATATCAACGCAGCAATTATTGAATCAATAAAGTAATGAACAGTAACTCCTGTAGCAATTATTGAGTAGTGCCTTCTTACGTAAGGATCAATAATTCAAAATACTGTGCAATACCGTGTGCTACTGTGCAACAACGCGTATTACTGTATTTTAACCACCGAGGTATTCCAACAGTGTAAACGGTAACAACTACGCCGTTATTTTTAAACAGCTTATATTTGTCGTTTTCTTCCTCCAATCGCTTTCCGTTATGGGGCCCACACATGGCTGCGCCGTCGTACGAATATTCCCCGACAGTACGAATATTCCACGACCAAACGAATATTCCCCGACAACAATGAATATTTTATAACCACTTGCTTATTTTGAAATGTTTGCGTATTTTACCCATAACTATCCACATTATTCAAATCAACCCTTACTATTCAAAATAATAATTAAAGGAAATTAAATTTCATTTATTAATTATTTGGGGTCTTACAACCTCCCCTCCTTATGAAATTTCGTCCTCGAAATTGACATACGTACCTGGTGTTTCGAAAAGGTGAGGATACCTCGCTTTCATTTCCGTTTCCAACTCCCAGGTCATTTCCTCTATAGCATGATTCCTCCACAAAACTTTAACTTGTGGTATTACCTTCGTGCGTAGGACATGCTCCTTCCTATCCAAGATCTTGACAGGTACCTCCTCATACGTTAAATCTTCGGCTATCTCGTCCGGTTCTAATTCAATGACGTGGTTCGGGTCTTTCACATATTTACGAAGCACAGATATATGAAAAACATTATGAACACGAGACATACTTGGAGGTAACGCGAGTCTATAGGCTACATTACCTACTCGATCAAGAATTTGAAACGGACCAATAAATCGTGGATTAAGCTTTCCTCTCTTTCCGAATCTTGTAACTCCCTTCCTATGGGGCAACACGCAACAATACATGATCCCCAACACTAAATTCTACGTCCTTTCGATGAAGATCCGCATAACTCTTTTGTCGATCTTGTGCCGTTTGTATACGTTGTCGAATCGTTTGGATCTTCTCTGTAGTCATACGTACTAACTCGGGTCCCAACAATGTTGCTTCACCCACCTCGTCCCAACATACTGGAGAGCGACACTTTCGTCCATACAATGCTTCAAATGGGGCCACACCAATGCTTGCCTGATAACTGTTATTGTAGGAGAATTCCACCAATGGTAAATATTTATCCCAACTGCCCTTGAAGTCTAGGACACAGAGTCTTAATAAATCTTCAAGAGTTTGAATAGTCCTCTCTGATTGTCCGTCCGTTTGAGGATGGTATGCCGAACTGAATCGTAACTCCGTACCCATAGCGTTTTGCAAGCTAACCCAAAATCTTGAAGTAAATCTTGGGTCACGATCCGAAACTATGGATACTGGCATGCCATGCAATCTTACAATCTCATTTACGTACATTTGAGCAAGACGTTCAAGGGAATAAGTCTCCCGTATCGGCAAGAAATGAGCAGACTTGGTTAATCTATCAACAATAACCCAAATAGCATTGATGCCTTGAGAAACCGTAGGAAGACCCGTAACGAAATCCATAGTAATGTGTTCCCACTTCCATTTCGGAATCTCAAGTGGTTGCAATGGACCCTTTGGCACTTGATGCTCCGCCTTTACACGTTGACAAGTTAAACACGTTGAAATAAACTTTGCAATCTCTCTCTTCATATTGTTCCACCAAAATGTATGTCGAAGGTCACGATACATTTTGGTACTTCTAGGATGAATTGCAAACGGTGTATTGTGTGCCTCCATCATGATCTTGTACTTCAAATCAGGATCGTTAGGAACACAAAGTCTGGAGTGGACTCGAAGTATTCCTTCTTCATCAATTCTCGCTTCTGGAATGGCACCTTCTTGTACTTTCGTCTTCATATGCATCAGCTCCGGATCGGTGGCTTGAGCAACCTTAACTTTTTCTATTAAAGTTGGCTCTATGCGTATACTTGACATCATTGCACTCATTCCTGCATATGATCTTCTACTCAATGCGTCCGCTACCACGTTCGCTTTTCCAGGATGGTATTGAATAGTGTGGTCGTAATCTTTCAACAACTCGAGCCAACGTCGTTGCCGCATGTTGAGTTCTTTTTGAGTGAAGAAATATTTGAGGCTTTTATGATCTGAATATATCTCCACTTTCTCCCCGTATAGATAGTGCCTCCAGATCTTTAGCGTGAAAACGACTGCTGCCAACTCTAGATCATGAGTAGGATAATTCCTCTCATACTCTTTAAGTTGTCGCGAGGCATAGGCTATGACTTTCCCACGTTGCATGAGAACACATCCTAACCCTTTGCCTGAAGCATCGCTGTAGATAACAAATCCATCCGAACCAGATGGTATTGTTAGAACAGGTGCCGAAATAAGTCTCCTCTTAAGCTCTTGGAAACTCTTCTCGCATTCCTCGCTCCATACGAATTTTGTATCCTTCCGAGTTAGCTGAGTTAATGGAGTAGCAATTCGAGAAAACCCTTCCACGAATCTCCGATAATAATCAGCTAAGCCCAAAAAGCTACGTACTTCAGTGACCGACTTCGGTTGCTCCCAACTTTGTATTGCTTCAATCTTCGTCGGGTCAACAGATACTCCATTTTTTGACACCACGTGCCCAAGGAATGCTACTTCCTCAAGCCAGAACTCGCATTTCTTCAACTTAGCATATAACTTGTTTTCACGAAGCCTTTGGAGTACCAGCTTCAAATGGTGCTCATGATCTTCACGGCTTTTGGAATATATGAGGATGTCATCAATAAAGACAACAACGAATTGATCCAAATAATCCTTGAATACTCGGTTCATCATATCCATGAAAGCAGCAGGAGCATTAGTCAATCCAAAAGACATGACTAAGAATTCATAATGCCCATACCGAGTCCTGAAGGCAGTCTTTGGAATATCCTCAGTTCGAATTTTCAGCTGATGATATCCAGAACGAAGATCGATTTTTGAAAAGAATTGTGCTCCTTGCAACTGGTCAAACAAGTCATCAATACGAGGTAGAGGATACCTATTCTTGATGGTGACATGGTTCAATTCCCGATAGTCAATACAAAGTCGCATACTCCCGTCTTTCTTCTTTACGAATAAAACAGGAGCACCCCAAGGAGATGTACTAGGACGAATGAAACCGATGTCCAATAACTCCTGTAGTTGGACTTTTAACTCCTGAAGTTCAATAGGAGCCATTCGATATGGGGTTTTAGAAATGGGCTTTGTACCAGGTTCAAGATCAATAAAGAATTCAACTTCACGTTCTGGGGGTAGACCGGGAAGTTCTTCAGGAAAATACGTCAGGAAAGTCAATAACAACAGGAATATTATTCAATTTTGACGTGTCTTTATTCAAATCCATAACATGGGCTAAGAAAGCTTGACATCCGTTTTTCAATAAACGAATAGCTTTATGATTAGATATGACAGTGATTGATTTTAATGGTTTAGTTGCCTGAATTCGAACAACAGGTTGATTAGGAATATGAAAACTAACAACCTTACGAAAACAATCAATTTTGGCATGATGAGTAGTTAACCAATCAATCCCTAGAATCACATCAAAAGCAAGTATCTTTAAAGAGATCAGGTCAACAGGTAAGGTGATGGTGCCAACTTGAATGAAACAAGATTTATAAATAGTGGATGTGATGAAAGTTTCTCCTAACGGAGTTTCCACAGATAAGTCAAAGTCTAATTTCTCCGGAGTCAAGTTTAAACGTTGAGCACAAGCAGGAGAGATAAATGAATGGGTAGCACCGGTATCAAGTAAGGTATAAACTTCGCAAGAATTTATAAATAGCTTACCCGTGATCACCTCGTTTGGGTTCCTTGCATGTTGACCAGTCACAACAAACGCTCTTCCAGGAACCATTGACTTTGGCTTTTCTGGGACAGCCTTTTGAGTCACCGTCCCCGCTGAACTAGATTTTGCTACCGTACAATCTCGAGCGATATGTCCTTCCTTTCCACAATTATAGCATACCTTGAACTGTTGTGGGCAGTTTGGACTGATATGTCCCTCTTTCCCGCACTTGTAGCATATGATCGGTGGTTTTTCTCCTCCCTTAGAACCAGTTGCTGCCGGCACTGTCGTCTTCACATGGTCGTTGTTAAATCTCCTCTTTTTAAAATCTCCTCCTGACTCGCTTCTTCTATTTTCATGGCCATGATTACCACCAAAGTGGTTACCATTTTTGTCCGTCTTTTTCTTTCTCCACTGGTTATTGTTGTTTTGCTGACTGCTATCTTCAGTATGATCCTGATTGTGATACCTCGGTTGACCGTACTCATTGTCTCGCTCTAACAATTGAGCCCTGTTAACAACATCTGAATAGAGAGAAAATTTATGAGAGATGAGATATTGTCGTATGCCGGGTTTCAAACCTCTCAGAAACATCCGCGTCATACGTTCCTCATTCTCCACCAAATGAGGTGCAAACCTGGATAACTCTGCAAACTTTGCCTCGTACTGAGACACCGTCATGTTATTTTGTTCTAATCTGATGAACTCCACTTCCTTCATATGACGAACACTTTCAGGAAAGTATTTGTCATTAAATAGTTTCTGAAACGTCTCCCAAGACATGCTGAGTGCGGCTGGATGGGTACGCTTCACAGACTCCCACCAGTAGTCTGCCTCGCCACGGAACATAAAGGTGGCGAATGGAACTTTCTGTTCCTCCGTGCATCCCAAGACATCAAATATCTTGGTTATTTGCTTGACCCATGTCTCCGCCATGATCGGGTCTGGCTTTCCCTTAAATTCTGGTGGTCCCAGCTCTTTGAACTGCTTGGCTGTGACAACCCGTGAATTGTTATCATTTCCTCCTGTATTTTTAACACGAGTCTCCCTCGTCTGATTTTGCATGAACTGCAAAAAGCTTCTAAACATTGCGTCGTTCATTGTCTGATCAGTGGTGTTGTTCACAGGAGGAACATTGCCAGCCTGTTGCACGTTCTCCTCGTTAGTAAGTACAGGCATCTCCACGGTCTCATTAACTCCACCGTTAACATTCTCGGTTGCCATTCTTAAATACTGCCATAAAACAAGGGTTAATTAAGCAAATCACATATCACATAATATCCCTATATACTGACCAACTAACAAATAAGCTTAGGTAGGACACACTAGCGAAGGAATTTCTCGTCTCTCCCCTCCTAGTTCTATTCCCCGATCTCTGCCAGAGATCATATCCCTAAGCTCTGATACCAACTGTGACGCCCCCAAAATAGGTCCATTCCATCCAACCCATTTTGAGTCGCCAAATACATGGTACAGAAACAACCACAACTTTTACAACCCATAAACTGTGAGTTTAAATACAAACATTGTCATCTAGACAATATACATACCCAACTATGTCCTCAATACAATTATTGATATATTATTTTACAAAAATGGTGAGGACTACTAAACAAATCTCTCAAGGACCATCAATTCATACCCCGACTCGTACCCGCTATATTCTCGTCTCCTGAGAAGAAAATGGAACAAAAAGGAAAAGGGTGAGCTCAACTAGCTCAGTAAAGAATATTATGACTAAGATAATGTACAACAAATTATCGTTAGTCTTCAACAGGGAAAAATCTGATAGAATACAATAGACAACAAGTTTTAAATCAATATTCGCAGCGGAAAATATTAATTCATAGAAGAGTTACGTAGAGGATGAAATCTACTAATGTCTATGAATTTAACAGTCCATCAACAGTATTTTTATCCCTGTAACATCAATCAATGCACATCTTGAATCATATATTCATCCTTGCACTACAGGCCAAGGATATTCATCTGTTGGTCATGTTCATCTAAACACCTGTTCATCTTTGCACTACGGGCCAAAGATATTCATCAGAAATCATTCATCTTTGCACTACAGGCCAAAGATATTCAATAATAACCTCCTTTAAGACTGAAGATGATAAAAATATTTTTAAAGAAACGAATCCAGTGAAACAAAATGACAAGGATTAAGGATTAAGGATTCGTACTTTGTTTTATCCATGTCTAAAAATACCTCAAAAATAATCATAGTGGTGTAAAATTCAAGAATGATCAAAACATGGATACAATCAAAGCTAGTATCCACAAATAGATATTTTGGACGAAAAGAAAAAAAAAATAATTTTTCTGTGAATAGTGCCGTATTCGTGAATAGTGCCGTATACGTGAATAGTAACTCCGGCACAAAAAGTTCCAAATTTGATAAAAACGTTCACCAATATTTCGGCATAATGATATTGAAGAAAATAATATCATTTAAGAAGAAAATAACATCCCTTACCTCAAAATAATCGTACTTCTGACTGAATTTCGGTATAGTGCTGACAGAAACTCACACCGTATAGCAACACTCAAAGTATACTCACAAGAATACGCTCGATAATATAGAGAGAGAAAGAGAGAAAACTTTGTTTCTGGTGTGATTTTCAATTCTAACTTAGCCCTCTATTTATAGGAAAATGTTAGAACGCCAAAGAAGACTAAATAATAAATTAATATTATTATTCCTACGCATGTTTGTTGACAACTTCAGCCCCTCAATGCTGAAAATTTCAGCAGCCCATGTGTATTCAACACCCACCAAAAAGTGGGTCCCACCATAATTAATAAAAAAATAATTTTATTTTCCGTAACTTCAATAATTCATAGAAAATAGCCTGTTTATCAGAAAAATTCAAAACTCGCGACTTTCCATGGGAAATTCCATTCTCTACAACTTTGCAGAAGAAAATTTTTCCAAATTCCAAACAGAAATTGATCGAAATCCACAAACGAGTGATTTTACAGTCTATAATCAATTTTCGGTCAAGAATTATGTCCATCGACACACAAAACATATGTTAAACATTTAATGCCACAAAAATACTCTTCCTTCTTATATTCTCATATATCCCACATTCATTATAAAATATCACCGTTAATATATTATTAAAATAATATATTTAAATGAATTATTTTATCAGAAAAAGATAAAATATTAATTTTCAACAATTGTCACATTAAAAATTTTCTCCATCTATATCCACAGTAAAATAAATATTTTCTTTATCATAATAATCAATAATTAATTATTAAAAATAATATTACCGAATCACAGTACCGACAACCAGGCCGTTCCCAGGATAGAGGGGGCTTTCCAATAAGGATTTCTCCTTACTGGCGCGCAATTAGATGACCAAACCTCTCCTTGACAGAACTTTCTAGACATTGCCAATAATGTTATCTGATAATATTATTCAAATAATATGAATTATTGATCTGATAATTGAAAATACTGTGCAATGACAATTATTGAAACAATAATAATATAAATATCAACGCAGCAATTATTGAATCAATAAAGTAATGAACAGTAACTCCTGTAGCAATTATTGAGTAGTGCCTTCTTACGTAAGGATCAATAATTCAAAATACTGTGCAATACCGTGTGCTACTGTGCAACAACGCGTATTACTGTATTTTAACCACCGGGTATTCCAACAGTGTAAACGGTAACAACTACGCCGTTATTTTTAAACAGCTTATATTTGTCGTTTTCTTCCTCCAATCGCTTTCCGTTATGGGGCCCACACATGGCTGCGCCGTCGTACGAATATTCCCCGACAGTACGAATATTCCACGACCAAACGAATATTCCCCGACAACAATGAATATTTTATAACCACTTGCTTATTTTGAAATGTTTGCGTATTTTACCCATAACTATCCACATTATTCAAATCAACCCTTACTATTCAAAATAATAATTAAAGGAAATTAAATTTCATTTATTAATTATTTGGGGTCTTACACAACTCCTACAAACCCAAATCAAAGTCTCTCTTGCTCTCCCACTCCAACTCAAACTCACTTAAATCACAACCCTCCTCTAATCTAGCCACAATAATCAACGTTTTCTTGTATAAGCCTAATCAAACACTCAATCTCCTACCCAAACTAAGGCACTTAATCTCCATCTTGTTATCCTTCCTCACCAATTTGGACACCAACTTACATTTAAACCCCATCTATCTGAAGTACGGGTTCAAAGCTCAAATTGCTCCTACAACTTTGATTGGAACATCATATTTGGCTATAACCAAGTAAGTGTGCAAGATTTTTGTGCAAATTATTTGGATTCACTTGGATAATAGCTACATTAGTACTTTGAAGCTAGTTTCTTTCATTGTGTTAGCTGAAGTGGGTTTGGGTACTCTTGATTGTTGCTTGTATTGCATTGGAAGGATATTGTGCTTAGTAATTGACAAATTTGGTGAAACTTTAGTTTGGGTGAGTGCTTCAACAATAGTGTTCAAAATTTTGCACACCAAGTGTTCGATAATTTGTCACATAGAGGAGTTGGCCGTCCTAAGCCACTGAATATCATTTGGTTTGGCAAGAAAATATCACATAAGACTATGGCTACTAAGAGGCATAGAGGCGAGATTTCGGGCACTTCACAAAAGTTTGACAAAAAGAGATTTACAAGTGCTAAAGCGTCCGAAAGATATTATAATTTGCTTTCTAGTAAATCGCTAATTCCTGAGCGTGGATTATTGCCAGAGGCAGAAGATGGGGAGTTACTACAAATGATTGGAAGTAGAAGATGGGTGAACTTTACATCCCAACCGGATTCATCGGTCATTAAAATTGTTAAGGAATTCTATGCCAATGCAAAATATGTTGTTGGTAACATAATTTGGGTTCGCGAAAAATCAGTGGAGGTCAGTTTTAGGACAATAAATGCTTACTACGACTTGAACATAATACCCAATAATGGCTACATGCAATATTTAGAGCACGAGCTAGAGTACAGTGAGATCATTCAAGCTTTGTGTGTACCGGGAACAACATGGAAATTAACAAATCAACAAGCTGTTTTGTTCCCTGCATCCGCACTAAGCAGTTACGGGAAAGCATGGCATGCCTTTATTTGTGCCAAGTTGATGCCGTGTAGGCATATGAGTGATGTTATAAATCAACGGGCAGCGTTGCTTTTCTGCATTGCACAAGGAAAAACTATAGATGTGGGTCAGATTATACATGATTCCATTGACAGAGCAATTCAAGGAGGGACCTCAGGTGGACTACCTTATCCATCTTTGATTACTGGACTATGTCGACAAGTTGGAGTAAAATGGGATGCCGAAGAAGCTACACAACCTCCTTTAGCTGCAATTGACCACTCGCTTATTAAGAAGTACAAGGTATGGGGTGGGGGTATACCACACCCGAGAGGATTAGGGTTCATTATTGTACATCCCGAGCCTGCAGACGAGCCTAATCAACAGTCCCACGACAATCCTTCTGTAGCTGGAAGTTCTGGGCCACCACCAATTTTTTTTTGAAGATATTCGTCGAGATTTAAGCAATCAAACTAGAAGGATTGACATGGTGGCTACTCGAGTTCAGCAGGGTTTTGATCGAATGGAAAGAAATCAGGATAGCCTAGCTCAGCAACAAACTGAGGTGTATCAGAACTGTAGTGCAGCATTCCTAGAGATGTTTGCCCGCATGAATCCAGCTGCCGCTCCCTACCAATTTCCACCATTGTCTGCATACCCCCCCACTGATGAAGAAGAAGAAGAAGAAGAAGAAGAAGAAGAGGATACTGACGATGAATAAGGCTTCGATCTTTCAGGGAAGTCCTCAGTGCCTAATTTCTTATGTTTTGTTTGTTATATACAATGAGGACATTGCACAAGTTAAGTTTGGGGGTGCATTTTTCCAGTTCCAGTTGCATTTATGTAGTATTCATTCTAGTACTTTTTCATGTAGTTTTCATTCTAATTTCTTACAAAAAAAAATCACGTATTTGTATGTTTCCAGCTGTTAGATAGTTTAAGTCTGTTTTGGCCAATGATGATATTGGAATTGAGTAGACAAGTATAGTATTGTCTGTTAAGACTTTGATGTGATTTCTTGTCATGATTTGAATCTTTACCTGTTTGAAACTGATATAATAAGGATAGCATAGTAAAAATAACTATGTTGACTGATTGAGTCTAAATTGACACATAATGAACTTCTTGAGGATAATACTAGTTTGAATGAATGAAAGACATGAATAGGCGGAGATGACTGAATTTAGACAAAAACTTAAGTTTGGAGGAAAAATTTAGGATATATAAGCTTCAAAAAAAATGATGAAAAAGATATCGTGGCTAATCTTGTTTTGGGGCCTTTGTTACTTGAGCAAGTACGCCCGAGGGGATTGTCTTTACACCTAGCGCCCTAAGGTCTTATATGGTCTGGGAGTCGTTGGTCGAAAGTTCGCTAATGGGTAGCACTGTCAGCCTAATGGAATGAGACATTGCACAGTCATGGTTAAAAAAAAGAGATAAACAATAAAACGGGAAAAGAGAAAAAAGCCCCCGTAATGATAAGTAAAGCATAAGTATCCCGGGTTGGACTTTTGAATTTGGTGGATGTTTGACTTTAGTTGGATCTAGCTTGTTCGTGAATTTTGTGAGTTGACACTATATGATGCCTTTAAGGAGATCTAATATGTTTTGTATTTAGTATTATATTAGTTAGCATTGTTGTTCAGCACACACGCACTATATCAGTAATAACAGGGTAAGATTTGATGATTGACTAGGAAATTATTGATCTGTCTTGATATGATGTACTAGCATGTTTAATTTGATTTCTCTGAGGCTTGATGAATAGATTTTGTTCTGTTTGACTGCTGAAATTTTAGGCACGTAGATAGTTGTATTGCATATTTAGTTATTGCATTGTGTTTTATTACTTGGGGACAAGCAATTGGTTAAATTTGAGGGTATTTGATGAGTAGGTTTTATACATATGAATCCGATTTTATTAAACTTAATTATTGCTATCTTTAATTGTTTTTAGTATCTTTTTATCTGTTTTGTGTTTATTTCTTGTAGGTTGGAGCTGGAGGGACAAATTGGTCATTTCGGAGAAGAAAAAGGTCAAAAAATTATTAAAATTAGAGCTGAATGGCATTTTTGTAATTATATGGTCTTGTTCAAGCGCCTAGGCGCTTGGAAATGGCTTGTGTTGAGCGCCTAGGCGCTCATGTGCGGCAAAAAGGAGGATTTTCTACTGCCAAGTGGGTTTTTGAAGCCAAAAAAGAATCTGAATGAGGTGGGAGACTAATACAAATAGGAGGAGACTTTAGAAAAGACGTATCACTTAATTTTTCAAGAGATTGGCAGAGAGAACAAGGTAGGAAAACACGAAGAAGAATTGCAAGGGCTGAAGATCAAAGAGAGAGTATTGGAGCAAATTCAGAGTTTCTTCTTCTCTTCTCTAGTTTTATCTTTTGTAATTATCTGGGATGTTTGGATTATTAATCTGGATGACGTTTTTCTTTATTATTATCATAAACTAAATTTTTATTAAGATTGTAACGAAACTTGGTATGTAGTTTAAATTTGACCTTCCCATTGAATGAAAGTTGGTTTTTATTGAATTGTTTATTATATCTTTTGCTTATTGATTAATTATTTGGCCAACAATTATTGTGATAATCTATATAAAATTGGAAGATGGAGTATAGATTGAGATCTAGATATAATAACATCTGTTCATATAATCTGAATAGGGTTAATATGATTAGCATGTAGGATAGGAATATACCTATGTGTCTTTTGTATCCTTTGAAAGAATTTATGCGTAAACCCTAATTAACTTGATTCACATAGGAATATAGTGAATTAATTGAGTAGGGTGTTCCTTGTAATTTTGTGTCTTAAGGATCGGAGTTAGGAGGATTTGTTCACGCGTTTTGAAAAAAGTGTGTGAATTTTATAAATTATTCTTGGATAATGATTCATATTAATTAATTGCTTTAAATGAAAAGTGAATTGATTTAAATGAAATACCAAGGGAAGTTGTAATCTTAACCTGTTAAATCTGAAGTTATTCTTGTGAAATTTTGATTTTTAATCATTAGTTTTGTTAAGTTTAAATTTCTAATCATAAACAAAATTTCGTAGTTTAAAATAGGATTAATTGCATTAGAGTTAGTAATTGATAAATATTAGTCTATTTCCTCGTGAGAACGATATCCTTGCTTGCTAAATATTACAATTGAACGCGTATACTTGCGTGGTAAAGTGCTATAAAAAATTAGGCAACAATAACCACTAAAATCCTTTTGGGCTATGTCTTCAGGATAGGGATCCCATACTTTTATTCCTCAAAAAGGCGATATCAAACTTTTGGAATAAAAATGTATCTTATGGTAATAGCAGAACTCATGAAAATGATATATCTGAATAAACTTTGATTTGACAGTTTATTATTGAATTTGCGGTTACTGATTATGTTTCTCCAGGAAATTGCCTCAGTCATGGTGCTGATATGTTAGTAAATGATGATATGTGGAAGGAAGATGGTAATATTTTTAGAGCAGAAGAAGGTAATATTCCCTTTCTTTTAGCGCTAAACATAAATTGAGCATCCAAGTTAAGTTCTTTAGACAGTTACTCTAATTCAGCAAGTTATTTTATATTTGTAAAGTATGTACTATCACCTGTGGACGAATATAAGCTTTTGTTGTATGGCTCATGCTTGTTGACTATGTAAAAGGACAGATATTTGGTTTCTTCAAGCCCATATGGTTATAACATTTTGTTTCTGAAATTGTGTTAATAGATGTGGCAGCAGACTGTGGAATGAAAAGAAAGAGGTGTAGAAGACTACATTTCTGGTTATGGTAGTATGCGAAATAACTTTGGCTGAGGGAACTGCTCCACTTCAAGTTGCATGGAGTCTGGTCTTAAAGATTATGGTAATTCCCAAGGAGATATCTGTAATTTTTAAGTAAATAATCTAGACTATGATTTGTTCCCAAAATGCCTTGATGAATATTCTGATGAAATAAAGGGGTCAAGTCTTGAGGCATGTGGTAAAAATAGAAGTATGATAGGCGCTGAACCATCGCACCACATTTCATCAACAATATGTGTTGATGAGGATAAAGATCGAAGGGCTCAAATTAGCAGCCATGAAAAGGCATATGGAAAAAGGCCAAGAAGAAGCCATTCTGCTCCACCTCTTTACAGAGGCAAGAAGAAGTTCATAGCATGTAATAATGTTTTGAATATGGAGGCAGGAAATACCCAAATAGCTACCACCTATGATGGCCCAACTCTGAAAGGTATAGCTTCAGTACAAATTGCCTTTAGAATTTAAAGATAGAGTAATTGCCTGCCAGCTAATAATTTTTTATGCCGTCAGGAACTTGTGACATGAAGCATCCCAAACAATCATATGTTTTATATCATCTATCATCCGAGCCCCAATCTGTGTTAGATTCATTAAACGATTCTAGGTATAATTTTCTTTATACTTCCATATCCAGCTTCAGATGTTAGATGGCAAATTGTTAATTTACTGTGGTATTATTTCCAGACTAGATACAAGGACAACGAACATGAAAAAAGTGCAACATTGTGAAATGCAGACAATTTAGATGGAATGTGGGATGATGCAGACAAGCTGTGGTATTATTTCAAGTGTTTCAATGCTCCATTACAACCTTCTGAAATAGTGGGTGTTAAGAGGGTTGTGCAAGAAAAACCGCCAGAAGGTGTCAACAATCGTGGTCTTACTCTTACGGGATTCCTCTTTCTCCATGTACTATTCATAGAAAAAGGCCGTTTGGAGACAACATGGATTGTCCTAAGGAAATTTGGTTATAACAATGACATTAGACTTGGTGAGGATCAGCTTCCTCCACCTTCAATTAAAAGAACTCCTAATCAGGTAATTAATTTCTGTTTTATTGACCTTCGTCTTATCATGCATTTATTTTCATTGAATTATTCATTAAACTAAGATAGATTATATATTGTTATGTGCTCTAGAAATTCATACAAATATAGCATATGTTTTTGTGGTGTGGATCAACCTTTCTAGCATCCAGAGAAATTACCTCATTACCTATTCCTTTTGTTTTACTCCCCTTTAAATTTTACTACCTGATTAACTATCTTCCTATTTTTTATATTTAACATTTTTCACTTTATGTAACTGCCGCTAGAGAAAGTAGTTGTGCAGCCAACTCCGGTTTCATGGTGAGCTCAGTCAAAAGAGGTTTTTATTTTTTTTTCTTTTTTTAATTTAAGTTCACTAGTTTCATATTTTCTTATTCCTCGTCTTATTGAAATTGAATTTTAGTGTTTCTATTGCAGTATGAAGTTTACATGCCCAACCTTGATTTTCTTAAAGAAAATGAAGATGAAGTGGATCTAACATGTCACACTTTATTCTTTCTAGTTCATTGTTATTATTTCAATTTTTTATGTTGGTTAATAAATTTTGTAGGTACTATGTCCTTGTGAGACCAAGATACAATAACAAATTTTGTAGTTATTGTGACTCGAGTATTATGATCTATTTATATGAGAGGTTTTGATTTTATTAGCTCTTTATGCATTAACTTATTAATTAGTTTGAAAAAAAGTATGACAATATTTATATTTACTTGAAAAATAAATTTAATATTTCTTATAGAGATTAATAATAATAATAAATATGAAATCAATTATTTAAAAATTAATTATAATTTTCAATGAATTTTGATTATTTAGCAATTAATTTTTTATTTACAAATTTATAATTTGTGAAGGAATTTTTCTATCACTAATTTGAAGAAAGATTCTCAATTTATAATTAGTGAAGGAAAATATTATTTGTGAGGGAATAAAGTTATTCACTAATTTCAAATAATCATTCTAAAAATATTATTTGTGAAGAAAACTAATCTTTCACTAAATAACAGTATTTCATTACCAAATACAATTTGTGAATAAAAAAATTATTCACAATATATCTTTCCCAAAAAACATTTAGAGTAGGTCTAATGCTAGCAATCGTGTGAAGGAAATATTTTTTCGCAATAAATCACTTGTGAGTGATATAGTATGTCTTGTGAAGGATTTGTCGTTCACTAGAGGTCATTTTTGGTGTAGTATAAAAAGGTTGGAATATAAAATACACCATAGTATAATTCTATGAATGTCATTTAAATATTGAAACATATTTATAAGAAGAACCTAATTGATTCAAAATCAATATCAGCAGCAGAAGAAGAACCTAATTGATTCAAAATCATAAGAAGAAGTTCGGATACAAAATCAATATACGTTACTCTGGGTCGACATCGAAGAACAAGATAAGGAAGGGTCGACAACAAAAAAAAGATGAAAAAAGAACTTTTCGATTTGGATCGAAATGGAATATAAATTTTAAATATAAAATATATATTATCTACGTATATTTTTTTTAATTATGCCACTCAAAATAGAATGGATGGAGTGGTATAATAATCACTAGTAAGAGGAAAAAATATACTTTTTGTTTCAATATTTGTGTTCAACGTTAAAATTATAATAGAACAAATTTAAATTTATAACAATTATTTCAAAATATAAAATTAATTTTTAAAATGTTTTTAAGTTTACTTATTTAAAATTATTAATTAATATTAGTATTATATTTTGAAAACGTATGGTGTAATTAATGAACATGAATACCATTTATGTATCTTTTTACAATCCTTCTATTGATTAGTGAGTGGTGACTTATAATTTGTAGTAATATTTAGGGATGGCAATGGTGTGAATTTATGTCCTGTCAAATTATAAATATTACATTAAATATATTAATATTAACCTTGATCTATTTAAAAAATTGTGTAAAGGTGTTCAAACTTATACCAACTTATTTATTAATAGTGTTAAACGTGTCGACTCTTTTAACTTTTTAGTTTACAAATTAAAATTTTAAAATAAAAAATACAATGTCATTCGCTTATTTATTGAATAATAATTATATTTATTCATTATGATAATATATATTTAACAAAATTCAAGATAAAATGTTTAGAAAAATAACTAAAAAGTAATAAAATCTAATACTTGAGTTAAGGCAAATTATATTTGTTTTAAAAATTCGGAATGGAATATGGGTTAAAAAATGGTTAATCGGTTCAAAACTATATTTGTTTTAAAAAATATAGGTCCAAACTTTAACCAACCTGAATAAATAAAAATGGTTAACCAACCCATTTTGTTCCGGTTAATATGATTTGACCTAACAGTTAACTAACTATATTGCCAGGTCTAGTCCCGAGATAATAAAATAACTTGAAAAGCTATTTAATACCATGTCCACTAGGTATTATAATTCTTATCATTTGGGACTAAAAATTTGTTGACAAAATTAACATTTAACTTTGTTTAAAAATATCAATGTATTTTATCCTATCTATCTATACTTAAACTAATGAGAATATGCTATATTTATTTGTTAACGTCAAATTTTGTACGCCTGACGAAATCACCAAAACAGCAGGCCAAATTCGCGCAAACTGTTGATTGTATTGTTAAATACACTCAAATAAGCATAAATAAAGGAATATAAAGTATGAACACAAGATTTACGTGAAAACCCAATTGAGAAAAAACCACGGGAAGAGAGAGAGAGAGAGTAATCCACTATAATAATATTTGGAGTACAAGTTGTGTTTTTGTGTTGTATCTCGTGTGTTCCCTCTCCTCCCCTTATTGTTGTATTTATAGATACCATATCTACCTGAATCCAATTAGGAGTAGGAGTCCTTTGTAAAATCACTTTATAACAACAATTAATGGTTGATAGATTTCTTCCCAAATTAAATCTCCTTATCCCACCAAATAAGGAAACACAATCTTATTTTAATAAGGACTCTCTCGCTGTCAAACTAAATATATTAGACCATTAAATAAATTGGATTACACCTTGGCTAGTCCCAAATAATCACACTCCAACATTGCCCACAAGTTTCTTATTTATAAGGAACTTATTTATAAGAGAGTATTCAAAAAGTCTCCGTGGGATTTTTATCCTCGGGATTTTTATCCTCCGAATATTTATCCTCTGGATTTTTATCCGTAGAATGTTCATCCTTTTGGGAGATCAAAGCCTTCTCGAAGGACGTTTGGTGCTATTGCTACTTGGTCTGCCGCCGAACCACGTTTTCCCCATTTTTAATCCCAGCTAACTCGAAGATTGAAAACCGTGCATCATGCATAACTGTCGGCTGCCACTTTTATTGAAAAATATTTCATGGGCATGTCCCTTCAGTTTGTGGTTGATGATGAAATTGAAGCCTCCTTTAAAGAACTTCAATGATATAAAAGCTTAAACTTTTATCTCTGTGCTGGCTGAATTCGTCACTAGTGCAGTGACTCAACACCAATTTATCATCACCTGGACCAAAGTGTTAATATTTAGATTTTACATGCATCATGTTAATACTACTACTACATGCATAATATAAGTGAGAGAGTATATAAAGTTGTATCAATAATCAATTACGATCATGCTTCAATTGCTATTGGCATAATAAATATATACACACGTACAAGTATATATTTAATTTAATAAAAAAGAATCACTTATCTCCTTCGGTGAATCGGTGATTTTAAATCGACACTAGAACAAGTGTCTTATTTTCCACAGACGACGCCAATCTTATTAGAGCTAAGTCCCGAACTTCCTCCGAAAGGTCCAAGTTTACCCGTAGGCCCTGATCATTGTATAACTTCTTATATTGGCTAACCCGAAGAGTAGGAGATCCGATCTCGACCGGTATGAGTGCATCAGTCCCATACGCCAATCTAAATGGTGAATCCCCAGTCGTTGTTCTCGTAGTAGTCTGATAAGCCCACAAAACGCTAAGTAATTCTTCTGGCCACCTACCCTTTAATTCATCTAATCTCCTTTTAATCCCGTTAAGCGGGGTTCGGTTAGTGACTTCTACATGGCCGTTCGACTGAGGGTGGGCAACTGAAGTCTTTCGGTGCTGAATTCCCAATTCTTTCATAAAAGTTTCAAATTTTAACCCCATAAATTGGTTGTCATTGTCCGAGACCACTGTCATCGGGATACCAAATCGGTAAAACGACGCCCTCTTTGAAAAACTTCAGACATTTCCTGTACGGTGATCTTCTGTAGAGGTTTGGCTTCGACCCACTTGGTTATGTAGTCAATGGCCATGATCACAAAACATACTTGCCCCTTGGACTTTGGTAGAGGAACCAAAATGTCAATTCCCCATACAGCAAATGGAATCGGGGATAAGACTGAGCACAACTCTTCGGGAGGCTGATGAGGGATGGTGCTGTTCAGCTTGCATTTGGGACATTTTTTGACGAAGTCTTTGGCTTCTTGATAGATGGTCGGCCAATAGTATCCCTATCTCAGAATCTTGTATGCCAGTGACTTGGCCCCCATGTGATCCCCATAAATTCCTTCATGTACTTCCCAGAGTGCATAATCTGCTTCTGAGGGTGTCAAACACTTGAGTAGTGGAGAACTAAAGGCCCTTCGGTACAAATCTCCATCAATAATAATAAAATTTGAACTCCTGTGCTTAATCTTTCTTGCCAACATGCGATCCGAAGGTAACACCCCATCAGCAAGTACGATATGTATGGTGTAAGCCAGTAGTCATCCAGGGCTAATATATCCTCCTTCAGAACGCTTGGTTGTTCCAACACCTCTAAGTACACCGATCCATTGAATGAACTCGCTTCAGTAGTTGCCAATCTGGCCAGAGCATCTGCTACCATATTGTCTGACCGATCGATCCCTTGACAACTATATGAGCTGAAGTACATGAGTTTGTCTTTCACTTCGGCCAGATACTTTTACATCCTTGTCCCCCGAGCCTCATACTCCCCCGGTATCTGCTTGACCACCAGCTGTGAATCACTGTAGATGACTAACTTCTGCACTTCTAAGCTTCGAGCCAATCGAAGTCCAGCTAGTATGGCTTCATATTCCGCTTCATTATTGGTGGCTTTGAATTGAAACCGAATGGCTTGCTGGACTTTGAAACCTTCGGGACTTGTCAGGATGACCCTTGCTCCGCTGATGTCTGAAGTTGATGACCCATCCACATAGAGAATCCATGATGTCTGCCCTTATTGTGTATCAGTAACCGGTTCTGTGAATGAACATTCTACTATGAAGTTTGCCAGAGCCTGTCCTTTGATTGCCGTTCGGGGATGGTATTCCAAAGCGAACTGATTTAATTCCATCGCCCACGCAGCCAGCCAACCCGTGACTTTTGGCCTATGCAGAACCTTCTTTAACAGCTGATCTGTATACACCAGCACCAACCGATCCTGGAAATAATGCTGAAGTTTCCTGCCTGCAATGATCAAGGCATAAACGAACTTTTCCAGGTTCGGGTATCTTGTTTCTGTATCCCGAAGAATGTGGCTGACATAGTATATCGGGAACTGTCTTCCCCCCTTGTCCCTCACCAGTGCTACCTCCACTGCCATCGAGCTTGCAGCCAAGTATAAGTATAGCGGTTCCGAAGGGATTGGCTTCATCAACAATGGCGCCGAAGATAAATATTTCTTAATCCCTTGGCACACATCCTCACACTCTGAAGTCCATTGAAAACTCTTCTCATTCTTTGGTCCTTTAAGAGTGTCAAAAAATGGTAAACACATTTTAGCTGATCTTGATACGAATCTCCGAAGGACCGCAATCCGACCAGTCAACCTTTGAACATTTTTGTATGTCTTTGGTGATTTCATATCTAGGATCGCCTGAATCTTCTCCGGATTTGCTTCAATACCCCTCTTACTAATTAGATATCCCAGAAACTTTCCTGACCCCAATCCGAAGGTACATTTAGTCGGGTTCAACCACAACTTATGTCTTTGTACTGTTTCAAAATAGCTCTCTAGGTCCTCCAGATGATCTCGAACTGACATGCTTTCACAATCATGTCGTCCACATATACTTCTATGCTTCGGCCTAGCTGCTTTCTAAATACAAAGTTCATCATCCGTTGGTAAGTTGCCCCAGCGTTGAGTAACACAAAGGTCATCTTCCGATAAGCATATATGGCCCGATGCGTGATGAAACTCGTCTTTGGGATATCCTCCTTGCTCATCGAAATCTGGTGGTATCCTAAGAAGGCATCTATGAAGCTCAATATGTCGTACCCCAATGTGGCATCAATCAACTGATCTATGTTAGGCAAAGGATAGAAATCTTTTGGGCATGCCTTATTCAGGTCCGTGTAATTTATGCATAATCTCCACTTCCCGTTTTATTTCTGAACCAGAACCACATTTGTCAGCCATTCGGGGTAGTCAATTTCGAATATGAATTCTGCTTCTAGAAGTTTGGCGATTTCTTCGTCTATGATCCTCTGCCTCTCTGGATCGAAAATCCTTCTTTTCTGTATCACCGATTTTTTCTTTGGGTCTACGTATATACAAATTATGCAAGGCAACTGACTCTCTTACCCTAGGCATATCACTAGGTTCCCATGCAAAAATGTCGGCATATACCGGAAGTAGATCTACCAGCCCTGTCTGTAATGGTTCTGTCAGCCCTGACCCAATCTTGATCAACTTCTTTGTATTCCCTGGGACCAACTCCACATCTTCAGTCTCTTTGGCAGGCAGGGCCATCGGTTCTATGCTGCTCTTAGTGAATGGATCTATTTCAATGGCCATCGTTTGTTTCTGCTTGCTGACCCTGACCCTGACCCCTGAAGAGATTAGTGTGTTTCGATAGAACCTTTGGGAAATATCAAGATCACCTTTTACCTCCCCAATCCCGTTCGGTGTCGAAAACTTGATTTTGAAGTGTGGTATGGATGTTAATACTTGCAATGCTGCTAGTGTCGGCCTTCCCAGGATAGTGTTGTATGCCGAATCCACCTGTACCACAAAAAATCTGACCATTATCTCTGCCTGCTGGGGAGCCATACCGAACCTAACATGCAATTCAATGGTGCCTGACACATGTGCCGGGTCCCCACTGAAACCATACAACGGGCTTTCTCCACCTAACTCCATCTTCTTTCCTTTTAGATCCATCCTCTGATAAGCGTGAGTGTATAATATGTCGACCGAGGACCCATTGTCGATCATCATCCTATTCATGTCCACCGGCCTGACTTGAGCAATTATTACCAACGCCCCATCGTGCGGTTCTATGAGATCTGTAGGATAGTCCTCATCGAAGAACGAGATGGATAACCCCGGGTAGGCCCAATCCTTTTGTAAAACCCCAAATTTTATGAATAATGATTTAATTTTCTCGAAATATTTTTTTAATATTATGGTGTGGATTTGAGATAATGTTATAGTTTTAGGTAGTATTTATAAATTTTGTAAAGTATGCAAGTTGTTATATAATATTCGATTGGTCGGGGAATATTAGTTTTAACAGGAAATATTCGTACAATGGCACAATCATTGGTGGACCCCACAACAGAATTATTGTCGGATTGAAAAAATGACAAAAATATTTTATGAAAATAACGGCGGAAGTTTTACCGTTAACTGTTGAAACACCCGGTGTTAAAAATACAGTAATACGCGTGGTTGAATAGTAGCACACAGTTTAGATTATTGATGCTTACGTGAGAAGTCACTCAGTTTTGTTCAATTATTGCTATAGTAATTGTTGCATAGTATCTCACGTTATTTGATTCAATTAATGTCGATATTTTATATATTATTAAATCAATAATTGAGATAACAAAGTTATTAATATTATTATTTGCAATATTAACGATGTCTAGAAGTTCTGCCAAGGAGAGGTTTGGTCACCTAATTGCGCACCAATAGGGAGAAATCCTTATTAGAAAACCCCCTCTTTCCTGGGAACAACCTAGTCGATTAATATTGTGAATTATAATAAAGGTGATAAGTTTTGTTTTATTATTATTATAAATTTAATAAAACAGAAAACTTTTTATATAAAACAAAATATTTTTATAAAGTTATTCATTTTATTAGACTATAAATAGAATATATAATATTCTATAATGCATAGTGTTTGCATAGTGCCTACATAGTATTTGCATAGTAAATTTTTTTTATATAAAACATAATACTTTTATAAAGTTATTCGTTTTATTAGACTATAAATAGAATATATAATATTCTATTATGCATAGTATTTGTATAGTACCTACATAGTACTTGTATAGTAAAATCTTTTTATATAAAATAGAATACTTTTATAAAGTTATTCGCTTTATTAGATTATAAATAGAATATAGTATATTTTATTTAAAAGATTTTGTTTTATTAGAATATTTTATTAATACTGCATAGTAAATTAATATGGACCGTCAGTTTAAAAGTAAATCAATCTAGACCGTTCATGAATTAGTTACTATTCAGTCCCTTTTCCTATAAATAGAAGCTCATTCCTTAATTATTTCTTACGAATTCACTGAAACTCTAGAGAGAGAAACTATAGAGAGAAATAAGAAAAGTATTCTGCTACTTCACTACTCTTATATCCAGTGTCTTCTGAGGTAAGGGGTATTATTTCTTTTGTATTCATGAAGAGAACTTCTATTATTCCATTCTTTATTATTATGTTGGAATAACATGTCTATGCGAAGTACCGCATACATGGTGAAATTCTTATGTTATTTCATTCTTTATTATTATGTTGGAATAACCTGTCTATGCGAAGTACCGCATACATGGTGAAATTCTTCTGTTATTCCATTCTTTATTATTATGTTGGAACATCCTGTCTGTGCGTTTACGCATGACCTGGTTCCATTCTTTATTATTCTGTTGGAATATCCTGTCTATGCGGATTACGCATGACCTGGTTTCATTTTTTATTACTCTGTTGGAATACCCTGTTTATGTGGATTACCGCATGCATGGTGAATAATCCTTCATATTCATTCCTTATTAAATTATGGAAATGATCTGTCTACGTGGATTACCGCATGGCAGGCAAAAATCTATTTACAGTTTCATATATTGTATTATACTCAGTTGGTTAAAGTTTTGGCTTCTTTACTCCATGAAATTAGTAGAATATCCTGGATATTTGCGCTTCATCCAGTATCTTTTTATGGAAATATTCTTCTGAGCATTCTTGAATTTTATTCCACAAAGCAATATCATGTTGACAATTTTGAGGTTATTGGTTCCTGGATAAATTAATTCTTGAACTTATTTTTTTGAATTCTTATATTATTGTCATCATTCTCATGTTTATATTATGTTGAAAGTCATCGGTGGCCTGTAGTGCATAGATGGACTTGGTATGATTATGACCAGGGATTATTCGGTATAATCATGACCGTAATGTTACAAATGATGTGGTAAAAGTCCTCATTGGCCCGTAGTGCATTGATGGACAGTTGTTGGCATGATCATGACCATTGACGAATACACGAATATCCTTGGCCCGTAGTGCATGGATAATTTGTGGTTGTGATACTAATGAATATCCTTGGTCGTAGTGCAGGGATGATGTGATTTATTTATTAAACTGAGTCTCAGCAATAAAAGTGATGAAAAACCTTTTAAATCATAGAAGATAGTAGATTTTATTCTCTACTTGACTCTTTTAATGGATTGCTTATTTCGCTGCAGTTAAACTTGATGTTTGTTATATTGTATCAGTTTAGAACTGTTGAAGGCTAACGATAATTTATTCTGTATTATCTTAGTCATAACATTTTTTACTGGGATAGTTGAGCTCACCCTTTTACTTTCATTGTTCTCTTTAGGAAATGAGAACGTAGCAGGGACCAGTCGGAGAAAGGAGTGAGGGTTCAGATGATAGCATTAGTAGTCCTCACTATTCTATGAAATAGTGTGTTAATAAATGTATTGAGGACTTATTTTGAGTTTGAATACTGTCTAGAAGACAATATTTTTATTAAAACTCACAACTCATGTTGTATATTTAAGATTGTATTTATATTCTGTACCATGTATTTGGCGACTCAGAATAGGTGATGTATACCTATTTTGGTGGCGTTACAGTTGGTATCAAAGCTTAGGGATATGATCCCTGACTGAGATGTGAGACAAGAACTAGGAGGGGAGAGACGGGGAATTCCTTTGCTAGTATGACCTACATAAGTTTATTTGGTATTCAATTGGTCGGTCAGAGTATAGGGATAATATGAGATATATTAATTAACCCTTTTTTTGTAGCAGTATTTGAAAATAACATTTGAGAAAGTTGAGAAGAGCAATGGAGCACAGGAGACCGTCGAGTCTCCACAGATCAATATTCAGGATAATATGCATCAGGAAGGAGAAAATCCTCATGAAAATAACAACACTGACCAAATGATGAACGATGGAATGTTCATAGGCTTTATGCAATTCATGCAACATCAGGCAAGAACGGCTCCTGTCCAAAATGCAGGTGGAAACACTGACAACTCTCGGACGGTCACAGCTAAGCAGTTCAAAAAGCTGGGACCATCGGAATTTTTGGGAAAGCCAGAACCACTTAAGGCAGAGACGTGGATAAAGCAGATCACCAAGATATTTGATGTCTTGGAATGCTCAGAGCAGTAAAAGTTTCCATTCGCCACCTTTATGTTGCGCGAAGAAGCAGATCATTAGTGGGAATCTGTAAAACGTACCCAGCCTGACGCACTCAAGATGTCTTGGGAGAAGTTTCAAGAATTGTTCAACGACAAGTACTTTCCTGAAAGTATTCGTCACATGAAGGATGTAGAATTAATCAATCTGGAGCAAAACAATATGACCGTGTCGTAGTACAAAGCCAAGTTTTCCGAGTTGTCCCGGTTTACGTCCCATTTGGTTGATAATGAGGAGCGAATGACGCGAATGTTTCTGCGAGGTTTGAAACCCGATATACGTCAAAACCTCATTTCTCACAAACTTTGTTTATATTCAGATGTTGTGAATAGGGCTCAGTTATTGGAGCGTGATAATGAGTCAGCACAACCAAAAGGCAACGACCAACAACACGATAATAATCGTACCGGTGGCAACGAACATCGGAACAATGATAACCATTGTGGGGGAAATTATCATGCCAAGAATGGTAACCACTTCGGTGGTAATCATGGTCAAGATAATAGGAGTGGAAATTTCAAGAAAGAGAAGGTTCAATAATGATGGAAAGACAACAGCACCAGCACCCGTTTCAAAGGAAGAAGAACGACCACCGGTCGTATGTTTTAAATGCGAATAAGAGGGACACATCTGTCCAAACTATACGCAGAAATCCAAAGCGTGTTTTAATTGCGGAAGAGAAGGTCACCTAGCTCAATTTTGTCGTGTAGAGAAGTCAAGTCCAGCCGGGATAGTGATGCCAAAGGATGTCTCAGATAAGTCAAAACCGGTAGTTTAAGTGAGAGCGTTTGTCGAGAAACTCGAACGAAGTTGTCACGGGTAAGTTAATTATAAATTCTTACGAAGTCTATACCTTATTAGATACCGGTTTTACCCATTCTTTATCTTTCTTTCTTACGCTCAACGTTTAAATTTGACTCCAGAGAAGTTAGACTTTGAATTATTGGTTGAAACTTCGTTAGTAAAAATCTTCGTTACCTCAACTGTTTATAAATCTTGTTTGATTCAAATCGACACTTTCACGTTACCTGTCAATCTTATCTCTTTGAAAATACTTGCCTTTGATGTGATTTTAGGAATCGATTGGTTAACTACTCATTAAGCTTTTCGTAAGGTTGTTAGTCTTCATATTCCTAACCAACCTGTTATGCGAATTAAAGCAACCAAACCACTAAAGTCAATCATTGTCATATCAAGCCATAAGTAAAGAGCCCCGAGCCCTTCCCTGGTGACTTCCAAGTCTTGGAATACACCAAAGCTAGAATATCCGTAGGGGACGTCGTGAATAACGGTGGCAAGTTGATAGATATCAATGTGACGTGTTATCCAAGTCTTGGATAAGGGTCACAATTTTGAATGATATTTCTATTATTAATAAATTTCTTGACGTATTCTTGAAGACTTCCTAGCCTCCCCCAGAGCGTGAAATCGAATTTTGTATTGACCCCAGTACAAAACCCATTTCTAAAACCCTTAAATATTTTTCTTCACCAAAAACGAACGTGTAATGTGCCAAAGGCGTTGGCTCGAGCTGTTGAAGATTACGATTGTACCATTCAATACCATCGTGGAAAAGCGAACGTGGTAACTAACGCGTTGAGTAGAAGATCGTATGCGTTTACGAGTTCAAATATACGAACCTACGTGAAGATAACGAATATATGATTAAAACCGACTTTAGTCGATAAAGTTAAAGCCGCTCAAGCTACACACCCGGAACTAATGAATGTGAAGAAAAAGGTTCAAGAAGGCATTATCTCAACCCTCGATTTAATTGGTCCATTTAAAATCCTCGATCGAGTAGGAACTGTGGCCTATAGACTCGTTTTACTGCCAAGAATGTCGCGTGTTTATAACGTTTTTCACGTATCGATGTTACGTAATTATGTGGACGACCCGAACCACATTATTAAATTAGAACTAGACGATATAAAAGAAGATTTAATGTATGAGGATATACATGTTAAAATCTTGGATAAAAGGGATCGTATTCAACACTCAAAGGTTATACCTCAAGAGTTGGAATCTGAAATGAAGTCAAGATATCCTCATCTCTTTGGCATACCAAGTACGTACGTAAATTTCGAGGGCGAAATTTCATAAGGAGGGGAGATTGTAAAACCCCAAATTTTACAATTAAAGATTTAATTTTCTCGAAATATTTTTTTTAATACTATGGTGTGGATTTGAGATAATGTTATAGTTGTGGGTAGTATTTATAAATTTTGCAAAGTATGCAAGTTGTTATATAATATTCGATTGGTCAGAGAATATTTGTTTTAACAGAGAATATTCGTACAATGGCACAATCATTGGTGGACCCCACAACGAAATTATTATCGAATTGAGAAATGACAAAAAAATATTTTATGAAAATAATGGAGAAATTTTTACCGTTAACTGTTGAAACACCCGGTGTTAAAAGTACAATAATATGCGTGGTTGCATAGTAGCACACAGTTTTGATTATTGATGTTTACGTGAGAAGTCACTCAGTTTTGTTCAATTATTGCTATAGTAATTTTTGCATAATATCTCACGTTATTTGATTCAATTATTGTCGATATTTTATATATTATTAAATCAATAATTGAGATAACAAAGTTATTAATATTATTATTTGTAATATTAATGATGTCTTGAAGTTCTGTCAAGGAGAGGTTTGGTCACCTAATTGCGCGTCAATAGGGAGAAATCCTTATTGGAAAGTCCCATCTTTCCTAGGAACAACCTGATCGATTAATATTGTGAATTATAATAAAGGTGATAAGTTTTGTTTTATTATTATTATAAATGTAATAAAACAGAAAACTTTTTATATAAAACAGAATAATTTTTATAAAGTTATTCGTTTTATTAGACTATAAATAGAATATATAATATTTTATTATGCATAGTGTTTGCATAGTATTTGTATAGTAATTTTTTTTATATAAAACAGAATACTTTTATAAAGTTACTCGTTTTATTAGACTATAAATAGAATATATAATATTCTATTATGCATAGTATTTGCATAGTACCTGTATAGTACTTGCATATTAAAATCTTTTTATATAAAACAAAATACTTTTATAAAGTTATTCGTTTTATTAGATTATAAATAGAATATATTATATTTTATTTAAAAGATTTTGTTTAATTAGAATATTTTATTAATACTGCATAGTAAATTAATATGGACCGTCCGTTTAAAAGTAAATCAATCTGGACCGTTCATGATTTAGTTACTATTCAGTCCATTTTCCTATAAATAGAAGCTCATTCCTTCATTATTTCTTACGAATTCACTGAAACTCTAGAGAGAGAAACTATAGAGAGAAAGAAGAAAAGTATTCTGCTACTTCACTACTCTTATATCCAGTTTCTTCTGAGGTAAGGGGTATTATTTCTTTTGTATTCATGAAGAGAAATTCTGTTATTCCATTCTTTATTATTATGTTAGAATAACCTGTCTATGCGAAGTACCGCATACATGGTGAAATTCTTCTATTATTTCATTCTTTATTATTCTGTTGGAATAACCTGTATACTCGGACTACCCTATACTTGGTGAAATTCTTCTGTTATTCCATTATTTATTATTATGTTAGAATAACCTGTCTATGAGAAGTACCGCATACATGGTGAAATTCTTCTGTTATTCCATTATTTATTATTATGTTGGAACATCCTGTCTGTTCGTTTACGCATGACCTGGTTCCATTCTTTATTATTCTGTTGGAATATCCTGTCTATGCGGAATACGCATGACCTATTTTCATTTTTTATTACTCTGTTGGAATAACCTGTTTATGTGGATTACCGCATGCATGGTGAATGATCCTTCATATTCATTCCTTATTAAATTATTGAAATGATCTGTCTACGTGGATTACTGCATGGTGGGCAAAAACCCATTTGCAGTTTCATATATTCTATTATACTCAGTTGGTTAAAGTTTTGGCTTCTATAACTCTATGAAATTAGTAGAATATCCTGGATATTTGCGCTTCATCCAGTATCTTTTCATGGAAATATTCTTCTGAGCAGTCTTGAATTTTACTCCACAAAGTAGTATCATGTTGACAATTTGGACGTTATTGGTTCCTGGATAAATTAATTCTTGAACTTGTTTTTTTAAATTCTTATATCATTGTCATCATTCTCATGTTTATATTATGTTGAAAGTCATCGGTGGCCTGTAGTGCATAGATATGAATACACAAAAATCCTTGGCCCGTAGTGCATGGATAATTTGTGGTTGTGATACTAATGAATATCCTTGGCCGTAGTGCAGGGATGATGTGGTTTATTTATTAAGCTGAGTCTCAGCAATGAAAGTGATGAAAAACCTTTTAAATCATAGAAGATAGTAGATTTTATTCTCTACTTGACTCTTTTAATGGATTGCTTATTCCGCTGCAGTTAAACTTGATGTTTGTTATATTGTATCAGTTTAACACTGTTGAAGGCTAACGATAATTTATTCTGCATTATCTTAATCATAACATTTCTTACTGGGATAGTTGAGCTCACCCTTTTACTTTCATTGTTATCTTCAGGAAATGAGAACTTAGCAGGGACTAGTCGGGGAACGGAGTGACGGTCTAGATGATAGCATTAGTAGTCCTCACTATTCTATGAAATAGTGTGTTAATAAATGTATTGAGGACTTATTTTGAGTTTGAATACTGTCTAGAAGACAATATTTGTATTAAAAGTCACAGCTCATGTTGTATATTTAAGATTGTATTTGTATTCTGTACCATGTGTTTGACGACTCAGAATAAGTGATGTATACCTATTTTGGGGGCGTCACACCTTTCTCGGTGAGGAGCTTGCCACTGACAATACAGCCTCGAGATGTCCACTTCTCTTCTTCCTGGTCACACGCCCTTCCAGAAATTACGTCGATCACGCCTTGGTCTGGCTGGTTCGGTTTTGGCTTTGTATCTCGAGCCGGTCCTTTGCTTTCATCCCTGGGCTCCTCAGAATTCTCCCGATCGACCACATACTAAACTAGATGGCCATTCTGGACGTTCTTCTCTATCAAATCCTTCAGATCATTGCACATCTTCGTCGTATGTCCGCGACTTTGATGGTTCATAATAATTATCTTGACCTCTCTTTCCGGGCTTCGGATGCGTCGAACATGGCTCAAAAAATGACTTGTTCCGCATCTCCTCTAATATCTTCTCCCGGTTAGTGTTGAGGGCGGTGTAAACTTTGTTGACATTTTTGTTCGGGAAAGGTTGTCGGCCACTTCCTGAACCTCCACCATTATAGTTTTTTCTTTCGTAACTATCCTACCTCCCCTAATTATCCGACCGCTGATAACTCTGCTTGTCCCGATCCTTAGACTTCTCATAAGATTGGGAGTGCAGTTTAAAATTTCCCATAACTTCCTCTATCGCAATAAATCCCTTAGCTCGATGGAAGGTTTCTGTCAAATTTTCCGGGGGGTTGATCACCAGATCCTTCATCAATTTCTTTGACTTCCCTATATCCAGACCAGTCGTGAAAAATCCCAAGGCTTGCGGGGAATTTAATTCGACTATCGAGCCCATAGCCTCCCGAAATCTCTTGATGTACTGACCTAGGTTTTCATCCGACCTCTGTCTCACCTGCATGAGGGAAGCTGTGATCTTTCCTCGTTGCCTGTTACTTCCTAATCAAGCAAGAAATTTTTCCCAAAGGTCGCTCCATGAATTAATTGATCCAGCAGCTAAGGTCCCCATCCATCCTCGGACACTTTTCTTTAAGGTTGTTGCAAACATGTGGCACTTAGCAGCGTCTGAATGTCCATAGTATGTAATCAACCTGTCATACCCGTCTGAATTATCATAGGGGCCCCCAGCCCGTCATATGTCTCCATCGGGGGAATCTTCTTCTTTGGGTCAACAATGACGTGGTTTATTTCGGTCGAAAAGGGTGAGCCTAGGCAAGCCGAAGGTGTTCCCATCGAGCTCTTCACCGCCAGCAATTTCTCCAACTTTACCACCCTTCGAGCAAGGGGGTCGGACTCTTTTTTACGAGGGGACGATCTGTGCCTGTCCCTCTCGTATTCAAGAGACGCGACCTCTTCCTCTGTCCCGATCTGCCCTGGTGATTTGATTTCCGGTTTGCCGAACAGCTCCTCCTTCGGCTTCTACCGTCCCGTGAGTAGCTTCTGGGCTTACTCTTTTCTCTGTCGGCTTCCCCCCATCGAGGTGACTGGTATCGGCTCCGATGCCTACGTCTCTTTGAGGATGCTTCCTGTTCTCCAGCCATCTGCTCTTCGAGCTCCTCCTACTAAAGACGTAAGGCTATCATTGCGTCTTGGTTCTGCTATAATTTCTTCTTCAGAATAAACTCTCGCTGGTCACGGCTGCCTTCTCCTCGGCCTCTTCCTTGTCCTTCGTGTGCCCAAGATTGGTTTTCATCGACATGACTAACCTGATTGGGCGTGTGTTGGCTTTCGTGGAAGAGCTTACGCTGGAGGGAAGGGGCCGGTTCCTCCTGACCCCCCTGAGTTTTGGAACCCAATCTATCTTTCACTGACCCCTTCACCTGAGTAGTTTGGTGGGTCTTTGTTTTCTCCTGGATAGAGGTACTATTTTCTCTGCTCATTATGGCCTGCTACCAGAAAAGTTAGTTGTGATTGTGAAAGCACTAGGCCCTCCTTCTAGCGCCAATATTAAAGCCAAGTTTCGTCAGTGTGTCCAATCAAAAAATCCACGTGCTTAAACCTGCACAATAACAGATCACACGGGAAGCTTGATGGCTTGTGCCGTCGGGGGATAGCTTCGGTGTGAGAATAAGTACAGGCCGTTCACAAGTTTTAATAATGGAGGCTAAATATTTAGTGCTTAAAGATGTATTACCTGTTAGTTGAAACCCAAGCCTTGTATTTATAGTATTCTCATACCTTAGAATCCCTTTCCGAGTCGGTTTATGTCAGACCCCAACTTATTATTAATGAAATTTAATTTTCTCTATTTATTATTTTGAAATAGTAAGGGTTGATTTTATTAATGTGGATAGTTATGAGTAAAATACGTAAATATTTCAAAATAAGCAAGTGGTTATAAAATATTCATTGTTGTCGGGGAATATTCGTTTGATTGTGGAATATTCTTGCTATTGGGGAATATTCGTACGGCGGCGTAGTCTTTTTTGGGCCCCATAACGGAAAGCGATTGGATGAAGAAAACGACAAATATAAGTTATTTATAAATAGCGACGTAGTTGTTACCGTTAATACTGTTGGAATACCCGGTGGTTAAAATACAGTAATACACGTCGTTGCACAGTAGCACACGATATTGCACATTATTTTTTAATTATTGATTCTTACGTAAGAATGCACTACTCAATAATTGTTACAGTAATTACTGTTCAATATTTTATTTTTGATTCAATAATTGTTGCGTTTATATTTTATATTATTGTTGTTTCAATAATTGTCACGGCACAGTATTTTCCATTATCGAAGCAATAATTCATATTATCTGAATAATATTATTAGAAAAAATTATTGGCAATGTCTAGAATATTCTGTCTAAGGAGAGGTTTGGTCACCTAATTGCGCGCCAGTAAGGAGAAATTCTTATTGGAAAGCCCCCTCTTTCCTGGAAACGGTCTGGTTGCCAGTACTGTGATTCTGTAATATTATTTGTGAATAATTAAATATTGATTTATATGATGAAGAAAATATTGATTTTATGTGGATATAGATGGAGAAAATTTTTTATGTGACAATTGTTGAAAATTAATATTTTATCATTTTCTGATAAAATAATTCATTTAAATATATTATTATATTTTAATAATATAATAATGATGATATTTTTACGATGAATGTGGGATATATGAGTATATATGGAGGATGATTATTTTTATTATCAAAAATATTTAAAGCATATTTTATGTGTCGGTGGACCCCATTTCTTGACTGAAATTTGATTATAGCATGTAAAATCGACCGTTTGTGGATTTCGGTTAATTTCTGTTTGGAAATTGGAAAAACTTTCTTCTGCAAAGTTGTAGAGAATTGAATTTCCTATAAAAACACGCGAGATTCAAATTTTGGACAAAAGGGATATTTATTGTGAATTATTGAAGTTTCGAAGCTCCGAAATAATTGATTTTTTAAAGTTTTAATTATTTTTATTTACAAAAATGTGTTTTTCATTTTGTGGCCCTCATTTAACATGTGTAGGAGCTGAATTCAGTTCGCAAGAGTGCGTATGAGGTTTTGGAAAATATATATTAATATTATATTAAATTTTCTGCTTTGGTGTTCTAAGCATTTTCCTATAAATAGGGTGCTTAGGTTAGAATTGAAAATCACACCAGAAACTGAAGTTTTCTCTCTCTATATTATCGAGCGTATTCTTGTGAGTATTTTGAGTATACTTTGAGTATTGCTATACGGTGCAAGTTCAAGTCATAGCCTATATCCGGTGTTTCAACTAGAAGTATTGTCTTTCGAGGTAAGGGATGTTATTTTCTTCTCAAATGATATTATTTCTTCAATATCATTATGCCAAAATATTGGTTGGAACTTTTTATCAAATTTGGAACTTTTTCATGTCGGGGTTACTATTCATGAGTTACTATTCATGAACTACTATTCACGAGTTACTATTCATGAGTACTATTCACGAAGCATGATGATGTTTTTTATGAAATTTCTATCTTTTGGTGTCGGAGTTACTATTCACGTATACAACACTATTCACGTATACGGCACTATTCACGAATACGGCACTATTCACCGAAAAATGAAATTTCTTATTTTCGTCCAAAATATCTATTCTGGACACTAGCTTTGATTGTATCCATGTTTTGATCATTCTTGAATTTTACCCCACTCTGGTTATTTATGAAATATTTTTGAATGAGAATTGTTTAAAGTACGAATCCTTAATATTTGTTCTTTTGCTTCACTGGATTCGTTTTCTTTAAAATATTTTTCATCATCCTCAGTCCTAAATGATGATATAACTGAATATCTTTGGCCTGTAATGCAAAGATTAATGATTTCTTGATGAATATCTTTGGCCCGTAGTGCAAAGATGAACATGTGTTGTGTAAGACCCCGAAATTTTTTTTAAATAAAAAAGAATTTCCTTTATTTATTATATTGAAATAGTAAGGGTTGATTTGATTAATGTGGAAAGTTATGGGTAAAATGCGCAAATATTTCAAAATAAGCAAGTGGTTATAAAATATTCATTGTTGTCGGGGAATATTCGTTTTGTCGTGGAATATTCGTACTGTCGGGGAATATTCGTACGACGGCGCAGCCATGTGTGGGCCCCATAACGGAAAGCGACTGGAGGAAGAAAACGACAAATATAAGTTGTTTAAAAATAACGGCGTAGTTGTTACCGTTTACACTGTTGGAATACCCGGTGGTTAAAATATAGTAATACGCGTTGTTGCATAGTAGCACACGGTATTGCACAGTATTTTGAATTATTGATCCTTACGTAAGAAGGCACTACTCAATAATTGCTACATGAGTTACTGTTCATTACTTTATTGATTCAATAATTGCTGCGTTGATAATTATATTATTATTGTTTCAATAATTGTCATTGCACAGTATTTTCCATTATCAGATCAATAATTCATATTATTTGAATAATATTATCAGATAACATTATTGGCAATGTCTAAAAAGTTCTGTCAAGTAGAGGTTTGGTCATCTAATTGCGCGCCAGTAAGGAGAAATCCTTATTGGAAAGCCCCCTCTATCTTGGGAACGGCCTGGTTGTCAGGACTGTGATTCTGTAATATTATTTTTAATAATTAATTATTGATTATTATGATAAAGAAAATATTTATTTTATGTGGATATAGATGGAGAAAATTTTTAATGTTACAATTGTTGAAAATTAATATTTTATTTTTTTCTGATAAAATAATTCATTTAAATATATTATTTTAATAATATATTAACGATGATATTTTTACAATGAATGTGGGATATATGAGTATATGAGGAGGTAGAGTATTTTTGTGGCATTAAATGTTTAACACATGTTTTGTGTGTCGGTGGACATAATTTTTGACCGAAAATTGAGTATAGACTGTAAAATCGCCCGTTTGTGGATTTCGGTCAATTTCTGTTTGGAATTTGGAAAACGTTCCTTCTGCAAAGTTGTAGATAATTGAATTTCCTATAAAAACTCGCGAGATTCAAATTTTCTGATAAAAGACCTATTTATTGTGAATTATTAAAGTTCCGGAGTTCTGAAATAATTGATTTTTGGAAGTTTTAATTATTTTATATAAGAAAAACGTTTTTGTGGTTGTTGGCACATGGGTGGCTGATGTTTTTGACCAAAGAAGGCATGCTAGAGTTTTCAAAACATGTGGGTAAGAATTTTGAATAAATAATAATATATTTTATTAATTTAGTCTCCTTTGGCGTTCTAGCATTTTCCTATAAATAGAGGGCTAAGTTAGAATTGAAAATCACACCAGAAACATAAGCTTTCTCTCTATTTCTCTCTCTATATTATCGAGCGTATCCTTGTGAGTATACTTTGAGTGTTGCTATACGGTGCGAGTTTCTGTCAGCACTATACCGAAATTCAGTCAGAAGTACGGCTATTTTGAGGTAAGGGATGTTGTTTCTTCTTAAATGATATTATCTTCTTCAATATCATTATGCCGAAATATTGGTTGAACTTTTTATCAAATTTGGAACTTTTTCATGTCGGGGTTACTATTCATGAGTTACTATTCATGAGTTACTATTCACGAGTACTATTCACGAAGCGTGATGATGTTTTTGTGAAATTTCTATCTTTTGGTGTCGGAGTTACTATTCACGTGTACGGCACTATTCACGTATACGGCACTATTCACGAATACGGCACTATTCATCGAAAAATGAAATATCTTCTTTTTGTCCAAGATGACTATTTTGGCTACTATCTTTGATTGTATCCATGTTTTGATCGTTATTTTTGAGTTCTGCTTCAAAATCAGTTGTTATGAAGTATTATTGATCTTGGACAAACTGTGGTACGAATTCCTAATATTTGTCCTTCTATCTCACTGGATTCGTTCTTAAAAATGTTTTTCATCATCTTCAGTCCTTAATGGTGATACTTGATGAATATCTTTGGCCTGTAGTGCAAAGATAAATGATTAAACTGATGAATCTCTTTGGCCCGTAGTGCAAAGATGAACAGGTGTTGAGATGAACATGACCAACTGGTGATACAAATGAATATCTTTGGCCTGTAGTGCAAAGATGATTAAAGATGTATATTGATTATTGTTACAGGGATGAAATATTGATGATGGACTTTTAAATCTTAGAAGACAGTAGAATTCATTCTCTACGTGACTCTTCTAATGGATTGCTGTTTCCACTGCATTTGTTGATCTAAACTTGTTGTCTATTGTATTCTATTAGATTTTTTTTCCCTGTTGAAGACTAACGATAATTTGTTGTGTATTATCTTAGTCATAATATTTTTTACTGGGCTAGTTGAGCTCACCCTTTTCCTTGTTGTTCCATTTTCTTCTCAGGAGGTGAGAACATAGCAGGATCGAGTCAGGGTATGGAATGAAGGTTCTAGAGAGAGTTGTTTAGTAGTCCTCACCATTTTTGAAAAATAATGTATCAATAATTATGATGGGGATTTATTTGCGTGTGGATATTGTCTAGACGACAATATCTGTATTTAAACTGACAGTATGTATTGTCGTATTTCACACGACATTTGTATTATTGAAGTTGTAGTTATTTCTGTACCATGTATTTGGCGACTCAGAATGGGTCGGGTGGAATGGACCTATTTTGGCGGTGTCACAGTTGGTATCAGAGCTTGGTTATATGATCTCTGGCGGAGATCGGGGAATAGAACTAGGAGGGGAGAGACGAATAAATCCTTCGCTAGTGTGTCCTACCTAAGCTTATTTGTTAGTTGGTCAGTATATAGGGATATTATGTGATATATTGATTTTCTTAATTAACCCTTGTCACTACAAGAAATTCGACATATAGCGACGAGCTATAGCGACGGTCGACACGGAACCGTCGCTATAGGGTATCTATAGCGACGGTCGGCATGAAACCGTCGCTATAGATACTCTATAGCGACGGTCAACATGGAACCGTAGGTATAGAGTTTTTTTTTAAGAAAAAGCCTCCCACTTTCCCCAAAATTATTTTAGTATCTTGGCTCCAATATTTCCCCCAAATATTTCATTCGTCATTTCTCTCATTTCTCTGAGCTTAATTTCATATCTGGGTGTCTAAAATTTGAAGCAATGGCGCCGTCGTTCGATTGATGGGCGAAAGAAACTCACAGAGGAACGCCGGTGGTTGTGAAAATGGAGAACCCAAACAACTGGTCCATGGTGGAGCTCGAGGGCCCGGATGACGACAATTTTATCCTCCCGGATGACGGCGACGTTTCCATCTCCGGCCGTCCAAAATCCAAATCCCGCCGCATCAAAAACGCCAAGCAGCTCACTTGGGTTCTCCTCCTCAAAGCCCACAAATCTGCTGGCTGCTTGACCTCCATTGCCGCCGCATTCCTCAGCATCTCCTCCACCGTCCGTCGCCGCGTCGCTTCCAAGCATACTGACACCGATGATTCGGAGAATTCGACGGTTAGAAGGAGGTTTTATTCTTGTATAAAGGTCTTTCTTTGGTTGTCTCTAATGTTATTAGGGTTTGAGATAGCTTCTTATTATAAAGGTTGGCACTTTGGTACTCCAGATCTTCAATTACAGTATTTATATACATTAACAAGGCCATTAGTTATGAAAGATGCGTTTGATTCGCTTTATTCGAGCTGGGTTTTGATTAGGGTGGATTATCTTGCTCCTCCTCTTTAATTTCTTGCCAATGCCTGTATAATACTCTTCATTATCCAGAGTTTGGATAGGCTAGTTCTGTCTTTGTGCATAGTGGACCTCTCTAACATCTTGTGATGTCATTTTTTATAAGTAATCTACGTTGGCATCATGCTGCCAATTTTTTTATCTAGTTTGCCAGCATTCCTCAAGTTTCTTGTTTATAACTTTTCAGACTGTAATCTGTTGGATGTGATTATTTTCAGGCAGCAACGACAATAATAAAGGAATCTATTGAACCTCTATTGGAGGAATATCGACCTCCAGGAATTACGTCGATGAAGTTCAGCAAATTGTCACATGGAAATATGCCTCCTAAGATTGAAGGTATCACTCACATGTAGTCACTACGTATTTGTTTTTCAAGTTTTTATGCTTGTTGCTCCAATTGCTCTTGCAGAAGTAATAATGATTTAATCATTTACGAAAACTAGTTTCTCAATTATTTATGCTTATATTTTTGTGAAGGAATAATTTAAGCTGGTTGTTCAATAATAATTGATGTCATATAAGATGAACCTAATAGTTCAGAGGTTGTAATTGTGTTTGTGTTAACTCATCCATATATGGCCTTTCTGGTTGCTAACATCGGGACACTTCTCTATATGAATCACCATGTCTGTACTTCAGCTTTTGTAATCTTTTGTTGTTTGGAAAAGAAAAAAAAATCAGTTTTTCGTCTGGATAATTGGAATAATAATTGAGGCTGCACTTGGATGGGTATGTTCATGATTCCCTCAATACATCTAATTGTCTTCCAAGTAACCTGATATGGTGGAGGATCTTATCCTTCTTCATTACTTATTTGTCTTGTCCATTATTTTTTGTTTAAAGAAATTTCCAATACTTATATCTCTCCCTTTTCCTCTGTTAGTGGTTAACTATTTTATTATTTGAAGATAAAGGAAAAGAGTGGACTTTAGATTGTTTTGTTGTTCTACAGATCATCATGCTAAGATTTGGTTGGAGGTGGTTGCTAGTAGATGATGCACCTTTTGATATTTGTAGTAGCCAGGTAATCTTTCTCCCTCAACTGACAAACACACATTTTATAATTGTTAATTAAGAAGTCTCCTTATTTGGTTATGGACTCATTTTATAATCCTTCTCTTTGTTGTATTTTTTGTTTTCTTGGAAGGTTTCTTTTTGTGAATTTAGTAGCTTGTTCCATTCACAAAAATACAGTGGTCAATTTTCTTTGGTGGGTGACTACAAGTATCTTTAGCATGTTTGTAAGTTTGCTTTGTAAATTTTATTTATGAATCTCTGCACTTTAGGATTCCATTATTTCTAATAAATGCAGGCTGTTGGCAGTCTGACGAACCACCATCGCTGTATATATTCATTAATTGCAATACACGTGAACTTTCTTCCGTAGAGAAGTATGTGGTATGATGTTTTTACTCTTGGAGTTCTCTCTTACCTTACTTTTCATCTTTGACCTCAAACTTGGACTTTCCATTTAAATATACCAGCAATTTCACTTCTTTCTTTTTTTTAAAAAAAAATATTTGTTAACTTCTATACTGCATCTCTTGATCTGTTGCTCTGGTGTTGGTAGTTATATATTCTATGAAGATTTCCAATAAAATAGAAATCTGCTAGATATTTTATCTTCTCAAACCAGATAAACTGTTTTTAGATTATGTTCTTCAACTCTGCTAGGTTTCATTTATGAGTTTGTAATTGACGTATAAATTCAAAGGCAGATGGAGGGGTTGGCAAGGGGAGGGCATGGCCTCCCAACGTTTTGATAGTTTCTAAAATGTCCTTGGGTTTTTAGTGTAGTTGAAAATAAATCCCTTTAATTTATATATCTATCCCCACATAATTTTTACTTTTTCAAATATATGTGTGTGTGTGTGTATATATAAATATATACGTACATACATACATATATACGTATATATGTTTATATATGAGCTTTGTAACCCAAACCTGGTAATTAGATTTTGTTAATATATACTGTGGATATACAACCTTGTAGTAATATCTGGACGTGTCTGCTGCAGGGGTTGGATATACTCTGTGATTGCTACAGTGTGTGGCTTTTAGATTGGCTATAGTAATTGATTTAGCTATTTAGAATATTGGGTGATTGAAGAAATTACTAGTTCTAATGTTATGTTTCATGCCATTTACCCAATTAGTGTTCATTGTTTAAGATTGATATGTTAAAATAAAATTAACATCATTTCCAAATACAAGAAAAGAGTGACTGAAAAAAATCATTGAGAGTCTAACATTATTCAATTATTCATTTTTGTTGCCTTGAGTCCAACATTAGAAAAATGTTCATTTTTGCTGGTTTTCAATTCAGTCTAACATTATTAAAATATTTGCACTATCTGGACTATCTAAGAAGACAGTATATTTGAGACCATTCCTTTTTCTTTTCCTTCTGCTAAAGTTCAATTGTTTTGCAGATTCATAGTAAATCTCAACAAGTTTTTTCAAGTGAGGCCTTATACTTGCGAGCAAACCATTTGTTTACAACAAACAGACTCCACCATGAATAAGATCTATTTTGGGGAGACTTTAGAGCAATGAGAATGAAGATCTATTTTGGAGGTTGTTGCTGCACAAGCCAAAAAAATTGTAGGGGATGAATTATTCAACTATTATAGTGTAATATTGTAATATGAATGATTTTAAATGATGTATATAATATATTTTTATGTTTTATTTTATATTGTATTTGGGTTTGTTGAATAAATGTGCATTATTAATTTATATATTTTTTTAAATTTAAAAAGGATATAGCGACGGTCATCGACCGTAGCTATAGTATGCTAGAAAACACATACCTATAGCGACGGTCGTCGACCGTAGCAATAGCCTTCAATGACCGTAGCTAAAGAGCAAATATAAGGTTTTGGCATGACCTATAGCGACGGTCGCCGACCGTCGCTATAGGCCAAAAGACCGTCGCTATAGGTTTTAGCGACGGCTTCTACAGCGACGGTCGGTGACCGTCGCTATAGCCTATAGCGACGGTCTTTTGGCCTATAGCGATGGTCGGCGACCGTCGCTATAGGTCGATTTTCTAGTAGTGTGTTTTGTGACAGTATTTGAGAATTTCGACTGAGAATATTAACAGTGGAAATGAGACCGTGGAGACGCCTGTACTCACCAACGAGGAGAACGTGCAACAGGCTGACAATGTTCCTCCTGTGAACAACACCACTGATCAGACGATGAACGACGCAATGTTTAGAAGCTTTTTGCAGTTCATGCAAAATCAGACGAGGGAGACTCGTGTTCAAAATACAGGAGGAAATGATAACAATTCACGGGTTGTCACAGCCAAGTAGTTCAAAGAGTTGGGACCACCAGAATTTAAGGGAAAGCCAGATCCGATCATGGCGGAGACATGGGTCAAGCAAATTACCAAGATATTCGATGTCTTGGGATGCACGGAGGAACAGAAGGTTCCATTCGCCACCTTTATGTTCCGTGGCGAGGCAGACTACTGGTGGGAGTCTGTGAAGCGTACCCATCCAGCCGCACTCAGCATGTCTTGGGAGACGTTTCAGAAACTATTTAATGACAAATACTTTCCTGAAAGTGTTCGTCATATGAAGGAAGTGGAGTTCATCAGATTAGAACAAAATAACATGATGGTGTCTCAGTACGAGGCAAAGTTTGCAGAGTTATCCAGGTTTGCACCTCATTTGGTGGAGAATGAGGAACGTATGACGCGGATGTTTCTGAGAGGTTTGAAACCCGGCATACGACAATATCTCATCTCTCATAAATTTTCTCTCTATTCAGATGTTGTTAACAGGGCTCAATTGTTGGAGCGAGATAACGAGTACGGTCAACCGAGGTACCACAATCAGGATCATACCGGAGATAGCAGTCAACAAAATAACGATAACTAATGGAGAAAGAAAAAGACGGACAAAAATGGTAACCACTTTGGTGGTAATCATGGCCATGAAAATAGAAGAAGCGAGTCGGGAGGAGACTTTAAAAAGAGGAGATTTAACAACGACCATGTGAAGACGACAATGCCAGCAGCAACTGGTTCCAAGGGAGTAGAAAGACCACCTGTCGTATGTTACAAATGTGGAAAAGAGGGACATATCAGCCCAAACTGTCCACAACAGTTCAAGGTATGCTATAATTGTGGAAAGGAAGGACATATCTCTCGAGAGTGTACGGTAGCGAAACCAATTTCAGCGGGGATGGTGATTCAAAAGGCTGTCCCAGAAAAGTCAAAGTCAACGGTTCCTGGAAGAGCGTTTGTCGTGACCGGTCAAAATACGAGGAACCCAAACGAAGTTAGCACGGGTTAGTTAATTATAATTCTTGTAAAATTTTTACTCTACTAGGTACCGGTTCTACCCATTCTTTTATCTCTCTTGCTTGCGCTCAACGTTTGAACTTGACTACGGAGAAATTAGACTTTGACCTATTTATGGAGACTCCGTTAGGAGAAACTTTCATTACATCCGTTGTTTAGAAATCTTGCTTGATTCAAGTTGGCACTATCACATTACCTGTTAACCTTATTTCTATAGAGATATTTGCTTTTGATGTGATTTTAAGGTTAACTACTCATCATGCCGAAATTGATTGCTTTCGTAAGGTTGTTGGTTTTCATATTCTTAAGCAACCTGTTATTCGAATTCAAGCAATCAAACCATTGTAGTCAAACATTTTCATATCAAGCCATGAAGTCATTCGTTTATTACGGATGTCAAGTTTTCTTAGCCCATGTCATGGACTTGAACAAAAGTACATCAGATTTGAATGATATTTCTGTTGTTAGTGAATTTTCTGACGTATTTTCTGAAGAATTTCTTGGCCTACTTCCAGAGCGTGATATTGAATTTTGTATCGACTTTGAACCCGGTACAAAACCCATTTCTAAAATCTCATGGCTCCTATTGAACTTCAGGAGTTAAAAATTCAACTGTAGAAGTTTGTACCCGAGCCTTTATCTGGTGACTTCCTTTGTGGAATACACCGAAGCCAGACTCTCCGTAGGGGATGCCATATTCGTGCGATAGTAAACTGATAGGTGTCATTGTGACGTGTTATCCAAGGTTGGGATATGAGTTACAGTTAAGAGCAACCTAAGTCAATAATCGAAATACGTAGCTTTTTAGGCTTAGTTGGTTATTATCGGAGATTCGTTGAAGGATATTCTCGAATCGCTATTCCATTAACTCAGCTGATTCGTAGAGATACAAAATTCGAATGAAGCAAGGAATGTGGGAAGAGCTTTGAAGAACTCAAGAGGAGACTCATTTCAGCACATGTTCTAACCATGCCATCCTGGAAAAGCGAACACGGTAGTTGACGTGTTGAGTAGAAGATCGTATACGAGTACGAGTACGAGTACGATATTGTCAAAGACTCATTTCGTATAACTTACAAATATTAGAGATGGAGATGAAAACTCTAAGTACCCACGTGATGATATACGAGTATAATCGACTTTTATCGATAAAGTTAAAATCGCTCAGGCTACACATCGGAGCTGATGAATATGAAGAAGGATGTGTAAGAAGTTGTTATTCCAAAAGCGAGAATTGACGATGTGAGGAAAGCTCAAACCTTCGATTTATGGATTTATTTGAAATCCTCGATCGAGTAGGAACTGTGGCCTATAGACTCGTTTTACCGCCAAGTATGACGCATGTTCATAACGTTTTTCACGTATCGATGTTACATAAATATGTGGACGACCCGAACCACATTATTGAGTTAGAACCAGACGAGATAACCGAAGACTTAACATACGAGGAGGTACCTGTCAATATTTTGGATAGGAAGAAGCATGTGCTACGTACGAAGGTCATACCACAAGTTAAAGTTTTGTGGATAAACCATGCTATTGAGGAAATGACCTGGGAGTTGGAAACGGAAATGAAAGCGAGGTATCTTCATCTTTTCGATACACCAGGTACGTACGTCAATTTCGAGGACGAAATTTCATAAGGAGGGGAGGTTGTAAGACCCCGAATTTTTTTTTAAATAAAAAGGAATTTCCTTTATTTATTATATTGAAATAGTAAGGGTTGATTTGATTAATGTGGAAAGTTATGGGTAAAATGCGCAAATATTTCAAAATAAGCAAGTGGTTATAAAATATTCATTGTTGTCGGGGAATATTCGTTTGGTCGTGGAATATTCGTACTGTCGGGGAATATTCGTACGACGGCGCAGCCATGTGTGGGCCCCATAACGGAAAGCTACTGGAGGAAGAAAACGACAAATATAAGTTGTTTAAAAATAACGGCGTAGTTGTTACCATTTACACTGTTGGAATACCCGGTGGTTAAAATACAGTAATACGCGTTGTTGCACAGTAGCACACGGTATTGCACAGTATTTTGAATTATTGATCCTTACGTAAGAAGGCACTACTCAATAATTGCTACAGGAGTTATTGTTCATTACTTTATTGATTCAATAATTGCTGCGTTGATAATTATATTATTATTGTTTCAATAATTGTCATTGCACAGTATTTTCCATTATCAGATCAATAATTCATATTATTTGAATAATATTATCAGATAACATTATTGGCAATGTCTAGAAAGTTCTGTCAAGGAGAGGTTTGGTCATCTAATTGCGCGCCAGTAAGGAGAAATCCTTATTGGAAAGCCCCCTCTATCTTGGGAACGGCCTGGTTGTCAGTACTGTGATTATGTAATATTATTTTTAATAATTAATTATTGATTATTATGATAAAGAAAATATTTATTTTATGTGGATATAGATGGAGAAAATTTTTAATGTTACAATTGTTGAAAATTAATATTTTATTTTTTTCTGATAAAATAATTCATTTAAATATATTATTTTAATAATATATTAACGATGATATTTTTACAATGAATGTGGGATATATGAGTATATGAGGAGGTAGAGTATTTTTGTGGCATTAAATGTTTAACACATGTTTTGTGTGTCGGTGGACATAATTTTTGACCGAAAATTGAGTATAGACTGTAAAATCGCCCGTTTGTGGATTTCAGTCAATTTCTGTTTGGAATTTGGAAAAAGTTCCTTCTGTAAAGTTGTAGATAATTGAATTTCCTATAAAAACTCGCAAGATTCGAATTTTCTGATAAAAGACCTATTTATTGTGAATTATTGAAGTTCCGGAGTTCCGAAATAATTGATTTTTGGAAGTTTTAATTATTTTATATAAGAAAAACGTTTTTGTGGTTGTTGGCACATGGGTGGCTGATGTTTTTGACCAAAGAAGGCATGCTAGAGTTTTCAAAACATGTGAGTAAGAATTTTGAATAAATAATAATATATTTTATTAATTTAGTCTCCTTTGGCGTTTTAGCATTTTCCTATAAATAGAGGGCTAAGTTAGAATTGAAAATCACACCAGAAACATAAGTTTTCTCTCTATTTCTCTCTCTATATTATCGAGCGTATCCTTGTGAGTATACTTTGAGTGTTGCTATACGGTGCGAGTTTCTGTCAGCACTATACCGAAATTCAGTCAGAAGTACGGCTATTTTGAGGTAAGGGATGTTGTTTCTTCTTAAATGATATTATCTTCTTCAATATCATTATGCCAAAATATTGGTTGAACTTTTTATCAAATTTGGAACTTTTTCATGTCGGGGTTACTATTCATGAGTTACTATTCACGAGTTACTATTCACGAGTACTATTCACGAAGCGTGATGATGTTTTTGTGAAATTTCTATCTTTTGGTGTCGGAGTTACTATTTACGTATACGGCACTATTCACGTATACGGCACTATTCACGAATACGGCACTATTCATCGAAAAATGAAATATCTTCTTTTTGTCCAAGATGACTATTTTGGCTACTATCTTTGATTGTATCCATGTTTTGATCGTTATTTTTGAGTTCTGCTTCAAAATCAGTTGTTATGAAGTATTATTGATCTTGGACAAACTGTGGTACGAATTCCTAATATTTGTCCTTCTATCTCACTGGATTCGTTCTTAAAAATGTTTTTCATCATCTTCAGTCCTTAATGGTGATACTTGATGAATATCTTTGGCCTGTAGTGCAAAGATAAATGATTAAACTGATGAATCTCTTTGGCCCGTAGTGCAAAGATGAACAGGTGTTGAGATGAACATGACCAACTGGTGATACAAATGAATATCTTTGGCCTGTAGTGCAAAGATGATTAAAGATGTATATTGATTATTGTTACAGGGATGAAATATTGATGATGGACTTTTAAATCTTAGAAGACAGTAGAATTCATTCTCTACGTGACTCTTCTAATGGATTGCTGTTTCCGCTGCATTTGTTGATCTAAACTTGTTGTCGATTGTATTCTATTAGATTTTTTTTCCCTGTTGAAGACTAACGATAATTTGTTGTGTATTATCTTAGTCATAATATTCTTTACTGGGCTATTTGAGCTCACCCTTTTCCTTGTTGTTCCATTTTCTTCTCAGGAGGTGAGAACATAGCAGGATCGAGTCGGGGTATGGAATGAAGGTTCTAGAGAGAGTTGTTTAGTAGTCCTCACCATTTTTGAAAAATAATGTATCAATAATTATGATGGAGATTTATTTGCGTGTGGATATTGTCTAGACGACAATATCTGTATTTAAACTCACAGTATGTATTGTCGTATTTCACACGACATTTGTATTATTGAAGTTGTAGTTATTTCTGTACCATGTATTTGGCGACTCAGAATGGGTCGGGTGGAATGGACCTATTTTGGGGTCGTCACATGTTGAGTTGAACATGACCGACGGATTAATATCTTTGGCCCGTAGTGCAAAGATGAACAAGTGTTTAGATGAACATGACCAACTGATGAATATCTTTGGCCTGTAGTGCAAAGATGCATATTTGATTCCAGATATATATTGATTGATGTTACAGGGATAAAATATCGACGATGAACTTTTAAATTCATATATAGAAGATAGTAGTTTGCATTCTCTACTTAACTCTTCTAATGAATTATTGTTTCCGCTGCAGTTGTTGATTTAAAACTGGTTGTCTAGTGTATTCTATTAGATTTTTCCATGTTGAAGACTAACGATAATTTGTTGTATATTATCTTAGTCATAATATTCTTTACTGGGCTAGTTGAGCTCACCCTTTTCCTTTTTGTTCCATTTTTCTTCTCAGGAGGCGAAAATGTAGCAAGTACGAGTCAGGGTGTGGAATGATGGTTCTTGAAGTTGTTTTAGTAGTCCTCACTATGTTTGTAAAATAATGTATCAATAATTGTATTGAGGACATAGTTGGGTATAGATATTGTCTAGATGATAATATTTGTATTTAAACTCACAGTTTATATGTTGTATTAATAAAGTTGTAGTTGTTTCTGTACCATGTATTTGGCGACTCAGAATGGGTTGGATGGAATAGACCTATTTTGGGGGCGTCACAGTTTAGGACTCCTAAATATGGTAGTTACCAATATTTGGGTCCAACACAATCTCCTTAAAGGTGAAAGTGGAATCCAATCTCAACACTACCTTTGGAGTTACCTTATTTGAATATGGTTAGGACTAGAATCCTTAACCATTTAAACTCCTTATGACTCCAGACTCTGTACGCGTGACAACCCACTGTACAGACCCAATCCAGTCGAGCTCATAAATATGCTGGTCTGGGCTTCGGTCCAAATGACTCGAACACCCGACCCCGAACACTACCAACCCGAAGAAGGCTCCGATCCAATAGTCTCGGACACCCGAACCCGAACACCTTCACCAGATTAGGACTCCGACCCAGAGGGCTCGGATGCCCGAACTCCATAGACCCCCCCTGTGGACTTCGGTCCAATGGGCTTAATATCCCCTTCTAGCACCAGACCTTCAGCCCATCTGGAGGTCGGTAAAATACTCCTGAACATTATTATTAGTAGTAAGGAAATGATAGTCCAAACGGTAAGTTTTTATACAATCATTTAAATAATCTTGGACAAAACAAACATAACATGAGATTATTTTAAGTTATCTTATGAAAAATCGCATAAAAAACAAGCATGTGACTAGGATTATTTAATTTAAAATTAATATTTTTATAATTATAATCCGAATTATAATCTTTATAAACAATCATAATCATGAACTTAAAAAAAACAGGAAATTATGAAGTTATAGGAACACCAAACTTGTGTTGTTTTTCAACAATTAGTGATGCAGTCACTTTCCATTTTTTAGCAATCATTGGTGTCCGAATTCTAGAGCATTCTACTAATCCAATATTATGAATTGAACATGAATTTTGTAGTAATTTTAATTATTTTTAACACTAAAATATAGAAAAGGGACTGCCCACACGCTTATTCAATACCTCTTGGCCAAGTGGTAGGTGTCATCAGTTGAAGTAGGGACTAGAATTCTCTCTATTTTAAATAAATGAAAGACTCTTTATTTCATATTTTAGATTTAAAAACATCTTTCTCATCTATCAGTATGATGTCATATTACAACACATTTTAAATCTAGATCCTGAAATAAAAAGTCTCCATTTAGTTAAAATAGAGAGGATCCTTGTCCCTAAACTAGTAGGGGTGGGAGAATCGTGCATTATTATAGAAGATATTAGTTGGTGTTGCATAAAAAGGAGTCCATGGCTTTAGGCTTTTGAGAGCACTATGAAAAATGCAACAAAAATATGGACGTTGATTGAAAGAAAAGAGAAAGTTGGAAACAAGACCCACAAGCATAATAACTTGGTATATTGTGCCTTATGAAAAATGCAACAAAAATATGAACGTGTTATGTCATTTGAGTCCATTAGGTTTTTAGCATGACAGGTTATTGTAGCGAGGGTTCAAGTATTAATTTTTTTTTTTACTTTTAGCCGCCTTCATAATGAGATACACAGATCGGATTGTTCATACTTTGATATAGTGATATCTTTTACCTCGTGGTTTTTCTGGTTTTCCTCGTCTTGTGTTTTTGCCTTTAACTCTCTTCTTTGATCTGTGTTTGCCATAATTTGTTTTTACACATTGTAAACTAGTGGCATTTAGTTGCTTTGAAAGTAAAAATGCTCCCATGTATATTAAAACAAAAATGAACAAGCTTTCAAATGCTTAACAATATATAAATGTATTCAACAGTGGATGGCTATGGCTTCCAGAAGAGCTTATCATACAAGAATACATTGATAGCTCAAGCTACAAACTAAGCCAACTCCCAGTATAATCGATAAAAGTGATCATCACCAGGGGGTCTTTCCATTCTACGTACAGAAAACATAAACTAGATTACTCAAAGAACAACGTTAAAAGGCGTAGTCGTAGAGAACAATCCAAATTGTTACAAGCAAAATGTTTATTCTTGGAATAATTTCTTACTAGATCACAACAATGTAGTTATCTTCCTGCAACCTCAGACCATTAAAATCTCAAAAACTCCCATCACTGATAGTTTGTCTACAAATTGGAGCTTGATTCCAAGTTTCCATTCCTGCATTGAAGAAAATTGGCTAAAATGATTTATCAAGTTTGGAGGGTTACTAGGGAACTCTTATTGCCCTGGGTTACGCATATAGTAAAACCTCAATAAATGAATACATTTGGGATTGAAAAAACAATATTACTTTAGCGAGATTATTTATTTTATTCATATATCGATAAATTAATATTTATTATTTTAGAGGTATTTTTTCAATTTATGTATGTGGTTGGAAAAAATCAAGAGAACAATTAATGTATTAATTTGAGTCTAGAGAAGCTAAAAAGAATTGGTAAAAATTTATAATCTCTTGGAAAACAAAGGGTTTTAAGTTAATGTACATATAAGTAATTTTAGATGCATATTTTCAGAAAAAATTACTTTTTGTATGGATATTGTTGATTGACTGGAAAGTTTGGGTCTATTGTGTGAATGTTATTACAAAAATTTCAAGAATATGTGGATTATATATATATATATATATATATACATATATACATTTTTGTATGGGATTTAGTTAATTTATATTGGGAATTGTTAAATCCACATCACTTTTTGTTATTTCCACAACAAAAGTGTCGATGTAGATGTATAACGACTGTGAAAACCGTCGCTATAGAATCTATAACGACACTTTTGTTGTGGAAATAATATTTTCTGTTGTGAATTTAACAATTTCCTTTATATTTTGGTTGGAACGGAAGAAATTATTTTTTAAGTGAGGTTATTACTTTTAGAATATTCATTTATCGAGGTTTTAATGTATCAAGTACTACCTATTATTCTAAACAGTGGGACGAGAACCAAATGTCTTGTACATTCTACCACAGGTAGCATTCCTCATACCTGATTTTGTTTTGCGTACCTAGTCAATCAGCGTTGCTATTAACCATTTAGAAGGGGCTAGGGTTTAGTGAATTGGACCAGCCATAACCTTCATGTGAAATGCTCCCATTTCCAAAGAATCCCGTGTAGTCTCCTTGTCCCGAATAAGGTGACATGCTACTAAAATGACTGAAATCATCACGAAGTTCAACTTTCTCTGTAAAATTTGAGTGTGATGAACTAGGAGATATTTCAAAATGTTCATATGGCTGCCATGGGGTCATTGAATTTGGGAATTCATTCTGTGGGAAGTATCCAGATACGCCTTCTTGGCCTTGATTGATATTCCTGTATCAATTCATATAGAACAAACTAAATTGAGAATTTCATTTTTAAAAAATCATAAATATTTGTTATGACACTGTTTGGGCAAATTCATCTAAGGCCGTCCATAAAAGAAATTTATGAGTCCGATTTTAATTATTTTAACCCTTCCGCCACTATTAATAACGGACACCACTTCTTTCTATAAATCTGGGAAGTCTGTTTCTCCTATGGACAGCCACAGATGCATTTGTGCGAATAGTGTCCATAGACGAATTAACCAAGAACTAATCGTCAGACCTTAGAAGAATCGAGAATGAAATCGGGTGAGAGCCAAAGCCTTGAAGGGCTAGTTCTCATTGGAGCTTGTTCAGTCTCCACCATTGTTGTTGTTTGATAAGGAGAAGTAAGAGTAGTTGAATAATTTTTCTCACTGCCCATGTAACTTGCTTGAAATGGTATGTCATCAGCAATGATTACAGGCTCATTCAAAGTTCTGGTTGAGCTGAAATCCCCATTGCTTGAACAGCTTCCAACTTGTTTTGCTTTTGGGTCTCCATAATTATCACTAGTCTTCAATGCCTGCTCATTCTTTTTAATGATGCGGCACAAGGCAAAAGGTCCCTATACAAATTTTAAGAACTCAAAATTATCAATCCCGAGTTTTAAAATGAACGAAACAGAAAAAAAAACTAACGAAAAACTTCTGTCTAATATTTTTGTTACCGAGTTTTTAACTAAAAAAGAAAATAAACAGAGGAAAAACTAAAAAAAATAGGATGGATTTTGATAGAATACTAAATAACATAAGCAATGTTTGGTAATCTCTATTATACCCTCTATATTACAAATAAAACAAAACTAATATAAGGTTAAATACTAATATAACATAAAACTTAAACTAAGATGACAATATGAAAGAAAACTTATAAGTTTGTTGTTTTCTGTTAAGAACCTCGAAACATGGTGTACACTTGGATATCAAAAGAAAGACAGTCTTGAGCTTAGAACTACCGCATGATATTTGGTCCAGCAGTATGACTCGTCTCGTAGCATTCATAAGGTCAAGGATTGGATCCTTGGTTAAGGAGGGTGTGTGTGGTGTGTGGTGTGTGGTGTGTGCATGTGTCAATGTAGCAAAAACAAAATACCTTAGAACTTGGAGATCCTTGAGAAACATCATCAGAGAGGCGATATTCGTGCATCACCCAGTCAGTTCTATCGCCTGCAGGAGCTCTTCCGCGATAAAATACTAGTGTTTTTCGATATCCAATTACAGATGCCTGGCATACTACTTTCCTGTCTTTTCCGGTGGCCTTCCAGTATCCTACCCTTGTAGCTCGATTCGTGCGCGATCCGTTTGGGTATTTTCGGTCGCGAGGGCAGAAGAAAAACCACTCCATATCACGTTTTGGAAGGAAGGATTTTTCTACAATGTAATTTCTCATATATAAGAACTCTCTCATTCCAAAACTAATAAAATCACTAGAAGGGAAAAAAAGTTAAAAAGCACAAGCAGAAAAGTAACATAAGAACAAACAATGAAGCAACAATGCTTGCAAGTTTTCGTACTCCCTCCTCCGTTTCACAAAAATAGTCCTCAAATTTGTCATCATTATTTTGAGCATCATATCACACTACTAAATCAACAACTTATTATTTTCAGATGTATATATGAAACAATAATATATCATTAATATTCGTAAACTTTTCAAAAAATACTCGGTTTGTGAACCAGAACTCAACTTCTAACACATTTAAACGAAATACATAAAGAAAAAGTCAAAGACTGATTCAGCATTTTGGCTAGGATAGTGACATCCTCAGAAAAAGGTGAAACTAATTGCACAACATTTCAACATGAGACTTGAAATTGAAATAAGACATTTTTTATTTTTATGTTAAAATTTCATTGAACCAAACTCATCACACAAAACATACACACACTCGTATCTTCTAGCATTTACTTTCTCCTGGCATACATATTTTTATACCAGCATTGAAGAATTAAGTATATTCTATATGTACAAATTTTCAAAAGATTTACCTGGCAACTCCCATGGATCAAACTTGTACAAGTCGATAACCGGAATGACTTCAAGTTCAATTTCAAGTCCCTCAGCTTTCCTCTTCAGATAATACCCAACCAATTCTTCATCAGTTGGGTGAAAACGAAATCCCGGTGGCAGTGATGCCCCTGCCATTTTCCTTCTCACCAAAACTATCCAAACTCTAATAATGAAAAAGAGAAAATATCGCAATATCTAGAGAAATTTTGAATGAACAACAGCTCTTCACTAAGTGTCAAAACTGTACCTATTGAAAATTTGGAAGATCCAAAAGTAAAAGCTTTTGTCAACACAAAACTTTTTTTCAAGAATTGGAAAAGACTTCCATAGATTGCACCCCTTGTTCAACAGAATCATTTTACTGAAAAAAATCAATGATTTCCTTGGTGTAACAATTCCCCACCAATCCCTTTTATAATTAGAAGCCAGGAATAATTTAACAGAAAGTAAATAAATAGTCAGAAATAACTAGAAGACCAAACTGTCTGAATCCAAGAAATTAATCTATTATTAGATAGAACAGAGCAAAAAAACAGAGCAAAACAGAGTAAAAACAGGGGGGAAAGGTTGAAACTAGTTAGGATTTCCAAATTTATAATCTTTTTTAAATACCCAGAAGCTAAATCTGTCAAGGGCCGGTAAAAAGTGAAACTTTATATAACTAATTAAGTCAAAAATTATGGGGAGATAGTTATAATTAAATGGTTTATTTTGAGAGAAGTTGTGTAGAGTAAGAACAGAGGAGATAGCGTTGGTTTATATAGGGCTGCAGGGAACCAACAGTCCAAAAATCTACACACCGAAAGGCTGAGTTGCTTGTCTGAAGCTAACTCCAAATTCCACAGAGATGGCCCACAAAAAACTCAAAATCGTGTTCACACATGAAAACAGTTAATTCCCGCCATATTTTATAATTGTGACAGTTAAAGAGAAGGCAGTGTTTGGAGAATTTAGAGGAGTTTATATTCTTGGTCATAAGCCCTTCCTAGTCTTGAGATCCTTCCACATCATCTTGAGTCAGACAAAACACTTTCCTTTTATTATTTTTGGTAGTGTTGGTGTCACTGGGTATGGCCCACTGTCCCAAAAAAAGTTGTCCTGAAAGTGCTTCTTGAGTTTTATCGAAATTTTCAGGTTTTTTGAGTGGCCAAACACACCTTGGAGGAAGCTCCATTCTCTTTTTCAATGTGAATGTTGTTGGTAAAGGTTGTAGCTACTAGTTCTTTATTATTCTCTTTAATGATTTTTGCTAATAAAAATTTGGGTAGGGCCAAGGGATGAAGATGATGTTCGGAGACCATTTAGCTTGTTATTCGCTGATGAATTTATAAGACTTTCAACTACGTTCAGGTTCGTTGTGCCAACCGGAAAATCAACTCAAGATTTAATGGGAATTCCAAAATTTAAACTTTGACTACGTTCAAGACTGACTACATCAGCTTAGAAATCAACCGTAAAGATTTAATGAGAATCCAACACTCGAACCTTGACATAGGGATCAATCATCATGTTTTAAAGGGAACTTCAAAACTCGAACCTAGACGAGGTCAGCATATGGATCAATCATCTAGTTTTTAAGGAGATCCCTACTTGATGGTCGGTTAGTACCACAAGTTCTAAAATTTCTATCGAATTAGATGGGAGTAACTAAGAGAATCCGCGAAGAAACTTATAAGTTGATCAAAGATGCTTGTATTTTTTACATTATAAGAAGTCTTCAAGTAAGAAAAGATTTTTGCTTCTAGGTTTTGGAAAGAATAATATTTGAGGACACTTGTAAGCAATTAGGATAAATACTTAATCCGGAATCAGTTTAGTTGAAAATATTACTACAAAATTGATGATGAAACAAACTATTTCGATTAAAGGAAATATGCATTGTGGAAAGGATGGAAGACTAATACTCCCTCCGTCCCATGATAAAAGTCCTTATTATTATTTTGGGCAGTCTCATGTTAAATGTCCATTTTTCTTTAATAACCAAACTTTTACACATATTTTCCTATAATACCCGTAGTATTAAATCATATTTTTTTTTTATTCTAATTCTCTCTCCATATTTAATGATGTTATTATGGGCAATTTTATCATTTCATTCCTCTTCTTAATATGCGTGAAAAGTCCACCAAAGACTTTTATCCGGGGACGGAGGGAGTACTAAGTAATTAGGCATCTAGACAAAACATTGATGAATTGTGTTGTATAATCGAATATCAATACTTTTTCTAGGTAACTAAACCGATTTTGTCTAATAACCTAGCATTTTCCAATTACCGCGTTAAGCGTTAAACGCGTCATTTGATCGTGCGTCATTTGATGGTACTTCAAATAATGGACCAGTTGTGAAACTCCCAGCTCAAAACTAATTGCTTTTCACCTTAAGGAAAAAGGCAAGTAAAGTGAAGAAAAAGTAGCAAAGCTCAAGGCTTTAGAACAAAGAGAGATGGTTGGTCACAGCTGCAATCCCATGATATGGACTTCCAGTTCTTTATATGTTTTTTAAATTACTGCATTTCCAGTATATAGTATGAACTGTTTGAAATTCTACTTGTATTAATTTGCTTACTTAATTAGCCCATCATTTTCCCATATATATTATTATCATATCTAATCTTCATTGTTCAAAATCAAACTCCAAATTAATCAAATATATAATGTCTCTATCTAATTTCTAATTCTTTTTGCTCTATCTTTAGAAAGGAAAACATATATTACCCTTTAACTAATGAGAAACCAATTGACACATCCATCTTGTCTATTTTATCCTTAAGTTTATTATACTCGAAGTAACACTACAAAAAAATAGGTCATTGGCAACGAACTGACTCATGTTCTATCGTCAATGACCTCATTTCCAACAGATCTGTTTGTCGCCCCAAGTGTTGTCACCGGCCGTCGTTATTGAGGTTATTGGCGACGAACTCAGCGGTGATGGACATTCTGTCGCTAACGACTCATCGGCTATGACAGTGGCGACAACATATTAGTCGTTAATGTCTAGTTTAATACAAAAATTTAAAAGTCATAGGCAATGGCACGTCCGTTGTCAGTCAGTGTTGTCTGTCGGCTATGAGTATTTTATTTTATTTTATTAATATAGTCATTACCGATGGCATGTCTGTCGATTATAACTGTGTCCGTAGCTAATGACATTTTTAAATTATTTTTTTTTAAAATTTGCAAAACCCCATGTTCTTTTAAATATGCATAATTGTACCCGTTATAAACCAAAAGCTACAAATAATTTTTCAGTAACCCATACTAATAACCATCAAATATATATAATCAACTATTAATATGTACCCAACGTAATCACATAAACCATAAGGTATAAATAGATACAAAACGTAATCTCTGTACAACCCAGCAACTAGTTAGATATATAAAAGTAAATAACCATCAATACGTACACAACTTAATCACATAAACAATAAATAGTAACTAGATACAAAATGTAATTGTTGTACAGCCCAAAAACTAGCTAGTTTGATACAATAAAGTAAAAATATAAACAAAAACTATATCTCCATGTTATCTTCTTCATCGGCAGACAAGCGAACATCGTCCATCGTGCCACTACCCCTGCCATCATTAGTCCCACCCTCCGTACCATCATCAACATCGGCTCTGCAGTTCTCACTATCTCCTTTGGAGTCCTCACCATCTCCTATGTTGTCCTCGCCATCGTCGTTGGCTCCATCCCTACCACGAGGCTCATCAACAAGACCCATATTTAAATAATTTTCCACGTGTTCTTTATATAAATTAGGTAAACGAGCTTCTGACTCAGCCACCGGAACTCCGACTTGAGTCACATAATTTGTCATGTGTTTGAAATATGTAAGAGATATTTCGCCTATGTTTTCGCTTCGTTTTGATGCCCGGGACCCGTTTTGGTTTAGTTTTCCTAAATTTGTTTAAGTCTTTTTAATATAAGTTAAGCAAACGAGCTTCTAACTCGACCATCGGAACTTCGAATCGAATTCTGTAAGTTGTCATGTGTTTGTAATATATAAGAGGTGTTTTGCCTATGATTCGCATCATTTCGATGCCCGGGGCCCGTTTTGGTTTAGTTTTCCTATTTTTTTTAAGTCTTTTTAATATAAGTTAGGCAAACGAGCTTCTAACTTGGCCACTGAAACTTTGAATCGAGTCCCGTAAATGTTCACATGTTTGAAATATCTAAGAAGTTTTTTGCCTACAGTTTCTTGTCGTTTCGAGGGCCGAGGCTTATTTTGGTCTAGTTTTCCTAAAAAAATATAAGTTTTTTTTATATAAGTTAGGCAAATGAACTTCTAACTCGGCTCTCGATCTAGTTTTCCTAAATTTTTTTTAAGCATTTTTAATATAAGTTAGGCAAATGTTTGTTATACCTTTTTACTAGTTTATATTATCAATATAATATAAGGACTTACAAAATATATAATTAATGACATAAATTAATATTTTTCTTTACATATCGAATATGCGGGGGAAAGAGGTTTGCAAATACAGTCGCACATACTCGAGCGACTTCCTGCGATACCAGACCAAAGAGCTCATCTCGTAAACTTAGATCTATGGAACCGTGAACATCCTCCTGAGCTAGCTAGTAGATCCACTGACGTGATGGTGCGCCTGATTGGATTGCAATGCTCTCCATGCATGCCTCTATGATCCTCAGAAAGAAGTTGTTGGATAATGATGGATTGGCTCCCGATCCACTCGCACTATCTGCACCAGTACAGAGGCGACGCCCGACTCTCGTAGCAGGAACTACAGTATAAGTTGGGACCCAGGGCATGCTTAGACTCCTATTCTTCTTTGGACCTCCTGTAACCTGCATTTATTTATCTCCTCATCTTCATGCGTGGAGGGATCTAGGTCGGTATCCTGGTACTAAAGGAAGCTGCAAAAATTAAGAGGCTAAAATCCCCTTATTTGTCCGAATATATGCATTAAATGTATGCATGTTCTTGAGCATTTAATTCCTATGTGTCTTGACCGAAATTAAATGTGTTGGAGATTGATGTCGACGCTAGAAAAAAAAAGGTTTTTCGTTATTCTCTTTTTCTGTTTGATTATTTTTCCTTATTTTCCTTTTACCCTATATTTTGATGTGTCGATTGATTTAATTAAAGGGTGAGGTTTTAGGAAAATAATGACATTTATTCGACTTATTTTACCAAAGTTATTTTATTGATGTTGATGATTGAACCGAATGAGATAGAGCCGCCGATTGGTATGGTTTAAATGGATGTACTAACTCATCCGAATTTTGAAGGTTTTTGTAATATGGTCCAATATGTGACTCCGTAGGATTGGTCTGGAAACCCAAGATTCATAGAGTTTGGGGGCTTGCTTAAGCGAGGGGAAGATGTTAGGCACCCTTCGACTTTCGTGAAAACACGGTTACAACATCTTATTGATTTTCTATGCATAAAGTGTGTGTGTGTATTTTTTTATTGTGCTTAGTGCTTTTATTTTAAAGTCTTTTCTAGGTTTTATTTGTGTTGTTTGAAAGTATTGTTGTTCCTCTTTTTCACCTATGTACGAAGAATTTGATTTAGCAAAAATTTCATTTTAGACAAAATACACATTTCGAATGATATTTTAGAAAAACTTAATTTTCAAATATTTCGCCTGAATAGTAATCGAGACCCTTTGATACTTCCTTTTATCTCTATGTTTCTTAGACGATCTACCCAAATTGCTTTATTCTACATGAAAGCTCTTTGTGATTTTATTTGAAAATCGTTTTGGGTGATAATGTATGCAATAAAGCACCAAAAAGAGGTTGGATCATCATCGGGCATGAAAGCTATATTGATGATTCCGAACTCCCACAAACATGATTTTCACTATCACAGGATCTTAAATTCGAATTCTAGGGACGAACCCCCTTGAACTTGTTTTAAGATCGAATATTACATGTATAATGATTTGTAGTATTTAAACACTACATTTAAATAAAAAGTCCATTATGAGAATCTAGTTAAGATTCATTCTGTAGATTTCAACCCCAGGATTCTTAGGCTTACATTATTATGCTAAAATAGATATACAACATATCCTAAACTCAATAACAGAAGATTTCATTAATTGAAATCTCCATTACGAGCCATTAGGATCTCCTTACCTCTAGATACAGATCTAGGGCTCTACGGAGTGACCGAAATTGACCAAAAGTAGTAAAACATCTAGATCTACCATGGATCTAAGCTAATCTAGCATATAGGTTAGAGCATCATGCTTTATAATCGTTCATAGTGCTAGATCTAGTTAGATTTAGGTAGATCTAGTCAAATAACTGATTTATAACTAGATATGCACAAAATAACCGGTAGAACCTCAATATCTACCAACTACTACATAATATATATGTAAAACAACAAGTTTAACTTGTAGAAATTGCTATATCTATATAAATATAGTATTTATAACAACATTTACAAAAAATGGCCAAAGTGAGTGTTTTTCCTTTTTGTGTCTTCTGAAATAATGAACTGCTACTGCTGAGTTAAGGCATCCAAGCCAGCCGTAAGTGTGCCTGCGGTTGGGCCCCACGGATCCCACTATCTCGAACTTTGTGCCTTCAGTCTTGGTCCGATGAAAGTTGTGCTCCGTACCCAAAAATCTTAGAAAGTCTTTGCAGAAGGCTGCAAAATAAGGTTGAGTCTGACTGACTCGGAGTCCGAGAAGCTAATGCAATTAGCTAAAAGGTATCTTCTGGCTCCTGAGGGTCGTCAATCAGCTCGTCTTCGATGGCTCGCAGTTCATTGGTTTTTGCAGTGACGTCTTATGGTCACATCCTTAGTTTCACAATCCTCGTTTGGTTTGTGTCGTGTCTGGGTATTGTTTCACCTTGATCTCTCCTCGGTGTTGTCCCCAGGGTGAAATAATGCTTTTGCCCTACCTCGGGGTTGTCTCCGAATTGAAATAACACTTTTACCCTCCTGAAAGGTTAGTTCAAGGAAAGCAAAATTTTGAGTGTCTACAGATGTCCCTCTTAATTTGTCATGTTTATGCAATGCAATAGAATAAACATGACAAAGATTACTGGACACCAAGATACATGATAAGGTATATCTAATGATGCAATGCCATGTGTAAAGTATGGAATGAAATGTTTGATTTAGATTTAAAAAGGGTTACTCTCATCCGCCGGGGAGGATAAGTATTGTGAGAACATCATTGGGTACTGCCGACACCTTTGTTGGGTTATTGCCAATAGATTCATCATTGGGGTTGTGTCAATGCCTTAACTAGGATCTAAGACAGTGGATTACAAACATTAGGGTTAAGTAGACCCTTCATTGGGTTATCGCTAATGGATTATATCATCGGGGTTAAGCCGATCTGTGTTGGATTATTATTAACAGATTACATCATCGGGGTCAAGCCGATCCTTCATTGGGTTGTTGCCAACAAATTACATCATCGAGGTCAAGCTGATCCTTCATTGGTTTGTCGCCAACAGATTACATCATCAGGGTCAGGCCGATCTACGTTGGGGTTAATGCCAACGGATTACATTATCGGGGTCAAGTCGATCTTGGGTTATCGCTAATGGATTACATCATTGGGGTCAAGTCGATCCTTCATTGGGTTATAGCCAAGGGATTACATCATTGGGGTCAAGTCAATTTGCGTTGGATTGTTGCCAATGGATTACATCATCGGGGTCAAACCGATCCTTCATTTGGTTGTCGCCAATAGATTACATCATCGGGGTCAGGTCGATCTGCATTGGGGTCAATGCCAATGGATTACATCATAGCATTTCTCACTTTGCAAATTCTATATTGAATTATTATCAAATCGCATCGCAAATCACAACTCGAATATCGCTTGTCGCACTTCACATATCACACTTCGCAAGTTAAATTTTTATCAAGCCTTATCTCAAATTACATTTCAAAAATCATCTTGCTACCATCGGGTATTGCCGATGTCTGTGTTAGGTTGTTGCCAATGAATTACATCATCAGGGTCAAGCCGATCTATGTTGAGGTCAATTCCAATGGATTACAACATTGGGGTCAAGTTGATCTGTGTTGGGGTCAATGACAATGGATTACATCATCGGGGTTAAGCAAATATGCATTAGGGTCAATGCTAATGGATTAAAACAATGGGGTTAAGTCGACGCCTTCACTGGGGTCAATACCAGTGGACTCTACATCATCAGGGTTAAACCGACGCCTTCACTGGGATCAATGCCAATAGATTACATCATCAGGATTAAGCCGACGCCTTTACTGGGGTCAATGCCAGTGGACTTTACAACATCAGGGTTAAGCTAACGTCTTCACTGAGGTCAATGCTAGTGGATTGTACAGTTGATTACTGATAAAAGTTATTTAGGTCGAACCTTCTGGTCCTTCGTCGTTCTATAGCGGGATTTTTTATTTTCCCTAGTTTTTGCACCATTTTAGAGGGTTTTCAGGGTTTTTGAGGTTTAAAAATGACCCGGAAAGGTAACTTTCTAAGTGAAAACCTTTTTTCGGACCCAAAAGGATGCGTCTTGGACTGCATTTTACCAAATGGAGAGTTGTGAGGCCCAACTTAGGTAGCCACAAGTATACCCACGGATGGAGCATGTATGCTTGAGGCTGGCCACGGCTGGGCTTATACTCTCTAGCAGGCTCATTTTCATTCATTCAATTCAATTTTTGTTTGATTCTCTTTGTAGAATCCGACCCTTCTTCTCAGATCTACTCAAATCGGGCTTGATGTTGAATATTACTCCACCATACATTCGTTCGTCGCACTACAGGTAACATATACAACTAATTTTTTTCGCATTTTCACCAGTGTTTTACCGTACTTTCTTCATCAAACACAATTTATTAAACATGTATGCATAAATAGCTTGATACATGTTATAATGCAATGCATGCTTATTGTTGGGTAATTTCTAGATATGCTCACACGCAAGTATACGTGGTCAACAAGTAATATAATAGTAAGTAGAGTATCGTTCCCACAAAGAATTAGCTAACAAGAATTACCATGTACTAACCTATAACCAATTTAATCTTATTTAAACAAATGATTTAATATTTTAATTTAAAATAATTAATTAAACTATTACTAATTATCCCTAGAGTGAAACAAGATAATGAAGACTTGAGATTACAATTTCACTTATTAATTCATTTAAGTCAACACACTTCCTGTTAAGCCAAATTACTTATACTGGATTGTTAATCAAGAACACGAAAGTAAAATATGACCATCTCTCAATGCATCATATTCATATCAAATCAAATCCACAGATGATAGAATTAAATTGAACACCCTAATTAACCAATTCACTATATTTCTATCTGAATTACAATTAAAAAGAGTTTAAGTGCAAGTTCTTATTAGATTACATGCAATGCTTCAGTATATCTCTATCCTAGGCACACATCATGAATTCCAACACCATGTAGAATACATAAATACATGTTATTACGATTAGATCTAAACCCATAATCCGTCTCTCAAGTTCATATGAATTATAACAGTAATTGTTAGCTAGGCAGTTAAGAAATTAAGGGCAAATCATAATAGATAATCCAAATACAACTAATAAGACTAACAAGGAAGTATATTAAAGTTAATTACACAATAAGATCCATAGTAATCTCAAAACAGAGTTTAATTCATAACTGAACTTGAATCCATCATCCACAATTGATTAATCATTAAAAGATACAAAAATAAATAAGAAGAGGATTTAAAGTTGAGATAAACAAATATGCATTCTCTTGCTTCCAATATGAACTCCCAATGATGATCAATAGCTTCAATCTTCAGTTCTAGTTAATCTAGGGTTCCTAATCTAAGAGAAGAATTAAAGAAGAAGATAACAGAAGTTTATCCCAAGAGGGATTTAATGGAGTCCTTGAACATACCTCCCAAATCCAAGTTATAATCAAGTATTTATAGTTCTAATGAAAACCCTAGTAAGTTAGGCAACTAACAATCATATTCTAGCTCAAATTGAACATAACACCCAAATTAGCTCTCTCCCCACCGATTGACGTGCCCAACGCTGCTCCTAGGCCAATTTAGGCGCGCCCCGCGCTACAGTAGCATAAAATCTTATGGCCCGACGCGCTCCGCGCCGATCAGTTTTCTGCTATAATGTCCTTTGGTAAAACATGCATAAGTTTTGATCTGCTAGGAGTTACGGGGCCTGCCACTTATCAAATCGAAGATATCGACGAGATCTAAAACTTTCATTCTTGAGAGATATGGATTGGATTAAGGCCAAAATCTATCCTGAAGTGACTTTTATGTAAATTGCAAAAATGACAACTTTGAGCTTTGATCTTTGTTGATAAAAGGGCCATAACTCTCGCATCCGAACTCCAATTAGGACGCTTCAAGATGTTACGGAAAGCTAAGAAGAAACTCTAAAATATAATCCAAGTTCCAAGCCAAGAAAATGCATCCAACTTGGTGTTAAAATGTGACGCCCCCAAAATAGGTCCATTCCATCCAACCCATTTTGAGTCGCCAAATACATGGTACAGAAACAACCACAACTTTTACAACCCATAAACTGTGAGTTTGAATACAAACATTATTATACATACCCAACTATGTCCTCAATACAATTATTGATATATTATTTTACAAAAATGGTGAGGACTACTAAACAACTCTCTCTAGAACCATCAATTCATACCCCGACTCGTACCCGCTATATTCTCGTCTCCTGAAAAGAAAAATGGAACAAAAAGGAAAAGGGTGAGCTCAACTAGCTCAGTAAAGAATATTATGACTAAGATAATATACAACAAATTATCGTTAGTCTTCAACAGGGAAAAATCTGATAGAATACAATAGACAACAAGTTTTAAATCAATATTCGCAGCGGAAAATATTAATTCATAGAAGAGTTACGTAGAGGATGAAATCTACTAATGTCTATGAATTTAACAGTCCATCAACAGTATTTTTTTATCCCTGTAACATCAATCAATGCACATCTTGAATCATATATTCATCCTTGCACTACAGGCCAAGGATATTCATCTGTTGGTCATGTTCATCTAAACACCTGTTCATCTTTGCACTATGGGCCAAAGATATTCATCAGAAATCATTCATCTTTGCACAACAGGCCAAAGATATTCATCAGAAATCATTCATCTTTGCACAACAGGCCAAAGATATTCAATAATAACATCCTTTAGGACTGAAGATGATAAAAATATTTTTAAAGAAGCGAATCCAGTGAAATAAAATGACAAGGATTAAAGATTAAGGATTCGTACTTTATTTTGTCCATGTCCACAAATACCTCAAAAATAATCATAGTGGTGTAAAATTCAAGAATGATCAAAACATGGATACAATCAAAGCTAGTATCTACAATAGATATTTTGGACGAAAAGAAAAAAATAATTTTTCTGTGAATAGTGCCGTATTCGTGAATAGTGCCGTATACGTGAATAGTACCGTATACGTGAATAGTAACTCCGGCACAAAAAGTTCCAAATTTGATAAAAACGTTCACCAATATTTCAGCATAATGATATTGAAGAAAATAATATCATTTAAGAAGAAAATAACATCCCTTACCTCAAAATAACCGTACTTCTGACTGAATTTCGGTATAGTGTTGACAGAAACTCGCACCGTATAGCAACACTCAAAGTATACTCACAAGAATACGCTCGATAATATAGAGAGAGAAAGAGAGAAAACTTTGTTTCTGGTGTGATTTTCAATTCTAACTTAGCCCTCTATTTATAGGAAAATGTTAGAACGCCAAAGGAGACTAAATAATAAAATAATAATATTTACATAACAATTTTCTCTACGCATGCTTTGAAAAAGTCTAGCATGCCTCTTTGGAAAAAAATATCAGCAGCCCATGTTTTATTTTACCAACCAAAAAGTGGGCCCCCAATAAATTTAATAAAAATCATTTTATTCTCCGAAACTTCAACAATTCATAGAAAATAGCCTGTTTATCAGAAAATTCGAAACTCGCGATTTTCCATGGGAAATTCCATTCTCTACAAGTTTGCAGAAGAAAATTTTTCCAAATTCCAAACAGAAATTGACCAAAATCCATAAACGGGCGATTTTACAGTCTATACTCAATTTTCGGTCAAAAATTATGTCCACCGACACACAAAACATGTGTTAAATATTTAATGCCACAAAAATACTCTACCTCCTCATATACTCATATATCCCACATTCATTGTAAAAATATCATCGTTAATATATTATTAAAATAATATATTTAAATGAATTATTTTATCAAAATAAAATAAAATATTAATTTTCAACAATTGTCACATTAAAAATTTTCTCCATCTATATCCACATAAAATAAATATTTTCTTTATCATAATAATCAATAATTAATTATTAAAAATAATATTACCGAATCACAGTACCGACAACCAGGCCGTTCCCAGGATAGAGGGGGCTTTCCAATAAGGATTTCTCCTTACTGGCGCGCAATTAGATGACCAAACCTCTCCTTGACAGAACTTTCTAGACATTGCCAATAATGTTATCTGATAATATTATTCAAATAATATGAATTATTGATCTGATAATTGAAAATACTGTGCAATGACAATTATTGAAACAATAATAATATAAATATCAACGCAGCAATTATTGAATCAATAAAGTAATGAACAGTAACTCCTGTAGCAATTATTGAGTAGTGCCTTCTTACGTAAGGATCAATAATTCAAAATACTGTGCAATACCGTGTGCTACTGTGCAACAACGCGTATTACTGTATTTTAACCACCGGGTATTCCAACAGTGTAAACGGTAACAACTACGCCGTTATTTATAAACAGCTTATATTTGTCGTTTTCTTCCTCCAATCGCTTTCCGTTATGGGGCCCACACATGGCTGCTCCGTCGTACGAATATTCCCCGACAGTACGAATATTCCACGACCAAACGAATATTCCCCGACAACAATGAATATTTTATAACCACTTGCTTATTTTGAAACATTTGCGTATTTTACCCATAACTATCCACATTAATCAAATCAACCCTTACTATTCAAAATAATAATTAAAGGAAATTAAATTTCATTTATTAATTATTTGGGGTCTTACAACCTCCCCTCCTTATGAAATTTCGTCCTCGAAATTGACATACGTACCTGGTGTTTCGAAAAGGTGAGGATACCTCGCTTTCATTTCCGTTTCCAACTCCCAGGTCATTTCCTCTATAGCATGATTCCTCCACAAAACTTTAACTTGTGGTATTACCTTCGTGCGTAGGACATGCTCCTTCCTATCCAAGATCTTGACAGGTACCTCCTCATACGTTAAATCTTCGGCTATCTCGTCCGGTTCTAACTCAATGACGTGGTTCGGGTCTTTCACATATTTACGAAGCACAGATATATGAAAAACATTATGAACACGAGACATACTTGGAGGTAACGCGAGTCTATAGGCTACATTACCTACTCGATCAAGAATTTGAAAAGGACCAATAAATCGTGGATTAAGCTTTCCTCTTTTCCCGAATCTTGTAACTCCCTTCCATGGGGCAACACGCAACAATACATGATCCCCAACACTAAATTCTACGTCCTTTCGATGAAGATCCGCATAACTCTTTTGTCGATCTTGTGCCGTTTGTATACGTTTTCGAATCGTTTGGATCTTCTCCGTAGTCATACGTACTAACTCGGGTCCCAACAATGTTGCTTCACCCATCTCGTCCCAACATACTGGAGAGCGACACTTTCGTCCATACAATGCTTCAAATGGGGCCACACCAATGCTTGCCTGATAACTGTTGTTGTAGGAGAATTCAACCAATGGTAAATATTTATCCCAACTGCCCTTGAAGTCTAGGACACAGAGTCTTAATAAATCTTCAAGAGTTTGAATAGTCCTCTCTGATTGTCCGTCCGTTTGAGGATGGTATGCCGAACTGAATCGTAACTCCGTACCCATAGCTTTTTGCAAGCTAACCCAAAATCTTGAAGTAAATCTTGGGTCACGATCCGAAACTATGGATACTGGCATGCCATGCAATTTTACAATCTCATTTACGTACATTTGAGCAAGACGTTCAAGGGAATAAGTCTCCCGTATCGGCAAGAAATGAGCAGACTTGGTTAATCTATCAACAATAACCCAAATAGCATTGATGCCTTGAGAAACCGTAGGAAGACCCGTAACGAAATCCATAGTAATGTGTTCCCACTTCCATTTCGGAATCTCAAGTGGTTGCAATGGACCCTTTGGCACTTGTTGCTCCGCCTTTACACGTTGACAAGTTAAACACGTTGAAATAAACTTTGCAATCTCTCTTTTCATATTGTTCCACCAAAATGTATGTCGAAGGTCACGATACATTTTGGTACTTCCAGGATGAATTGCAAACGGTGTATTGTGTGCCTCCATCATGATCTTGTACTTCAAATCAGGATCGTTAGGAACACAAAGTCTGGAGTGGACTCGAAGTATTCCTTCTTCATCAATTCTCGCTTCTGGAATGGCACCTTCTTGTACTTTCGTCTTCATATGCATCAGCTCCGGATCGGTGGCTTGAGCAACCTTAACTTTTTCTATTAAAGTTGGCTCTATGCGTATACTCGACATCATTGCACTCATTCCTGCATATGATCTTCTACTCAATGCGTCAGCTACCACGTTCGCTTTTCCAGGATGGTATTGAATAGTGTGGTCGTAATCTTTCAACAACTCGAGCCAACGTCGTTGCCGCATGTTGAGTTCTTTCTGCGTGAAGAAATATTTAAGGCTTTTATGATCTGAATATATCTCCACTTTCTCCCCGTATAGATAGTGCCTCCAGATCTTTAGCGCGAAAACGACTGCTGCCAACTCTAGATCATGAGTAGGATAATTCCTCTCATACTCTTTAAGTTGTCGCGAGGCATAGGCTATGACTTTCCCACGTTGCATGAGAACACATCCTAACCCTTTGCCCGAAGCATCGCTGTAGATAATAAATCCATCCGAACCAGATGGTATTGTTAGAACAGGTGCCGAAATAAGTCTCCTCTTAAGCTCTTGGAAACTCTTCTCGCATTCCTCGCTCCATACGAATTTTGTATCCTTCCTAGTTAGCTGAGTTAATGGAGTAGCAATTCGAGAAAACCCTTCCACGAATCTCCGATAATAACCAGCTAAGCCCAAAAAGCTACGTACTTCAGTGACCGACTTCGGTTGCTCCCAACTTTGTATTGCTTCAATCTTCGTCGGGTCAACAGATACTCCATTTTTTGACACCACGTGCCCAAGGAATGCTACTTCCTCAAGCCAGAACTCGCATTTCTTCAACTTAGCATATAACTTGTTTTCACGAAGCCTTTGGAGTACCAGCTTCAAATGGTGCTCATGATCTTCACGGCTTTTGGAATATATGAGGATGTCATCAATAAAGACAACAACGAATTGATCCAAATAATCCTTGAATACTCGGTTCATCATATCCATAAAAGCAGCAGGAGCATTAGTCAATCCAAAAGACATGACTAAGAATTCATAATGCCCATACCGAGTCCTGAAGGCAGTCTTTGGAATATCCTCAGTTCTAATTTTTAGCTGATGATATCCAGAACGAAGATCGATTTTTGAAAAGAATTGTGCTCCTTGCAACTGGTCAAACAAGTCATCAATACGAGGTAGAGGATACCTATTCTTAATGGTGACATGGTTCAATTCCCGATAGTCAATACAAAGTCGCATACTCCCGTCTTTCTTCTTTACGAATAAAACAGGAGCACCCCAAGGAGATGTACTAGGACGAATGAAACCAATGTCCAATAACTCCTGTAGTTGGACTTTTAACTCCTGAAGTTCAATAGGAGCCATTCGATATGGGGTTTTAGAAATGGGCTTTGTACCAGGTTCAAGATCAATAAAGAATTCAACTTCACGTTCTGGGGGTAGACCGGGAAGTTCTTCAGGAAATACGTCAGGAAAGTCAATAACAACAGGAATATTATTCAATTTTGACGTGTCTTTATTCAAATCCATAACATGGGCTAAGAAAGCTTGACATCCGTTTTTCAATAAACGAATAGCTTTATGATTAGATATGATAGTGATTGATTTTAATGGTTTAGTTGCCTGAATTCGAACAACAGGTTGATTAGGAATATGAAAACTAACAACCTTACGAAAACAATCAATTTTGGCATGATGAGTAGTTAACCAATCAATTCCTAAAATCACATCAAAAGCAAGTATCTTTAAAGAGATAAGGTCAACAGGTAAGGTGATGGTACCAACTTGAATCAAACAAGATTTATAAACAGTGGATGTGATGAAAGTTTCTCCTAACGGAGTTTCCACAGATAAGTCAAAGTCTAATTTCTCCGGAGTCAAGTTTAAACGTTGAGCACAAGCAGGAGAGATAAATGAATGGGTAGCACCGGTATCAAGTAAGGTATAAACTTCGCAAGAATTTATAAATAGCTTACCCGTGATCACCTCGTTTGGGTTCCTCGCATGTTGACCAGTCACAACAAACGCTCTTCCAGGAACCATTGACTTTGGCTTTTCTGGGACAGCCTTTTGAGTCACCGTCCCCGCTGAACTAGGTTTTGCTACCGTACAATCTCGAGCGATATGTCCTTCCTTTCCACAATTATAGCATACCTTGAACTGTTGTGGGCAGTTTGGACTGATATGTCCCTCTTTCCCGCACTTGTAGCATATGACCGGTGGTCTTTCTCCTCCCTTAGAACCAGTTGCTGCCGGCACTGTCGTCTTCACATGGTCGTTGTTAAATCTCCTCTTTTTAAAATCTCCTCCTGACTCGTTTCTTCTATTTTCATGGCCATGATTACCACCAAAGTGGTTACCATTTTTGTCCGTCTTTTTCTTTCTCCACTGGTTATCGTTATTTTGTTGACTGCTATCACCGGTATGATCCTGATTGTGGTACCTCGGTTGACCGTACTCGTTATCTCGCTCCAACAATTGAGCCCTGTTAACAACATCTGAATAGAGAGAAAATTTATGAGAGATGAGATATTGTCGTATGCCGGGTTTCAAACCTCTCAGAAACATCCGCGTCATACGTTCCTCATTCTCCACCAAATGAGGTGCAAACCTGGATAACTCTGCAAACTTTGCCTCGTACTGAGACACCGTCATGTTATTTTATTCTAATCTGATGAACTCTACTTCCTTCATATGACGAACACTTTCAGGAAAGTATTTGTCATTAAATAGTTTCTGAAACGTCTCCCAAGACATGCTGAGTGCGGCTGGATGGGTACGCTTCACAGACTCCCACCAGTAGTCTGCCTCGCCACGGAACATAAAGGTGGCGAATGGAACCTTCTGTTCCTCCGTGCATCCCAAGACATCGAATATCTTGGTAATTTGTTTGACCCATGTCTCCGCCATGATCGGATCTGGCTTTCCCTTAAATTCTGGTGGTCCCAACTCTTTGAACTGCTTGGCTGTGACAACCCGTGAATTGTTATCATTTCCTCCTGTATTTTGAACACGAGTCTCTCTCGTCTGATTTTGCATGAACTGCAAAAAGCTTCTAAACATTGCGTCGTTCATCGTCTGATCAGTGGTGTTGTTCACAGGAGGAACATTGCCAGCCTGTTGCACGTTCTCCTCGTTAGTAAGTACAGGCATCTCCACGGTCTCATTAACTCCACCGTTAACATTCTCGGTTGCCATTCTTAAATACTGCCATAAAACAAGGGTTAATTAAGTAAATCACATATCACATAATATCCCTATATACTGACCAACTAACAAATAAGCTTAGGTAGGACACACTAGCGAAGGAATTACTCGTCTCTCCCCTCCTAGTTCTATTCCCCGATCTCCGCCAGAGATCATATCCCTAAGCTCTGATACCAACTGTGACGCCCCCAAAATAGGTCCATTCCATCCAACCCATTTTGAGTCGCCAAATACATGGTACAGAAACAACCACAACTTTTACAACCCATAAACTGTGAGTTTGAATACAAACATTATTATACATACCCAACTATGTCCTCAATACAATTATTGATATATTATTTTACAAAAATGGTGAGGACTACTAAACAACTCTCTCTAGAACCATCAATTCATACCCCGACTCGTACCCGCTATATTCTCGTCTCCTGAAAAGAAAAATGGAACAAAAAGGAAAAGGGTGAGCTCAACTAGCTCAGTAAAGAATATTATGACTAAGATAATATACAACAAATTATCGTTAGTCTTCAACAGGGAAAAATCTGATAGAATACAATAGACAACAAGTTTTAAATCAATATTCGCAGCGGAAAATATTAATTCATAGAAGAGTTACGTAGAGGATGAAATCTACTAATGTCTATGAATTTAACAGTCCATCAACAGTATTTTTTTATCCCTGTAACATCAATCAATGCACATCTTGAATCATATATTCATCCTTGCACTACAGGCCAAGGATATTCATCTGTTGGTCATGTTCATCTAAACACCTGTTCATCTTTGCACTATGGGCCAAAGATATTCATCAGAAATCATTCATCTTTGCACAACAGGCCAAAGATATTCATCAGAAATCATTCATCTTTGCACAACAGGCCAAAGATATTCAATAATAACATCCTTTAGGACTGAAGATGATAAAAATATTTTTAAAGAAGCGAATCCAGTGAAATAAAATGACAAGGATTAAAGATTAAGGATTCGTACTTTATTTTGTCCATGTCCACAAATACCTCAAAAATAATCATAGTGGTGTAAAATTCAAGAATGATCAAAACATGGATACAATCAAAGCTAGTATCTACAATAGATATTTTGGACGAAAAGAAAAAAATAATTTTTCTGTGAATAGTGCCGTATTCGTGAATAGTGCCGTATACGTGAATAGTACCGTATACGTGAATAGTAACTCCGGCACAAAAAGTTCCAAATTTGATAAAAACGTTCACCAATATTTCAGCATAATGATATTGAAGAAAATAATATCATTTAAGAAGAAAATAACATCCCTTACCTCAAAATAACCGTACTTCTGACTGAATTTCGGTATAGTGTTGACAGAAACTCGCACCGTATAGCAACACTCAAAGTATACTCACAAGAATACGCTCGATAATATAGAGAGAGAAAGAGAGAAAACTTTGTTTCTGGTGTGATTTTCAATTCTAACTTAGCCCTCTATTTATAGGAAAATGTTAGAACGCCAAAGGAGACTAAATAATAAAATAATAATATTTACATAACAATTTTCTCTACGCATGCTTTGAAAAAGTCTAGCATGCCTCTTTGGAAAAAAATATCAGCAGCCCATGTTTTATTTTACCAACCAAAAAGTGGGCCCCCAATAAATTTAATAAAAATCATTTTATTCTCCGAAACTTCAACAATTCATAGAAAATAGCCTGTTTATCAGAAAATTCGAAACTCGCGACTTTCCATGGGAAATTCCATTCTCTACAAGTTTGCAGAAGAAAATTTTTCCAAATTCCAAACAGAAATTGACCAAAATCCATAAACGGGCGATTTTACAGTCTATACTCAATTTTCGGTCAAAAATTATGTCCACCGACACACAAAACATGTGTTAAATATTTAATGCCACAAAAATACTCTACCTCCTCATATACTCATATATCCCACATTCATTGTAAAAATATCATCGTTAATATATTATTAAAATAATATATTTAAATGAATTATTTTATCAAAATAAAATAAAATATTAATTTTCAACAATTGTCACATTAAAAATTTTCTCCATCTATATCCACATAAAATAAATATTTTCTTTATCATAATAATCAATAATTAATTATTAAAAATAATATTACCGAATCACAGTACCGACAACCAGGCCGTTCCCAGGATAGAGGGGGCTTTCCAATAAGGATTTCTCCTTACTGGCGCGCAATTAGATGACCAAACCTCTCCTTGACAGAACTTTCTAGACATTGCCAATAATGTTATCTGATAATATTATTCAAATAATATGAATTATTGATCTGATAATTGAAAATATTGTGCAATGACAATTATTGAAACAATAATAATATAAATATCAACGCAGCAATTATTGAATCAATAAAGTAATGAACAGTAACTCCTGTAGCAATTATTGAGTAGTGCCTTCTTACGTAAGGATCAATAATTCAAAATACTGTGCAATACCGTGTGCTACTGTGCAACAACGCGTATTACTGTATTTTAACCACCGGGTATTCCAACAGTGTAAACGGTAACAACTACGCCGTTATTTATAAACAGCTTATATTTGTCGTTTTCTTCCTCCAATCGCTTTCCGTTATGGGGCCCACACATGGCTGCGCCGTCGTACGAATATTCCCCGACAGTACGAATATTCCACGACCAAACGAATATTCCCCGACAACAATGAATATTTTATAACCACTTGCTTATTTTGAAACATTTGCGTATTTTACCCATAACTATCCACATTAATCAAATCAACCCTTACTATTCAAAATAATAATTAAAGGAAATTAAATTTCATTTATTAATTATTTGGGGTCTTACATAAAAGCCCTGCAATCTTCCCTTCTTGCATATGCTTCATATTTTAGTCCAAAAGATGTCCGAATTGCTTTTTCTTGCTTCCTCATGCCAATGTCGTGTCGTAGCCTACAAAATAACATAAAATGTATGTAATACACACATAAAACTTAAAAACCAACCAAAAGATTAAGCTTAATGCACTTGATTCCTGGGTCTAAAACCCACTCATCAAATACCCCAAAACTTAAACATTTGCTTGTCCTCAAGCAAAAATATAAAAGAACTAAAAATAAACAAACTAACTCAACTACAATTATGCATATGCATGATCTATTTCCTAATATACCTACGAACCCAGTAATAAATCAGTATGATATATAGCAATAAGCCGCAAAGATACCAATGATATTCAAAAATATATCCAATCAAGTCAAAATCCATAAATCTAACTAGTTAGTCAATCTAAACCTGTCATCACCCATGTTGTGCGTGTGTGCTTGCTAACCATTCTAACCAACCACAGTTCAAGATAATCATATAACAAACTCCTTAAAAGGAAATTTTTAGTTCCAATTCAATTACTTCTGTGAACATGACAACTCTAGTTAAAACTAAGCAAATACCAAGTCTAAGGGTAAATATAGGATTTATTTCTACCTTTATTCAACCACGAGGGCATTTTTTCTCTTTCTCGTGTTTATAATTGATTGTGCAATGTCGAGTTCTCTTAGGCTTTTCAATGATACTCAATAATGATCTTTTGACTAACGACTCCCAAACCAGATGGCTTTAGGACGCTAGGTGTAGAGACACTTCCTAGGGCGTACTTACTCAAGTAACAAAGGCCACAGAACCAAACTATTCAATGTATTTATTTATATATTTTTTTCTTTTTCTTGATTTTTTTTTTCATCATCTCATTTTTTTTTTTGTATAATTTTTTCTTACATATATGTCCCATATATTCTCCCAGACTCAAGCTTTTATGTCATTCCAACCTTTACTGCCAGTTCACTAATTTTCTTAATTTTAACTAAAATTTTCCCTCAGAAACAAATTATGAAACCCTTGAACCAAGTGGATTAAAATAGTTAAAATTTAAGTGCTAATCGGTTACATAAGTTTTAGACATGCTTAGATTATGTAAAGCCCCCAAATTCGAATACTTGAAACCAGAATTCAGTGATTCACGATACCATTTCTATGAGCGGAATACTACTAATAATAATATAAATATTAAACTTAATTTACATAACTATCAAAGTCTAGCTCCCAAATACGTAACCTTTAATCATTCCTTATAATACATGATAATAAATATATAACATTTTCTTAATAATATTAAACTATTACATAAGATATCATTGAAATCATTCAACAACCTTTCCCTTTCCCTTGTTTCTAGCAGAGCCTTTAGATTGTTCACACTTAGCTGAAAACATTTGAATTAAGCAAGGATGAGCATTTGAGTGCCCAACAAGTAATAACAATTATATATATAAGCTGAAAGAATTTAAATATTTTCTTTATACTACTCTTCTACAACAAATCAATAGTTGTGAAGTAATCTGAACCGATAATAATATCATAACAACCCTCTTTCAATTTTTAAAACTACGTACTGTCAATAAATAGGGTTAAGGGGACATACTATGAACATTATTTTCATTTTCGAAAAGGTTAAATAGAACTTCATCTTTAAACCGTCATAACTTACAGGCACGGGGGTGATCAGCCTGTTGTACCCTGTATTGATCAATACTACATAACAAGAACGATATTATCGTTCACTCTGGCTGCCTTGGGCATATAAAAATTTTCCAATGAATGAGATGTTCATACCTGTTGGGGTTCCAAACCAAAGCAATTCGGTTGGATAATGGTAGGTTTTATCTTGTTCAACAATAATCTATAATTCAACATATATATATATATACTGGTAATTGGCAAAGGTGTGCCAACATGTGATTAAATGCAATGATTATCCAAGTGGGGAATCTTGTATAACCATTTATAGAAATTAACGAACAGAATATATATCTGAATTACTATATACTAACATGTTGATAATCAATGAGCGTATATAATATAAGGTTAATAATTTGTACAATAATAATATAATTTTGAAACATTCTTACTCATGTCCATTGCATAAAAGAAATGCAAAGGTAGGATACTTGCCTGATGCGCTGCTTACAATACGCAACTTAGTTTTATCTTTTATGTAATCACCTATCATTAATCAGGTCATTCGTTCGATTAGAATAATATACTATAACACATAGTACTGCATTTCGCAGTCAGCACATAACCTAATCACATGGTCACACATCTTTAACAGTTATTGCATCACAAACAAACATTAATACAGTCAAAATATCTAAGTCCAGAACAATTTTTAAACTATGTCGGTGTACCAACAGTTTTATCGGGTAATTATCGAGTCTAAGACTCTATTCTGTAACTCAATATTTGTAAATATCAGTCATATTATTTTTAAATGACTTACAATAATTTTTAAACAATTATTATAATTTAACATAAATTTTCAAACACCAGAATCATTATCAAATGATTTAAATATCAAACAATTCTATTATCATTAATATTAAACTATTAATAAAACCATTGCTAAAATATTAAAGTTATTTATAATAACTTAGAATATTTTTAAAGTATTAATATTACCCTTAAATGACTTTTAAAACATTTAAGATCATTTATAAATAATTACCATTAATATTTAAATATTAATGTACTATCCATCCAAATATTAAAAGTCATTGAGTATAACTTAAAATATTTTTAATTCATTTATATCCTTTTTAAATGATTTTTAAATCAATAAAACCATTTCTAAACTATTTATTTAATATAATTATTAAATAAATTTAATATCATTAATGTTAAATAAATATCATTAATATTAGGTTATTAATGAGGTTATCCTTTAAATATAAAGAGTTATATTTTATAACTTAAAATATCTTTAAACACTTTATTTTCATTTAAAATAATTTTTATAATATTAAAATCATTTTTAAACTAAATTATTTAATATAATTATGAAATAAATTTAATATCATTAATAATTAATTAATGAAATCCACCTTTAAATATTGAAAGTTATATTTTATAACTTAAAATATTTTTAAATACCATATTATTATTTAAAATGATTTTTAATATAATAAAATCATTTTTAATCTATTTATTTACTTCATTTATTAAATAACTAAATTATCAATAATATTAATTAATTAATAAATTTCATCACAAAATATTAAAAGTCATTTAAAATAACTTAAAATATTTTCTTATTCCATAATATAATTTTAAATAATTTTTCAAGTATTAAAATCATTTTTAAATAATTTATTTAATATAATTATTAAATAAATTAAATACCTTTAATATTCCAAAAATATTAAATATTTGTGAAATATATCCAAAATAATTAAAATATAATTTTGGACTTTAAAATAATTTTTTAGTAATTTAATATGTATTTTTAATAATTAAAAACTAATTTTCTATAATTATTTAATGAAAATATAATTTTTATAAATAAACTGTCGCTAAAGACCACCTATAGCGACAGAACCGTCGCTGTAGGTGTTCTTCGTGTTCTTCATGTAAACCCAGATCTTCAAGCCAGTTACCGAGTGGGTGGGTTTGACCAAGTGTAAATCAGTGTGTGTTGTGTTTTTGAGCATGTTGTTGATCCGATAGTGTAGTACTAATTCAAGACTACAAGACACAACAATAAACAGGTTCATACATCTCATAACAAAGAAGATCTGAGACCCTAAGGTGGCTGTTAGAGCTGTTCTTCATTTCTGGGTTTACCCAGAAATGAAGAACAGTTCGACTGCCCTACTTTGGGCTTCCATTACGAACTGATCGTGTAAAAGTTTTGTGATCTAACAACTTCAGTGTTTAGCCAACATGTAACTAAGTAGATCTATCACAAAACATTACCAAAACATTAAAACCAACACGAGATCTATTCAGGGTCAAACTATGTCAGAACACATGGCCAAAGGTTTTCTGGGTTGCCCAGAAAATCGGATCCGTGATCAAGCTACCCACTTTGACCATCGATTAAATCAAATCAGTATGTTATTTATGTGATCTATAAGCCTTAATCTGTAGTACATATACAAGGTTATAATTTCATTACAACAACAACAGAACTTGCAAAACCTGACAGATCTAGCCACACAAACATGTTGTCAGACCGATCTGGGCTGCCCAGATTTCTTTCGGTCAATGCCGGTCAACAGTATTTGACCGTTAATAACTTCCATTCTAGACATCAAATGACTCTTATTCTTATTGCATATTAAAGACCACATTACAAGCTACACATAACAAGTTAAAAACAACAAAAACCATAATCGAACAAGGATCTGTGGCCACTGACATTCGTTGTCAGACCACAGAACCAAGTTTTTTTAGATTTTGTAGATCTTCAAATCCGAGCTTCTAAATGTTATGGATCTAACATTTAGCAACCCAGATCATAATTAAACACTATAACCAACATATTCTAACACTCAAACATAACTATTAAACATAGGATTTATGGACAGAAATCAAGCTAGGGTTTTGTACATTTTCTTTGATCTATCTTGATTCTAGCTTCTGATTTGTTTATGGTAATGGTGGGGCTTTGTTTGGGACTGGTCTTAGCAATGAATTTCATGGGTTATGAGTTGAGAGTGATTGGTTGAGGGTGTATGCACAAAATGAGCTAGCAAGGGATTTTCTCTCTCTCTCTCAATCTATTTATAGAGGTCTAGCAATTGTGTGACTTACTATTATCCCCCATATTCTTGTCGTCCATTAGACAAAACTCCTTATCTCGATCTTAAGTATGCTTAGTGAGATTTCCACCACCGAGATGTTGACAACATTGTACTTTTTGTAAGAAAGTAAGATCATTAGCTATTTAAGGAAACTTGATTAGCCTAATTTGTTGCCTTAAAAGGACTATAGTGGCCATCTATGTATATACTCTCTAATTCTTTATTTAGCTATTATTTTAATGCATAAATTAGATAAATCAAAGGTCTAAAATACCCTTGGTTATGTGGGCTAAGCTTGAGCTTGAATTGATTTCTTTTTGGGCTTCTCCCATAATTGTTTTGGGCCATATAATAATCATAGCCTAACAATTTTAATATATGTTACCCAAGTTGTTTATTTAGGGTTTAAAATAAATATAATTAGTTTGCAAAATTTATAATTAGGGGTTTCTTAATTTGATTAGGGTTCTAATCATACATGGACATTAGGGTTATTATATAATAATTATAATTATCCTTGCTAATTTAGCAATTAGGGTTTATAATTTTGGTAATTAGGTTTTCAAGAAATTAATAAATCTAAATGTTAATTAGGGTTAATCATAAATCATATAACACATTTATATAACAGACTTAAACTCACAACTGAGTTTCAAATTAGGGTTTTCCACAGTAAACTAGGGTTGACATAATACACTATATTAAAATAAAATAATAATAATAAAAAAATTTTATATGCAAAATTTCTAATTTATTTGTATAGAAAATATTGGGTTGTTACAGGTTATCATCATTATTAAAATTAGAACTCATCATCAATTATCAACACTGTTCAAGTTACATGCAAAATCAATCTTATCATAGGCCGAGCTAAGACTTCACCAACCGATCACACAGATTCATGCAAAAAATGTAATTATACTACATGAACACATACTAATGCAACACATATATGAATATGCAATTAACTACCATATATGATATGCAACCTAAAAAAACATACAATGCTAACACGTAAAAATAACGAACTACAATGCAAATAACTAACTATATGCAATACGACACTAAAATGCCCCCAAACTTAAACTAGACATTGTCCTCAATGGCTGAAATAGGAAAAAGTAAAGCAAAGGACTTCCCTGAAGATATAGAAATCTTCCACTTTGTCCACTAAGTTTGGAGAATAGGTTAGGCACATGGAACAAATTAGGCACCACACTTGAATTTGACTTGAATAACCTATAAACCAACAATAGAAGCAATTTTATTAAATTCCTAATAAATGAAAATTTATTAACTACTAAAAATAAAAATAAAATTAAAAATAAAAATTTAAAATTGGGTTTCCTCCCAATAAGCGCTTGTTTTAGAGTCGTCAGCTTGACTTCGTCTGGTCAATGCTATCTAATTCCTCTAAAAAAGTTGAGGAATTCTCCATCCATCAGAAGCAATGTCTCTTTTATGAGGTTTCCATTAGTAAGGGCCATTAAATCTAAGTCACCTAGCATGATCTTTTTAGATAGGATCCCCATTAAGTACAATATACCACTAGGTGCTTTCCCCATTATGTTTGTGATCAAATTATGGCACTGGAAGCTTGTCAAACACAACAGAGTCTTCTTCTATCTCCCCTTTCTCATCCCACTATGGCTCTAAAGTTGTGCTAGCTCTCATATAACATATAGCCTTACCTATGACATGACTACCAATTGGACACTAGTCTTGAAAAACTACCCGGATCCTTGAACTTTGGTGGAGAAGGTACATAGGACACTATCAAAATCGGCTGTTCTTCGTTGGTACTCAAAGTTAGATCTTTGCCGATCTCCTTTTCTTGGTCCTCAAGTGTCTCCTCTCTTTCAACATCTATATCATTTGGCACATCCGGTTGCAGATTTGGTACGGGCTCGCCATTAGTCTCGAAATCCATATCATAGGGCCAAGTGTATTGAGGACAAATGTTCGGGGCATTAAGTAGTTGTTCCATCTGGTTCGCAAAATTTTGACTCGATATCTCTTAATTAATCCTCCTCACCTCACTTGAACCTACTAACTTGGACATAATTTCCTCCAAATTGGAATGTTCTTCTTGTTGTAGTGGAGGTTGACACGAGAACTCCGGTGAGTATGTTGGATTTGGAAAATAAAATTGATCTTGATACGTATGGCTCCATGAAAAACTCGGGTGATACCCCCAATCCTGATAATAGTTATTGGGATAGACATAATTATTGGGGTAATCACCGACTATATGGTACCAGCTCGAAACTGGTGGTGCATTGATAACTCGGATGATTTCTAGCACAATAATCACAAGTAACCGCCACACTTTGATGACGTTGTGCTGCAAAAGTGTCCAACCTCCTCGAAAGTGTTTCAAGCTGTGCTGACAATGCAGAAAGTGTCAGTGAGTCCATCAATCTTTGCTCCCCTTGGTTGAGTCATTCTTGTACATGACCATTGATAATTAAATTCCGCCATGGTACCTGAAAAGAAAGAAAAAAAATAGAAAGAAAATTAAATAAAATTAAAAAAATGTTTAAATTAAAACTAATTTGATTAAAATCAATATTGGCAAAATTATTAAACTAATTCCCCTACAACGGTGCCAAAAACTTGTTGGATAATTTCTAGATACACTCACACGCAAGTATATGTGATCAATAAGTAATATAATAGTAAGTAGAGTATCGTTCCCACAAAGAATTAGTTAACAAGAATTACCAAGTACTAACCTATAACCAATTTAATCTTATTTAAAAAATGACTTAATATTTTAATTTAAAATAATTAATTAAGCTATTACTAATTATCCCTAGAGTGAAACAAGATAATGAAGACTTGAGATTATAATTTCACTTATTGTTTCATTTAAGTCAACACACTTCCTGTTAAGCCAAATTACTAATACTGAATTATTAATTAAGAACACGAAAGTAAAATATGGCCATCTCTCAATGCACTATATTCATATCAAATCAAATCCACAGATGATAGATGTAAGACCCAAACTTTTATGAATAAAGATTAAATTTTCTCGAAATATATTTTTGAATATTATGGTGTGGATATGATATAATGTTATAGTTGTGGGTAATATTTATAAATTTTGCAAAGTAAGCAAGTTATTATAAAATATTCGATTGGTTGGGGAATATTAGTTTTAATAGGGAATATTCGTACGACGGCACAATCATTGGTGGAACCCACAATGGAAGTATTGTCGTAGTTAGAAAATGACAAAATTATCTTTTTATAAAAATAATGGCGAAAGTTTTACCAGTTAAACTGTTAAACTACCCTGTAGTAAAAGTACAGTAATACGCATGGTTGCATAGTAGCACACGGTATTGATTATTGATGATTACGTGAGAAGTCACTCAGTTATACTCAATTATTGCTACAGTAATTGCTGCATCATATCTCTCATATTATTGATTCAATTATTGTCATAGTATCATCTGCATAATATTTTATATTATTAAATTAATAATTGAGATGACAAAGTTATTCATATTATTATTTGCAATATTGACAATGTCTAGAAGTTCTATCAAGGAGAGGTTTGGTCACCTAATTGCGCGCCAATAAGGAGAAATCCTTATCAGAAAGCCCCTCTTTCCTAGGAACGATCTGGTTGTTAAATATTGTGAGTTATAATATTAATGATGAATAAGTTCGTGTTGATTAAAGATAAAATTGATAGTTCCATTGTGTTGAGATTATTAGTGTTAGTGGAAATCGACATTTATTTCGATAATAATTGATGTCTGGAAGTTATATTGACCAATTGGGTAATTAATCGGATAAATGAACAATTAATTGCTATTAATTCACATGCTTATAACTATGTGTTCACATGTATGTACTATTGATTCACATGCATGTACTATTAGGGGAGGTGGTGCAAGATTTATAACACTTGCATGACTAAATTAAAAATAGAGGTATAGATGAAGGTACTATACGATAACTATTTTTTCACATGTATAGAACTATTGATTCACATGATGTACTATTAGGGGAGGTGGTACAAGTTTGATAATACTTACAGGACTAAATTAAAAATGAAAGAAAAGGTGAAGGTATTATACTGTAATATTTCGAGGCCCAAAACGTGCAATTATTGAAACTATATTTTCCTATAAATAGAATCTCATTCTTCTTTCATTTTCACCAATTCACTAAGACTCACAAGAGCAATTATAGAGAGAGAAGCTATAGAGAGAAAGAAGAAGAGAAGTCTGCTACATCACTATTCCAGTATCCAATCTTCTTCTAAGGTAAGGGATATTATTTTTGTTCAGTATTCATAAGGAATAATATTTTTCTTCCATACACTGTAGTATGTGAGTAATATTATTTTGTCTCGTATTCCTGATTATAATCTTATCTTGTTAAAGTATCGCTTCTATACTCCATGAAATTAGTATAATATCCTTGACATTTACGCTTCATCTAGTATCGTTTCACAAGGATATTTTTTGCACATTCTTGTTAAATTTTAAGCTTTTCATGCCAGAGTACTGTCCATGAGTACTATTCATTTATACGGTACAATTCACAAAAGTACTATTCACGAGTACTATTCAAAAAGTACTATTTATAAAATACTATTCATGAAGTACTATTCACGAGTACTATTCACAAAGTACTATTCACATGGTACTATTCTCGAATTACTATTCACAGGGGTACTATTCACTCCAAAGTACTATTCATGGCAAAAATTGATTTCTTTTCGGTCCAAATTATTTTTGATACAATATCATTCTTGAATTTTACTCCACAAAGTAGTATCATGTTGGCAATTTGAACATTATTGAATTCTGGATAAATTAAATTATAAATCTTTAAAAAGTTTACCCTTTGTTTCTTTTAATTGAATTCTTATATCATTGTCATCATCCTCATGCTTATTTTGTGATCAAAGTCATCTTTGGCTTATGTGCATAGATGAACTGTTGATTGATATGATTATGATCAGGGATCATTAGGTATAATCATGACCCTTATTGTTACAAATGATGTGGTAAATGTCCTCATTGGCCTGTAGTTCATTAATGGACAGTTGTTGGTATGATTATGACCAGGGATTATTCGGTATAGTCATGACCATTGATGATTACATGAATATCCTTGGCCGTGGTGCAGGGATGATTCGATGATGTGGTTTATTTATTAAGCTGAGTCTCAGCGATAAATTTGATGAAAAACTTTTTAATCATAGAAGATAGTAGATATCATGCTCTACTTGACTCTTCCAATGGATTGCTTATTCCGATGCAGTTAAACTTGTTGTCTATTATATTCTATCAGTTTAACATTGTTGAAGGCTAATGATAACTTATTTTGCATTATCTTAGTCATAATATTTCTTACTGGGCTAGTTGAGCTCACCCTTTTGCTTTCATTGTTCTCTTCAGGAAATGAGAACGTAGCCAGGGACTAGTCGAGGAAAAGTAGTGACGGTTCCAGATGGTTGCATTAGTAGTCTTCACTATTCTGTGAAATAGTGTGATAATAAATGAGGACTTATTTTGAGTTTGAATACTGTCTAGAAGACAATATTTGTATTAAAACTCACAGCTTATGTTGTATATTTAAGTTTGTATTTGTATTCTGTACCATGTTTTGACGACCCAAGATGGGTGATGTATACCTATTTTGGGGGCATCACAATAGAATCAAATTGAACACCCTAATTAACTAATCCACTATATCTCTATATGAATTACAATTAAAAAGAGTTTAAGTGCAAGTTATTATTAGATTACATGCAATGCTTCGGCATATCTCTATCCTAGGAATAAATCATGAATTCCAATACCATGTAGAACATATAAATATTGCTATTACGACCAGATCTAAACCTATAATCCGTCTCTCAAGTTCATATAAATTATCACAGTAATTGTTAGCTAGGCAATTAAGTAATTAAGGGCAAATCATAATAGACAATCCAAATACAACTAATAAGACTAACAAGGAAGTATATTAAAGTAAATTACACAATAAGATCCATAGTAATCTCAAAACAGAGTTTAATTCATAACTGAACTAGAATCCATCATCCACAATTAATTAAGCATTAAAAGATACAAAAATAAATAAGAAGAGAATTTAAAGTTGAGATAAACAAATCTGCATTCTCTTGCTTCCAATCTGAACTCCCAATGATGATCAATAGCTTCAATCTTCAGTTCTAGTTAATCTAGGGTTCCTAATCTAAGAGAAGAATTAGAGATGAAGATAACAGAAGTTTATCCCAAGAGGGATTTAATTGAGTCCTCAAACTAGCCTCCAAAATCCAAGTTATAATTAAGTATTTATAGTTCTAATGGAAACCCTAGCAAGTTAATCTTAGGCAACTAACAATCCTATTCTAGCTCAAATTGGACAACATAACACCCAAATCAGCTCTCTCCCCGCCGATCGGCGCACCCAATGTTGGTCGTAATTATGATCAATATATGCGTGCAAGTATACACGGTCAACAAGTAATAAAGAGTAAGTAGAGAATAGTTCCCACGAGGAATTACTAATAAAGCTTACCAAGCACTAACCCATAACCAACTCAATCTTATTTAAATGATTGATTTGATATTTTATATTTAAACTATGCAATTAACTAATACTAACTACCCCTAGAATGAGACTAGATAATGAAGACTTGAGATTACAATTTCACCTATTGAATAATTTAAATCGACACACTTCCTGTTATGTGAAATTAATTATACCAGATTGTTAGTCGAGAACATGAAAGTAAAATATAGCCATATCTCAATGTACCATACCCATATTATACTAAATTCATAGATGATAGAATGAATGTAAACACCCTAAATAACTAACCCACTATATCTCTATGTGAATTACAATTAAAGAGGGTTGAAGCTCAAGTTCTCAATTGACTGCATGCGGTGCATAGGTATATCTTTATCCTAGGCACGAATCATGAATTCCATCGCTATATAGAAGTCACAAACACATGCTACTATGATCAGATCTAAATCCATAATCCGTCTCTCAATTTCATATGGTTTATCACAGTAACTGATAGCTAGGCAATTAAGCAATTCAACACAAATCATAATAGACAATCCAATAACAATTAATAAGACTAACAAGGATGTATATTAAAGTAAAATACACAACAAGATCCATAGTAATCTCAAAATAGAGTTTAATTCATGATTGAACTAGAATACATGATTCACAATTGATTATACATTTAAACATACAAATAGAAGTAAAGAGAATTAGGGATTAAGAATAGAAAATCTGAGTTTCTTCACTTGTTTCACTTTTGAAATTTCAAGGATCTTTAATTGCTTCAATCCCCAAATCTTAACTAATCTAGGGTTCTAATCTAATCTAATAAGGAAATTAAAGAAAAAAAAAGAGCATATGTAATCTAAAATGATACCCAAGGGTGGAATGCTCTTTACATACTGATATGTCTTCTATATATAAGCTCTAATTGATCGGTTGACCAAGTTTTGCTCCAATTGCACTATTTAATGAAACAGTCAACTCTGGTCAACTCCTGAAGTGGCGCGGCTGTGCTGAAAATAGCCTGGAGTTGGGCACGGCCGTGCTCAAGTAGCAGATAGAATTTTCTTTCACTAGGGAATGGCGCGATTGCTCTTTAAATGTACTAGAAATTGGAGCGCTCGGGCCATAGATTTTCTACTACAGTGTCCTCCGGTAAAACAGCCACAACGTTTGATCCAGGGGGAGTTGTGAGGACTGCCACCAATCAAATCGAAGATCTCGACGAGTTCTACAACTTTCATTCTTTGAGAATTTAGAAAAGATGGACGGATAAAGGTCGAAATTGGGTTGGAAGTGACTGCAGTGCAAAAGGGCCATCCAAAACATTGAAGTTCAACGTCCGTTGGTACAAATGTTATAACTCTTGCATCCGAATTCCGATTGGGATGATTTAAGATGTTCGGGAAAGATAAGAAGAAGCTCTAAAATATAATCCAAGTTTCAAGCCAAGAACATGAAATGGATATGAAAACCCAAGCGATGTCCGTATTACTTTTCCTTACTTTTTCATTCCAATAGTCGCTCACACAGTTCCCAAGCATAAGATCTACAAAATAAAAACAAAATACATGAAAAGTAACTACGAAACATAGGTTCAAGCAACTAATTGAAGTAATAGATACCGGATAAGTAGGTATAAATCTACTTATCAAATACCCCCAAATTTAAATCGTTACTTGTCCCCAAGCAACACAACATAATCCAATGCAATAAACTAAACAAAATGCCATCTAATCTAACATGCTAACGAATCCAAATATCAACCAGATTGAAATTCCCAAGAACAAGGCTATAATGCATATTTTTTTGCAAATCAAAACTTGTCATCACTGATGTAGTGTGTGTGTGCTTAGCAACCATTAAATTTGCTACAGAATAAATACTTCACATAATATGATTCTTAGAGGAAAATATAGTTTCAAATCAAGAAAAGTAGTAAACAAATTAAGTTTTAACAAGACTATGCAACAACTAAGCTAAGAGTCAACAAGGGGTTTATTCTGCTTTTATTCACTCACGAGGGCGATATTCAAACTTTCTCGCTTTATTATTATTTTTTTATTCCCATGGCTGTGCAATGTCTCATTCCCTTAGACTTTTCAATGCTACCTTAGGGAGCTTTCAACCAACGACTCTTATACCGTTCAAGCTTTAGGGCGCTAGGTGTAGAGACATCCCCTCGGGCGTACTTACTCAAGTAGCAAAGGCCACAAAATAAGACTAGCCATGATGTTTATTTAAAAAATCTTCTTTTATTCTCTTTTTTTTTCTTTAAACATGCATACCCAATGAATTCCCCCAAACTTAAGCTTTTGCACAATGCTAGTCATTACTAACTGTTTACTAAATCTCTTTCATTAAAACATACATTTCCCACTAGAAGATAATTATGTGACTATTCACACTGTGTAAATCATAATGGTTACTCTAAATTGCAATCCGATTACATCAGATTCAAACAGATAAATATTTACATCATGCTATGATAATAAAACCAGGACTAAGTCATCAAAACTATTTAAAAATCATGTAATTCCAATCTCATCATAGGCCAAAAGAATTTCAAACCAACTGAAAACTTGGGTTCATGCAATATAACCTATCTATACTAAATGCAACAATTTAAAATAATTTTTTTAAGATAAGCTAAATAACATGCTAACATTTGCAATAAACACTAAACTAAAACAATAATACTAACTATATGCAATCAACATAATAATACTAAATATGAAATCCTAAACAATAAGAATAATCCCCCAAACTTAAAATGAACAATGCCCTCATTGTAATTAAAAGTGAAAGAATAATCCCCCTAAGTGGCAATGTCATCTCCGTTTATCTCCTCAAGATCCGATGGTATATCAAGCGATGGATAAGTTTGAGATAATCTAAAGTTGGAAACTGAGTGTGGACTTCTAACTGTCCGAATACTTGAGATAGAAATTCTAAAAATTGAGCAGTGTTTATTCTCTATGACTGAGAGATGGTGTGGCCGCGCTGTGTTTGGCTTGTAGTTAGGCGCGACCGCGCTACCCTGTACCTTGGCAGCTTCAGTTTTTGAACTTCTATTTGATCTTGAATGCTTATAGCAATTGGATTAAACCTGAGAGGAGAAATAATTAAACTATTATTAATACTTACAAATATCAAACATCTACTAAATATGGAAAGAATGAAGAATTAAACATAGAAGAAGAAGTAATTGGAAATGTAAATAAGAATTAAATAAGGAGGGAGAAATATTGGATGGGGAGCCTCCCATCGAGCGCTTAGTTTATAGTCGTTCACCCGTACTTCTTTTTTTTCAATACTATCCAATTCCTCTTCGATAATTTAGAAACCCTCCATCCATCAGGAGCATTGTAGCTTTTGGTAGGTTCCCAACAGTGATAGCTATTAAATTAAAGTCACCTAGTTTGCTCTGTTTAGATAAGTGCCCAATTGAGAATGTTGAATAACTAGGTGCTTTTTCTTCCTTTGTGTCTGTGATAAGATTGGGGCATTGGGGCATGTCAAGCACAACGAGCACTTCTTCTATCTTCTCTTCCTCGGCCCACTATGGCTTCAAAGTTATACTAGCTCTCATGTCATAAAGAGCTTTGCCGAGGACGTGACTCCCTAACGGGCAAGGTTTTGCAAAACAAATGGGATTCTTGAACCTTAGTGGAAAAAGAACTTGTGACACTAATAGATTAGGGTCATCATCATTAGAACTTAAAGATAGATATTTGATGGCCTCATATTCCTTTTCCCCACTTGTCTCCCCCTTTTTAAACTTTTGTGGTTCATCCAGTTGCAGATTTAACTCGGGCTCTCCATCAGTCTCAGAATCCATGTCATAACACCAGTTATTGTTCAAGGCTTTGAACATTTGATCTATCTGATTCTGAATATTTTGAATTGACATCTCTTGCTCAATCATCTTCTCATCAGTTGACACTATAAACTTGAACCACAAATCCTCCAGTCTTGAATTATCTATTTCAATTTTAGAATCCATGTATTGAAGATCATTCATTGAGGGATTAATGAGTTATTCCATCTGTTTATTAAGATTTTGGCTTGATAACTCCTGACATATTATCATCTCTTCGTGGTCTGCTATGATCTTTGACATGAATTCCTTCAACTTTGAATTTTCTTCTTGTTGCATTGGAGGTGGATATGAGAATTCTGGCGTGTATGTTAGATTTGGAGCGTAGTATTGGTCTTCATAATTATAGCTCCATGAAGAATTTGGGTGATACCCCCAACTTTGATGATAATTGGGATAAATATAGTTGTTGAGGTGATCACCCCCATACTGTATTGGTCCAAATCTGATGGTGCATTGATGACTCGGATGATTGCCAGCACAATAATTACAAACTACTGCGATTTTTCGAATGCGTTGGTCTACAAGAACATCCAACCTCTTCAAAAGTGTTTCAGTTTGTGCTTACAATACAAAAAATGCATTGAGTCCATCAATTCCTGTGTCCTTTGGTTGATTCATATTCGTGTATGGCCATTGATAAGCAAAGTCATCCATGGTACCTGAAAAGAGAGAAATATAAGAAGAGAATTAAAATAAAATAAAATAAAATGTTTAAATAAGACTAATTTGATTGAAATTAATGTTGGAAAAAATTATTAAACTAATTCCCCGGCAACGACGCCAAAAACTTATTGGTCATAATTCTGATCAATATATGCGTGTAAGTATACACGGTCAACAAGTAATAAAGAGTAAGTAGAGTATCATTCTCACGAGGAATTACAAATAAAGCTTACCAAGCACTAACCAATAACCAACTCAATCTTATTTAAACGATTGATTTGATATTTAAACTATGCAATTAACTAATACTAACTACCCCTAGAATGAGACTAGATAATGAAGACTTGAGATTACAATTTCACCTATTTAATAATTTAAATAGATACACTTCCTGTTAAGTCAAATTAATTATACCTGGATTATTAGTCGAGAACATGAAAGTAAAATATAGGCATATCTCAATGTACCATACCCATATCATACTAAATTCACAAATGATAGAATGAATGTGAATACCCAAATTAACTAACCCACTATATCTCTATGTGAATTACAATTAAAGAGGCTTGAAGCTCAAGTTCTCAATTGACTACATGCGGTGCATAGGTATATCTCTATCCTAGGCACGAAACATGAATTCCATCGTCATATAGAAGTCCCAAACACACGCTACTATGATCAGATCTAAATCCATAATCCATTTCTCAATTGCATATGGATTATCACGATAAATGATAGCTAGGCGATTAAGCAATTCAACACAAATCATAATAGATAATCTAATAACAATTAATAAGACTAACAAGGAAGTATATTAAAGTAAACTACAAAATAAGATCCATAGTAATCTCAAAATAGAGTTTAATTCATGATTGAACTAGAATCCATGATTCACAATTGATTATATATTGAAAGATAAAAATAGAAGTAAAGAGAATTAGGGATTAAGAATAAAAATATGAGTTTCTTCACTTGTTTCACTTTTGAAGTTTAAAGGATCTTCAATTGCTTCAATCCCCAAATCTTAGCTAATCTAGGTATCTAATATAATCTAATATAATAAGGAAATTAAAGAAAAGAAAAGATCATATGTAATCTCAAATGATACCCAAGGGTAGAATGCTCTTTACATACTGATATGTCTTCTATATATAAGCCTTAATTGATCCCTTGCCCAAGTTACTCTCCAATTGCACTATTTAATAAAAAAAGTCAACTCTGGTCAACTCCTAAAGTGGCGCGGTTGTGCTAAAAATAGCTTGGAGTTGGGCGCGGCCGCGCTCAAGTAGCAGATAGAATTTTCTTTCACTAGGGAATGGCACGGCTGCGCTTTAAATGTACTAGAAATTGGCACGCCCGCGCCATAGATTTTCTACTGCAGTGTTCTCTGGTAAAATAGCCATAAAGTTTGATCTAGGAGGAGTTACGGGGACTGCCACCAATCCAATCGAAGATCTCGACGAGTTCTACAACTTTCATTCTTTGAGAATTTAGAAATAATGGACGGATGAAAGTCGAAATTTGGTTGGAAGTGACTGCAGTGCAAAAGGGCCATCCAAAACATTGAAGTTCAACGTCCATTGGTATAAAGGTCATAACTCTTGCATCCGAACTCCTATTGGGATGATTCAAGATGTTCCGGAAAGATAAGAAGAAGCTCTAAAATATAATCCAAGTTTCAAGCCAAGAACATGAAATGAATATGAAAACCCAAGTGATGTCCGGATTGCTTTTCCTTGCTTTTTTATACCAATAGTCGCTCACAGCGTTCTCAAGCATAAGATCTACAAAATGAACACAAAATGCATGAAAAGTAACTACAAAACATAGGTTCAAGCAACTAATTAAAGTAATAGATACCGGATAAGTAGGTATAAAACCTACTTACCACCGAACTTTTCTCCTAGGCCAATTTGGACACGCCCCGTGCTACAGTACCAGAAAATCTGATGGCCCGACGTGCCCCGCGCCGCTCTAAGTTCATTTCTGGCTCGCCCCGTGCTGGTCAGTTTTCTTTTACAATCTCCTCTGGTAAAAAAGGCATAACTTTTTATCCGCTAGGAGTTACGAGGCCTGCCACCTATCAAATTGAAGATATCGACGAGATCTACAACTTTCATTCTTTGATAATTGAGAGAAACAGAATGGATCAAGGCTAAAATCGGTCTTGAATTGACTTTTATGTAAATTACAAGCATAATAACTTTGAGCTTTTATCTTTGTTGATAAAAAGGCCATAACTCTCGCATTCGAACTTCAATTAGCACACTTCAAGATGTTCCAGAAAGCTAAGAAGAAGATCTACAATATAATCCAAGTTCCAAGCAAAGAACATGCATCCAACTTGGTGTTAAAAGCCCTGCAATCTTCCCTTCTTGCATTTGCTTGCATATTTTAGTCCAAAAGATGTCCAAATTACTTTTCCTTTCTTCCTCATGCCAATGTCGTGTTGTAGCCTACAAAATAACATAAAATGTATATAATGCACACATAACACTTAAAAACCAACCAAAAGATTAAGTTTAATGCACTTGATTCATGGGTATAAACCCCACTCATCACTTACGTATCAACATATGGACCGTATGGATGTAGTATATTTCACTTAAATAGTTAGTCAAGACATGTATTTTGACAATGCATTATAAAAACTATTTAAATTGCTATTTGATTGTTGGGTTTTGATTCTGTACCCTCGTAGGGTGGATAGTCCATTTTATAGAGGAAACTCATGCGAAATTTTTTTATGAGTTAAATGACAGAATCCTATATGCATGCTTAGTTATGCTAGGATATTTATGTCAAAATAATGTATGCATCTATTAAGACACGTATAGGACATGAATGATGCTATAACCCAAATTAAATTCCTAGGAGTCTATTTTCTCTAAGTTATCGCAAATGCATATTAAAATAAAATATGATAGAGTCATACCTTTTCTTATTTTGAAATCGATGGACTCGTTGTGTAGACATGGACTCGAATATACTTAGTAGCTCTTCTTCCCATAAGGCTTCATCCGGAGTCTGCCTTTGGAGGCCTGCCTTGAATACTCCCATTCGAGGATTACCCAACAGATTCGTCGCTTGACAGAGTTGGTTCATCATCCACTCAACGAGGATCGATCTCATTTAGATGAGGAGGGTGATATTCCTGAGCCTGAGGTTCCTCTTCGATCCACTACTGTTCCTAGATTCCTTTCGGGTATCCAGGTATCTACTTCCCACTTGTTGGGTACCGACTTGAGCTGTCATCCATCTGTTCACTTGCATACGAATGAGGTACTAGAGTTTTAATATTGATTTTCTTTAATCCTCCATTCTTGCCAACAATTTGTTTTTAACCTTAATACTGTATAGGTTCCGAAGTTTACCCAGCCCAGGGGTAACTGGTTTAGTGTGTACTCCTTGTACTAGTTGCTTTATACTGACAATCGGGCACGAGTAGATTTATAGGGTTTTTAGGACTTCTTCACCATTGCCCCTTGTCACTACTCTTGGGGCTATCTCCGAGCTTTGTCCAAGAGGTGTTTCATCAGAGCCAGTCCCTTTATCTCTTAGACTGTGAGGTTATGATGACACCCATAGATTGGCGGTATATCACTGGTTTGCAATTTGTTAGGGACTGGGTGCCTTTAGAGGCTAATTTCACTTCCACTACTGTTCGCACCATTCTCGATTTTTCTCCTTAGGAGTGGGCCTTCAATACCTGTAGTATCCGGTTAGGCTCTTTGAGTGTGGATGTGGCTCGAGGCACTTTGCTTGAGCCTTTACCCGAGGATTTGGTAGAGAGGGATCGCATCTTGCGGCGTCTATTCCTGACCATCATGAGGGGTTTTTCATTGTGAACAACTCCTCCACAGTCCCTTTTAGCTTGGTAGGGGTTGTTCGGGACGTAGATCACATTAGAGACTATGACTAGGGTTCTTTTACATTTGCGATCTTCCTTCATGGGATGAGACTGCACTCCGAGGGAGTGACCAATGCTTGGATCTATTTCTACCCATTTCTTCTAGTGAGTCATCTTGACAGATTTATGATTGTCTAAATCTTGATTTTCCTTTTCATGACTAATGTCGGGTTATTAGGATTGACAGTTCTGGGCTTATGAGAGGCTCTCTTGCCTTCGACCTCTCACTTTTTTGGGCTTGGACACCTACCCTCGGAGTCTTTGATGGCATCAGATCACTTTGTCCAAGGTTCCGATTTCAGTGGATTTCACCCATGCCCACCTTCATCTAGAGATATTGTCGACATCTGGTGTAGTGTGGGTCCCCTGTACTGCTGATCACTTGGCTGAGGATTTTGAGGATGGTCTCCTGATGAGTTGGTTTTATACCTACGAATTGGACACCGTTAAAGCTTAATTCTTTGTTAACTTAAAGTATTTTTAGTGTCATTTTACTTATTTTTGTGTTTATGTTTGTGTTGTAGAAAGCAAATTCAGAAGGTTAAATAAAAATGAAAAAAAGGAGCTTAGTGCCATTTCTATAGTTTTGGGAGTATAAAGCCCGCCGGGGCGATGTAGGCACTCGAAATTTTGCATTCCTATTACTAACCTTTCAGGAGGGAAAAATCATCTTCCAGAGATAACCTTGGAAGTTAAATCAGCTCAATCCCTGAGACAACACCGGGATACTCAGTTTTCAATCTTGGAGATAACCCCGAGATACACATTTGCAATCCCGGAGACAACCTCAGGAGATTTAATTCTAACCTCGGAGATAAACCCGAGGGATACAATTCCAGTTCTGGAGATAACCCTAGAAAAGTAAGTTTTAACCCCCAGAGAAGTCAGTTCTAACCTCGGAGACAGCCTTGAGGCACTCAGTTCCAACCCCGGAGATAACCCCGGGAGGTCAAAAACACCTCAGAGACAACCCTGAGGACATCCAGCACCCACAACAACCCAATATCAGAGATAACCTGAGCAACGACTACTACATCTACACAGAACCAAAGATAACCCCGATGAGGGGAAAAATCATTATTTTGCCACCTCGATACTACATTCACGTCATCTCAACATCATTTCAACCCACATTTTATATAGAAGTGTCCCACAAGAACAATAGCTCAAATCCCAAGTGACTGCTACACAAGACAACACACCAGATAGAATTTGAAGACTTGAAGATCTGGTTATGGACCCTTCTTCCCGGCTTTGTACAACCTCTTATCCCATGTCATTGTGTAGCTCTCGACAACAACATTCAGGAAAGGTATAGCACGCCTCAATCGGATGTCTGGATTTAAAGTTATGAATGTTCGAGCAGACAGCGCATTGCATAAGTGCATGTACATCGAGACGACGGGACCCACATGGCCCGGGGCAACCTGGGCAGCAGCAGGTACACCCGTGGCTTCCGCAGGTAGACCCGCGGCCATCAGTTTTATAAATAGAGGCCTTAGGCTGACCATTTTAAGAAGTGAAAAAGCAAAAAAACTTTTCCCATTTCATTATGTACACACTTCTATAGTGCTCCAAATTGAGTGCTTTCTTTTTCTAAACATTTGTGAGCTCGTGTTTTATAACATACTGAAATTTGACCAGTGGAAATCGAGTTTTCATTCGTTAAAAGCTATTTGAAGTCTTCTTGGCATCCCACTGTAAGATATTTTAGATTTTTAAGCTGTTTCTTACTTCCATACATACATATCTACTAACGTTGAGAGTCGCTCCGTGTGGATATTCCTGGATCATCGATTCATGGCTTTTTTTTCTTATATATATATATATATATATATATATATATATATATATATATATATATATATATATATATATATATATAGAGTCCGGATCAGGTCCGGACTCCCGGATTTTAACAAAATTCGGACATTTTTTTTTTTGCTTTTTTCTTTTGAAACAACTAAAAAAAAAATTATGGTATTGGAATTTTTACATTATACAGTGTTTTGGGCGTGATTTGGATGCCTATAACAAAACATGTCTGTACAGTTTAGGTAGACTGTACATACATTGGTTGGTGTAGGTATTAAAAATACACCCAAAACACTGTATTATTGAAAAATTTCAGTTCCATAAATTTTTTTTTAGTTGTTCTACAAAAAAAAAAAAAAAATTTGGGTCCGGATTTTCTCCCGTCCGGGAGGTCCGGACCTGATCCATTTCATATATATATATATATATATATATATATATATATCTTTCCATCAAACTCTGTTTGATTGAACCTGGATATACATCCGGAGCGTTTACTGCTTTTGTATATATATACTTATTTCCATCAAACTGTATTTGATTGAGCCTGGATATACATCCAGAGCGTTTACTACTTTTGTATATATATATATATATATATACTTATTTCCATCAAACTCTGTTTGATTGAGCCTGGATATACATTCGGTGCGTTTACCGCTTATATATATATAAATACTTATATACACACAAATTTCAGTCAGGCCTGGAGATCACTTCGTGGTCATTTACCATTTATATATATATATATATATATATATATATATATATAAATATATATATCAGCCCGTGGGTTAGATTTGGCTAAATCTGGCTATTTCTCACTTTAACCGGTTCATGGTGACTAAACTGGAACCGTTGAAGCTGGAATGCATATATTTACTTAAATCTAATTCGTTTTCTAGCTTTTGCTGCGGGCTAGATTTGTCTCAATATGGCTATTTCTCACTTTAACCGGTTTATGGTGACTAAACTAGAACCGATGAAGCTGAAATAGTTTAGATTTATTAAAATCTAGTTCTTGTTTTAGCTTTTGTATATATTGCTTTACCATGTGAGCCTAGAAATCATGCGATCACATATTTAGTTCCTGAATCTAGATTCGCTTCCCGTGATGGACATTTTTAGCTGCCACCAGCTTTTAAATTATTCACGGTGTCTGAATTTCCTTAGATGGTTCTCATGCCCACAAGGAGTTCGGCACTGTTATATATCTTATTTTCTCGAATATGCTTCACATCTCGAAAATAATAAAAGCAATCCAGCCGAAAACATAATAAAATGGAAGTATCAAAGGCCTCAATTACTATTGAGCATAAGGGTTTGAAAAACTTGTTTTACAAAATATCACTGCCATATCTCATTAAAATTGAACTTTTTATACAAAAGATAAACCCTTTGTATATAGGTGCAAACGAGGCATAACACTACTTCCAAACAACTGCACATAGACTTACCCACACACACACATGTAGATAAAAGTTTAAATTGGAAAGTGGTGGTAACTGTGTTACCACGAAAGTCAGGGGGTGTCTAACACATTCCCTCCGCTTAATCAAGCCCCTGGACCTTAATGAATTTCGGTTTTACAGACCAGTTAAACAGTGTCACATCACTAGGTCTTTGTGCAAACCTTTTCTCGGTTGAGTTGGTGCAACCATTTAAAAATACCAACTGATGACTCTTATAGTCAAATTGTCATCATATACATGTCGGACCTTTTCAAACTTATTTTTTCAAACAAATCTCACCTAACATGAGAACACCAAAAGATAAGAACAAAAAGGGATAAATAAAAATCCCGAAGTCGACAGGTGGTGACATTACTGGGGACATCCAGTAAGAGGGCTTAAGCCGCTATTTTAAAACTTTTATCTACTTGTGTATGGATATTGCATTTACATTTGAATGAATGTGTACTAATGCTTTATTTACTGTACTTAGTGCTTCACACCATATCTTTTTGTGATATTAGTGCTTCGCACATGTCATCATTTCCATACAGTGAGACGCGATGTATGTGAATGTATGTTGTGTGGTCCCTCCACCAGGAGGTTATCCCATCAGTGTTTGATTGCTGGACTCGTCGGGAGACTAATTCCACGAAGCTTAGGGAAGGCACCACCCAGATTTGCTTCAGTTGAAAGATCGAATTAACTTCCCATCAAGTAAATTACAATGATCTGGGAACCTTCATGCTAAAAAGCCGCGAGAGTAACCTAAGATAGGTCAGCCTCTAATAAACCAAACGTGGAGGAAAGTTTCTTCATACCTTCCCATTTTAATTACCTGTAATTTCAATTACTTGTAATTTCATTTCCATGTCAATATCAATGTAATGGAAAATATAAAGGAATATGTGAACATGCATTCCCTTTTCATATCAAAACCTGTCATGCTCTCCTGTCATTAAAATAACTGACATCCATTTTGCAGGATAATACTCCTAAAAAATAGACACATTACATAGCATGTAACATTACCATGTTTCCCCAGACTAAACTATATAAGTCTTTTTATAGGGAAGTGATTTGTCCCATTACCCGTTCAAAGTCCAAAAAGGCATTAAGCCTACAGCCAAACATGGCTACATATGGACAGCCAAATCCTACTACTGTCTCTCGTGAGGAGATCGAAGGATTAAGCAATCAAATTACAGAGTTGGCTGTTCTGCTCAAATAATTACACAAGTCAACTCAGGGTCCACAAATACCCATCCACACAGAACCCTCTGCACATGGAGGAATCCAGGGTCTGGATAGAGAAGTTCCAGCACCTGAGTCTCAGTCTGATAAAACCAACAGAAATCATGAAATCACCAATCTTAAAGAAGATCAAGACACCGATGATATTCAGAAGAAGGTTCTACAAATGGAAGAGACCATTCGGTCCATCAAAGGGATTGGGACACACGGAAGTCTTTCATATTCAGACCTTTGTATCTTCCCTGGGGTTCATTCTCCTGAAAAATTCAAGACTCCCGATTTTGAGAAATATGATAGATTGGGAGATCCTTACACCCACTTAAAAGTGTTCATCTACGAGCTCGGATCTTATGTCGAGAATGAAAAGCTCAGAATGCAGCTATTTCAGAAAAGTCTGACTGGAGAAGCTAGAGCATGGTACACCAGATTGGATAGCTCCAAAATTCACAACTGGGAGGAGTTAGCCTATGCTTTCCTTAGTCAATACAATTTCCAAACTTAGATGGCTCCAAACTGGTATCAAATTACCAAGGTCAAGAAATAAGTCAATGAGTCATTTAGAGAGTATGCCCAAAGATAGAGGTGTCTGGCTACTCAAGTTATCCCGTCTATAACAAAGACTGAAATGGTGATGACCTTCATAGATATTCAAGAAGCTCAATTTTATGAGAGGATCCTAGCTGGAATAGGAAAGCCATTCTCAGAAATGATTAAGCACGGTGAAAAGGCAGAAATGGGATTGAAATCAGGGAAGATTCAAGACCTTGTTGCATTAAAAGCTGTAGCTGAGCATATACAATCAGGAAGTTATGGGAACAACCGCCGGAGGGTCCATAAGAAGAAAGAAGAGGATGTTTCCTTGATAATGCAAGGACAAAAAGGCAAACAAAACTTGCCTATTTAGAGGAAAAACTATTCCCCTTTTCAAGCACAGTCTTCAAACCCTCCATTGCCTAAGAGCGAAGAAGTCAGACGTACAAGAGTGTTCACACCCTTAGGGGACTCACTCAAAAACATTCTCAAACTTTTGACAGCTTAGAAGAAAATTACTCATCTTCTTCCACTAGTCAACCCTAGTGGAAAGTGTTTCAATGCAACCAAGAAGTGTTCTTACCATGCTAGATCTCCTGTCCATGACACTCATGATTGTTAGGCCCTTCAGCATAAGATCCAGGACTTAATTGACAATGGTGAGATCGTGGTGACTAAGCCCGACCAACCATATGTTTAAGATAACCCTCACCCTCAACACAAGGAAGAGGAGGTTAAGATGATCAACAGAGGCAATGGAGAGACCTCAAAGTACCTCAAGTATGTGGGTGTTTCATCCCAAATCAGCAAGGATAATTCTGATAGATGGGATTATTCACAATTCCAGTTAATGATGGAACGGGAGTTAAAATCTCTTGGCGAACAAGTCAGTCAACTGGAAGAACTAGTTATTCATAAACACCAAGTCACACATTATTTGTTCAGTCAGGAGAATGATAGCCTCCTTTCTCTTATCACAAATACTCCACTACTTACTCAAGAAAATGAAACAGAAATTTTTTAAAGAAAACCAAAAGCTAATGCATGTCGAGACTTTACCAACAAAAGAGAATTCACCTATTTAGGCCAACCGATGGAAGAGATATTGCAGATGCTGATCAATGAGGGAAAAATAGTGACGCCCCCAAAATAGGTATACATCACCCATCTTGAGTCGCCAAATACATGGTACAAAATTCAAATACAACTTAATTATACAATAGTCGTGTAAAATACGACAAAACATATGCTGTAAATTTTAATACAAATATTTTCATCCGGAAAATATCCACACTCAACTGAGTCCTCATTACATTAATTATTACACTATTTAACAGAATAGTGAGGACTACTAATGCTATTATCTGGACCGTCACTCTGTTCCTCGACTAGTCCCTGCTACGATCTCATTTCTTGAAGAGAACAATGAAAGTAAAAGGGTGAGCTCAACTAGCCCAGTAAGAAATATTATGACTAAGATAATACGGAATAAATTATCGTTAGCCTTCAACAGTGTTAAACTGATACAATATAACAAACATCAAGTTTAACTGCAGCAAAACAAGCAATCCATTAAAAGAGTCAAGTAGAGAATAAAATCTACTATCTTTTATGATTTAAAAGGGTTTTCATCACTTTTATCGCTAGGACTCAGCTTAATAAATAATTCACATCATCCCTGCACTACGACCAAGGATATTCATTAGTATCACAACCACAAATTATCCATGCACTACGGGCCAAGGATATTCGTGTATTCATTAATGATCATGATCATGCCAACAACTGTCCATCAATGTACTACGGGCCAATGAGGACTTTTACGATATCATTTGTAACATTACAGTCATGATTATACCAATTAATCCATGGTCATAATCATACCAAGTCCATCTATGCACTACAGGCCACAGATAACTCTCAATATAATATAAACATGAGGATGATGACAATGATATAAGAATTCAATAAAAAAAGTTCAAGAATTAATTTATCCAAGAACTAATAACGTCCAAATTGTCAACATGATACTTCTTTGTAGAGTAAAATTCAAGAATGCTTAGAAGAATATTTTTATGAAAAAAAAACTAGATGAAGCGCAAATATCAAAGATATTCCACTAATTTCATGGAGTATAGAAGTCAAAATTTTAACCAACTGAGTATAATAAAGAATGGAATAACAAAAGAAATCACCAGACATGCGATAGACCGCACAGATAGGTTATTCCAACGGAATAATAAATAACGGAACCAGGTCATGCGTAAACGCACAGACATGATATTTCAACAGAATAATAAATATTGGAACTAGGTCAGGCGAAATTCGCACCGACAGGATGTTTCAATAGAATAATAAATAACGGAATCAGGTCATGCGTAAATGCACAGACAGGATGTTCCAACAGCATAATAAAGAATGGAATAACAGAAGAATTTCACCATGTATGCGGTACTTCGCATAGACAAGTTATTCCAATATAATGATAAAGAATGAAATAATTGAAGAATTTCACCAAGTATAGGGTAGACCGCGTATACATGTTATTCCAACAGAATAAAAAAATGGAATAACAGAAGTTCTCTTCATTAATACGAAAGAAATAATACCCCTTATCTTAGAACAAACTAGATATAGGAGTAGTGAAGTAGCAGAATACTTTTCTTCTTTCTCTCTATAGTTTCACTCTCTAGAGTTTTAGTGAATTCTTAAGAAATAATGAAGGAATGAGCTTCTATTTATAAGAGAATGGACTTAATAGTAACTAATTCTTGAACGGTCCAGATTGATTTACTTTTAAACGGACAGTCCAGATTGGTTTACTATAAAATATTCTAATAAATTTTTTTTTTAAATAAAATATAATATATTCTATTTATAATCTAATAAAGCGAATAACTTTATAAATGTATTCTGTTTTATATAAATTTTTTTTACTATGCAAATACTATGCAGGCACTATGCAAATACTATACATAATAAAATATAATATATTCTATTTATAGTCTAATAAAACGAATAACTTTATAAAAATATTCTATTTTATATAAAAAGATTTTATTATGCAAAATACTATGCATAATAGAATATAATATATTCTATTTATAGTATAATAAAATGAATAATTTTATAAAAGTATTCTTTTTTATATAAAAAGCTTTTCAGTTTTATTATATTAATAATACTAATAAAACAAAACTTCATCATCATTATTATAATTCACACTATTAATCAACCAGGTAGTTCTCAGGAAAGAGGGGGCTTTCCAATAAGGATTTTCCCTATTGGCGCACAATTAGGTGACCAAACCTCTACTTGAAAGAACTTCTAGACATCGTTAAAATTGTAAATAATAATATTAATAACTTCGTCATCTCAATTATTGATATAATAATATATAAAATATCAACAAGAATTAAATCAATTAACGTGAAATACTATTCAACTATTAGTGAAGCAATAATTGAACAAAATTGAGTGGTTTCTCACGTAAGCATCAATAATCAATACCACGTGCTACTATGCAACCACGCGTATTCCTGTACTTTTAACACAGGGTGTTTCAACAGTTAACGATAAAACTTTCGCCATTATTTTCATAAAATATTTTTTTCGTTTTCTTAATCCGACAATAATTCCATTATGGGGTCCACTAATGATTGTGTCATCGTACGAATATTCCCTGTTAAAACGAATATTCCCCGACCAATCCAATTTTATATAACAACTTGCGTATTTTGTAAAATTTATAACTATTATCCACAACTATAACATTATATCAAATTCATTCCATAATATTCAAAAATGATAATTATAGAAAATTCATCTTTATTCATCTTTATTTCATTTCAGATTCTAACTCCCAGGTCATTTCCTCAACATCGTGGTTCCTCCATAAAACTTTAACTTGAGGTATAACCTTGGAGCGTAGAATATGTTATTTCTTATCCAAGATTTAAACATGAACCTCTCCATACGTTAAATCTTCTGCTATTTCGTCCGGTTCTAACTCAATAATGTGGTTTGGGTCTTTCACATATTTACGTAACATGGATATATGAAAAACGCTATGAACATGAGACATACTTGGCGGTAAATCGATTCTATAGGCTACAATCCCTACTCGATCGAGGATTAAAAATGGGGCAATGAATCGAGGATTGAACTTTCCTCTCTTTTCAAATCTCGTAACTCCTTTCCATGGAGCAACACGTAACAACACATGATCTCCAATATCGAATTCCACGTCCTTTCGATGAAGATCAACATAACTCTTTTGTCGGTCTTGTGAGGTTTTTATACGTTATTGGATCGTTTGAATCTTTTCCGTAGTCATACGTATCAACTCCGGTCCCAACAACATTGCTTCACCCACCTCATCTCAGCATACTAGAGAACGATACTTTCTTTCATACAACGTCTCGAATGGAGCCATGCCAATACTTGTTTGACAACTGTTGTTGTGAGAAAACTCTACCAATGGTAAGAACTTGTCCCAACTTCCCTTGAAGTCAAGGACACAGAGTCTTAATAAATCTTCAAGAGTTTGAATAGTCCTCTCTGATTGTCCGTCCATCTGAGGATGATATGCCGAACTAAATCGTAAATCCATGCCCATAGCTTTTTGTAAACTAATGCAAAATCGTGAAGTGAATCTTGGGTCTCAATAAGAAACTATGGATACTGGCATACCATGCAGTCTTACAATCTAATTTATCTACATACGAGCAAGATGTTCAAGTGTATAAGTTTCTCTTATTGGTAAGAAATGAGCAGACTTGGTCAATCTATCAACAATGACCCAAATTGCATCTATTCCTTAAGAAACCTTGGGAAGACCAATAAAGAAATCCATGGAAATGTGCTCCCACTTCCATTCTAGAATTTCAAGTGGTTGCAATGGACCGTTTGGTTCTTGATGCTCTACCTTGACTCGTTGAAAAGTTAAACACCTTGAGATAAACAGCTCTATCTCTCTCTTAATATTGCCCCACCAAAATGTATGTCAAAGATCATGATACATTTTAGTACTCCCAAGATGGATTGCAAATGGTGAATTGTGCGCCTCCATCATGATTTTATACTTTTAACTCAGGATCGTTAGGAACACAAAGTCTGGAGTTGACTCGAAGTATTCCTTCTTTATTCCTCATATGGATCAGCTCCAAGTCTGTAGCTTGAGCAGCTTTAACTTTATTGATTAAAGTTGGTTCTACTCGTATATTTGCCATCATCACGTGGGTCCCTGTAGTCTTTATCTCTATCTCCATCCTTTGCAAGTCATACAAAATGGGCCTCTGCGTTGACAATATCGCATTCATACCCGTATATGATCTTCTACTCAATACGTCAGCTACCACGTTTGCTTTTCCAGGATGGTATTGGATGGTATGAGCATAATCTTTCAATAGTTCAAGCCAACGTCGCTGTCGCATGTTGAGTTCCTTTTGAGTGAGGAAATATTTGAGGCTTTTATGATCCGTAAAGATCTCCACTTTCTCCGCATAAAAGTAATGCCTCCAAATTTTAATTGCGAAGACAACAGCTGCCAACTCTAGATCATGAGTAGGATAATTCCTCTCATATTCTTTGAGTTGTCGAGAGGCATAGGCTATGAATTTCCCGTGTTGCATGAGAACACATCGTAACCCTTTTCCTGAAGCATCACTGTAGATGACAAATCCCTTCGAGCCAGATAGTATTATCAAAACAGGTGCTGAAATGAGTCTTCTCTTGAGTTCTTGAAAACTCTTCTTACATTCCTCGTTCCAACCGAATTTTCTATCTTTCCGAGTCAGCTGAGTTAAGGGAATAGCGATTCGAGAAAACCCTTCTACGAATCTTTGATAATAACAAATTAAGTCGAGAATGCTACGTACTTCGGTCACTAATTTAGGTTGCTCCCAGCTTTGAATAGCTTCAATCTTTGCTGGGTCAACAGATATTCCATGACTTGATACCACGTGCCCAAGGAATGCTACTTCCTCAAGCCAGAACTCGCATTTCTTTAACTTGGCATAAAGATTATATTCACGAATCTTTTGAAGTATCAGCATCAAGTGTTGCTCATGATCTTCATGGATTTTGGAATAAGTAAGGATTTCATCAATAAAGATGACCACAAAGTGATCCAAATATTCCTTGAATACTCGGTTCATCATATTCATGAAGGCATCAGGAGCATTAGTCAATCCAAAAGACATGACTAGGAATTCATAATGCCCGTACCGAGTTCTAAAAGCCGTATTTGGAATGTCATCGGTTCTAATCTTCAATTGGTGATATCCGAAATGAAGATCAATCTTTAAAAAGAATTTGGTGCCTTGCAACTGGTCAAATATGTCATCAATACGTGGCAATGGATACCTATTTTTGATGGTGACATGATTCAACTCCCGATAATCAATACAAAGTCGCATACTCCAGTATTTCTTTTTCACGAATAGAATAGGAGCACCCCAAGGAGACGTACTAGGACGAATGAAACTGATGTCTAATAATTCCTGCAGTTGGGTCTTTAACTCTTGAAGTTCAATAGGAGCCATTCGATATGGGGCTTTGGAAATATGTTTTGTACCGGGTTCAAGGTCGATAAAAAATTCAATTTCATGCTCTGGGGGTAGGCCAAGAAGTTCTTCAGGGAATACGTCAGGAAATTCATTAACAATAGAAATATCATTCAAAACTGACGTATTTTTGTTTAGATCCGTGACATGAGCTAAGAAAGCTTGACATCCGTTTTTCAATAAACGAATAGCTTTATGGCTTGAGATGACAGTGATTGATTTTAATGTTTTGGTTGCTTGAATTCGCATAATAGGTTGGTTAGGAATATGAAAGCTAACAACCTTACGAAAACAATCAATTTTTGCATGATGAGTAGTTAACCAATCAATCCCTAGAATTACGTCAAATGCAAGTATTTTCAATGAAATAAGATCGACAGGTAATGTGAGGGTTCAGATTTGAAACAAACAAGACTTATAAATAATGGATGTAATAAAGGTTTCTCCCAACGGAGTTTCAACCGATAAGTCAAAGTCCAATTTCTCTGGAGTCAAATTTAAACGTTGAGCGCAAGTAGGAGAAATAAAAGAATGGGTAGAACCAGTATCAAATAAGGTATATACTTCGCTAGAGTTTATGATAAGCTTACCCGTGATGACCTTGTTCGGGTTCCTTGCTTTCTGGGAGGTTACGACAAACGGTCTCCCTTGCACTACTGGTTTTGACTTTTCTGGGACGTTCTTTCGTGCCTCCATCCTAGCTGAACTTATTTTCGGTGGACGACAAAATCGGGCTAGGTGACCTTGTCTTCCATAATTATAACATGCTTTGGACGGCATCGCGCAGTTTGGACTGATGTGTCCCCCTCCTCCGCATTTGAAGCATATGATAGGTGGTCATTCTCCTTCCTTAACAACGGGTGCTGGTGCTGACGTCTTTCCATCATTGTTGAATCCCCTCTTCTTGAAATGTCCATTTTTATTATTTTGGCTATGATTACCACCGAAGTGGTTAATAATTCAGGCAATTTGATTCCTTCAACGTTTATTGTCATCGCTTCGATGACTGTTATAACTGGTATTATCATTTTGCTGGATGCTCTCTTTTGGTTGGGTTGAATCATTATCGCGCTCCAATAACTGAGCCCTATTAACAACATCTGAATACAAACATAGTTTATGAGAGATAAGATATTGACGTATCTCGGGTTTCAAATCTCTTAGAAACATTCGCGTCATTCTCTCCTCATTATCAACCAAATGGGACGCAAACTAGGACAACTCGGAAAACTTGGCTTCGTGCTGTGACATGGTTATGTTGTTTTGCTCCAGCTTGATGAACTCTACCTCTTTCATGTGACGAATACTTTCGGGAAAGTACTTGTCGTTGAAAATTTTTTGGAACTTCTCCCAAGTCATCTTCAGTGTGGCAGGTTGAGTATGTTTTACAGATTTCCACCAGTAATCTGCCTCTGCACGCAACATGAAGGTGGCAAAGGGAACCTTTTCCTCGTCGGAGCATCTCATGACATTAAATATCTTGCAGATCTGCTTTATCCACGTCTTCGCCTTAAGTGATTTTGGCTCTCCAAACAGCTCCTGTGGTCCCAGTTCCTTGAACTGCTTAGCAGTGACCGTCCGAGAGTTTCCAGTGTTTCCACCTGCATTTTGTACAGGATCCGCTCTTGCCTGATTTTGCATGAATTGCATAAAGCCTCTAAAAATTCCATCGTTCATCATCTAGTCAGTGTTGTTGTTTTCCTGAGGATTGTTGCCTTCCTGATGCACATTATCCTAATTATTGATCTATGGAGACTCAACGGTCTCCTGTGCTCCATTTATGTTCTCAACATTGTCGGATGCCATTTTCAAATACTTCCACAAAACAAAGGTTAATTGACATGCAATATATTATCCCTATACTCTAACCGAACAATTAAATGCTAAATAAACTTAGGTAGGTCATACTAGCGAAGGAATTCCCCGTCTCTCTCCTCCTAGTTCTTATCTCACATCTCAGCCAAGGTTTATATTCCTAAGCTTTGATACCAACTGTGACGCCCCCAAAATAGGTATACAACACCCATCTTGAGTCGCCAAATAAATGGCACAAAATTCAAATACAACTTAATTATACAACAGTCGTGTAAAATACGACAAAACATACGATATGAGTTTTAATAAAAATATTGTCATCTAGGCAATATCCACACTCAACTGAGTCCTCATTACATTTATTATTACACTATTTAATAGAATAGTGAGGACTACTAATGCTATTATCTGGACCGTCACTCCGTTCCCCGACTAGTCCCTGCTACGTTCTCATTTCCTGAAGAGAACAATGAAAGTAAAAGGGTGAGCTCAACTAGCCCAGTAAGAAATATTATGACTAAGATAATACAGAATAAATTATCGTTAGCCTTCAACAGTGTTATACTGATACAATATAACAAACATCAAGTTTAACTGCAGTGGAACAAGTAATCCATTAAAAGAGTCAAGTAGAGAATAAAATCTACTATCTTTTATGATTTAAAAGGTTTTTCATCACTTTTATCGCTGAGACTCAGCTTAATAAATAATCCACATCATCCCTGCACTACGGCCAAGGATATTCATTAGTATCACAACCACAAATTATCCATGCACTACGGGCCAAGGATATTCGTGTATTCATTAATTGTCATGATCATGCCAACAACTGTCCATCAATGCACTATGGGCCAATGAGGACTTTTACGACATTATTTGTAACATTACAGTCATGATTATACCGATTCATCCCTGGTTATAATCATACCAAGTACATCTATGCACTACAGGCCACAGATAACTTTCAACATAATATAAACCTGAGGATGATGACAATGACATAAGAATTTAATAAAACAAGTTCAAGAATTTATTTATCCAGGAACTAATAACGTCCAAATTATCAACATGATACTTCTTTGTAGAGTAAAATTCAAGAATGCTCAGAAGAATATTTCCATGAAAAGATACTGGATGAAGCGCAAATTTAAAGGATATTCGACTAATTTCATGGAGTATAGAAGTCAAAACTTTAACCAACTAGGTATAATAAAGAATGGAATAACAAAAGAAATCACCAGGCATACGATAGACCGTACAGACAGGTTATTCCAACAGAATAATAAATAACGGAACCAGGTCATGTGTAAACGCATAGACATGATATTCTAACAGAATAATAAATAACGGAACCAGGTCAGGTAAAATTCGAACAGACAGGATGTTCCAACATAATAATAAATAACGGAACCAGGTCATGCGTAAACGCACAGACAAGATGTTCCAACATAATAATAAATAACAGAACTAGGTCAGGTGAAATTCGCACCGACATGATGTTTCAACAGAATAATAAATAACGGAACCAGGTCATGCGTAAACGCACATATAGGATATTCCAACAGAATAATAAATAACGGAACCAGGTCAGGCGAAATTCGCACTGACAGGATGTTTCAACAGAATAATAAATAACATAACCAGGTCATGCATAAATGCACAGACAGGATGTTCCAACAGAATAATAAAGAATGGAATAACAGAAGAATTTCACCATGTATGCGGTACTTCGTATAGACAGGTTATTCCAACATAATGATAAAGAATGAAATAACAGAAGAATTTCACCAAGTATAGGGTAGACCGCGCATACATGTTATTCCAACAGAATAAAAAAATGGAATAACAGAAGTTCTCTTCATGGATACGAAAGAAATAATACCCCTTACCTTAGAACAAACTGGATATAGGAGTAGTGAAGTAGCAGAATACTTTTCTTCTTTCTCTCTATAGTTTCTCTCTCTAGAGTTTCAGTGAATTCTTAAAAAATAATGAAGGAATGAGCTTCTATTTATAGGAGAATGGATTGAATAGTAACTAATTCCTGAACGGTCTAGATTAATTTACTTTTAAACGGACGATCCAGATTGGTTTACTCTAAAATATTCTAATAAAATAAAATCTTTTAAATAAAATATAATATATTCTATTTATAATCTAATAAAACGAATAACTTTATAAATGTATTCTATTTTATATAAAAAGATTTTACTATGCAAACACTATGCATAATAAAATATAATATATTCTATTTATAGTCTAATAAAACGAATAACTTTATAAAAGTATTCTATTTTATATAAAAAGATTTTACTATGCAAAACACTATGTAAAATAGAATATAATATATTCTATATATAGTCTAATAAAGCGAATAACTTTATAAAAGTATTCTGTTTTATATAAAAAAGCTTTTATGTTTTATTACATTAATAATACTAATAAAACAAAACTTCATCATCATTATTATAATTCACACTATTAATCGACCAGGTCGTTCCTCGGAAAGAACAAGCTTTTCAATAAGGATTTCTCCCTATTACCGCGCAATTAGGTGACCAAACCTCTCCTTGGCAGAACTTCTAGACATCGTTAATATTGCAAATAAAAATATTAATAACTTCGTCGTCTTAATTATTGATTTAATAATATATAAATATCGACAATAATTAAATCAATTAACGTGAGATACTATGCAACAATTACTGAAGCAATAATTGAACAAAATTGAGTGACTTCTCACATAAGCATCAATAATCAATAACATGTGGTACTATGCAACCACGCGTATTCCTGTACTTTAAACACCGCGTGTTTCAACAGTTAACGATAAAACTTTCTCCGTTATTTTCATAAAATATTTTTGTCGTTTTCTCAGTCCAACAATAATTCCGTTGTGGTGTCCACTAATGATTGTGCCATCATACGAATATTCTCTGTTAAAATGAATATTTCCCGACCAATCGAATATTATATAACAACTTCCGTATTTTGCAAAATTTATAACTATTACCCACAACTATAACATTATATCAAATTCATTCCATAATATTCAAAAATGATAATTATAGAAAATTCATCTTTATTCATAAAAGTTGGGGTCTTACAATCTCCCCTTCTTATGAAATTTCACCCTTGAAATTAGGGTACGTACCTGGTATGTCGAAGAGGTAAGGATACATTGATTTCTTTCAGATTCTAACTCCCAGGTCATTTCCTCAACATCGTGGTTCCTCCATAAAACTTTGACTTAAGGTATAACCTTGGAGCGTAGAATATGTTCTTTCTTATCCAAGATTTGAACAGGAACCTCTTCATACGTTAAATCTTCTGCTATTTCATCAGGTTCTAACTCAATAATGTGGTTTGGGTCTTTCACATATTTACGTAATATGGATATATGAAAAACGCTATGAACACGAGACAACCTTAAAAAAGTCCCATAGAATTATGGAGAGGCTGAAGGATTAACATCAAACATAACTACTGCAGTGTCTAAAGAAAATCCATTGTATCTTCCTCACGGGTGATGAATCCTATCATAAGGTCAAAAGGGAAAGTGCCTAGGGAGAAGCTTGAAGAAATCCTCCGCAAGATGGGACACAATGACGCCAAGGTGGTTCAAAACTTGAAAGAAGCTTCGCTACAGATCTATATTCTTAACTTGTTTTTCTCTTCAGAAGATCACCAGAAGGTCTTACTGAAAGTATTAGAAGAAGCCCACTTGCCAGAGATAGTGGATGTTAAAAAATTCCATCATCTGGTAGATCACATCTTCAACAGTAATGTGATATCATTCACCTATGATGACGTACCTCCCAAAGGGACGGGACATTACAAACCATTGCACATAGCGATTATATCTTCCAGATATGTTGTTGGAAGCGTGCTAGTAGATAGAGGATCATCCCTAAAAATCTGCCCTTATGTCACATTGGAAAAAATGAACATCAATCTCAACAGGATTCGAAGCATCCATATAATCTTCAAACCTTTTGATGGATCTCAGTGAAATGCTATCGGAGAGATTGAGTTACCCGTAGAAATCGATCCACATACATTCTACATATCATTCAAAGTGTTTAAGATCATTAAAGGATACAACTTACTATTGGGAAGACCTTTGATTTATATAGCGGAAGCTGTCCCATCCACTCTTCATCAGTAACTTAAGTATATCATCAACAGTAGTCTAGTCACTGTTAGTGCTGAGCCAGAATGTTCTGTTCAAGGTGATATACCACTCATCAGTTTCAATGAAGAAGTTGAGCATTTCAGCTTCCAAGCCCTTGAGGTAAGCAACACTCACTATCAACCCATTGGGGCGCCACCTCTGAAACCCAGAGTTTCTATCGACGTAATGTCGACAAGTCAAGAGATGATATCCTTGGGTTTTAAACCTGGATAAGGGTTAGGAAAAGATCATCAGGAAATCAAATTCCCAGATAGACAGGGACAGCTGAATTAGGCTACTCTTTTGGGTCCAGTCACAGGAACCCTCACAAGCATAAACTGGTTTATAACTCTTTTGTTGTTTTCTCAGTCCGAAAATAATTCCGTTGTGGGGTCCACCAATGATTGTGCCATCGTACGAATATTCCCTGTTAAAACGAATATTTTTCGACCAATCGAGTATTATATAACAACTTGCGTATTTTGCAAAATTTATAACTATTACCCACAACTATAACATTATATTAAATTCATTCCATAATATTCAAAAATGATAATTATAGAAAATTCATCTTTATTCATAAAAGTTGGGGTCTTACAATCTCCCCTTCTTATTAAATTTCACCCTCGAAATTAGGGTATGTACCTGGTATGTCGATGAGGTAAGGATACATTGATTTCATTTCAGATTCTAACTCCCAGGTCATTTCCTCAACATCGTGGTTTCTCCGTAAAACTTTGACTTGAGGTATAACCTTGGAGAGTAGAATATGTTCTTTCTTATCCAAGATTTGAATAGGAACCTCTTCATACTTTAAATCTTCCGCTATTTCGTCCGGTTCTAACTTAATAATGTGGTTTGGGTCTTTCACATATTTACGTAACATGGATATATGAAAAACACTATGAACACAAGACAAACTTGGCGGTAAAGCGAGTCTATAGGCTACAGTCCCTACTCGATCGAGGATTAAAATTTCAAGCCAGAATAATCATGGTATCAACATACCCTAGGTCGCTATCTAATATAGTCCCTGTGCCTAAACCTAGAGGGAATGTGTGAGTTTGCTTGGATTACAGGGATCTGAACAAAGCTTGTAGTATCCCCGAATCCAGGCCCTAAATCGCCGCGGATTCGGTACACTAATTCTATCACTATTTGCGAAAAATATAAACATAAATTGTTTATACATTACATTACACACTATTCCCCAAAGTCGAGTAACCTTAACTTAATACACATTTCATAAAATATCTATTACACAACAATATTTATCAAATACGCTATTACAAACTAGCTGCACTTTATATTCCAAGCTGAACTTGGCATTATCTTTTCCTGTATTCGAACACGTTCGCCTTATCTGTAATATTTTATCATGATATAGCAAGGGTGAGCATGAAAGTTGCCCAGCAAGTTTAAGTACAATAATATAGCGATATATCATGATTGAAGAGTATGAATAATGGGCTTGCTATAATTCATCAATATAATTGAGAACTAGCACGAACAAATTTTTGACTAAACAAGTATTAAACATGAACAAACATTTCTGAACCAACTGGTAATGAAGGTGATCAGCCTTTCATACCTGACTTATACATGCAAGATGTACTGAGTACAAATTTCATGGCAATCAGCAATGATTAACCATAAGCTTTAAGAAACTACTCTTATTAGAGTTAAGTAAAAGAAAACTTGCCTAAACCGTTGATTACCGCAACACAATTTAATAACGCTTTACCCGAAGACCTAATATTAGTAATATAGATCTCCAATATTAGAATAATATCATCACAGTATAATACTGTTATATATATATCCACAGAATAATCTAAACACATTACCACATAAGCCTATCAGTCTATACAACACATAAGACTAGGTATCAAGTAAAACTATTGCAGTCTGAGTTAAACCCGACATAATTCTAACATCCCGACGGTCTAGTCGGACTTTTATCGAGTTTAAGTTCAATTAAACTTTGACTTAACAGTTCACAATTAACTCAGATAATTTTCTTACCAGTCAGAACATTTTTCCTAGGCTCGTAATAATTTTCAGATAATTATTACCATTTATCAATATTTTTCAATCCTTAAAACCGTATTTAAATGAATTAACTACCACATAATTCTTTAATCAATAATATTTATTTAATATAAAATATTAATAAAAATCATAACATAATATTATAATATATAATTATAATATATCGAAGTATTTTTAATACTTGAAAATCATTTTTATATGATTTTCCAACAATTAAATCCATTATCCGATAATTACTATTAATATTAAAATATTAATATTTTCATGACTAAATATCAAAAGTTACATTTTATAACTTAAAATATTTTTATAACACTAAAATCATTTTTTTATAATTTATAAAGCATTAATTCTATTTTTCCTTAATTTATTTAATATATTTATTAAATAAACTAATTATCATCAATATTGATTAATTAATGAATTTCCTCACAAAATATTAAAAGTCATCAAAAATAACTTAAAATATTTTCTTATACCATAAAATAATTTTTCATGAATTAAAACCATTTTTACATAATTTATTTAATATTATAATTAAATAAATAAATACCATTTTTATTCCAAAAATATTAAATATTTTCAAAATATACTCAAAATAGTTAAAAACTATTTTTCAGACTTTAAAATAATTTTTCATAATTTATTATGTATTTTTAATAATTAAAAACCATTTTTTTTTCTAATTTTTAATCATTTTCAGGAAAATAAAAATAAAACTGTCGCTAAAGGGCTATATCGACACTTTCTGTCGCTATAGGTGTTCTTCACCCTCAAGAACACTGACAAGGCTGCGTGCGTGGAGGCTGGTTTGATCGGCTATAACTTTGTGTGTAATCAGTTTCTGAACCATCTTAAACCAGGAATGTATAGCTGAAATGTAATACTACAACTAGAAATCATCAACTTGGTCATAACACAAACACACAAGGAGATCTGATCTCCCAAAGTTCCTGTCAGACGTCACCTGGGTTTTCCAGAAACCCAGGCAGTTCGAGGGTCCAGTTTCATGCTCGATTAATTCTAGGTTCCGATCTTTGTTCATGTAGTCTCATGGTTCAAATAAGTAGTACTTATGTTAAGGACAAATAATATAACAATAGATCAGTCAAAAAAATAACACAATCACAATTTATAAACCGGTCAAAGTCTGTCAGAGAAATTGTCCAACCGTTTTCTGGGTTTTCCAGAAACGCTAAAACAGTGCTAGTCGCCTACTTTGACCATTGATTACTTATAATCTGTTGCTTGTTTACATTATCTTAAGCCACAAACTTAAATTACAAATGGCAGGGTAGAAATCTGTTACAAAAACATCATCAAAAAATGTTACAACTGACAGATCTGGGCTAACCAAAAACTTGTCAGACGCCGGTTTAGGATTTCTGGGTTACCCAGAAATCACTCGGTCAATCTCGGTCAACGAAGTTTGATCGTTAATAACTCACAATCAAGACATTCAATGACTGTGATGTCTCTTGCAGATAAAAGACCATATGACAAACTACATATTCAAACTTTAAAACAAAAAAAATCAAAAACAGAAAAGAACATAAGGCCACTGACATTCGGTTGTCAGGCCACTTTTGTGTTCTTGGACAGATTTTGAAAACTTCGATTTTAACCCACTTTGATGCTATGGATCTATGATAGATCATCATAGATCATCATAAAACATCTTCTAACACTTAAATAAACACATAAACACAAACTTTACTTTAGCATACAAGATCAAATGGTGAGTTAGGGTTTATACCTCTCTTGTCAAATCCTTGATCTTTGATCTCATTTGCTGATTTTGGTGTTCTATAGGGTTATCTAGTGACTGAATCACTCCAGAAATTCGAAGGTTTTGGAGAGAGAAAATGTAAGTTGAGAGCTTGAGTGCAAATGACCAAATTTTCTACACTTTCTCTTTCCTAATCTATATATATTATGATATAAAGTCCTAGATCTGATGTTGCCAGCTGAGTTGCTGAGATTATGCGTCACAATGTTAGGCTTAGGGTTGTTGAACAACCCAAAATTTATCTAGATTTGCAAGTCACCTTATTAAAGAATGTGACATAAGGGCATTTTAGATATTTCCATGCTATTTTAATTCTAAAATTGGTATTTGATCAAACCCTTAGGGTTTAGAGTTTGTTAGGGTTTAGGGTTTAACATTTAACCCTTAAAGATTTAGCAACTTGGATTTCAAAAATTTCCAAATTAGACATAAAAATTAAAAATTAATATTTCTTAATTATAATTAGAATTTTCTAATTATAATTTCCTAATCATTACTTAAATCTTTCTAATTAGGATTAACATTTCCTAATTACCATCGCTAATTAAGCAATTAGGGTCAAAATCATGAATTAGGGTTTATAACCCAAAAATTAGGGTTTCTAATAGAAAAATTTTTATTTTGTAAAATAGAAATAAATATTCGTAATTAGATTAGAGTTTCTAATTACAAATAAATTGAAATATTTAGGATTAGGATTTTCTAATTAACATTGCTAATTTTAGCAATTAAATCCACGATTAAGCATTAGGGTTTCTGACGAAACAATTTGGGTTCCAAAAATTGGAAATTAGGGTTTGTTAATTAATTAACCTTTTCCCTAATTAGTACTTAATTAATAGCACTTAAGCATTAAAATTCTCTGTTATATTCTCAGATTAGGGCTTCATTTTATCAGAATCTGAAACTAGGATTTTCAGATCTAATATTTGGGTTTTAAAATAATCAATTAAGATTTCAAGTAATTCATTAGGGTTTTCCCTAATTAATTTATAATTAATGACGTTTAACCTTATACACATCATTGCATTCCCAATCTAGGGATTTCAATATCCGAGTTAGGATTTCGGACTCCCGGAACTGAAACTAGGGTTTCCAGAACTGATTTTTAGGGTTTCTTATTAGATGTTAGGGTTTTCTAACAGAATGTTGACGTTCTTAAAATTTACTTAGGGTTTGACACTTATATAATTAATCTGGTCAACCCTTGACCCTTAACCATATTCTGAACACTTCATTAACCATATACACAGAGCATATTTACATAAATCCTTAATCCTGAATAATTCACCTATATCCTTCACCGAATTTTGAAATCCTAAAAATTCAATCCCAATAACATCAAACGCATAAACTTATTTTCTATCTAGGTCTATTATTTGACCTTAAATCAATCATTTAAGATTTTAATAAATTGTCTAAATTCTCGGGTTGTCACATTCACCCCTCCTTATAAGAATTTCGTTCCCGAAATTCACCTTACACCTTACACTTTACACCGTGCACCTTACACCATTCACACATATTTCACATGCTACCCAATACACCACTCACAAGGGTAAAAATTTTAAAACTGTGCTGAGGAATCGTATAGACTATTTGTTTTTCATTTTCGCAAAGGTTTTATGAAAATTCATCCGCAAACCGTCATTACTTACGGACACAAAGGGTGATTAGCCCGATATGCCCTGTACTGGCTAAGTACTAATTTTATCTGTTTTCCATCACTGCCAAAGGCACAAAAATTTTATCTCAGTCTTATTTGATTCCACAGCAAAACAGTTTGGTTTGGGAAATTTCTTTCAATAAAACATTTTTTAGAATGATGTCTTGATGCCACACTGTATTTAACAGTCCGTTGAGGTTTTCGTCATTTTGAGACTTTGTTATACTACATCATACTGTAGTGGACTGATGATCCTTAGATCACATCCAACACCAAGTAATTCTGCATTGATAACTCCATCATTTTTTTTATCATCTCTGCACCAGGTCACATGGTACATAAGTGATAAATAAAAACATTTTTTTTTAAAATGGCACATAGTGCATATTTAGCTTGATGTCAAAAATTGAGGTTTAGCAAAGTTAGGGGTTTAGGAAAACCTAAATCTCCACTAATGATCATATGCTTAACAATCTATCTGTTCCTATAATCCTTAACACTCCATTCACACACAACTATACCCAATTCATAAAATCACACTTATGAGTTCATAACCTGGCCACAATTATATGAGTTTACGAACGTACCCTAGTCTGACCTTTGGCGTCCATTCGCTGAGGGGATCATAAACATTTCATATAACTATAAGTCAAGAATGTCACATAAGTATGAGTTCTAAGAATTCGTACTTAATCCTATATTCTCTACCTATGACCTATTTATCTATATATATAACAACTAGCGTAACACAATATTTCAATTATTACCAATGCCACCAACTAAGTAGTTTTTACACCAAGTACAATTCCCCGCCCATACAAGGAATCATACAACTCAGTTGCTAACACGAGTCCTCATTGAAATCCCCACCTAATCTTAACCCCCTTTTCAATACGAATTCAATCCGTATTCATAATCCACAACTCTTTTATGAGTTTTCATAGTACCATTTCATAGTACAACTTTCACACAGCATCTTGCTGTAAACTTTTCAATCATAAGATTAATTCATTTTCCCATATCATAACATTTATCAGATCACGGGGTGATCTTATCGTATATATTACGATTCAATTCCATGCACTATGATCGTTTTGTTTTACGATCTTCTATCCCTGCACTACTGTTCACCACTACTGTTCACAACTATTACCAGAGTTAGGGAACTTTGTGTCTTTACACTAGCCGAGATTCGTATTTGAATCTTATCGACACACTAACTCGATTTGAGTTAGTACTTAATCCTAATCACTGCGGTTATTGGTCTCAGGTATTCCTACCTAAGCTTCATAACCAACAGCTTTGATACCAACTGTAGTATCCCCGAATCCGGGCCCCAAATCGTCGCGGATTCGGTACACTAATTCTATCACTATTTGCGGAAGATAAAAACATAAATTGTTTATACATTACATTACACACTATTCCCCAAGGTCGAGTAACCTTAACTTAATACACATTTCATAAAATATCTATTACACAACAATATTTATCAAATACGCTATTACAAACTAGCTGCACTTTATATTCCAAGCTGAACTTGGCATTATCTTTTCCTGTATCCGAACACGTTCGCCTTATCTGTAATGTTTTATCATGATATAGCAAGGGTGAGCATGAAAGTTTCCCAACAAGTTTAAGTACAATAATATAACGATATATCATGATTGAAGAGTATGAATAATGGGCTTGCTATAATTCATCAATATAATTGAGAACTAGCACGAACAAATTTTTGACTGAACAAGTATTATACATGAACAAACAATTCTGAACCAATTGGTAATGAAGGTGATCAGCCTTTCATACCTGACTTATACATGCAAGATGTACTGAGTACAAATTTCATGGCAATCAGCAATGATTAACCATAAGCTTTAAGAAACTACTCTTATTAGAGTTAAGTAAAAGAAAACTTGCCTGAACCGTTGATTACCGCAACGCAATTTAATAACGCTTTACCCGAAGACCTAATATTAGTAATATAGATCTCCAATATTAGAATAATATCATTACAGTATAATACTGTTATATATGTATATATCCACAGAATAATCTAAACACATTACCACATAAGCCTATTAGTCTATACATCACATAAGACTAGGTATCATGTCAAACTATTGCAGTTTGAGTTAAACCCGACATAATTCTAACATCCCGACGGTTTAGTCGGACTTTTATCGAGTTTAAGTTCAATTAAACTTTGACTTAACAGTTCACAATTAACTCATATAATTTTCTTATCAGTCAGAACATTTTTCCTAGGCTCGTAATAATTTTCAGATAATTATTACCATTTATCAATATTTTTCAATCCTTAAAACCGTATTTAAATGAATTAAATACCACATAATTCCTTAATCATTAATATTTATTTAATATAAAATATTAATAAAAATCATAACATAATATTATAATATATAATTATAATATATCGAAGTATTTTTAATACCTTAAAATCATTTTTATATGATTTTCCAACAATTAAATCCATTATCCGATAATTGCTATTAATATTAAAATATTAATATTTTCATGACTAAATATCAAAAGTTACATTTTATAACTTAAAATATTTTTATAACACTTAAATCATTTTTATATAATTTATAAAGCATTAATTTCATTTTTCCTTAGTTTATTTAATATATTTATTAAATAAACTAATTATCATCAATATTGATTAATTAATGAATTTACTCACAAAATATTAAAATTCATCAAAAATAACTTAAAATATTTTCTTATACCATAAAATAATTTTTCATGAATTAAAACCATTTTTACATAATTTATTTAATATTATAATTTAATAAATAAATAACATTTATATTCCAAAAATATTAAATATTTTCAAAATATACTCAAAATAGTTAAAAACTAATTTTCAGACTTTAAAATAATTTTTCATAATTTATTATGTATTTTTAATAATTAAAAACCATTTTTTTTCTAATTTTTAATCTTTTTTCGGAAAATAAAAATAAAACTGTAGCTAAAGGGCTATAACGACACTTTCTGTCGCTATAGGTGTTCTTCACCCTCAAGAACACTGACAAGGCTGCGTGCGAGGGGGCTGGTTTGACCGGCTATAACTTTGTGTGTAATCAGTTTCTGAACCATCTTAAACCGGGAATGTATAGCTGAAATGTAATACTACAACTAGAAATCATCAACTTGGTCATAACACAAACACACAAGGAGATCTGATCTCCCAAAGTTCCTGTCAGACGTCACCTGGGTTTTCCAGAAACCCAGGCAGTTCGAGGGTCCAGTTTCATGCTCGATTAATTCTAGGTTCTGATCTTTGTTCATGTAGTCTCATGGTTCAAATAAGTAGTACTTATGTCAAGGACAAATAATATAACAATAGATCAGTCAAAAAAATAACACAATCACAATTTATAAACCGGTCAAAGTCTGTTAGAGAAATTGTCCAACCGTTTTCTGGGTTTTCCAGAAACGCTAAAACAGTGCTAGTCGCCTACTTTGACCATCGATTACTTATAATCTGTTGCTTGTTTACATTATCTTAAGCCACAAACTTAAATTAAAAATGGCAGGGTAGAAATCTGTTACAAAAACATCATCAAAAAACGTTACAACTGACAGATCTGGGCTAACCAAAAACTTGTCAGACGTCGGTTTAGGATTTCTGGGTTACCGAGAAATCACCCGGTCAATCTCGGTCAACGGAGTTTGACTGTTAATAACTCACAATCTAGACATCCAATGACTGTGATGTCTCTTGCAGATAAAAGACCATATGACAAGCTACATATTCAAACTTTAAAACAACAAAAATCAAAAATAGAAAAGAATATAAGGCCACTGACATTCGGTTGTCAGGCCACTTTTGTGTTCTTGGACAGATTTTGAAAACTTCGATTTTTCTCCACTTTAATGCTATGGATCTATGATAGATCATCATAGATCATCATAAAACATCTTCTAACACTTAAATAAACGCATAAACACAAACTTTACTTTAGCATACATGATCAAATGGTGAGTTAGGGTTTATACCTCTCTTGTCAAATCCTTGATCTTTGATCTCATTTACTGATTTTGGTGTTCTATAGGGTTATCTAGTGACTGAATCACTCCAGAAATTTGAAGGTTTTGGAGAGAGAAAATGTAAGTTGAGAGCTTGAGTGCAAATGACCAAATTTTCTACACTTTCTCTTTCCTAATCTATATATATTATGATATAAAGTCCTAGATCTGATGTTGCCGGATGAGTTGCTGAGATTATGTGTCATAATGCTAGGCTTAGGGTTGTTGAACAATCCAAAATTTATCTAGATTTTCAAGTCACCTTATTAAAGAATGTGACATAAGGGCATTTTAGACATTTCCATGCTATTTTAATTCTAAAATTGGTATTTGATCAAACCCTTAGGGTTTAGGGTTTGTTAGGGTTTAGGGTTTAACATTTAACCCTTAAAGATTTAGCAACTTGGATTTCAAAATTTTTTAAATTAGACATAAAAATTAAAAATTAATATTTCTTAATTATAATTAGAATTTTCAAATTATAATTTCCTAATTATTACTTAAATCTTTCTAATTAGGATTAGCATTTCCTGATTACCATCGCTAATTAAGCAATTAGGGTCAAAATCATGAATTAGGGTTTATAACCCAAAAATTAGGGTTTCTAATAGAAAATTTTGATTTTCTAAAATAGAAATAAATATTCGTAATTAGATTAGAGTTTCTAATTACTCATAAATTGAAATAATTAGGATTAGGGTTTCCTAATTAACATTGCTAATTTTAGCAATTAAATCAACGATTAAGCATTAGAGTTTCTGACGAAACAATTTGGGTTCCAAAAATTGGAAATTAGGGTTTGTTAATTAATTAACATTTGCCCTAATTAGTACTTAATTAATAGCACTTAAGCATTAAAATTTTCCGTTATATTCTTAGATTAGGGCTTCATTTTATCAGAATCTAAAACTAGGATTTTCAGATCTAATATTAGGGTTTTCAAATAATCAATTAAGATTTCAGGTAATTCATTAGGGTTTTCCCTAATTAATTTATAATTAATGACATTTAACCTTATACACATCATTGCATTCCCAATCTAGGGTTTTCAATATCCGAGTTAGGATTTCGGACTCCCGGAACTGAAACTAGGGTTTCCAGAATTGATTTTTAGGGTTTCTTATTAGACGTTAGGGTTTTCTAACAGAACGTTGACGTTCTTAAAATTTACTTAGGGTTTGACACTTATATAATTAATCTGGTCAACCCTTGACCCTTAACCATATTCTGAACACATCATTAACCATATACACAGAGCATATTTACATAAATCCTTAATCCTGAATAATTCACCTATATCCTTCACCGAATTTTTAAATCCTAAAAATTCAATCCCAATAACATCAAATGCATACACTTATTTTCTATCTAGGTCTATTATTTGACCTTAAATCTATCATTTAAGATTTTAATAAATTGTCTAAATTCTCGGGTTGTCATAAAGCTTGTCTCAAAGATAGCTTTCCTGTACCATTCATCCACATAATCATTGAAAATATAACTTAGTATGACATGTACTCCTTTGCTAACTTCTTTGTAGGGTACCATCAAATTATGGTTGCTGAAGAGGATCATAAGAAAACTGCATTCATCACTTCTTGGGGAACCTTTTGCTACAAACGGTTGTTGTTCGGCCTCATCAATGCTGGAGCTACCTATCAGCGAGCTGTGATGGCTCTTTTCCATGATCTAATGTTCAAAGAGATAGAAATCTATGTGGATGACATTATTATCAAGTTCCGAAGGGAAGAAGACCACTTAGACCATCTCAAAAAGATTTTCAACCGGTTGCGCAAGTACAACTTAAAGCTAAATTCGGCTAAGTGCACCCTTTGGCATCAAATCAGGCAAATTACTAGGATTCCTAGTAAGCCACAAAGGCATTGAGCTGGATCCTGCAAAAATCCAGGCAATCATAGAAATGCCCATACCCCAAACCGAGTGGGAAATATAGGGTTTTTTTGGAAGAATCAACTTCATCAGCCGATTAATCTCCTAACTCACAGCAACCTGTAAACCAATCTTCAAGTTACTAAGGAAGAACTCCTCCATGAAATGGAATGATGAGTGTCAGAAAGCCTTCCATTTTATCAAATAATAACTAATCAAAGCTCTTGTGACGCCCCCAAAATAGATCCACACGGCCCATTCTGAGTCACGAGATATCATACTATAAAAAATCAAATACAAACTTCATTTATACAACTGTTAAACTATCGTGCAGAATACGACCACAGTTAAACCGTGAGTTTTAATACAAATGTATGTAACTCTCATGGTGCCTTGACCATAACCTTACAATGGTACCTTACATAAAAGTACAATTAATAACTATTTTAGAAATTAAAATCTTTGGGAAGTGCTCAAGGAAACCTTCGTATATAGGAGGCCACGCGTCTAGGTTATGATAGACATCATATGTCCTAAGAATTATCCTTAGTTGACCCAATAGTCCCCAAAGAAAAACAAGAAGATTGCTATTTTCTTTCCAATGGTGAGTCTTCTCTTGACATATAATTATCTCTGTTGTCTCTAAGTGAGAATTATATTTCAAATAAACTCCAAGATTATATATGTAGAGCTAGTAGATATACTCAGCAAGTGGATGTGCACAACCCTGCCTTATAATAACATGAGGTTGTATGTCATTAGACATCTTGTATGATAGTAACAAAACAACCTTTCAAAGTTGGGTTCACCTCACCCTATTCGGGTCACCAAAATTAAATATCAAATGACATATACAATACGACACACTTATCTAAAGTTCTCAATAAAATTATTTCAATACTCTTTAGGGAGAACCTCAACAGCTATAGACCACCGTTTTATTCTCCTATTACCCCCACTCGACCCAGCTACATTCTTATTACCTAAAAGGAATTGTGAAGCAAAAAGGGTGAGCACAACTAGCCCATCAAAGAATATCATTTACTTCATCAATAGCCTTTATCAATAATAAATCAGAAATTTATAACATATGGCAGATGATAAAACTTTTCAACCATAGTTGCAGCGGAACGAGCAATCCATTAAAAGAGTCAAATAGACCATCAGGTCTATTATCTTCTACATGTTAAAAGTCCACCAATAATGTTTTATCCCTGTAACATCAATCAACAATTCCTGTCCACGATCATATGAATAACTCATAATCATAATCGTGATTCTAAATTCCTCTTTGCACCCAGGACGAAGATAATTTTTATCGCCTATCTTCACCTGAAACATCAAAAATCATGGTTATACCAAATCACAATTCTTGTTCATACTCATACTAATAAATTTATCTTTGCACTACGGGCCAAAGATATTCATCAATAATTCATATTTGTTCTACAAGCCAAGGACATACAAATGTATATTATCTTTAGTCATGATAATCTTTACTGGGCTAGTTTTGCTCACCCTTTTTGCTTCACAATTCCTTTCAGGTAATAAGAGTGTTGCCGAGTCGAGAGGGGATAACAAGGGAATACGGTGGTGTATATCTGTTGAGGTTATCCCTAAATAGTATGAAAATAATTTTATTGAGAACTTTAGATAAGTGTGTCGTATTGTATACGTCATTTGATATTTAATTTTGGTGAACCGAATAGGGTGAGGTGAACCCAACTTTGGAAGGGTGTTTTGCCACTATTATACAAGATGTTTAATGACATACAACCTCGTGTTATCATAAGACAGGGTTGTGCACATCCACTTGCTGAGTATATCTACGAGCACTACCTATATGATCTTGGAGTTTATTTGAAATATAATTTTCACTTGGAGATAGTGGAGATAGTTATATGTCAAGAGAAGACTCACCATTTGAAAGAAGATGATAGTAATCTTCTCATTTTTCTTTGGGGTCTATTGGGTCAACCAAGGATAATTCTGTGGACATATGATATCTATCATAACCTAGACGCATGGCCTCCCATGTACGAAGGTTTCCTTGAGCACTTCACAAAGATTTTAATTTCTAAAACAGTTTTTGACTGTACTTTTATGTAAAGTACCATTGTAAGGTTGTGGTTGAGGCACCATGAGAGTTACATACATTTGTATTAAAACTCACAGTTTAACTGTGGTCGTATTCTGTACGACAGTTCAACAGTTGTATAAATAAAGTTTGTATTTGATTTTTATAGTGTGATATCTAGCGACTCAGAATGGGTCGTGTGGACCTATTTTAGGGGCGTCACAAAAAGCATGAGGATGATGACAATGATATAAACATTAATCAAACGAAATCAAGGATAAATATTAAGGACTTTAAATTTATCCAAATATTATCAATCACTTAATAAATTCATAATCTAATATTATTAATATTATAATAATATTTTAATCACTTCTTAAACTTATAAACAATTTATTTTAATTGTTTACACTTTACCAAATAAAGCATTTAATCATTCAAAAATGCCATACTCATAAGATTTCATCACCAATGATCAAATCACTCATCAAAAATCTGTATATACCTTATATAGGATTTCCAAGCCATAAACTCTTATTTACCAATTTTTCAACTTCACATAACATATTTAATTCATATGTTCGTAACTAAACTATTTTCATGAAAAATACCAAATCCTTCCTAAAAATTATTCATTTCTGGGATTTAGCAGAATATAGTCCCATATTGAACATATATTTTTCTCAGAATTTTTAAAATTCATTTACTATTTTTCATATGGCCAAAACTGCCGAATATTTAGACATTTATCATAAATTGTACTTTTGTCCAAAAATTCCAAAATATACAGGGTATACTCCTGTTAAATACATGTACTCCCAATAAAAATTTCACCAATTTTGGAGTTAACCACAAGGAGTTATAAATTTTTACTTTTAAAATAGTATTTTCTTATAAAATTCATAACTCTTAATCTATACATCCAAAAATCGCCCCTTTTGGACACAATCTAGAAAACTCATCAAATTATCATTTCAATTTTTTTCCAGAATTTTTGAGGATAAAAAACATTACGAAACTGCAAATGGATTTTCACCTGCCATGCGGTAATCCACAGTAGATAGATCATTTCCACAATTTAATAAAGAATGAATACAATGGATCATTCACCATGCATGCGGTAATCCACATAGACAGGTTATTCCAACAGAATAATAAAGAATGGAATAACAGAAGCATTCACCATAGCATGCGGTAGTCCACATAGACAGGTTATTCCAACAGAATAATAAAGAATGGAATAAAAGAAGAATTCACCATGCATGCGATAGACCGCACAGACAGGTTATTCGAACAGAATAATAAATGATGGAACCAGGTCATGCATAATCCGTATAGACAGGATATTCCAATAGAATAATAAAGAATGAAACCAGGTCATGCTTAATCTGCACAGATATGATATTCTAACAGAATAATAAAGAATGGAACCAGGTCATGCGTAATCCGCACAGACAGGATATTCCAACATAATAATAAAGAATGGAATAACAACAGAATTCACCAGGCATGCGATAGTCCACACAAACAGTTTATTCCAACAGAATAATAAAGAATGGAATAACAGAAGTATTTCACCATGTATACGGTACTTCGCATAGACAAGTTATTCCAACATAATAATAAAGAATGGAATAACAACCCTTAAGAGTATTGAAAGAAAATAAATCTCTTCATGAATACGAAAGAATAATACCCCTTACTATAATAATAATATCCTTTACCTTAGAAGAAAACTGGATACTGGAATAGTGAGTTAGCAGACTTCTCTTCATCTTTCTCTCTATAATTTTTCTCTATAATAATTGCTCTATAGCTTTAGTGAATTGGTGAAAAATAATGAAGGAATGAGCTTCTATTTATAGGAAATTATGGTTTCGTTAATTGCACGTTTTGGGGCTCGAAATATTACAGTACAATATCTTCAACTTTTCTTTTATTTTTAATTTAGTCCTGCAAGTATTATCAAACTTGTACCACCTCCCATAATAGTAAATCATGTGAATTAATAGTTCATTCATGTGACTTAATAGTTATAATCATGTGAAAATACCAATTACAGTATAGTTCCTCCATCTATACCTCAATTTTTAACTTAGTCATGCAAGTATTATCAATCTTGCACCACCTCCCCTAATAGTACATGAATGTGAATCAATAGTACACACATGTGAACAAATAGTTATAATCATGTGAATTAATAGCAATTAATTGCTCATTTATTCTATTAATTACCCGATTGATCAATATAACCTCCAGATATCAAATATTATCGAAATAAATATCGATTTCCACTAACAATAACAATTCTAACACAATGGAACTATCAATTTTATCTTTAATCAACACGAACTTATTCATCATTAATATTATAATTCACAATATTTAACAACCAGGTCGTTCCCAAGAAAGAGAGGGCTTTCCGATAAGGATTTCTCCTTATTGACGCTCAATTAGGTGACCAAACCTCTCCTTGACAGAACTTCTAGACATTGTCGATATTGCAAATAATAATATGAATAACTTTGCCGTCTCAATTATTGATTTAATAATATAACATATTATACAGATGATACTGTGACAATAATTAAATCAATAATATGAGAGTTATGATGCAGCTATTATTGTAGCAATAATTGAGTATAACTGAGTGACTTCTCACATAAGTATCAATAATCAATACTGTGTGCTACTATGAAACCATGCGTATTCTTGTACTTTTACTACCGGTTGTTTTATGACAACTTGCTTATTTTGAAAAATTTTCAAATAAAATGCCTTAACTTTTAACTTTTATCAATTTAACTATTTACCAAAATAGAAAAATTAAATACTTTTATTTCATAAAATTCGGGATCTCACAGCTCTTGTCTTGGTACCTCCCAGGGATGATGTTCCCTTTTTTATGTACCTATCAATCAATGACAATGCCATGGGCTACATGCTAGGGTAGAAAGATGATATAGGCTAAAAAAGAGTTATCTATTACCTCAGTAAGAGATTTAGCAGCAATGAACACAAGTACACTCTGATTGAGAAAACTTGTTGTGCATTAGTGTGGGCTTCCATGAGGTTACAACATTACTTCCATGGTCACACAAGTCCATCTTATATCTCGTGTGGAACCTCTCAAGTATGTGTTCAGCAAACCTATGTTGAATTGTCGACTGTCCAAATAGGCAGTTGATCCTGCAAAAATTTAACATCATTTACGTGACGTAAAAGTCTATCATAGGTCAAGGAATTACGAATAAACTAGCCTCTGCATCTATAGGGTATTTCTAACCCTTGAAACATACTTTCCCAATTAAGGGGTAATGATAATTCAACAACACCATCAGGACAATACACAACAACCATGGAAGATGTATTTTGATGGAGCTGTAAACATGGAAGGTTTTGGAGCTGGAGCAGTTCTAGTATCCATTTCGGGGGAGCAATATCTCGTTGCCATCAAATTGCAATTTGCCAACACCAATAACACAACTGAGTATGAAGGTTGTATCATGGGGTTGATACTAGCCCAATCCATGGGTGTCAGAACATTAACTATCTTTAGAGATTTTGAACTGGTAATCAAACAAACCACTGGGATCTATCATACCAAAGAACTACATTTGTTGCCTTACCATCGACAAGTTATCCAGATGGCTTCAGAGTTTGAAGAAATATCCTTCCTCCACATTCCTCGGAATAGGAATGACTTTGCGGATGCACTAGCAACTTTGGCCTCCTTAATCAACATACTTGACAAGGAAGACATTCCAAATATCACATTTTCCCTACAAAAGGCTCTAGAGTTTGGGAACTACGTTAGAGAAGTATTGGGTGAGCTGCCTCCTATCCAGCACCCTTGGTATCAGGATATCAAGGAGTAATCAGACAAACCACTGAGATCTATCACACAGAAGAACTACATTTATTGCCTTACCATCGACAAGTTATCCAGATGGCTTCGGAGTTTGAAGAAATATCCTTCCTCAATATTCCTCGGAATAGGAATGACTTTGTAGATGCACTAGCAACTTTGGCCTCCTTGATCAACATACCTAACAAGGAAGACATTCCAAATATCACATTTGCCCTGCAAAAGACTCCAGCCTACGGGAACTACGTTAGAGAAGTATTAGATGAGCTACCTCCTATCCAACACCCTTGGTATCAGGATATCAAGGAGTAATCAGACAAACCACTGAGATCTATCACACCGAAGAACTACATTTGTTTCCTTACCATCGACAAGTTATCCAGATGGCTTCGGAGTTTGAAGAAATATCCTTCCTCCATATTCCTCGGAATAGGAATGACTTTGCGGATGCACTAGCAACTTTGGCCTCTTGATCAACATATTTGACAAGGAAGACATTCCAAATATCACATTTGCCCTGCAAAAGGCTCCAGCCTATGGGAACTACGTTAGAGAAGTATTGGATGAGCTGCCTCCTATCCAACACCCTTGGTATCAGGATATCAAGGAGTATCTACGAGATGGATCTACACTAGCTAAGGCGAAGTCCAGCTGAAAGAAAGTGGATCCATATAATGGCCATGAAGTTCTACATGAGAAGAGATGCATTCTCCAAAAGAGATGCATGATTAGGTCTTCTCAGATGTCTAGACAAAGACCAAGCTCAGAGGCTCATGGATGAAATCCATGGTGGAGTATGCAACCCACATATGAGCGGACCCTCTACTTGTCAAGAAAATCCTAAGAACATGGCATTTTTGGCTCTCTCTCAAAGCTGATTATGATGATCACATTAAGAGATGTTACCTAATGCCAAATTCATGAGAATGCTATCCACGCCCCTCCAAGGGAGCTTCACAACATGAGTTCATGTAACGATCGAGAAATTTGTAATTTAATTGAAATATTTATGGAATTAAATAAATATTTAAAATAATTTATTTATTGAGGAAAATAAATATTTGATGAATTATGATGAATTAATTTAGTAATTAAATTAATTAATGTTAATTAAATCGAAGTAATGATAATTTATCTGAAGGATTTAATTTAAGGAAATAATTAAATTAAATCAATTGTTTAATATGTAAGAAAATAGTTAAATTAAATGAATTGTTTAATTCAAAGGAAATAAATAAATTAAATAAAGTGACGTTTCTAAGTTATTAATTAATTTAGATATATAATTATTTATCAATGATAATAAGATTTTTATTATTATAAGTTATTGAGATTAACTAAACTAAAGTTATATAAATTGACTAAATTAAGGTGTGACAAGGGAAAAATCATATGATATAAATAATATAATAATAATTTAGTTGGGAGAGTTTTGGTTGCCAAATAGGGCCTTGTGGCCTTTGGCATTATTTCAACTGACACGTCTTTTTGTTCTCTAACTGAAAGACTACGTGGGGAAGTGGCCATGTTATTTCTACACATTCTTCTTCTTCTCTCTTAAGGCTAGTATAGAGCAGAGAGGATTTGGAGAGTAAAACACAGAGTTTTAGATTGGCTAAGAGGAAGAAGAGGATTTCTAAGTCCCTAACACTATCTTTTGCTAGCATTCAATCAATGATTTAAGGTATAATTCATTTATAAATCTTCAAGTTTTAGTTTTATATAAGTTCTCTGTAAATTGATTTCTGGCTTTTTGTTCAAACGTTGTTTATATGGTATGGATTATGTTGTTGAATCTGTTAATTATCATATATGGGTGTTGTTTAAAGTTATCAAATTCGTGAGAAATTGAATAGCAGAAGATTATATATAGAAGTGTTTATGTTCTTGTTATATGTCTTAGAAAGTACCAAATTTCTTGTCCAATATGTGTAGTAATCTGTAAATTAATGCTTGTATGTGGTAATCCATTGAGATACGAACATAATGTAATTTGAATTGGATGATTTGGCCAAATAACGAAGTCGCAGTGATGATTTTTGGGATAGACTGTCAAAAATGGAGTTTTTATATGAAAAACATGAAAATTGAGAAATTAAAATAGTTCTAGTTGTTGTTAAATTGTACTAAGTGGTTGAATATGTTAGGAATCATGATATGATAGTTGTGTAGTTATTTTACAAGTTGTTATCACCGTTTGATGGGTGAATTTCGTGTTAGTTGGGCTAAAAATGACTACTGTTCACTTCCGTCTCTGTGTCTGTCTGAACACCAGCGCAGCTGCGCCGGTGCCAAGGCAAAAAATGGTGCAGCTGCGCCGGTCCCAAGCCTAAGTGTGGCGCAGCTGCTCCACACCCTGAACTGAGACTGTTAAGTTTGCTTGTTTGCAGGACAGGCGTATCAAACTTGTGTTAGTTTAGTGTGTATATTAATGATGTTAGAACATGATATAAACTATAATAATAGATGTCAATGTGTTGAAATGCAAAGTGTTAAGATTTGAAATATTTATTTAAATAAAGTTATAAAATGAAACCGAATGAAATGTTTTCGAAAGATAGAGTTGAACGATTAAGGTTGTGTTGGTCAATGTGTAATTTCAAATTCGTTAAGTATATTTAACCTACGTGGTTAGGTGCTAAGTTAGGGTTGTGACCTAAATGATGGTTTAAACCCTAAAGTTAATATTCATGCGATTAATTGTTGTTGCGGTTTTAATGATATATGTAGGATAATTGGAGATTATTTTCATTTGTGTAGCTTACAATCAAGGCAAGTTCTCTAACCCTGTTTTTATAATTGTGCAAGTACTAAACCTTATCTCTTTACAATTGAGCAAGCTTTCTAAATTCATTCTTTTCATATTGAATGCAAGTTTCCATTCCTATATTATTATTGTTCAAGTTCTTAAAAGCAAGAAAAAGTTCCGAGTTCTTCAAGCTATTCTCAGTGATTAACAAGGATTGTCTGAGCAAATTAAAGGTATGTTACATAATCTTAACATATATGTTTTATAGTATAATTCCTTATTCTCTGTGTTCTTGTTTTGGAGGTTCACTGTGTTTATAGTATAATCTCTGTAATTCATATTTTTATAGTTGAGTTATGAAATTATGTGTATATGTAATGTTATAACTATATATATAGGTGATGGTATGATGAGCATATACATGTATGTACTTAAGAATTGGTGACCAAGAATTAAGTGTGTTGAGCAAGTAGACTTAAGTGTTAAGCAAAGGATAAGTTAGGTAGACTTAATGGCTAAGCAAGAGATAAGTTATGTAATGACCAAGCAAACTTAAAAGCTAAGTAAAGTGGTTATGTGTGATGAGCAAGTAAAGTGCTTATGTGATGAGCAAGCAAATAAGGTGGTATCCAAGTTAACTTAATGGCTAAGTGTTGTGATGACCAAGTATTAGAAGTGGCTAGCAAGTAGACTTGGTTGTTAAGTAATGAATAGTAAGGTGGTGGGATTAAGGAGGTTAATTTAGGAGGTGCAATGCCTAATTAACCATAATGCCCTAACTTTGGGTTGCCTATAAATAGAGATCTCTCAATTCATTTGATGGCTTGATTAAAAATTCTCCCAACTCCTCTCAAGTTAAGCAACTTATTAGTTAGAGAGAATAAACACTTATAAGTCGAACTTCCATTATGAGATTTTCAAGAAGCAAGAAGGAGATTAAAGCTTAGTCAATTGATATTCAAGGGTAAGAACTTAAACCATGAATCTCTTTCTCTTCCATTGGTAGAGAGATGGGTAGTGTTAGAACATGTATGCTAAGGAATTATAGGAATAAGTAATCAAAGAGCTTAAGTCTTAATAAGCCGTATAAGTCATGAATAAGCTATTCGTAATCATATAAGTTATGAAACAAGAAAGAACTTGTAGGAACTTGTTTTATGTTGAAATAATAAGGTTGTATGATAATAAGAAGTAAGGATGATGGTTAAAATATTTAAGCTATGATAAGTCATGCAAAGTGAATTCATAAGTAGTTCATACTTTTACAAGTTATAGACTACTGAAGAACAAGTAATAACTTATCATGTCAATAAGTTAATGAAGTATGTATGTCAAGATGTTAATAAGATGGATTGATTCCATTTAAAACGATGAACAAATCATAAGAAATGAAGCTAAGGCGAAATTTGCGAGTTTGGACGAAAATCGTCAAATTTGTGAAATTCTCGGAATGGAAGTCGAATTTTGATATTGAGCTTGAAAACGTTGGTTTTCAATGGAGACAAGTCATATTTGGCATTATAGAGTTGCGAACTCAAAAATGACCGGATTCCGACTTAGAACAAAGAAACGAGCGTTGAACGTTCACGAACATTTATCGTTTTCGTTAAAATGAACTAATAGGTGAAATTTTAGCGAAGGAAGTCAAATAGATAAAATTATTGCATGAACACATAGAGTATATAATTTATGAACCGTAGGCTTTTTAACGAGCCAATTCGGACTTATAACGAAGAAGTTAAGCGTACGGGAATTTCACAAAGTTAAAAATCTTTCAAATTTTTCTAAGGCACAAAGTTGGCGCCGCGGCACCAACCCAAGGCCAAATGGTGGCGCCGTAGCGCTGGGCACAATGTCATTGCCTACTGCTAACTCGCGCAACGGTACGAGATAAAGAGCTAAGTGTGGCGCCGCGGCGCCAGTCCCAGAGTTTTGACAGATTAGAATGTTTACAAGTATAGAATGAAAGATAATTTATTAGCAATGAACTAAGGTATAAATATAACATTGTTAAGGCATTGTTAGACTAGTTAATGTATGATGATTAAAGGTTAATAATCAATTGAAGATGAACGTAATAAGAATAATATAATGTGTTAAGCCGGCTATAGAAATTTGTTGACCAAGTTGATTATGAATCCAATGGTTTGCAATATAAGTATGGGTCATGTGATTACTTAATGAACATGATAAACCTTTACTAAATCACTGTTATAGTAATGACTTTAGGAATTTAACTGTTGTTTAATGAGTAGTTAAACGACGAACAGTAAAGTATAAAGAATTTGAATCGTATTCAATAATGATAAGGCCTATAATGTTAAGAGTTACAACTAAAAGTTGTTAAGTAATACATGAACGTAAATGGTATGCAATAAAGTGTACTTAACAAATGACGATCGAGTTTCGATTAATAATGTAAGGAAGCCGTGAGGAAAGATGATTAACTCGAAACGAATTGGATTAATGAAGTAAATCTATGTAAGACATAGAAGAGAAAGAAGTTGGTAAGAATAATGTAAAATATAATGGCAAGCCGGAACCAATAGTAACAAATCTAATATATGATTAGATTGAGAAGAAGGGTAAGATTCATTAGGAACCATGTATGTTCATTCATGACCTAATGTGGTATGTTATGTGGTTATGTATTGTAGAGACCGTAAAGACTGAAAGGAAAAGTTATTTTTACTGTAGCAGACGCTAAAGGCAAGTTTTTCTTAAACGCTTGTCTAACCTTCGTGTTAGCCAAGTTTTCTATGATTCATGTTACGAGATGCATGAACTGTTTTACTAAAGTGTCGATGCCAGTTTTACCTTGGCAAGACTAATCCTGAAGAATTGATTAATTTATTTACAAGTCTTTCAATATAGAATTGCTAACGCTATCATACGCCAATTGTTTGGTACGGATTCAAGTTAAGCCTATGTATGAATAAACAAATGTATTTTTCATCGATTATTCGATGGGCACGCGAGTTTGCCTAAACTTAAACGTTTATACGTTTAATGAATGTAGTGTTGATCAACATAGATTACTATGAGCTGATCACCCAGAAGTGCTCGTAAGATATGCCGGACTTACGGACTTAGTGCCGATTTGTCCTTTTCAAAGAAATTATGAAACGCTCACGGTCTTGAGCTACAATTGATATTTTACTGAATATGGTTATTGTAAAACGTTTTGAAGGAAAAGAAATGCTATTTTGAATTATTAATAGTACTTCATAACTATTATTCAGTTATTGAAGATATACGATTCCTATGTTTCAAGAATGATGTTTAAAAGAAATTGTTGTACTTGCTGAGCTTGTTATGCTCGCTCTTGCTTGAACCATATGAATGCAGATAGGACTGAATGAACCGAGGGATCTAACAAGGATAGAGGCAAGATGAAGCTGTACGATTAGTTTACCTTGTAATAAACTAGTAAGTTGTATATTTTATAGAATGATGAACACAGAATGTAATAGTTTTAGAACCTAGGAACGAGATATAATATTATTAATGTAATAAGAATGTCGTTGAATACACATATTTTGATGTCGTTTCAATAGAATGAATGTATAGTTATGAGTACTGTGTAGCACCATCTGTTGGGTTGGAAGATACCCAGATTTGGGGGCGTCACAGGTTGGTATCAAAGCGTTAGGTTATAAAACTAAAGTGGGGAAGAACCTTAGGCTAATAACCTCGTTAAGGAAGAAAAGTCCGAAGTAAGTAAACTCAAGCTTTACTTCAGTCGAAATAGTTAATAAGGTATTGAGGAAACTCAGTACCGAAAGATTTAAAAGATGGAAAGTAATCCTAAATAAATTAAACGTGAGTTGTGCTTATACTATGGTGTGTTATGTACTAATCAACATATTATGTGTTATTGTAGGATGTCAATCGATAGCTTGATGTATAGAGATATACATGCGGTGAGCGAAGAAGTTGTGAATAAAGTAGAGCCTGTACCTATGTCGGTGGCGGAGGTACCATTAGTGATTCTAGAGGAGTCGGAGATAGTGGAGTACTTTTTTGAGGAGAACTACTCTGAGGGAGATATGGATATAACATCATATCTTAATATGATGAGCAATTAGGAGGAAGTAATGGAGATAACGTCAGGTTGGTATAGTGGTACCTACACTAGAGTCATCACCTCCAGATGCAATGAGATCATTGTATCTGGCAGTGTTTGACAGGAATGTGCAACTGAGTACAGTTGTGCAGAATTAGAATGAAGAGATTAATTCTCTTTATATAGCGAGGGAGTCTGCAGAAGCAGATTTTGAGTCCGAGCATGATGAGAAGGTGCTCATGATAAATAAGGCTAGGGATTTTAAGAAGGAAGGTCGATGAGCTTCGTAAAGAATTGGGGGAAAAGGACCGGAAGATGGCGCGGATGTCTTACATCCATGAGAGTGCTCATAAGGATTTCAAACTGAAAGTTGCTTGTTATTCCACTGAGTTAGGGCAGACTCGACATACTATTAGTCGGGATACTGTAGCGAAGATTGCGAATGAGAAACACGAGGACGCTATTATGCATTATTAGAAAGATATAGTTATAATTATCTGTGTAGTGACGTAAAACCCTCTTTTGTATAAAAGGGTAATTTTTTTTGTGTAAATCCCAACTTTTGAGAAGTTCAATTGCGGGATAGAAATGTAATAGCAGTTGGGCTATGTAAGCAAATTGTAAATAGTTTCAAACTATGAAGAAGCATATGAATATAATGAAGTTTTCATTTAATAAGTTTTGTTATGGTATGAGTTGTTATATGGTGAATAATAACGAAATAAGTAAATAGATAATAATGAAATTCTATTTAATTCAGAAAATGCCGTCAAGGAAAAGACAACGTAATCTGGAAGCTGAATCAAGTAATGATAATCAAGGGGGGTTAAATTAACCCTATGCAAGAGTTTATTAATTTATTAACGGCTTGCATTTAACTAAATCGGGGGTAGAGTACATGCGGAACCTAGGTTAACCATGATAACTACCTTTAAAGAATTTAAAAGCGTAGGTCCGCCAGAGTTCAATGGAACGACGGACCCTATTAGCAGCCCAGACATGGGTAAAGGAAATAAAGAAGGCGTTTTATGTTATAAATGTAGGTGAGGCACAAAAGACTTCTTTTGCAACTTACATAATGGAAGGGGAAGCCAACTTTTGGTAGGAGGCTCACCAGGGTGGGGCTAGAACAGATAGGGGTAACTGTGGGAACAACTCAAGAAGGTTTTCTTCGAGAATTATTTCCCTACAAGCATGTAAGGGAGGATGGATATTACGTTCTTAGAACTTAAACTAGGGGACATGACGGTTCCCCAATACGCGGACCAGATTCAATGAATTGGTAAAGTTTGCTCCACATCAAGTGGACACTGACGAGAGGAAGGCTCGTATGTTTGAGCAGGGCTTGAAACCCTGGCTCTATAGTAGGAATTTGTTGTTTCAGATTGTTTCTTATGGGACCATTCTAGAAAAAGGTGATTAAAGCAGAGGGTGGTAGTGAGGCGTTGACTCAATATCACAAAGAGAGGAAGAATAAGAGCAAGGGAGAGGGTGGAACTAAGGCAGAGAATGCCAGTGGCAGTATGTCAAAAAGAAAGAATTTTAACTCTGGGAATACTAGAGTGGGACAAGGGGATTCTAAGCATAAGATCGAAGTGTGTAAGACATGTGGGAAGACTCATCTAAGAGTCTGTCTGAAAGGGATTATAAGTACCTTTATACGTTAAGGTAGAGAATCGGGAAATAACTTTCGTTAATTATATTCGTTGAAAAGTTTTATGAATAAGGAATGTAAGCAAGTATCGGTAGATAAGTACCGATAAAGTTGAGAGAATTTGAAGTAATTCTCGGTATGGATGAGTTGATTAACCAAATAACTTTAACAAATTATTAGAATAAAAGTATGAATCTTCCGTTTTCTAAAGTAACCCAAGGTAGTATTTTACGGTAATCAAATACCGCGATGCTTTTGTTGTCTAATGGTGACACATGTTAGGAGGATGTTAAGGAATAGGTCGTTACGGTTGCGTATCCACTATCGTAATAGGAGTAAGTTAGCAATTAAGAATAAATACCCATGGCCCAGGATCGATGAACTATTTGATCTGTTGAAGAGGGCAAATAATTTTTCTAAGATAGATTTGCGTACGGGGTACAGTCTGTTGAAAGTAAGGAAGAAGAAGGAAGTACCTAAGATGACATTCAGAACTCGTTATAGTTATGACAAGTTTTTGATTATGTCAATTGGATAGACTAATGTACGGACGTTAGATTTTTTGTAAGAGGTGCTGAGCAAGTCGAGGGTAAATTGATAGGTACCCTTATGAGGTTCTATGATTAAAAGTACCATTAGCATCACAGGTTGGTATTGTTGAAATGGGAAGTGAGAAAAAATAGATTTCAGGAACTAAAAAGGGAAGTTAAGTGAGGTACCTGTATTGTCTCTATCAGATGATATGGGGAATTTTGTAGTGTATATCGATGTTTCACATAGATGACGAGATTGCGTGCTTATGTAGCATGGCAAAGTCATTAGGTATGTATCACGCTAGTTAATGGATTATGAGAAGTCTATCCTACTTATGATCTATAATTGGCAGCTGTTGTTTTTGAATTAAAAATTTGAAGATAGTATTTATACGGTGAGAAGTGTGAGATATACACGGACTCTAGGAGTCTAAAATATATCTTCACACAAAGGAGTTGAATATGAGGTAGAGAAGGTAATTAGAATGGATAAGAGATTTTGACGTTGATATGTTATATCAATCCAGGAAAGTTAACTTAGAAGCCGACGCGTTAGGTAGGAAGGGTAGGGAAAAGCTATCGATGTTAACAACTCAGAATGAGCTAATAACGGAAATGGCAAAAACGGAGTTAGAGGTTAAATTATGGAATGAAGTGGTAGAAATGTTATTCACAGCGTAGACTCAATCCATGATACTTGAACGAGTTAAATAACTACAACTAGGTAATGAAGAATGCACGCGAATGAAGAAGAGGATGCATGATGAAGAGAAGATCAAGTATAATCTTGTTTTGAAGGAGGAATTTGAGTTCCAAATAATTCTAAGTTAAAAGCTAATGAAAGGGTAATAACGTAATATGTCAATAAGTATTTAAACTTCCAACTCAAATTATTGATAGGAAGTGACAAGTCATGAAAAATAAGATAATACCTTCGTTGAAGGTGAAATAAAAGAACCACAATGTCAAGGAAGCATTGTGGGAACTTGAGATTAAAATAAAGAAAAATGTTTCCTCAAATGGTGTATGTATTATTAGCGTGATTTTGGGGACAAAATCCTTATAAGGGGGAAGAGTGTAACGCCCCAGAAAATATGGATTTTTGAGAATTAAATTTTTAATTTGATTATGTGGATTAAATGAATTTAATTAATTATTTATGAGAGTAAGCTAATTGAAGGTCGTTCTATGACCTAGATATATAGGAATGTAGTAGTATTTTGGCTACGTGATAGAATTAAAGTGTATGAATTTCCTAGATGAAAATAAATACTTTCCGAGAAATTTTTTAAAAAACACTATTCACACAATTCTGCTTGGGAATTATTTTTGAACTTCCAAGAAATACGTAATGATAGAATATCGAGGTGAGATAGAATATCCAATTATATTTCAGTTATGGCAAACACAATATTTTGCCTACGGACATAAAACCTAACGATTGGGGAAAATGAGTTATGAGAAGGAATTTAAATGCGTAAAATGAATTAAAGCAATGATTGTATAATATGTAAGTATTATACGAGGTAATGAATATAAGTATAATACGAGGTATTATACGAGCATGTATGAATGATGGAATGACATATATTAAATAAGTATACGAGTTAGAATACGAGATTAATTCGTAAATTATACTTTATAAGGCTTTAAGCCAAATATAATGGACTTGTTGAATTGTGTAGGAAATTGTAATGTCAAATTGGGATAATAATAAAGCCCAATATGAATTAATTTTAAAGCCCAAATATTTGTAATGTTAAGTCCAATGTAAATTATTGAACAAGCCCAATGTATAAGTTATGAATAATTAAACCTTGAGCCCAAAGTAAGAATCCAATGGATTAGGACGATCCATGGGGCAACCCATGATCATATGGATGAATTGGTGACCAAGAATTAAGTGTGTTGAGCAAGTAGACTTAATTGTTAAGCAAAGAATAAGTTAGGTAGACTTAATGGCTAAGCAAGAGATAAGTTATGTAATGACCAATCAAACTTAAAAGCTAAGTAAAGTGCTTATGCGTGATGAGCAAGTAAAGTGCTTATGTGATGAGCAAGCAAATAAGGTGGTGTCAAAGTTAACTTAATGGCTAAGTGTTGTGATGACCAAGTTTTAGAAGTGGCTAGCAAGTAGACTTGGTTGTTAAGTAATGAATAGTAAGGAGGTGGGATTAAGGAGGTTAATTGAGGAGGTGCAATGCCTAATTGACCATAATGCCCTAACTTTGGGTTGCCTATAAATAGAGAGCTCTCAATTCATTTGAGGACTTGATTAAAATTTCTCCCAACTCCTCTCAAGTTAAGCAACTTATTGGTTAGAGAGAATAAACATTTATAAGTCAAACTTTCATTATGAGATTTTCAAGAAGCAAGAAGGAGATTAAAGCTTAGTCAAGTGATATTCAAGGGTAAGAACTTAAACCATGAATCTCTTTCTCTTCCATTTGTAGGGAGATGGGTAGTAGTAGAACATGTATGCTAAGGAATGATAGGAATGAGTAATCAAAGAGCTTAAGTCTTAATAAGCCGTATAAGTTATGAATAAGCTATTCATAATCATATAAGTTATGAAACAAGAAAGAACTTGTAGGAACTTGTTTTATGTTGAAATAATAAGGTTGTATGATAATAAGAAGTAAGGATGATGGTTAAAAGATTTAAGCTATGATAAGTCATTCAAAGTGAATTCATAAGTAGTTCATACTTTTACAAGTTATAGACTAATGAAGAACAAGTAATACTTTATCATGTCAATAAGTTAATGATGTATGTATGTCAAGATGTTAATAATATGGATTGAATCCATTTAAAATGATGAACAAATCATAAGAAATGAAGTTAAGGCGAAATTTGTGAGTTTGGACGATAATCGTCGAATTCGTGAAATTCTCGGAATGGAAGTCGAATTTTGATATTGAGCTTGGAAACATTGGTTTTCAATTAAGACAAGTCATATTTGGCATTATAGAGTTGCGAACTCAAAAATGACCAGATTCCGACTTAGAATGAAGAAATGAGCGTTGAACGTTCATGAACGTTTATCGTTTTCGTTGAAATGAACTAATAGGTGAAATTTTAGCAAAGGAAGTCAAATAGATAAAATTATTGCATTAACACATAGAGTATGTAATTTGTGAACCGTAGGCTTTTGAACGAGCCAATTCGGACTTATAATGAAGAAGTTATGCGTCCGGGAATTTCACAAAGTTGAAAATCTGTCAAATTTTTCTAAGGCACAGAGTTGGCGCCGCAGCACCAACCCAAGTCCAAATGGTGGCGCCGCAGCGCCGGACATAGTGTCATTGCCTACTTCTAACTCGCACCACGGTGCGAGATGAAGAGCTAAGTGTGGCGCCGCGGCGCCAGTCCCAGAGTTTTGACAGACTAGAATGTTTACAAGTATAGAATGAAAGATAATTCATTATCAATGAACTAAGTTATAAATATAACATTGTTAAGGCATTGTTAGACACTTAATGTATGATGATTAAAGGTTAATAATTAATTGAAGATGAATGTATTGAGAACAACGTAATGTGTTAAGCCGGCTATAGAAATTTGTTGACCAAGTTGATTATGAATCCAATGGTTTGCAATATAAGTATGGGTCATGTGATTACTTAATGAACATGATAAGACCTTTCCTAAATCACTGTTATAGTAATGACTTTAGGAATTTAATGTTGTTTAATAAGTAGTTAAATGACGAACGTAAAGTATAAAGAATTTGAACCGTAGTCATAATGATAAGGCCTATAACGTTAAGAGTTACAACTAAAAGTTGTTAAGTAATACGTGAACGTAAACGATATGCAATAAAGTGTACTTAACAAATGACGATCGAGTTTTGATTAATAATGTAAGGAAGCCGTGAGGAAAGATGATTAACTCGAAACGAGTTGGATTATTGAAGTAAATCTATTTAAGACATAGAAGAGAAAAAAGTTGGTAAGAATAATGTAAAATATAATAGCAAGCCGGAACTAATAGTAACAAATCTAATATATGATTAGATTGAGAAGAAGGGTAAGATTCATTAGGAACCATGTATGTTTATTTATGACCTAATGTGGTATGTTATGTGGTTATGTATTGTAGAGACCGTAAAGACTGAAAGGAAAAGTTATTTTTACTGTAGCAGACGCTGAAGGCAAGTTTTTCTTAAACTCTTGTCTAAAATTTGTGTTAGCCAAGTTTTTTGTGATTCATGTTACTAGATGCATGAACTGTTTTACTAAAGGGTCGATGCCAGTTTTACCTCAGCTAGACTAATCTTGAATAGTTGATTGATTTATTTATAAGTCTTTCAATATAAAATTGCTAACGCTATCCTACGCCAATTGTTTGGTACAGATTCAAGGTAAGCCTGTGTATGAATAAACAAATGTATTTTTTATCGATTATTCGTTGGGCACGCGAGTTTGCCAAAACTTAAACGTTTATACGTTTAATAAATGTAATGTTGATCAACATAGAGTACTATGGGCTGATCACCTAGAAGTGCTCGTAAGATATGTCGGACTTACGGACTTAGTACCGGGTTGTCCTTTTCAAAGAAATTATGAAATGCTCATGGTCTTGATCCAGAATTGATGTTTTACTGAATATTGTTATTGTAAAATGTTTTGAAGGAAAAAAAATGCTATTTTAAATTATTAATAGTACTTCATAACTATTATTCAGTTATTGAAGATATACGATTCCTATGTTTCAAGCATGTTGTTTAAAAGAAATTGTTGTACTTGCTGAGCTTGTTATGCTCGCTCTTGCTTGTACCATATGAATGCAGCTAGGCTCGAACGAACCGAGGGATCTGACAAGGATAGAGGTAAGACGAAGTTGAATGATTAGTTTACCTTGTAATAAACTAGTAAGTTATATATTTTATAGAGTGATGAACAAAGAATGTAATGGTTTTAGAACCTGGGAACGGGATGTAATATTATTAATGTAATAAGAATGTCGTTGATACACACATTTTGATGTCGTTTTAATAGAATGAATGTACAATTATGATTACTGTGTAACACCATCTGTCGGGTTGGAAGATACCCGGATTTGGGGGCATCACATGGTACAAAGGGTTGATCCCCTTAAGTACGTTGAGAAGGGTCCGTATAGTCTAAATGACTGTTAAGGTTGGGTAATATCACCTAATTACTGGGGACATAGTTCGTGGTCTTAAAACCCTCAGATAATTAAAGTTCAAACTTGTTTTCTATTTTGATTTGTAAAACAAGTTCCTTAATGTTCAGTTTTCATTGTTCAGTCTCATGTTATTATCTTTGCTACGTATACCAGTGAGCATTTGTTTGCTCACTCTTGTAATTAACACTGCAGCTAAAGTGGAGAAAGTTGATGAGCCGTCGACTAGCAAAGGCAAGGGCAAGATGTCCAAATGATGAAGACTTTTGAGAATTTTATTTTAATGAATTATGTTAAAGACTTGTTTTATTATGTGATGTATTCCGCAAACTTATGTAATAATTTTAAGGTTAGATTACATGGGATTTAATTTGAGATGATGTAACCCTTTAATGGGAAAGATTATTGTTTAAGTTATTTTAATTATGTCTTTATCCTTTATTATGGGTAGTTAGATGTAATAGTTTTTAATAAATGAGCACCAAATCCTATGGGAATGGAGTACCTAGATTTGGGTGTGTCACAGTTTGCCTTGGCCCTTCTTAATGTGGTGAATGGACGTGATCGTGCCCATTGAGCCCAAAGCTAGTAAAGGTCATCAGTTTATCTTCACCATGATCGACTACTTCACCAAGTGAGTAGAAGAAACCTCTTCCCCTAGGGTTACTAAATAGGTTATCATTGGTTTCATTATAAACAATGTCATCTGTCGATATGGATAAACAAAGGTGATTGTGTTAGACAATGCTAAAAATCACAACAACCAAATAATGAAGGAGTTATACAATAAATTCCACATCAAACATCTCAACTCCGTCATCTATCGTCCAAAGATTAACGGTGTTGTTGAAGAGGATAATAAGAATATCAAGAAGATCATGCAAAAGATGTCCGCCAATCACAAAGGATGGCGTGACTTGTTTCCTCTGACTCAATTAGTCTATATAACGTCAATGCACACTTCCACTAGGGAAACTCCCTATTCATTAACCTATGGCATGGAAGCAATGTTCCCAATAGAAGTGGAAATGGAATCCGTCAGAGTGTTGATAGATGCTCAGCTAGATGAAGATCAATGGTTACAAGATCGGTACCACTAATTGTCTCTAATAGATGAAAGGCGGGCAACAACCATCTTCCATGGTCAGTTATACCAACAAAGGATCGCTAGATCCTACAATAGAAAAGTCTGGCTACGGCAGTTCAAAGAACATGACTTGGTCTTGAAGAAGGTTCTTGACAACCAAGATCAATCTAAAGGAAAATTCTCCCTAAACTGGGAAGGCCTGTTTGTTTTCAAGGAGGTATTGACAGGAGGAGCCCTTAGATTACAAGAGATGGATGACGAGGAATTTCCCTAACTCATCAACTCGGACACCATGAAATGGTACTATATATAAAGTTACCTGTAAACTAGCATCCTGGTTCTGGATCATCAGATCCATCAGTCAGTTCAGGTTTTTAAAACCTTTCTCACTACATACAATCATTACCACTTCAGTTTGTCCCACTCAAGATCAAATCTTTCACACATTCAGTTTATCCCACTCGGGATCAAACCTTTCACCACTTCAGTTTGTTCCACTCGGGATCAAACATTTCACACCTTCAGGGTGAGACCTCGAATTTTTTTAAATGAAAGTATTCAATTTTCTTATAATTATTTTATTTAGTAAATGGTTAAATTGATAAAAGGTTAAAGTTAAGGGTGATATGTAAATTTTTTTCAAAGTAAACAAGTTGTTATAAAATAATTGGTTATAAAAGTATAATAATACGCGTGGTTGCATAGTAGCACACACTATTGTACAATATCTTTGATTATTGATGCTTATGTGAGAAGTCACTCAATTTTATTCAATTATTGTCACAATATGTTATATTATTAAATCAATAATTGAGACGACAAAGTTATTCATATTATTATTTGTAATATTGACAATGTTTAGAAGTTCTGTCAAGGTGAGGTTTGGATACCTAATTGCGCGCCAATTAGGAGAAATCCTTATCGAAAACCCCCTCTTTCCTGAGAACGATCTGGTTGTTAAATATTGCAAATTATAATAATAATGAATAAATGTTATTAAAAAATCGAATTTGAGTTTGGATTTGAATTTGGTGATGCGGACGTGATATTTTAGTCCGGAACGATGAAATCAGTAAAAATACACTATAAACACAAAATTTTCCAGGGTTGACTTAGAAAAAGTCAAACTTTGAAATTTCAAAAATAAATTTTTTAATAAAAATAGTTCCATTGTGTTGAGATTATTAGTGTTAGTGGAAATCGACATTTATTTCGATACTAATTGGCGTCTAGAAGTTATATAGAACAATCAGGTAATTAATAGAATAAATGAGCATTTAATTGATACTAATTCACATAATTATAACTATTTGTTCACATGCGTGTACTATTGATTCACATTCTTGTACTATTAAGGTAGGTGGTGCAAGATTGATAATATTTGCATGACTAAGTTAAAAATGGAGGTATAGATGGAGGTACTATACTGTAATTCGTATTTTCACATGATTATAACTACTGATTCAAATGATTGAACTATTGATTCACATTATTTACTATTAGGAGAGGTGGTGCAAGTTTGATAATACTTGCAGGACTAAATTAAAAATGAAGAAAAAGAGGGAGGTATTATACTATAATATTTCGAGCCCCAAAAACGTGCAATTATTGAAACTATATTTTCCTATAAATAGAAACTCATTCTTCTTTCATTTCTCACCAATTCACTAAAGCTATAAAGCAATTATTATAGAGAGAAATTATAGGGAGAAAGAAGAAGAGAAGTTTGCTAACTCACTATTCCAGTATCTAGTCTTCTTTTGAGGTAAGGGATATTATTATTATAGTAAGACGTATTATTTCTTTCGTATTCATTAAGAGAGCTATTGTTATTCCATTCTTTATTATTATGTTGGAATAACCTGTCTATGCGAAGTACTGCATACATGGTGAATTATTCCATTCTTTATTATTATGTTGGAATAACCTGTCTATGCGAAGTACTGCATACATGGTGAAATTCTTCTGTTATTCCATTCTTTATTATTATGTTAGAATAACCTGTCTATGCGAAGTATTGCATACATGGTGAAATTATTCTGTTATTCCATTCTTTATTATTATGTTGGAATAACCCGTCCATGCGAAGTACCACATACATGGTGAAATTCTTCTATTATTCTATTCTTTATTATTCTGTTGGAATATCTGGTCTGTGCGGATTACGCATGACCTGGTTCCATTCCTTATTATTCTGTTGGAATATCCTATTTGTGCGGATTACGCATGACATGGTTCCATTCTTTATTATTCTGTTGGGAATAACCTGTCTGTGCAGTCTATCGCATGCATGGTGAATTCTTTTGTTATTCCATTCTTTATTATTCTGTTGGAATAACCTGTCTATGTGGATTACCGCATGCATGGTGAATGATCCTTCATATTCATTCTTTATTAAATTGTGGAAATGATATGTCTACGTGGATTACCGCATGACGGGTGAAAATTTATTTGCAGTTTCGTATATTCTATTATACTCGTATGAGATATCATTTCTTTTATACTCGTCATGGAATATCATTTTCTTTGGTATTTTTTACGAGTTACTATTCACGGATTACTATTCATCTAGTTACTATTCACTCTAGTATTATTCACTCGGGTATTCAGGGCACTTTTCGTGTCAGAGTACTATTCACGAGTTACTATTCATGGGTTACTATTCACCTAAATTACTATTCATCCGAATATTATTCACTCAGGTATTTGGGATACCTTTCATGCTGGTGTACTATTCACGAGGAACTATTCCTGAAGTACTATTCATAGGGTACTATTGCGTGGTACTATTTACCGGAAAAATATGTTTCTTTTCTGTCCAAATTATTTTTGGTACATGAATATTATTCTTTAATTTTACTCCACAAAGAAGTATCATTTAACAATTTGGATATTTTTAAACTTTGGATAAATTTAAAGTCTTTAATATTTATCCTTGATTTCGTTGACTAATGTTTATATCATTGTCATCATTCTCATGCTTATATTGTGATGAAAGTCATCTTTGGCTTACGTGCAAAGATGAGCTATTGATTATTGATTTTACAAATGTATATCTTTGGCTTACGTGCAAAGATGGACTGTTGATAATTGGTTTTACAGTTGTATATCTTTGGCTTACGTGCAAAGATGGATGGTTGATTATTGGTTTTACAGTTGTATATCTTTGGCTTACGTTCAAAGATGGACTGCTGATTATTGGTTTTACAAATGTATATCTTTGGCTTACGTGCAAAGATGAACTATTGATTGATGAGTATCTTTGGCATATTTGCATAGATGAACTGTTTATTGGTATGATTATGACCAGGGATCATTCGGTATAATCATGACCTGTAATGTTATAGATGATGTGGTAAAAGTCCTCATTCGCCCGTAGTGCATTGATGGACAATTATTGGTATGATTATAAATAGGGATTATTTGGTATAATCATGACCATTGATGATTACATGAATATCCTTGGCCGTAGTGTAGGGATGATTCGATGATGTGAATTATTTATTAAGCTGAGTCTCAGCGATAAAATATTGATTATACAATTTTAATTCGTAAAAGATAGTAGATATCATGCTCTACTTGACTCTTCTAAAATACAGTTGTATGTCTTTGGCCTGTAGTGCAAAGATGAATTGTTAATGAATATCTTTGGCCGTAGTGCAAAGATGAATTTATTAGTATGATTATGAGCAGGAATTGTGATTTTTTATAACCATGATTTTTGATGTTTTAGGTGAAGATAGGTGATGAAAATTATCTTCGTCTGGAGTGCGAAGAGGAATTTAGAATCACAATTTTGATTATGAATTTTTCACATGATTGTGGAAAGGAATTATTGATTAATGTTACAGAGATAAATCATTGTTGGTGGACTTTTAATATGGAGAAGATAATAAACTTTATAGTCTATTTGACTCTTCTAATTGATTGCTTGTTCCGCTGCAACTATGGTTGAAAAGTTTTATCATCTACCATATCTTCTAAATCTCTGATTTATTACTGACAAAGACTATTGATAATTTAATTATCTTTAGTCATGATATTCTTTACTGAGCTAGTTGTGCTCACCCTTTTGCTTCATAATTCCTTTCAGGTAAAAAGAGTGTTGCCGAGTCAAACTGGGATAACAGGGAAATAGAACGGTGGTCTATAGCTGTTGAGGTTCTCCCTAAATAGTATGGAAATAATTTTATTGAGAACTTTAGATAAGTGTGTCGTATTGTATACGTCATTTGATATTTAATTTTGGTGAACCGAATAGGGTGAGGTGAATCCAACTTTGGAAGGGTGTTTTGCCACTATCATACAAGATGTCTAATGACATACAACTTAAGTTATCATAAGATAGGGTTGTGCACATCCACTTGCTGAGTATATCTACGAGCACTACCTATATGATCTTGGAGTTTATTTGAAATATAATTATCACTTGGAGACAGTGGAGATAGTTATATGTCAAGAGAAGACTCATCATTGGAAAGAACATGATAGTAATCTTCTCATTTTTTTTGGGGTCTATTGGGTCAACCAAGGATAATTCTGTGGACATATGATATCTATTGTAACCTAGACGCATGGCCTCCCATGTACGAAGGTTTCCTTGAGCACTTCCCAAAGATTTTAATTTCTAAAACAGTTTTTGACTGTACTTTTATGTAAAGTACCATTGTAAGGTTATGGTCGAGGCACCATGAGAGTTATATACATTTGTATTAAAACTCACAGTTTAATTGTGGTTGTATTCCACACGACAGTTCAACAGTTGTATAAATGTAGTTTGTATTTGATTTTTATAGTATGATATCTGGCGACTCAGAATGGGTCGTGTGGACCTATTTTGGGGGCGTCGCATTCAGTCTGTCCCACTCGGGGTAAAACCTTTCACACCTTCAGTTTATCCCACCAGGGATTAAAACTTTCACACCTCCAGTTTGTCCCACTTGGGATAAAACATTTCACACCTTCAGTTTGCCCCACTTAGGTTACAACATTTCACACCTTTAGTTTGTCCCAGTAGGGATAAAAATATTCTCATTTGCAGTCTGTCCCACCAAGGGCGAACTAGGGAGACCTGATCTCCCCAATACACGGGAGTACATAGGCAACCACTTTTATGGTCCGGTCTAACTACAGAAAAAACAAAAAACATCTCTACGCCTTTTTCACCACTTTCAACTTTGAACCTTTTCACGCTAGGTTCGAACAACGCAGACTTGATCTCCCCTCATCAATGGGAGTACATAGGCAGTAATTCATGGTTCGGTCTTACCCCTACTAAAAAACAAAAAATTGTCAATGGTACTGGGATCATCATTCAAACCTTCAAACCACACATCATTGGCTTAGACCAAAGGGATGAAATTACCTGATCTCCCCATACCAATGGGAGAATCGGCGACCATCTAAGCTGCGGTATATTCCTCAAAGAGAAACATTAATCCATTAGATATGGAACTACCTGTGCTCCCCAATACAAAGGAATACTAGCGACCATCTAAGGGGCGGTTAACCTCAGAAAGGAAAGCCACAATCCTCTCCAAAACTACATACACAAACTAGTTCCAAGAAACCAAAGGGTACGGGAATACATAGATCAATGATCCATTCTGAAAAATACTAAGACATCTCAATATCCATCCATCAAGGGGGAATTCAGAAGACATCAAGATCACAAGCTCTGATGAAACAGACAAGTATCAAGCAATAATATTCATATGCATACAAAAAATAATCTCTTCAGAATATGAAATAAATAATACCCCTTACCTCAGAAGAAGACTGGATACTGGAGTGGTGAAGTAGCAAACTACTCTTCTTCTTTCTCCCTATAGCTTCTCTCTCTATAATTGCTCATGTGAGTCTTAGTGAATTGGTGAGAATGAAGAAAAAATGAGCTTCTATTTATAGGAAAATATAGTTTCGATAATTGCACATTTTGGGGCTCAAAATATTACAGTACAATACCTTCATCTTTTCCTTCATTTTTAATTTAGTCCTGCAAGTATTATCAAGCTTGCACCACCTCCCCTAATAGTACATCATGTGAATTAATAGTTCAATAATATGAATCAATAGTTCTATACATGTGAAAATACGAATTACAGTATAGTACCTCCATCTATACCTCCATTTTTAACTTAGTCATGCAAGTATTATCAATCTTGCAACACCTCTCCTAATAGTACATGGATGTGAATCAGTAGTACACACATGTGAACAAATAGTTATAAGCATGTGAATTAATAACAATTAATTGCTCATTTATCCGATTAATTATCTGATTGGTCAATATAACCTCCAGACATCAATTATTATCGAAATAAATGTCGATTTCCACTAACACTAATAATCCCAACACAATGGAACTATCAATTTCATTTTTAATCAGCACAAACTTATTCATCATTAATATTATAACTCACAATATTTAACAACCAGGCCGTTCCCAGGAAAGTTGGGGCTTTCCGATAAGAATTTCTCCTTATTGGCGCGTAATTAAGTGACCAAACCTCTCCTTGACAGAACTTCTAGACATTGTCAATATTGCAAATAATAATATGAATAACTTTGTCGTCTCAATTATTGATTTAATAATATAACATATTATGCAGATGATACTGTGACAATAACTGAATCAATAATATGATAGATATGATACAGCAATTACTGTAGCAATAATTGAGTATAACTGAGTGACTTCTCACGTAAGCATCAATAATGAATACCGTGTGCTTCTATGCAACCACGCATATTACTGTACTTTTAGTACCGGGTAGTTTAACAGTTTAACGGTAAAACTTTCGCTGTTATTTTTATAAAAAGATAATTCTGTCATTTTCTAACTACGAAAATACTTTCGTTGTGGGGTCCACTAATGATTGTGCCGTCGTACCAATATTCCCTGTTAAAACGAATATTCCCCGACCAATTGAATATTATATAACCACTTGCTTATTTTGCAAAATTTGTAAATATTACCCACAACTATAACATTATATTATATCCACACCATAATATTCAAAAATATATTTCGAGAGAAATTAATCTTTATTCATAAAAGTTGGGGTCTTACACTCCTGCCCAAAGGTATCAAGAGATCCACAACCATCTGTATGGTGACACTATGCTCATCAATAAACGTGCTCATCTCTGTAATGATATCAATAGTATGGGACCTCAATGCAGTACTATCTGTAATAGCGGCATCTCAGGCAGATATAGAACCATCCCGCTCAGTTACAACTGCATCTCTAGATGATCTAGCCTCTTCCTGCTCAGCAACAATGGTGTCTCTATGAGCTAAAACATTATCTCTCTCTACTAGAGCGACATCTCTACTAGAAAGAGCTGTCACCATCAAGGCCCTAGCCTGATCCCGCTCAAATGTCATCAGATGCAGACTCTTCTCTAAATACTTTGCGAAATGTGGAGTCATAGTAGCAAAAATACTGGGAGAGTCAACCAAGGCTATTGTCAACCCAACAAACAACTCATCCTCAGTGGGAGAATTAGTATCCTCCATGGGCTTCCCACTGTCAAAATCAACACCCGGCTCTGCGGATATAACCCCAGCCAATGTAACCTCTGCCTCCAACCATATAGAATACTCTGTAGAATAGCCTGGATAGCTGGTAGTAAAATCATCCCTCTCATGATGGGCCCAACAGGAATAAACCCTAGATAAATCCTCTACTGACAAAAGTCGAGATGACATACGCTGACCAACGCTCCATCGAAGGGATGAACATCCTAGAACTAGTCAAACTGTGCCATCACATCCAGTGGGTGATATGTGGTCATGCCTCTCAAACCAGCCAGAGGAACATAATCCATGCCAGATGCATGAGAGATGAAGCTGTAGGGAGAACTAAGCCTTGAACACAGTAGAATATCAAATGGATCATTGATCCCTGATAAGAAAACTGACCAAGAAGCTTCATCTATACACTCCACCGGCTGGAAGGAGTAAGACATGGCTATCTCATGGTAACAGAAATACCCCTAGCGTTGGAATATGCCAATCGATCTTAACTGTGTCATAAACCACACGTACAGTAAGACCGAATTGCCTGAAAATACCCCTGCAGGATGGTTGCGGCAATACATGGCCGACCTCATGGTTTCTGCCATAATCATCGGTAAAATGGTATGTTCCTCTCGGAGATCCTGCACTTCCATAACCACGCAGATGTCTAAATGATCCATGTACAGAAAAACCACTACACACATCAAGAGTACATCTACTCTGGTAATACGCCAATCATCCTCCGACGTGGTGAAATCCCTGGAGTGCTGTATATAACTTTCTGAAAAGCCAAATCTGTCTATCAAGAAATGCATGGACACTACATGCCTTGAGGAGATCTCATCTAAGGCAACTCTGGCCCTCAAACCTTTGAGGGTCATAAACTGTCGGCTCATATCTCCTATAGCCATTTGAGCGTAAGGCCTATCCAACGACAAATCTATCAGTCGCTCGTACTCTTCTAAGGTAGGAGTCAACTCCTGGGTCTCAAACCGGAACACATGCTTATCCGGTACCCAGTGCTCTAGCATGCCCTTTACAAACCCCAATGAAACCTGGAACATTAGAAGGGTCACAGAGTGTCGCAACAGCTGATCTACGGTCACCCGATCTGGGGATGACAAACTATCATACCATGATCTCAAAAAGGAGGCCATAAATACTGGTGGGGTATGATCAATGCGGCTAGCTATCGATGAAGACATTTATAGGGCCATGTCATAAGTCCATCCAGGGGTCAATAAAAGATGTATGATAAATAAAAGATGGCAATATGATGTAGGGAATGGAAAATAGTATACATACATTCATAAGTACATCATCATCTAATACATCATCTCTATATATAGCTGGAAAATATAGGGAAATGGGACACAACCGCCTATAAACTAATAGAGGCCTATTAAAAGATATAATGAGAATGAGGCACAACCACCCAATACATAACAGAGGCCTATCAAAAGATATAGTGAGAAAATACATTAGAAGAAGTTAATAATGTTGATGTCTACATCATCCAACCTATCCATCTGATGTAACTCCTCCTGAGTCACTAGATCTTTGCCAAGAGGGATATCGGGGCGATACAATAGAGGATCTGCACTGACAAAACCATCTGAATATGGGCCACCTAAGGGGCCAGACCTAGAGCTGGAAGGATCAAAAGTATCCGCCTCGGAAGGATCTCTGACCAAATACCAGATGAAAAAATGCGCCCGGTCCAACTGCTGGGTCAAGAAATCAATCTAAGACAAATGAATAGACTCTCGGACATAGACAATCTAATCCGACATCATAATGGAGCCATGAACCATATCCTCCATGAATTGTGTGGCGCGGGTCTGAGCTCCGATGGTGCGAGGAGACCAACAGCGGTAGAATTTCTCCCGAGTGAATGGTCCATCTGACAAATCAAAGCCATCAACTCCCACCAATAGGATATCACTGATTGGCAGCTGCGACACAGGCTAATAATGCCTGACACGAGGATAGATCGGTATACGGATCTCTCCTATGGTACTCCTGTTAGCATGCTCTCCTAAGTAGAGCTTCCATCCTCCATTTATAAAGAGTGTAATCCAACGGGTGGACATCACATGCTAGAAACCAGTCGGGAAACCACCCTCAAAGCCAACTATCAAATGTTCCTCAGAATAGGGAACTCATATAATGACATCGGCTGTCAATAGCTCCAACTGTAGGCAAGAATGGGTGAAACCCTCAGCTATAGGAACCTCCACCAGCGTGGAGTAATGCCATCGCCATCCCCATGGATAGGTGTCCAAACCTAACAGGCTAATTGGATGCAGACATGGAAGCCTCTCTTAGGCCCAAAACTACCAACACAAGATCAATCATATGTGGTCAGTCCACATTTTTAACCCGTACAAGGGAAAACAAAAGAGAAATACTCACCAGCAAGAATGGGTAAAATCTTAGCCATGCCTCTATCAAGCCCTACGAGCGCATGCGCATTCCCTGAGGAAATAGGCAAAGGTATAAAAGCCCCAATCATACTCTCCAATACGGTCTACCTCACGTGTGGCGCTAACTAAAACGAATGACACCGTGGAAGAGTTATCCTCCATGTAACAACCCCAAAGGATGACCAGGAACAATCGCTGAAGAATGTGATCCTTGACTCTCCTATCATCGGGCAATGACTCCTTCAACGCCCCACTCATGGGGTCTACACTCAAAGGACTAGTGCGGATTGTCCTACCTTTGAATGCCTCAGCCGGGACTCCTAGCACTGACAGCCCTAAAAACTCCATACCGGTGAGAAACCACCAATCCATCAGCGCCACCATCACCTCGCAATCTAGTAAATAGAGATACTGAGTCTGGTGAAACTAGCGCTCAGACAATACCCTGTGGTAACCCCAGGGACAACGGTCGGGGAGGATGGAAAAGAACACCTCGAAACCCCAAGCATGCACAATCTCTCAGTACTCTGGGCGAAGAGTCTGGTACAAAGAGTGTATAATGAACCAGTTCCCTCGAGGCTACGTAAAGCCGGTTACCTGCATAACAAATGCAAACCAACATTAGAACCCTTGCTCCTCATCAATAGGAAAAGGAAGATCAAACGCAGCTTTACCTCATTCGTATGCAAGTAGATTGAGGGGTGACAACTTAAATCTTCCAGAAGCTCTAGATTCATCACATTTATGGCTGGTAACTCCCTGCGGGAAATAGAAGTAGCAGGAGCGACAGCCAAAATCGGTACATCCTCCTCCTCGTCCTCAACATCCAGTACCTCAACCTAGATTTGAATCACTGACTCCGTCAATCGACGAGGCTGTCGGGCTCGGTGAGGCAGAAGCACATCAGAAGCTCTCCTCCTCACACCTGAAGAGGTCCTACGGGAGCTTTTCAGCGGGTTTGGATCCATATATCTGGACACAAGTCTTTAAATAACATCAAAAAGGGTGTGGTAAATTCTAACCTAGAGCTTTTTAAGTGCATTTTATGTCCATATGCATGCATATATTACTTTAACGTGCGACTATAGTAGAGTTAAAAATGCATGTCTATTCAATGCCTAGACTATTGGAAATTTTTTTCCAGAGTCTCCTTTGTAAAAAAGATTATCCACATGCGGGTAGGCATGACTAGGTGGCCATTCAGTAGCACACCAACTCATAGTCATAAACATCCTATATGCATGAAAAACATCAAAGTCCTAATCCATAAGGGTAGCCTAATTAGCATGATTACTTTACTTTATAACCTTTGCTCATTTGTCCTCAAATAGGATAAGAAATAGCAGAAAAAAGGTGCCAATTTGACTATTTGAAAAGTTATTTTTTTCACATCAATACGTTTAGCATGGTTAAATACGAACATTTACTGTGTTGAATAATTTTTATCAAGTCATATGAGCATGCATAATCACTACTATGTGTTTAGAAGCATTTAATGAGATAACTCATATTCCAACGGACAAAATTAGAAAAGAAAATATGCATACATTACCAGGATAGTACAGAACACTTGTACGATGACAGATTTTGCATAATACAACCCGAACTCAGCAGATATGCAGAAGAACTCTCGGATTCTCTGTGTGGCTTCACTTGAAAATGACTTGTGAGAGGGAAAACTACCTGAAGTAGAACCCACAGATGGTCGTGGGTCTACCTACAGATGCCGCAGGTCCACCTAAAGCTATCCCCGGCGGTCTCCACCCCCTTCAACTTGATCCAATTTAAGTTGCAAAGGAGGTCCCACAAGCTAAAAGGTCAAATCAGGAAAAAAGATGCTACACGAATAACCGAAAAAGCCTGAAATCCTAATTTTTAAAAACCAAACCGCGGGTCTACATATCAATCATTGGTATTCACCCGAACACAGGGTTTACAAAGCTGATGATCACAGATGTTGCAAGCTACCTTTGGCAATACCTCATAAAGGTCCAATGCTATTAACTTGAGGTTGTGATTCCAATTGCAACCATACATTTCATCAAAAATCTCTCCCCAGTGGGGATTTCATACAACTTCAGTCGTTGGCAATTAAACCCAGTGAAGCATCAGAGGTGGTCTGATGATGTTAGCCATTGAAGCACATTTCAGCGAAGGTCAAACAACCTTAATGTTATCAGCCGTTGGTAATTAAACTAGTGAAGCATCAAAGGTGGTTTGATGATATTAGCCATTGAAGCACATTCCAGTGAAGGTCAAGCAACCTTGACGTTATCAACCATTGGCAATTAAACCCATTGAATCATCAGAGGTGGTCCGATGATGTTAGCCGTTTAAACACATTTCAGTGAAGGTCAAACATCCCTGACGTTATCAGTCGTTGGAAATTAAATCCAGCGAAGCATCAGAGGTAGTCCGATGATGTTAGCTATTGAAGCACATTTCAGCAAAGGTCAAGCAACCTTTACGTTATCAGCCGTGGGTAATTAAACCCAGCGAAGCATTGGAAGTGGTCCGATGGTGTTAGCCGTTGAAGCACATTTCAGCGAGAGTCAAGCAACCTTGACATTATCAGCCGTTGGCAATTAAACCCAGCGAAACATCAAAAGTGGTCCGATGATGTTAGCTATTGAATAATATTTCAGCAAGGGTCAAGCAGCCTTGATGTTTTCAGCCGTTAGCAATTAGACCCAGCAAAACATCGGAGATGGTCCGATAATGTTAACCATTGAAGAACATTTCAACAAGGGTCAGGCACCACTGACATCATAAACTATTGGCAGTAACTCCAACAAAGCATGGGAATGACCTGGAGATACAAACTAGGGAATATTATCCTCACTGGAGAGGACCGATGATGGAGTATGTTATACAGATCCTCATCAATTAAAGCGCAATTCCCCAGGAGTCTCTCAAAAATGAGGAGAACATCTGTTGAAGAAATATTACACTGAGGGTTAAGGACTTTAGTGATAACTCCAACTTCCTCTGGTCTCATTCATGGAGTAGCAGCCATCCCATCATGCACTCAGCATAACATTTGCATCATGCTACATTATATTGCATCATGATTATCTTATCACATTTCAAGTGTCTAGTAATCTTTATCCTATCCATAACATTGCATTACATGAATATGATAAAGAGAGGCATCTATAGATACTCAAAAGTTTATATTCTTGTTATTAACCCTGCAGGAGGGCAAAATTATCTTCCAAAGATAACTCTAGAAGTCATGTTAGACCAATCCCAGAGACAACCCCGAGATACTCAGTTTTTAATCTTGGAGACAACCCCGAGATACTCATTTCCAATCCTGGAGACAACCTCAGGAGATTTAGTTCAAACCTCAAAGATAAACCCGAGGGATGCAGTTCCAGTTCCAGAGATAACCACGGAAAAGTTAGTTCTAACCCCTAGAGAAGTCAATTCCAACCTCGAAGACAACCCCGAGGAACTAAGTTCCAACCCTAAAGATAACCCCGAGAGATCAAGCACACCTTAGAGACAACCCTGAGGACATTCAGCACCCACAGCAGCCCAATCTAAGAGATAACCCTGAGCAACGACTGCTACATCTGCACAGAGCCGGAGATATCCCCGGTGAGGGGTAAAATCATCATTTTGCCACCTCGATACTACATTCACGTCATCTCGACATCATTTCAACCCACATTTCATACAGAAGTGTCCCAGAAGAACCATAGCTCAAATCCCGAGTGACTACAACATTCTGAAAAGGTATATCACGCCTCAATCGGATGCTCGGATTGAAAGTTATGAAGGTTTGAGCGGACAATGTGTTGCACAAGTGCACGTACTTCGCGACGGCGAGACCCACATGGCCCGGGGAAACCCGGGCAACCGTAAGTAGACCCGCGACCATCAGTTCTATAAATAGAGGCCTTGAGCTGGTAATTTTAAAAAGAGAAAAAGAAAGAAAACTCTGCCCATTTAACACACACACTTCTATGGTGCTCCAAATTGAGTGCTTCCTTTTTCTAAACACTTGTGAACTCATATTTTACAATATACTAAAATTTAACCGGTGGAAACTTATTTTTCATTTTTCAAAAGCTATTTAAAGTCTTCTTGGCAGCCCACTGTAAGATATTTCATATTTTTAAGCTTTTTCTTACTTCCATACATACATATCTACTAACGTTGAGAGCCACTCCATGTGGAAATGCCTGTTTTGTTATATGTATCCAAATCACGCCCAAAACACTTTATTATGGAAAAATTTCTGTTCTATAAAATTTTAAACTTTTTTTTAGTTGTTTAAAAAAAAGCAAAAAAAAATTCTGTATTTTAAGAAAGTCCGAGAGTCCGGACTTGATCCATGGTATATATATATATATATATATATATATATATATACTGTTATCGTACTCTATTCAATTGAGCCTGGGTGTGATATCCTGTGAATTTACAGCTTATATATATATATATATATATATATATATATATATATATATAATTGTTAAATGGCCACGATGTGATCTCCAGGCCTGATTGAAATGTATATATATATATATATATATATATATATATATATATATATATATAAATGTTTATCAGTCTGTGGGTTAGATTTGCCTAAATCTAGTTATTTCTCACTTTAACCAGTTCATGGTGACTAAAATAGAACCGTTGAAGCTGGAACGCTTAGATTTACTTAAATCTAATTTGTTTTCTAGCTTTTGTTGTGGGCTAAATTTGTGTCAATGTGGCTATTTCTCACTTTAACCGATTCATGGCAACTAAATTGGAATCGATGAAGCTAAAATAGTTTAGATTTATTCAAATCTAGTTCTTCTTTTAGCTTTTGTACATATTACTTTATCATGTGAGCCTAAGAATCATGTGATCACAGATTAAGTTCCTGAATATAGATTTGGTTCTAGTAATGGAAATTTTCTGCTACCACCAGCTTATAAATTATTCACGGTGTCTGAATTTCCTTAGATGGCTCTTATGCCCACAAGGAGTTCGGCACTGCTATGTATCTTATTTTCTCGAAGATGCTTCGCATCTTAAAAATAATAAAAGTAATCGAGCCAAACACATAATAAAATAGAAGTATCAAAGACCTCAATTACTATTGAGTATAAGGGTTTGAAAATATGTTTTTACAAAGCATCACTGCCATATCTCATTCAAATTGAACTTTTTATACAAAAGTCAAGCCCTTTGTATACAGGTGCGAACAAGGCATAATACTACTTTCAAACAACTGAACATAGACCTACCCACACACACATGCAGATAAAAGTTTAAATTAGAAAGTGGCAGTAACCGTGATATCACGGAAGTCGGGGGGTTCCTAACACCTTTCCTCCGCTTAATCAAGCCCCCGGACCCTAATGAATTTTGGTTTTACAGATCAGTTAAACAGTGTCACATCACTAGGTCTTTGTGCAAATCATTTCTCGGTTAAGTTGGTGCAACCAATTAAAAATACCAACTAACGACTCTTATAGTTAAATCATCGACATATACATGTCGGACCTTTTCAAACTTGTTTTTTCAAACAAATCTCACCTAACATGAGATCACCAAAAGACAAGAATAGAAAGGGACAAATAAAAATCCCGACATCGACAGACAACATTCAAGAGTGACCCCCGCCAGTGGCGGGCAATCCTTAGTATAAAAAGCCCGCCGGGGCGGGCTTATCGAGAAGAAAAAGAGTTTTTAGAAGTTGAGTTCAAGGAGGATTGGTTTGAGCTGTTTGTTTCAAGGACTTTAAGGACTCTAATAGACACATGAAGAGGCATATAAAAGAAGGAGAATCACAAGGATTAAAGGGAATGATTCCATTAAATTAGATTTTCATTACATTAAGACAAACCCCTAGTTTTTATTAGATATGGAGATTAAAGCAACTTGGAGACCATTGAAGATCAAGAGTAGGAGCAAGAAGGAGCATGAGATTTGCTGACAACATATTTTATTCTCTTCTATACTCTTATTTTTGTCTTTTAATGTTTATTCAATTGTGGATTCTTGGTTTTAATTCAATAATCATGAACTAAATTCTTGTTTAAGATTACAATGGAGATTGTTGCATAGTTTATTTTAATATGCTTCTCTATTAATTATTTTGATTATTCATGGATTGTCTATTATGGTTTATGCTTATTGCTTAAATTGCCTAACTAAAAATTACCATGATAATCTATATGAACTCGAGAGATGGATTATAGATTCAAATCTGATCATAATAGCATGTGATTGTATTTTCTACATGACGTTGGAATTCATAATTTATGTCTAGGATATAGATATACATATACATATACATTGCATTTAATCTGATAGAGAACTTGTGCTTAAAATCCTTTTTAATTGTAATTCACATAGAGTTATAGTGAATTAGTTAATTAGAGTGTTCTTCTTAATTCTATCATTTGTGGCTTTAAGTTGATTTAAGTATGATGCATTGAGATATGGTCATATTTATTTATGTGTTCTTGATTAATAATTCAGAATAGTGAACACAATTGATAACCAGTGTATTAATTTAAGTGAAGCAATAAGTGAAGTTGTGATCTTACATCTTCGTAATCTAATTTTTAACTAGTGGTAATTAGAATTAGTTTAATTAAATAATTTAATTCATAACCTTAACTTGATTGTTTAAATAAAATTAGTTTGGTTAAGAATTAATATTTTGTAATTTATATTAATAATTCCTTGTGGGAACGATAATCTACTTTCACTTTATTACTTATTGACCACGTATACTTGCGGGTTGTGCGTAACTAGATTTTACCCAACAAGTTACAAACACCCTCCACAGCGGGGGTGCTCTCTACCAAAGCCCACCCCAACGGGGTTCTTAAGCTAAAAACAACCACCCCGGTGGGCATCTTCTCTGTCCAATGCCGCCCCGACGACATTCCTAGATCAAAAAATACCTGCCCCGATGGGTCATCTTGGAAATTAGTTTTTTTTTAAATAATCCCAATCTCAGTCGAACAATGCCATTCCCTCTCCATCCCAACTTCGATTACTAACGCCTTACCACCGAATTCAGTCGTATAAACCCTTTAAGCTTAACTCCACCCACTCTCATCCATTCTCTTGGCAATCATTACTCTCAACCTAATTCATTAATTTATACACCCCACATGCATCCACACCTTCAAACATCTTTTCTCGGCTGAACTCAGTACACCAAAATTACCTTGTTCTCTACAAGCTCACACTCTTATTCTTTTGTCAGACAAAGCTGCATACATACAACATACTCACATTCAAGAAGTGGTTGTCTAAGCAATTAAATGGATTCATCAAATTGGGTATATCGAGCAAAAATTTTCTATCAAATTCACAAATTGCACGAATTTGTCATTGACTTAAATCAGTTCCCTGAGCCTTAGCCGTAGCCAATTTTTCCACCATCAGACATCGATGATGCGAAGGTTAAGCGCGACGCTTAACCATTCAAGGAAGTGTTTAACTCTTAATTTTTTTTATTTAAACAATGAGGACATAGTACACTTTGAGTTTGGGGGTGGATCATATTGCATTACATAATTGTTTAGTTCATATACATTGCATTGGTTAGTTATTTTTATTTTTGCATATTGTAGGCATGTATTATTAAAAAAAAGAAGGTAATTTTTTAAAAAATCACAAAAATATTTTCTTTTGCATTTAGTGTTTGAATGAATCTAGGCAATGGATTAGTTTGAATTTAGCTCGGCCTATGATAAGATTGGTTTTGCATGTTAACTTGAACAGTGTTGATAATTGATGATGAGTTTTAATTTAAATATGAAGAAAATCTGAGCCTGTCTGAAACTTATATAACCGGTTCTTAAAGTTTAACTGTTTTAATCCACTTGGTTCAAGGGTTTCACAATTTGTTTCTGGGGGAAAATCTTGGTTAAAATTTAAGGAAATTAGTGAACTGGCTGTAAAGGTTGGAATGCCGTAAAATCTTGAGTTTGGGGGAATATATGGGGTATATATATGAAAAAAAAAATAAAAAAACCAAATTGAAAAAAAAAAGAAATGATGAAAAAAATAGAAAATCAAGAAAAAGAAAAAAAAATATAAATAAATAAATTGACTAGTTGGGTTATGTGGTCTTTGTTATTCGAACAAGTAAGCCCTAAGGGATGTCTTTACACCCAGTGACCTAAGATCATCTGGTTTGGGAGTCTTTGCTTGAAAGTTCACTATATAGGTAACATTGAAAAGCCTAAAAGAAATAGACATTGCATAGTTAATTGTAGACACGAGAAAGAGCAAAAATGCCCTCGTGGTTGAATAAAGGTAGAAATAAATCCTGTATTTACCCTTTGACTTAGTAATTGCTTAAATTTAACCTGAGTTTTCATGTTCATAGAAGTAATTGAATTAGAACTGAAATTTTCCTTCTAAGAAATTTGTTATGTGATTATTTTGAACTTTGGTTGGTTAGAATGGTTAACGAGCACACACACACAATATGGGTGATGACAGGTTTAGATTGACTAACTGGTTAGAGTTGTGGACATTGACTTAATTAGATATATTATTTGAGTATCATTGGTATCTTTGAGGCCTGCTGCTAGATATCATACTGATTGATTACTGGGTTCGTAGGCATATTAGGAAGTAGATCATGCATATGCATTCATGTAGTTGAGTTAGTTTGTTTATTTTTAGTTCTTTTTGTATTTTTGCTTAAGGACAAACAAAGTCTTGAGTTTGGGGGTATTTGTTGAGTGAGTTTTATACCTATGAATTGGAAACCATTAAGGCTTAATTCTTTGTTAACTTAAAGTAATTTTAGTGTCATTTTACTTATTTTTGTGTTAGTGTTAGTGTTATAAGAAACGGCTTCAGAAGGTTAAAACATGAAAAATAGAGCTTAGTGGCATTTACGTAATTTTGGGAGCAGAAAGCCCGCCGGGGCGGTCATCCTTAGTGTAAAAAGCCCACCGGGGCCGCATTCAAGATTGACCCCTACCGGGGGCGGGCAATCCTTAGTACAAAAAGCCCGCGGGGGTGGGCTTCTCGGGAAGAAAAAGAGTTTTCAGATGTTGAGTTCAAGGAGGATTAGTTTGAGCTATTTGTTTCAAGGACTTTAAGGACTCTAAAAGACACATGAAGAGACATATAAAAGGAAGAGAATCACAGGGATTAAGGGGGATGATTCCATTAGATTAGATTTTCATTAGATTAAGACAAAACACTAGTTTTTATTAGATATGGAGATTAAAGCAACTTGGAGACCATTGAAGATCAAGAGCAGGAGCAAGAAGGAGCATGAGATTTGCTAAAACAGATTTTATTCTCTTCCCTACTCTTATTTTTGTTTTTTAATGTTTATTCAATTTGTGGATTCTTGGTTTTAATTCAATAATCATGAACTAAATTCTTGTTTAAGATTACAATAGAGCTTGTTGCTTAGTTTATTTTAATATGCTTCTCTATTAATTATATCATTATTCTAGTGGGGTATGAGAGATTTTACATATCAGACGGCCCCATCACTTCAGTTAACTTCTCTTCCTAGTGGGGCCCTCGCATGGTAACTCATTTAACACTCCAAAATTAAACCTTACTCCTATTCTACTAGCTCAAGAATTACTATAGTAACAAGCAAGAATCGATCCCACAGAGAATGTACTATTTTATATTTATCCACGTATTTTTCAATGAATTGGTGGTTTTGGTTTGAAAAGCTAAATTATCAAAAGTGAATTTAAAAGATGTATCAATGAGTAAAAAGCTTCAATTCTTCAATTCAGTATCAACTTTTCATAATTATGGAATAACCAAGTTTTTATAATATTTATCCTTCAATGAGATGAACAACCCCATATAATTGCGATCGGTAATTATCTGAAATCATCCTGATGTGTAAATCTAATGTGACGATCACCAACAAGAGATCCTAACTATCATACAACCTAGAACTATCAGTCTAGATTTAATACGAGAGAAGCATGAAGAATGAGAATTGGATTGTTCCAAGCAACAATTACGCAATCAGGAATTATTTAACTTGTCTTCTAAAAATCTTAATAATATCCAAAAGCTTAACCACAATCAAATATCATTAATTGCTACTTATGATCAGACATACATCATTTGCTTAGTATATGTCTTAATCTAGCTGATGATATCAATTCATTAATTTAATCATGCAGAAACTAAATTAGTAGATTGAATAATATACAAGAAGTTTATATAGATAGTCAGAATAAATTCACATAGGAAGGAATAAATAAAGTAAACTTGATCAAACCGTTAATTATGGATAAGGTTCAACATCCCTTCATAATTAAATTGAGAAGTTTAGCTTGACATGCCTTAATTTTCTAAAACTAGTGTCTAGATAAATGTAGAACATAGATGATCAGATCCCCCCTAATACTGAGTTTTACATGTATATATATTCCCTAAACATGATCCCACATTCCTAAGAAATCGCAATCCTAATTAAAATAGAAGTCTACAAAGTAACTATAAAAAAAAGACTACTGAATCTGCCCGATACCCTCGCCGGGGCGGCAATTCCTCTTCATAAAAGCCCGCTGAGGTGGCATTGAATAGAGAAGAACTCATTGGGGTGGCTTTAATATGCGTTGGGGCTCCTTTTGGAAGAGAGATACCCATTGAGGCGGGTATTTTAGCCAAACAAAGCCCGCCAGGGCGGTCTTGGTGGTTTGTTGATTCTTCTTCCTTTTTCATGCAATTAGCTCCAATACATCCTGATTTAGTACTTAAGCTCCATTTTGATCGGAAATCTATAAACAACCACATTAAGCATGTATTAACAACAAAACATGCAACAAACTACGTATAAAGGAATCAAAATAGATATTTATTAGACACTCATCAAATTCCCCCACATTTAGCTTTTACACGTCCTTGTGTAAACCAACCCAAGGTTATGCTATCATTCACAGATTCTATCTAATTAGAGTATCAAAAAGTTTAAGTTACTAATCATGAATATCAATGCTTATTAACAGAAACCTTATTAATCAATTCATAACTAATAACCTCACCATCTTACCAATGAATTTCATCAAATCGAATCGCATCCACATAAGTAACCATACCATAATCCACACACTCACCTAACTCAGTTTTTATGGAGCAAAAACCACGCACACCAACTCATAATTCAAAACAAATTTTCCCTGCTTTTTATTTTCTATTCATAGAATCTTCTTTGTAGCATAGATGATTATATTTTTATACTTTTCTCATAGTTTTCCTTTTCTTGACATGTGTAATGTCTCCTTTTCTTAAGCTTTTCAGTGTTACCCATGTAGTGAACTTTTCACCAACGACACCCAAACCAGATGGTCTTAGGGCGCTGGGCGTAGAGACACTGCAAGTTCTTACTTATTCAAGTAACAAAGGACACAAAAGTTGTCTAGTCGAGCTGCTTTTATCCATCACACTTTTCAGCATGAATACCGATTCTTCTTGAGGCTTGGATACCCAATTAATTTGTATAATGGATATTGAAGTAGATTTTCACTATTTTTTTCCTTTCACATCAATTTCATCATCATTTTTTTCAATTTTCATTCAATTTTTCTTTTCACAAGGTTCTTTCATTGATATAAGCAGTGAAAACAGTTTTAAAGCATGAAATCAGTGCACATAGACAGCTCAACATAAAACTTAGTCAACTAAGCATGTTTCTCATATTCAAGTACTCATGTATCAACAAATCCATTTTGAATCAAATATAATAGTTAATGAAGTAGATTTACATTATTTTTTCCTTTCACATTAATTTCATCATTATTTTTTATCATTTTTCATTCAATTTGTCTTTTCAAAAGGTTCTCTCACTGACCTAAGCAGTGAAAATAGTTCTAAAGCATGAAATCAGTGCACATAGAGAACTTAACATACAACTTATCCAACTAAGTATGTTTCTCATATTCAAGTACTCATGTATCGACAAATCCAATTCGAATCAAGTACAATGGTTAATGACTTAGTTTTCATCATTCATTAATTAATTAAATACCAACAGATTTTGAAATTAAGCATCAATTTTCAATCCATGACTTTAACCTTCCCAACACTTAAGCGAATAAAATTATGGAACCAAGCAAAAATTTCAGTAAATTTTCAAATTTTAGCATATTTTGACCACTATACCTAAAAAAATGAAAACTAAAACCTAAATCTCCTCCCCCACACTCAAACCTTACATTGTCCCTAATGTAAGAAAATTATGTAAAGAAAAAAATGACTATAACTAACAAATTAAAAAGAAAAGGGATAGAAAGATCAAATCTGAATTCTTGGGTTGCCTCCCAAGCAGTTGTCCTTGTTTAAAGTTGTTAGCTCAATTGCACTCCTCTCAATCATCATTCGGTCGGATCCATCAACATAACCATCTAAACCTCCTCAATCTGACTATTGTCCAAAAATGGCTTCAACCTATGTCCGTTCACCTTAAACATATTCCTTGTCTTTGGATTTTGTATATCTATAGCAACATGAGGATACACATTTGTGAGACCCCAAATTTTATGAATAAAGATTTAAATTTCTCGAAATATTTTTTAATATTATGGTGTGGATTTGATATAATGTTATAGTTATGGGTAATATTTATAAATTTTGCAAAGTTAGCAAGTGGTTATATAATATTCGATTGGTCGGGGAATATTCTTTTTATCGGGGAATATCTGTACGACGACACAATCATTGGTGGACCCCACAACGAAAGTATTGTCGTAGTTAGAAAACGACAGAATTATCTTTTTATAAAAATAACGGCGAAAGTGTTACCGTTAAAACTGTTGAACTACTCAGTAGTAAAAGTATAGTAATACGCGTGGTTGCATAGTAGCACACGATATTAATTATTGATGCTTACGTGAGAAGTCACTCAGTTATACTCAATTATTGCTACAATAATTGCTGCATCATATCTATCAAATTATTGATTTGATTATTGTCATAGTATCATCTGCATAATATGATATATTATTAAATCTGTGATAAGCCGAGATTTCGAATAATTAAAAATTTGTGAATAATTTTTTTTTATTTTATTATTAACATTGACTGTTAATAAGGTATTGTGTATCTGTGATACGAATTTTGAAAATCAGTCAATATGTGTTCTGACTGAGAAAATAGAGTAGAGTTGTGCTTAACAACTTTAGAAAACCCTAACCCTAATTTTCGGATAGGGATTCGATAGAAAATACAATTAAAATAATTGTATTGTTGATTATATGTTTGTACGATTTAGAAATGTTGATCAATAATGGATCGGATAAGGTTTAATATTATTAAACCCTAATAAGGGATTAGAAACCCTAATCTCAAATTTAGAAAATAAATTGTACAATTAAAACCGTAATTGTATACCGGGAAACCCTAATTTAAAATTTGGGATTTTGTAAACCCTAATTAGTCAACCCTAATTTTTATTAGCATGCCTAAAGTATGTATTAAACTTAAATATGGTTAGAAATCTCTAATTATATTTTTGTATAGTAAATTTCTATTTTAGAAACCCTAATTTTAGTTTAGAAAATTTATTTTTCTAATTAAACCCTAAATTTGCAAATTATGGGAATTAGAATTTTTAGACCTAAATGGTACAAAACCTAAACCTTAGATTGTCCAAACCCTAAACCCTAAGGGTTTTATCAAATCCAAATTCTATAAAAAAAAATGGAAAACACCAAAATGCCCTTTTTGGATATTTTAGTGTTAACTTGCAAAATTGGCCATTGCCTTTAGTTAGTGACCAACTCTTTACCAACTCTCTTGACTTTAAGACATCAAATCTCAGCAAATCCAGCAACTCAGCCGAAAATTGTAGCAACATGCATGAATCAAAGTCATATATATAAGATTTAGAGAGAGAAAGTTCATAAAACATAGCCATTTTGCATTTTTGCTCTCACCAAATATCTCTCTCTCTAAACCGACGAATTATACAAGTGGACCAGTCCTTGTATCAGCCCAAAGATCAATCAATAACAGATTGGATAGCCAAAATTAAAAATCAAGCATAAAAGAGGCATAAAACCCTAATTTTGAAATCCTTCAATTTCTTGTTATTTGTTGCAATTGATTGTTCAAATATGTGTAATAAGGTGTCAATTGATGATATGGGTTGATAAATCACGAACCCATAACATCAAAGTGCACGAATTTTAAGTTTTCCAAAATCTGGAAATTCGAAAATCTGTGATTTTCAGTCAAATGTCCGATTTTATAACTCCGTGTGTAATACATTTTTTGGATGTTTAAAACTTGTAACATGTAGCCTGATATGAGGTCTTTAAGTTTCAAAAAGAATGAAAGTAATATCTATTATATATCAAAATTTACACGCGGTCAAAACCCGTTGACCGAATCTGTCAAAAACACTTTTCCAGAAAATTTTGAGCTAACATCCGTGTTCAAGTTTGACCGGATATAGCTAGCTCCTGTCTTGATTTTTTTTGTGTTATTATGCTTTCAAGTTGTAGTACTACACTTTGTCTACAACCTGGAGTTGATAGATCACATAAATAATTGCTAGAACATTGCTTAAATTGAACTTGAAAGTGACCACTCGCGTCTGTTTCTGCCCAGAAACTGTTTGGTAGCAACTTTGGAGGCTTTGATCTCTTTGTTGTGATGTTGTTTAACCAAAGTGTTGGTTAGATGTTGTAGTGTGACATTTTGTCTACACGTCCAAGGTTTTAGATAGCCTAGATCATGACCAGATTGTGAAATAAAGCCGGTCAAACCATGCACCCTCGCCTACCGGAAAAATTATGGGTTTGCTCAAGAACACCTACAGCGACGCTAAGTGTCGCTATAGGCCTTTAGCGACGGATTTATTTATTTATTTTCTGAAAATTCCGAAAATTAATAAAAAAATAGAAATAAATTCTAAAAATTACCAAAAATGGATTTTAAAAATTATTTTAAATTATGAAAAATAATTTTTGACCAATTGGAATATTTTTCTTTAATATTTATAATTATTTAAATATTAAAGGTATTTAATTTATTTAATTAGTGTATTAAATAAATTAGAGAAAAATGATGTAATATTATGAAAAATCATTTTAAATAAGAAAAATGTATTTAAAAATATTTTGAGTTATAATATGTAACTTTTAATATTTTTGGAGAATTTTTATTAATAATTTAATATTAATGATATAATATTTATTTGATTATTAAATTAAATAAATAAGATGAAAATGATTTAAATGATTTAAAAATCATTTTTATTGAGAATAAAGTATAAAAAAAATATTTTAAATTATAAAATATAATTTTCAATATTTTTGGAGAATTTTTATTAATAAATTAACATTAAAGATATTTGATTTATTTAATTATTATATTAAATAAATAAATTAAAAATGATTTTATTGACTTAAAAATCATTTAAAAATGTGAAAAATGATTTAATAATATTTTAAGTTATAAATTATTACTTTTAATATTTAGATAATAATTTCATTAATATTTATATATTAATGGTGATGATTAAAAAAGATCTTAATTATTTTAAAAATCATTTAAGTAGAATATTGGTGATTTAAAAATATTTTAAGTTATTGATGATAACTTTAATATTTTGGAAAGTATGTTAATAATATTTTGATATTATTATATATTAATAATAATATGATTATTTGATAATTAAATCATTTAAAAATGGTTTAAGTGTTTGAAAAATTATTATAAATTATAATAATTGTTTGATTAATAGTAAAAGCTTCTGAAAAATATTATTATTGATAATTGACTTAACTAAATTAATATTGAAGCTTAGAAACCAAGTTTAATTGACAATCAATGTGTTAATTGTCGGATAGGGTGACTAGAACACCGAGAATGGACCGAAGTCCAATTAGACTGATATAGTTTGATTTGATAAGTGTTTATATAGGTTATAAACACTAAACGTGGCTATGTGATAATGTGCCTAGGAGAAGTTTGACTGTAAAATACAGTGTTATGTGTTATAAATGATTGTGCTAATTGTTAGACCGATATTATTGGTTATAGGTCTTTCAAACGCAGATAAGTATATTGTGTAGCTGTAATCAGCAGAAGAGGCAAGTTCCCTAACTAAACCTCGAGTTATTTCATTCAATTATTATTGGTGGTTAATTATTGTTGATTAAGCCACGTCCAGGGATTTATTGTTGAAATTAAATTTTTGAATTAGAAATTATATATTCGTAGAATTACTGTTGTTGGATATTCATATCTGTAGAAGTTAGAATTGACAGTACAGATAATTCCTGTTTATTGTCAAATTATTATGAGAAATGTCTTAGCTAATTATTCTAGCTAGACGAAAAATTTGTTTGAACTTGATAGGTTAGAGAAGAGAATTCAATTATTATTGATAGGTCGATGCTAATTATTTCGGCTAGATCGAGAAGCAAATAGAATTTGAAATCATAGTATTTCGTTGTAAAATCAAAATATTGATTCCAAGACTGAGAAGAACAACCTTTTATATAAAGGGAACATTTTATTGGTCGTGAATTCGACCTTTGCGCGCGTTTTGAGTATTATGCATAATATAGGGTATAATAAGCTGATCACTTGTTGTACTTGTAGAGGGGTATGATTTAATCTTTATGGTTATCTGATACACCTGAGTATTTATCAAAGTAAATCTTTGATATCTACCCGAGAAAATAAGTTCAAAGATCTTGTGTGATCACTCAGTATAAATTTGGAAAAACATTCCACTTGGAAATTTCGTAAAATTGATTCTTGATTATTCATTAGAATATCGTAGAAACCTTGAAAGCGTTGTACTCTTTCATTATTGAATTATTTTGTTGTGTAGAAGAAGAGAAGTTTTGTTATTGAATAACAATTTGTTCAGCTATTCCAAAGTTCCCCGAACTTTGGTTTCATTCTATCAAAATAGATAGTTAGTTGTTTTGAATCCTTATACATTTATTGTATGTATTAACTTGCGGGGCAAATTAGTTGCTCACCCTTGCTAAATAAAACTTTTCAGCTAGGGACGAAGTGGCAGGAGGTGCTGCGAAGGATAAAGGCAAAGGCGTTGTAATAAACTAGTTATAATTAGCATATTTATTATGTTGTATTTGTAAACCCTTTTTGTATATCCAAAGGGTATGTTTGTAAAGTTAAGGTTAGTGAACCTGGGTGATGTATTATTAGTAAACTCTGATAAAATCTTATGAAAATTACTATCTATATATATTATGGGTAGTTAAATGTTATTTATATTTGGATCGTGAACACCAAATTCGGGAGTCAGGTAACCCGGATTTGGGGGTGTCACAGGTTGGTATCAGAGCTGTAGTGACCAAGGTGTCACTAGCTGGTAGTGGAGCTGTAAGTTATAAACCTTAAGTGGGGTGGGGAAAAACCCTAGGATTATAACCGTAAACGAGATATAGAATACTCATTTAGAGTATTAAGTGAGGGATTGCAGAAGTGTATCGATAGTGAGAAATGTGGACACATAGTGTGAGAATGTTGTACTAGTAAAGTATTAATCAAGTTGTTTAAACTACTTGTAGGATGTCTGAAGAAGGTGAAAAGAGTGCGGATATGCTAGCGGCTGTTGCACCAGTGCCAGTAGCCGGGGTGCCAGCACAAAGCGAATCGGTTGAGAAGTTGGGAGAAGATGAACCCATGGTTAATCTTGGGAGTGATCATGACGATTATCCCGAGATGTATCTGAGTGGTGACGAGGAGGCAGAGTCTGAGCCAGTTAAGGTGGAACTGAAGAATAAGATCATGGTTGGTGAACAAGATCAGCTATCTGTGGAAGTTCAGGAACTCCGAAGCAAGGTATTTCTCTTGGAGGAGTTGTGGAAGACGGAGCGGGCATTGCGTGAAATGACTGAAGAACGGAATGAGCTGAAGGCGCAGGTGGAGAAGATGAAGGCTGAAGGTGGTGGATCATCTGAGGGAACCAGTAAGAAGGACAAGAAAAAGAGGAAGAGGGACAACGACAACCCTAATTCCGAGAAGACAAGTCCAAAGAAGAAGCAAGCTTGTATCAAGTGTGGAAAGACTCACGCTGGAGAATGTATGATGTGGAAGAATGTATGCTTCAACTGCAAGCAAGAAGGACATATCTCTTTGCATTGTCCTAAGCCAAATTTGAGGAAGTGTTTTTCATGTGGGCAGACAGGTCACGGATTCAACAAGTGTCCCAGCAAGAAGAAGACTGGTGAAGGGAGTGGTCGGTAGACAGTTAGATATGTGTAATAGTATCTTTTGGTAGAAGTTTCTGATATTAAGATATGTAATATCAAGAACGGTGTTTAAACATATGTAAATATATGTTTGTATGAATAAAATCTTTATTTTCTATATGAATATAAGATTAAAATGAAATTGTGTGTTCTTAAAACTCATACTTATGTGACATTCTTGACTCATAGTTATATGAAATGTTATGAACCCCTCAGCGAACGGACGCCAAAGGTCAGACTAGGGTAAGTTCGTAAACTCATATAATTGTGGCCAGGTTATGAACTCATAAGTGCGTTTTTATGAACTGGAAATAGTAATGTGAAATTGGAGAATGTTAACTTTTTGTGTAAAGTTGGAGAATTGCAACTTTTGTAAAGTTGGGTATGATTAATCCTAAAATAATTTTAAAAGGATAATAATATGTGTTAAGTACTAAATGTACTATGTGCTATTTGAATAAATATGTGATTACTTGAGAATTATGTGTTAAATTCTTATTGTGTTAAGAATTTGTGTAGAATAAGAATATTAATATAAGATTTTTATTTAAATCAGATCATGCCGCCAAGACGACATAATCGAAATCAAAGAGAAGAACAATCAGTGAATAACGAAGAAGGTCAAGTGGACCCGATGTAGAATTTTGTGGATATGCTGGCCCAAGCTATGGAAAATAGGGCTTCAGCCAGGGGAAGACCAAGGAATCATCCAGCCGACGTATTGGCTAATTTTAAAGATTTTAAAGCGGTAGGACCGCCGGAATTCAAGGGGACCACAGATCCGATCGAAGCCCAAACTTGGGTGAAGGAGATGGAGAAAGCGTTCGTGATTGCGCGAGTGGCGGAAGAGCAAAAGACGGCTTTTGCAACATATCTAATGAAGGGAGAAGCCAATTACTGGTGGAAGACGAACCAAGAAAGAGCTGGTACGGCGGTGGTGACGTGGGCACGATTTAAGGAGTTGTTCTTTGAGAACTACTTCTCGCCGAGTATGCAATCTCGGATGGAAGTTAAGTTCTTGGAACTTAAGCAGGAGAATTTGTCTGTTTCGGAGTATGCTGCTAAATTCAACGAATTAGCGCGATTTGCACCTCATCAGGTGGATACAGAAGCTAGAAAAGCAAGAAGATCCGAAAACGGATTGAAGCCGGGGATTTACAACAAAGTAGCGGTGCTACAAATCAACAATTTTGCGGCTCTACTGGAGAAAGCTTTAATTGCTGAAGGAGGAAGCGAGGCTGCATCTCGTTTTCATCAGGAGAAGAAGAAGAATACCAATGAAGGTGGAAGCAGTGGTGGTAGTAATCCGAATAATAGGAAGTGGAGTGAGATTACCCAATCGGGTAGCAAATTAGCTGAAGGGAATAGGAAAGGAGGAGGGCCTTGTGCAAATTGTGGAAAAAATCATGCGGGAATTTGTTTGAAGAAGAAGGGGGTTTGTTACAACTGTGGACAAGAGGGGCATATGTCGCCAAATTGTCCTAGCCTGAAGAAGATACAAGGTTGCTATGCTTGTGGATCGACTGATCATCTGGTAAGAAACTATCCGAAGAAGAATATGGAGAAGAAAAGCGCCAACAAGGGACCCGGTGGTGGAACCTTGGCAATCCGAGGACCTGCACAGCCAGGAAGACCAACTGCCCGTACATTTAACATGACGGCGCATGATGCAGTGGCTACTCAAGAGGTGGCAGCAGGTAACGATTTTGTTTAGAAAATTTAATTACGCGAGAAATACGAGTTAAATATTCTGTGAACTGTTTTCTTTTATAGATTCAAGTCACAGGTTAGAAATTAAAACACAAATTTACATTGTGTTGATAAAATGAATTGATGATACAACTTTAATAGATTGTAGAGAATAAGAAAGCGGTGATTCCGAGGACGGAATCCTTTTAAGGAGGGGCGAATGTGATAACCCGAGATTTCGAATAATTAAAAATTTGCGAATAATTTTTTTTTTATTTTATTATTAACATTGACTGTTAATAAGGTATTGTGTATCTGTGATACGAATTTTTAAAATCAGTCAATATGTGTTCTGACTGAGAAAATAGAGTAGAGTTGTGCTTAACAACTTTAGAAAACCCTAACCCTAATTTTCGGATAGGGATTCGATAGAAAATAAAATTAAAATAATTGTATTGTTGATTACGTGTTTGTACGATTTAGAAATGTTGATCAATAATGAATCGGATAAGGTTTAATATTATTAAACCCTAATATGGGATTAGAAACCCTAATCTCAAATTTAGAAAATAAATTGTACAATTAAAACCCTAATTGTATACCGAGAAACCCTAATTTAAAATCTGGGATTTTGTAAACCCTAATTAGGCAACCCTAATTTTTATTAGCATGCCTAAAGTATGTATTAAACTTAAATATGGTTAGAAATCTCTAATTATATTTTTGTATAGTAAATTCCTATTTTAGAAACCCTAATTTTAGTTTAGAAAATTTATTTTTCTAATTAAACCCTAAATTTGCAAATTATGGGAATTAGAATTTTTAGACCCAAAGAGTAAAAAACCTAAACCCTAGATTGTCCAAACCCTAAACCCTAAGGGTTTTATCAAATCCAAATTCTAGAAAAAAAATGGAAAACACCAAAATGCCCTTTTTGGATATTTTAGTGTTAACTTGCAAAATTGGCCATTGCCTTTAGTTAGTGACCAACTCTTTACCAACTCTCTTGACTTTAAGACATCAAATCTCAGCAAATCCAGCAACTCACCGAAAATTGTAGCAACATGCATGAATCAAAGTCATATATATAAGATTTAGAGAGAGAAAGTTCATAAAACATAGCCATTTTGCATTTTTGCTCTCACCAAATATCTCTCTCTCTAAACCCACGAATTATACAAGTGGATCAGTCCTTGTATCAGCCCAAAGATCAATCAATAACAGATTGGATAGCCAAAATCAAAAATCAAGCATAAAAGAGGTATAAAACACTAATTTTGAAATCCTTCAATTTCTTGTTATTTGTTGCAATTGATTGTTCAAATATGTGTAATAAGGTGTCAATTGATGATCTGGGTTGATAAATCACGAACCCATAACATCAAAGTGCACGAATTTTAAGTTTTCCAAAATCTGGAAATTCGAAAATCTGTGATTTTCAGTCAAATGTCCGATTTTATAAATCCGTGTGTAATACATGTTTTGGATGTTTAAAACTTGTAAAATGTAGCCTGATATGAGATCTTTAAGTTGCAAAAATAATGAAAGTCATATCTATTATAGATCAAAAGGTACACGCGGTCAAAACCCGTTGACCGAATCTGTCAAGAACACTTTTCCAGAAAATTTTGAGCTAACATCCGTGTTCAAGTTTGGCCGGATATAGCTACCTCCTGTCTTGATGTTTTTGTGTTATTATGCTTTCAAGTTGTAGTGCTACACTTTGTCTACAGCCTAGAATTGATAGATCACATAAATAATTGCTAGAACATTTCTTAAATCGAACTTGAAAGTGACCACTCGCGTCTGTTTCTGCCCAGAAACTGTTTGGTAGCAAATTTGGAGGCTTTGATCTCTTTGTTGTGATGTTGTTTAACCAAAGTGTTGGTTGGATGTTGTAGTGTGACATTTTTTCTACACGTCCAAAGTTTTAGATAGCCTAGATCATGCCCAGATTGTGAAATAAAGTCGGTCAAACCATGCACCCTCGCCTGCCGGAAAAATTCTGGGTTTGCTCAAGAACACCTACAGCGACGCTAAGTGTCGCTATAGGCCTTTAGCGACGGATTTATTTATTTATTTTCTGAAAATTCCGAAAATTAATAAAAAAATAGAAATAAATTCTAAAAATTACCAAAAATGGATTTTAAAAATTATTTTAAATTATGAAAAATAATTTTTGACCAATTGGAATATTTTTCTTTAATATTTATAATTATTTAAATATTAAAGGTATTTAATTTATTTAATTAGTGTATTAAATAAATTAGAGAAAAATGATGTAATATTATGAAAAATCATTTTAAATAAGAAAAATGTATTTAAAAATATTTTGAGTTATAAAATGTAACTTTTAATATTTTTGGAGAATTTTCATTAATAATTTAATATTAATGATATAATATTTATTTGATTATTAAATTAAATAAATAAGATGAAAATGATTTAAATGATTTAAAAATCATTTTAATTGAGAATAAAGTATAAAAAAATATTTTAAATTATAAAATATAATTTTCAATATTTTTGGAGAATTTTTATTAATAAATTAATATTAAAGATATTTGATTTATTTAATTATTATATTAAATAAATAAATTAAAAATGATTTTATTGATTTAAAAATCATTTAAAAATGAGAAAAATGATTTAATAATATTTTAAGTTATAAATTATGACTTTTAATATTTAGATAATAATTTTATTAATATTTATATATTAATGGTGATGATTAAAAATGATCTTAATTATTTTAAAAATCATTTAAGTAGAATATTGGTGATTTAAAAATATTTTAAGTTATTGATGATAACTTTAATATTTTGGAAAGTATGTTAATAATATTTTGATATTATTATATATTAATAATAATATGATTATTTGATAATTAAATCATTTAAAAATGGTTTAAGTGTTTGAAAAATTATTATAAATTATAATAATTGTTTGATTAATAGTAAAAGCTTCTGAAAAATATTATTATTGATAATTGACTTAACTAAATTAATATTGAAGCTTAGAAACCAAGTTTAATTGACAATCAATGTGTTAATTGTCGGATAGGGTGACTAGAACACCGAGAATGGACCGAAGTCCAATTAGACTGATATAGTTTGATTTGATAAGTGTTTATATAGGTTATAAACACTAAACGTGGCTATGTGATAATGTGCCTAGGAGAAGTTTGACTGTAAAATACAGTGTTATGTGTTATAAATGATTGTGCTAATTGTTAGACCGATATTATTGGTTATAGGTCTTTCAAACGCAGATAAGTATATTGTGTAGCTGTAATCAGCAGAAGAGGCAAGTTCCCTAACTCAACCTCGAGTTATTTCATTCAATTATTATTGGTGGTTAATTATTGTTGATTAAGCCACGTCCAGGGATTTATTGTTGAAATTAAATTTTCGAATTAGAAATTATATATTCGTAGAATTACTGTTGTTGGATATTCATATCTGTAGAAGTTAGAATTGACAGTACAGATAATTCCTGTTTATTGTCAAATTATTATGAGAAATGTCTTAGCTAATTATTCTAGCTAGACAAAAAATTTGTTTGAACTTGATAGGTTGGAGAAGAGAATTCAATTATTATTGATAGGTCGATGCCAATTATTTCGGCTAGATCGAGAAGCAAATAGAATTTGAAATCATAGTATTTCGTTGTAAAATCAAAATATTGATTCCAAGACTGAGAAGAACAACCTTTTATATAAAGGGAACATTTTACTGGTCGTGAATTCGACCTTTACGCGCGTTTTGAGTATTATGCATAATATAAGGTATAATAAGCTGATCACTTGTTGTACTTGTAGAGGGGTATGATTTAATCTTTATGGTTATCTGATACACCTGAGTATTTATCAAAGTAAATCTTTGATATCTACCCAAGAAAATAAGTTCAAAGATCTTGTGTGATCACTTAGTATAAATTTGGAAAAACTTTCCACTTGGAAATTTCGTAAAATTGATTCTTGATTATTCATTAGAATATCGTAGAAACCTTGAAAGCATTGTACTCTTTCATTATTGAATTATTTTGTTGTGTAGAAGAAGAGAAGTTTTGTTACTGAATAACAATTTGTTCAGCTATTCCAAAGTTCCCCGAACTTTCGTTTCATTCTATCAAAATAGATAGTTAGTTGTTTTGAATCCTTATACATTTATTGTATGTATTAACTTGCGGGGCAAATTAGTTGCTCACCCTTGCTAAATAAAACTTTTCAGCTAGGGACGAAGTGGCAGGAGGTGCTGCGAAGGATAAAGGCAAAGGAGTTGTAATAAACTAGTTATAATTATCATATTTATTATGTTGTATTTGTAAACCCTTTTTGTATATCCAAAGGGTATGTTTGTAAAGTTAAGGTTAGTGAACCTGGGTGATGTATTATTAGTAAACTCTGATAAAACCATATGAAAATTACTATCTATATATATTATGGGTAGTTAAATGTTATTTATATTTGGATCGTGAACACCAAATTCGGGAGTCAGGTAACCCGGATTTGGGGGTGTTACAAAATCCATAATTGAGATGACAAAGTTATTCATATTATTAAATTGCAATATTTAAAATGTCTAGAAGTTCTGTCAAGGAGAGGTTTGGTCATCTAATTGCACGCCAATAGGGAGAAATCCTTATTGGAAAGCTCCCTCTTTCCTGCTAATGACCTGGTTGTTAAATATTGTGAGTTATAATATTAATGATGAATAAGTTCGTGTTGATTAAAGATGAATTTGATAGTTCCATTGTGTTGGGATTATTCATGTTAGTGGAAATCGACATCTATTCCGATGATAATTGATGCCTGGGGGTTATATTGATAAATCATGTAATTAATTGGATAAATGAGTAATTAATTGCTACTAATTCACATGCTTATATAACTATTTGTTCACATGTATGTACTATTGAATCATATTCTTATACTATTAGGGGAGTTGGTGCAAGATTGATAATACTTTCATGACTAAGTTAAAGATGGAGGTACTATACCGTAATTCGTATTTTTACATGATTATAACTATTGAATCACATGATTGAACTATTGATTCACATGATTTACTATTAGGGGAGGTGGTGCAAGTTTGATAATACTTGCAGGACTAAATTAAAAATAAAAGAAAATTTAGAGGAATTGTACTATAATTTTTTGAGCCTCAAAACGTGCAATTACCAAAACTATATTTTTCTATAAATAGAAGCTCATTCTTCCTTCATTTCCAACCAATTCACTAAAGTTTTAGAGCCATTATTATAGAGAGAAATTATAGAGAGAAAGAAGAAGAGAAGTTTGCTACCTCACTATTCTAATAGTCAGTCTTCTTTTGAGGTAATGGGCATTATTTCTTTCGTATTTATGAAGAGAGCTATTGTTATTCCATCCCTTATTATTCTGTTGGAATAACCTATTTATGCGAGGTACCGCATACATGGTGAAATTCTTCTGTTATTCCATTTTTCATTATTATGTTGGAATAACCTATTTATGCAAAGTACCGCATACATGGTGAAATTCTTCTATTATTCCGTTCTTTATTATTCTGTCGGAATATCCTGTTTGTGCATTTACGTCGGACCTGGTTCCATTATTTATTATTCTATCGGAATATCTTGTCTGTGTGTTTACGCCGGGCCTGGTTCCATTCTTTATTATTCTGTTGGAATAACCTGTCTATGTGGATTACCACATGAATGGTGAATGATCCTTTGTATTCATTCCTTATTAAATTGTGGAAATGATCTGTTTACATGGATTATGATGAAATTCATAATATAAGCATTGGACTGTTGATTATGATGAAAGTCATAATAAAATTATTGGACTGATGAAAATCATGGGTATATGTAGTATTAGTAAGTGTTATGATGAGTTATGTTGGTTATTATGTGAAAACATGAAAGTTTCTTAGAAATCACAAAGGGTTAAAAATCAGATTTTGGTGAAAATGGAACATAAAATTCAATTGACCAATCTCCTATTATATTTTGAATTTTTGGGTGTGGTCAAGTTCTAGAGTTAGATCTATGAGTCTTCAAACTTATCCAAGTGGTATCACTAGAAAAGGTGTTGTAGATTTTCGTGTGGACTATTTTTAGCAAAGGAGTCAAAAGCTGCAAAATAGCAAAAAACTACTACCTAGAAATTTAAAAGGGTTATTTTGGCCACTTATTTTGTGAGAAAAATTCTGGCCTTTTGGGACATGAAAGTATATGGTATAAATAACCTCCTGTCCAAAAATGAGCTCATTCCGACTTAAAATGAGCAAGTTATGACCATTTCAATATTTAGGTGTTTCCAACAAAAAATACTATAACCGGAGTTCTATAACTCCGATGACCATGAAATATAAACTGGAAGCTCACGTTAACATGTTTAAGATCCTGCCATGATTTGGGAATTTCTGGAGTTAAATTTGAGGTAGCTAATTTCTTAAGGAATTAATTAGAAATTGATTTTTGAAAAATAGTAAATGAATTTCAAAAATTCCGAGAAAAATATATGTTCATTATGGGACTATATTCTGCTAAATCCCAGAAAAGAAATATTTTTGGGACTGATTTGGTATTTTTATGAAAATGGTTTAGTTATGAACATATGAGTTAAATATGTTATGTGAAGTTAAAAAATTGGTAAATATGATTTTATGGCTTGAAAATCCTATATAGGGTATATGTAGATTTTTGATGAGAGATTTGATCATTGGTGATGAAATCTTATGATTATTGCATTTTGAATGATTAAATGCATTAGGTGGTAAAGTGTAAACAATTGAAATAAATTGTTAATAAGTTTAAGAAGTAATTAAAATATTGTTATAATATTAATAATATTAGATTATGAGTTTATTAGGTGGTTGATAATCTTTGGATAAATTTAAAGTCTTTAATATTTATCCTTGCTTTCGTTTGATAAATGCTTATATCATTGTCATCATCCTCATGTTTATATGGTGATGAAAGTTATCTTTGGCTTACGTGCAAAGATGGACTGTTGATTATTGAATTGTATATCTTTGGCATACGTGCAAAGATGGACTGTTGATTATTGGTTTTATAGTTGTATATCTTTGGCTTACGTGCAGAGATGAACTTGGTATGATTATGACCAGGGATCATTCAGTATAATCACGACCTATAATGGTATAAACGATGTGATAAAAGTCCTCAGTGGCCTGTAGTGCATTGATGGACAATTTTTGGTATGATTATGACCAGGGGTTATTCGGTGTAGTCATGACCATTGATGATTTAATGAATATCCTTGGCCCATAGTGCAGGAATGATTAGATGCTGTGACTTATTTATTAAGCTGAGTCTCAACGATTAAGTTGATGAAAAACTTTTTAAATCATAAAAGATAGTAGATTTTATTCTTTACTTGACTCTTTTAATGGATTGCTTGTTCCGTTGCAGTTAAACTTGATGTCTATTATATTTTATCAGTTTAACATTGTTGAAGACTAATGATAATTTATTCTGCATTATCTTAGTCAAAATATTTCTTACTGGGTTAGTTGAGCTCACCCTTTCTTTTATTATTCTCTTCATGAAATGAGAATATAGCTGGGACTAGTCGGGGAATGGAGTGACGGTCCAGATGATAGCATTAGTAGTCCTCACTATGGCATGACATGCAATATATAATTGTATTGAGGAGATAAGATGCGTGTGTCGTATTTTATACGTCACTTAATAATTAATTTTGGTGAACAACAATAGGGTGATGAGAACCCGACCCTAAAAGCGTCAAAAGTGCACCACAGTAAAATGAAGAGAACAGAAATTTTCTCGTGTCCCTTTGGAGACTTGAAATATTTGTTGTTGTACTTTATATGGCATGTATTAATTTGAGTATGAATATTATCATATTATATACGTTACAATATTTGTATTGAAAGTCGCAGTATATATGACATCGTATTTTGCATGACTGTTGTATAATTAAGTTGTATTTGAATTTATGTACCATGTATCTGGCGACTAAAGATGGGTGATGTATACTTATTTTGGGGGTGTCACAGTTGGTATCAAAGCTGAGGGATATGATCCCTGGCTGAGATGTGAGACAAGAACTAGGAGGGGAGAGACGGGGAATTCCTTCGCTAGTATGACCTACCTAAGTTTATTTGGTATTTAAATTGGTCGGTCAGAGTATATGGATAATATGTGATATGTTAATTAACCCTTTTTTTGTGACAGTGTTTGTATTCAGATGTTGTGAATAGGGATCAATTATTGGAGTGCGATAATGAGTCAGCACAACCAAAAGGTAAAGAGTAACAACACGATAATAATCATACCAATGGTAACAGCCATCGGAACAATGATAACCATCGTGGGGGAAATTATCATGCCAAGAATGGTATCCACTTCGGTGGTAATCATGGCCAAGATAATAGAAGTTGAAATTTCAAGAAAGAAGGTCATCTAGCCCAATTTTGTCGTGCACCAAAGTCAAGTCCAGCTGGGACGGTGGCACCAAAGGCGGATATGTACCATGTATCTGGCGACTCAAGATGGGTGATGCATACCTATTTTGGGGGCGTCACAACATTAGTAATAACAAATGGACCCTCCCAACGAGAACGTAACTCACTTGGGAACAATTTCAATCGTGAATTATAAAGAAATTTTTGCCCAACAATGAAATGTTTCCTTAAAATTTGCTTATCATGTAAAGCTTTTGTCTTAGCCTTGTACGGTGTAAAACTCTCATATGATTCATTATGCAACTCCTCGAGTTCTTGTAACTGCAACTTCCTATGGACTCCAGCTTGATCCACGTTCATGTTGCACTATTAGATTCCCCAGAAAGCTTTATGTTCCAACTCCAGGGGTAGATGGCATGTTTTCCCGAACACTAGCCTATAAGGTGACATACCGATAAGAGTTTTCTATGTCGTCATATATGCCCATAGTGCATCATCCAGTTTAAGACTCCAATCCTTTCTACATGGGTTGACTACTTTCTCCAAGATGGATTTGATCTCCCGATTGGATATGTGATGCCCCCAAAATAGGTATACATCACCCATTCCGAGTCGTCAAATACATGGTACAGAAACAACTACAACTTTATTAATACAATTGTCGCGCAAAATACGACAACACATAAACTGTGAGTTTAAAAACAAATATTATCTTCTAGACAATATCTACACTCAAATAAGTCCTCATTACAATTATTGATACACTATTTTACAAAATAGTGAGGACTACAAAAACAACTTTCTAGAACCTTCATTCCATACCTCGACTAGTACTCGCTACATTCTCGCCTCCTGAGAAGAAAAATGGAACAAAAAGAAAAGGGTGAGCTCAACTAGCCCATTAAAGAATATTATGACTAAGATAATATAGAACAAATTATCGTTAGTCTTCAACACGGAAAAATATGATAGAATATAATAGACAACAAATTCATATCAATATTCGCAGCGGAAATAACAATTCATTAGAAGAGTTACGTAGAGAATGAAATCTACTATCTTCTATGATTTTAAAAGTCAATCATCAATATTTTATCCCTGTAACATCAATCAATATACATCTTGAATTAAATAGTCATCTTTGCACTACAGGCCAAAGATATTCATCAGTTGGTCATGTTCATCTCAACACCTGTTCATCTTTGCACTACGGGCCAAAGATGTTCATCAAGAAATCATTCATCTTTGCACTACAGGCCAAAGATATTCAGTTATATCATCATTTAGGATTGAGGATGATAAAAATATTTTAAAGAAAATTAATCAAGTGAAACAAAAGAACAAATATTAAAAAAATATTTCAAAAATACTTCATAAATAACCATAGTGGAGTAAAATTCAATAATGAAGATAAAAAAACATGGATACAATCAAAGCTAGTATCCATAATAGATATCTTGGACAAAAAACAAAATTTTAATTTTTTTTGTGAATAGTGCCGTATATGTGAATAGTGCCGTATACGTGAATAGTAACCCCGACACTAAAAGACAAGAATTTCACAAGAAAAATCTTACCAATATTCTGGCATAATGATATTGAAAGAAATAATATCATTTATAAAAAAATAACATCCCTTACCTCAAAAGGACAGTACTTCTGACTAGAATATTGGATATAGTGCTGAAGGAACTTGCACCGTATAGCAACACTCAAAGTATCAAAATACTCACAAGAATATGCTCGATAATATAGAGAGAGAAAACTTTAGTTTCTGGTGTGATTTTCAATTCTAACCTAAGACCCCTATTTATAGAAAAATGCTTAGAACACCAAAGAAGAAAATTTAATAAAATATTATTATTTTTTAATAAATTTCCTACGTGTTGGGTAAAATCTAATTACGCACAACACACAAGTATACGTGGTCAACAAGTAATAGAGTGATGATTAGGGTATCGTTCCCACAGAGACTAACTAATAATAATCTTGACTTATAATTACCAATTTCCTATTAACCCTAATTTTATTAAACAAGTCAACTCAATAGTTAAAATTAAAGACTCTAAATAAAAGAATAATTAAACTATCTCTGAACAATTACAAATACAAAAATCTGTAATTTTTAAACAATTAATGGAGAATTAGACTTATGATTTCACCCTAAGCTTCAATCTGATTTTAACACCTTTTTCCCAATTCAATTTATTATCCCAGTTTATTAATCAAGAACACGAATGTAGTATTAACCACCTCTCTATGCACTAATACCTTATTAACGTAAATCTACAATTAAGATAGAAACAAGTTAAACACCTTAATCAACTAACTCACTATATCTCTATGTGAATTACAATTAAAAAGGTTTAAGAATAATTTATCTATCCAATTACATGCGATGTCAAGCATATCTCTACCTTAACATTCATCAAGATTCTGCTATTCACAAAATTCATGAACACATGATATATTAAGTAGGTCTAGATTTGAATATCATCTCTCGATTCCATACAATTCCACAAAGAATTATTGATCAGGCAATTCATAAATTCAAGCTCAAATCAATATAGATAAACTAAAAATAGACTACTGTAATGGAAATCAAAGTTTACAAAATCATCGTTTCAATTAAAGATCCATCATAAGCCTAAAAAGCGAATTAGTTCATAATAAACAAAATAAACACTGAATAAATCATAGAAAACATTCTTTTGATTACAAATAACAGCCTAAGACGAAGAATATTGAAAAACACCCTTCACGTAGCCTATAATCGCAATCGTCTCAAAAATCCCCTTAAAATACTCCTCCAAAGCTTGCTATGAAAAACTCAGATTTGATCTTTTTTTTAGTGCGTTGTGTGTTATTGCATGTGTTGTTAATTGAGTAATAGATATCCAACACACAAGTCCCAGCCAAAATTCCCTTGAATTAGAGTTCCATTTGCTATCCAAATGCTAGAAACCATGCCCAAGAAGAATTTCAATCGTAGTTGGACAACTTTATAATCGACACCCCCCGCCCCGGCGGGCCACCTTTCTGTCAAGCTCGAATGAAGACCCCCCCCCCCCCCCCGCCTCGGCGGGGGTGAATAGGCTAATTATGCCCGCCCAGGCGGGCTTGTCTTCTACCAGATGACTTTGCTGAATTTCATGTTGTACTTCAAATTTTGCTTTAATTGACCTCAAATCATCCCAATTGATTCAACATATCCGTTAAATGCCACAACAACCATCCTACACATGAAATAACATAAAACAAGTAAAAATGAACATGATCACAAGAATTTAGCAACAAATAAACATGAAATGGACATTGAATCGCGTATCTAAAATCCACTTATCACTACGCACACCACAGACATTTGATTTCAGCAATTAACATGTGCAAGTGGGACCCACCAAATGGAAAATATATTTTGCTAAAAACAACATTTTAAACTCCAAAAATCAATTATTCCGGAACTTCAATAATTCATAATAAATAGCCCTTTTCTCAGAAAAATTCGAATCTTATGTCCATTCCATATGAAATTCAATTCTCTACAACTTTGTAAGTTTATGTTTTTCCAAATTCCAAACAGAAATTGACCGAAATCCATATACGGATGATTTTACAAGCTATAATCAAATTTCGGTAAAAAAAATGGGGTCCACAAACATGAAAACATGTTTTAAATATTTTTAGTAACAAAAATACTATTTCTCCTCATTTATTCATATCTCCCACATTTATTGTAAAAATATCACCATTATTATATTATTATAATATAATAATATATTTAAATGAATTATTTTATCCGAAAAGATAAAATATCAATTTTCAACAATTGTTACATTAAAAATTTTCTCCATCTATATCCACATAAAATGAATATTTTCCTTATCATATAAATCAATAATTAATTATTCACAAATAATATTACATAATCACAATACTGACAACCAGACCGTTCCCAGGAAAGAGGGGGCTTTCCAATAAGGATTTCTCCTTACTGGCGCGCAATTAGGTGACTAAACCTCTCCTTAGACAGAACTTTCTAGACATTGTCAGTAATGTTATCTAATAATATTATTCAAATATTATGAATTATTGATCTGATAATGGAAAATATTGTGTAGTGACAATTATTGAAACAACAATAATATGAAATATCAACGTAGCAATTATTGAATAAATAAAATAAAATATTGAACAGTAATTACTGTAACAATTATTGAGTAGTGCCTTCTTACGTAAGAATCAATAATTTGTGCAATACCGTGTGCTGCTGTGCAACAAAGCGTATTACTGTGTTTTAACCACCGGGTATTCCAACAGTATTAACGGTAATAACTACGCCGTTATTTATAAACAACTTATGCTTGACATTTTCGTCATCCAATCGCTTTCCGTTATGGGGCCCACAAAAGGCTGCGCCGTCATATGAATATTCCCGATAGTTAGAATATTCCACGACCAAACGAATATTCTCTGATAACAATGAATATTTTATAACCACTTGCTTATTTAAGATATTTGCGCATTTTACCCATAACTAACCACATTAATCAAATCAACCCTTACTATTTCCAAATAATAAATAGAGGAAATTAAATTTATTTATAATAAGTTGGGGTCTTACAACCTCCACTCCTTATGAAATTTCATCCTCGAAATTGACGTATATACCTGGTGTTTCGAAAAGGTGAGCATACCTCACTTTCATTTCCGTTTCGAACTCCCAAGTCATTTCCTCAATAGCATGGTTCCTCCACAAACTTTGACTTGTGGTATGACCTTTGTGCGTAGGACATGCTCCTTCCTATCCAAGATCTTGACAGGTACCTCCTCGTACGTTAAGTCTTCGGCTATCTCGTTCATTTCTAACTCAATAACGTGGCTCGGGTCTTTCACATATTTACGAAGCACAGATATGTGAAAAACATTATGAACACGAGATATACTTGGAGGTAACGCGAGTCTATAGGCAACATTTCCTACTCGGTCAAGAATTTGAAATGGACCAATAAATCGTGGATTGAGCTTTCCTCTTTTCCCAAATCTTGTAACTCCCTTCTATGGAGCAACACACAATAATACTTGATCCCCAATATTAAATTCCACGTCCTTTCGATGAAGATCCGCATAACTCTTTTGTCGATCTTGTGTAATTTGTATATGTTGTCGAATCATTTGGATCTTTTTCATAGTCATACGTACCAACTCTGGTCCCAACAATGTTGCTTCACCCACCTCATCCCAAAATATTGTAGAGCGACACTTTCGTCCATACAATGCTTCGAATGGAGCCACACCTATACTTGCCAAATAACTATTGTTGTAGGAGAATTCCACCAATGGTAAATACTTTTCCCAACTCCCGCAGATTCTTAATAGATCTTCAAGAGTTTGAATAGTCCTCTCTGATTGTCCGTCCGTTTGAGGATGGTATGCTGAACTGAATCATAAATCCGTGCCCATAGCTTTTTGCAAGCTAACCCAAAATCGTGAAGTGAATCTTGGGTCACGATCCGAAACTATGGATACTGGCATGCCATGCAATCTCACAATCTCATTTACATACATACGAGCAAGACGTTCAAGGGGATAAGTCTCCCGTATCGTCAAGAAATGAGCAGACTTAGTTTATCTATCAATAATAACCTAAATCGCATCTATGCCTTGAGAAACCGTGGGAGGACCCATAACGAAATCCATATTAATGTGTTCCCACTTCCATTTCAGAATCTCAAGTGGTTGCAATAGACCCTTAGGCACTTGATGCTCCGTCTTTACCCATTGAAAAGTTAAACACCTCGAGATAAACTTCGTGATCTCTCTCTTCATATTTTTCCACCAAAATGTATGTCGAAGATCACGATACATTTTGGTCCTCCTAGGATGGATTGCAAATGGTGTATTGTGTGCCTCCATTATGATCTTGTACTTCAAATCAGAGTTATTAAGAACACAAAGTCTGGAGTTGACTCGAAGTATTCCTTCTTCATCGATTCTTGCTTCTGGGATAACACCTTCTTGTACTTTCTTCTTCATATGCATCAGCTCCGGGTCTGTGGCTTGAGCAACTTTAACTTTATCGATTAAAATTGGTTCTATGCGTATACCTGACATCATCGAATGGGTCCCCGGAGTCTTGAATTCTATCTTCATCTTTTGTAAATCACACAAAATGGGCCTTTGTGTTGACAACATCGCACTCGTTCATGCATATGATCTTCTACTCAATTCTTCAGCTACCACGTTCGCTTTTCCAGGATGGTATTGAATGGTATGGTCGTAGTCTTTCAACAGCTCGAGCCATTGTCGTTGCTTCATGTTGAGTTCCTTTTGGGTGAAAAAATATTAGAGGCTTTTATGATCTGAATATATCTCCACTTTCTCCCCATATAGATAGTGCCTCCAGATCTTTAGCGCGAAAATGACCGCTGCCAACTCTAGATCATGAGTAGGATAATTCTTCTCATATTCTTTAAGTTATCACGAGGCATAGGCTATGACTTTCCTATGTTTCATGAGAACACATCCTAACCCTTTGCCTGAAGCATCGTTGTTGTGACACCCCCAAATCCAGTACTTCATTCCCATAGGATTTGGTGTTCACTTAATAAAACATTCATATCTAACTACCCAATCACAATAAAACTGGATAAATAAAACCTTTCCCATTAAAGGGTTACATAATAAAATCTCCCAGGTTATCTAACCTTTAATTACAATCATTCAAATGCGGAAATTAAATAAACATCATTAAAACCAAGTCTAAGATCATCATAATAAAAGTCTAAAGAAAAAATTACAAGTCTTCATCACTTGCACATTTTTCCCTTTCCTTTGGTAGACGAAGGTTCATCTTCCTTCTCTTCTTTAGCTGCAATGAATTTTAAAATATGCAAGAGTGAGCAAAACAATTGCTCACTGGATACAATATGAAATCAACATGAGTATAATAATAATAACTGCCAATAATAGGCACATCAAAAATGAATAGTACTCTATCATCTATAATCAGAAACTGACATCCAAAATGTGGAATAAATATAACTGAGGGTCATAAAACCATGAACTATGTCCACAGTTGCGAGTAATCTTTCAACTCCAACTTTAACAGTCATAAGACTATAAGGACTCCTCATACTTAGGGGGATCAGCCCTTAGTACCATATATTGTGCACAAACATTTAACGCTACGCGTAAGTTATCCCCTAATAATAATAGGGTTGTTCATCTTAGTATTTGGAGTAGAATTCCGCACCAAAGAGAGTTTGGTTTGGATAAGCTTTCAATGGTAATTTAAAATTCAACGATCATCAACTAGAGGACTAGTTGAATTAATAACATTATTTTACAGAATAATTGTAATTGAATCAACATGGTAAACCAAGGCGTGTGGATGGCACTACGGCGTGAGGATGGCACTATGGCGCAGAGATCAAGGCTACAAGGCCACGCTGCGGCGTGAGCATGGCACTGCGGCACCACAAAGGTACTGCAAGTCCGCGCCGCGGCACCGAATTTCAGACCTCGGCAGACAGCCTCGACAACAGCACAGAAAAAGCCAATTTTGGCCTACAAGCTCATTTCTAACAGACTATTTAGCACATAAATCATATAGAGACTTCATGTAAACATATTTCAAAAACTTTAAACATTATTCTACCCATACAACAATATAAACAACAAAATTAACACACCCAAATTCAATATTTTTGGCTAAAACTCATTTTTTTTATATTTCAATGAAAATCAACACTGCAACTTTTGTTTTTCAACCAAAACCACTAATTCAAAGTATTTTTATCAACAATTATACATGCTCTATCAAATTAAATGGTGAATTTATCAACTAAACAACTAATTAACCCTCAATTTCTATTTTAACTAAACAATATATAATCACTAAAAACTCTCTGTAAAAAGGTTTTTCTTCACAACCATAAACATAATACCAATTTATTGACTACAACTTATGAAAATCATATTAACATCACTATTATGCAATATAAAGCCATATAACAACAACAATTTATCTTTATAAAAGGAATTTATAGAGAATTAGAGAAAAGAAAACTAGAATTTTAGAAAACATAAAAGAAAAAAAGGTAGGTTGAAACCTTGAAGAAGATGATGATGGCTATCTCTTTACTTGACAAGCCTTTCTTCACTCTATAGCCTTTCTTCCTCTCTTCTCTTCTTCTTCTTCTTCTCTTCTTCTTCTTCTTCCTCTAAGTTTTCTTTTCTTCTCTCTCTATCTAACGTACTTAACAAATAACGTATATAGAATATAATATATATTGGTTATATAATATAAATACAAAACATATAACTGATATCAGTTATATGAGTTTTAAAAATCAAAAGCCATAAGGCTTGTTTGGTTAACCACTAACAAAAAAACCCATTAATCCTAACACCTTGTTTGGTAAAACTCAAATAAATTAAAGACTTAATAGGCCTTAGGCCTTGTTTGGTAAAACTGAATTAAAACTCTTTTAAGTTATTTTAGTAACTCCTTTATAACAAGGTTATTTGTCACACATTAATTTAATTAAATTAATCATAATAACAATTTATTAAATCACTTCATCACATAAATCAATACCACCAAAATTATAATTTCTATATAATTATAACTTTATTTAATCAACTAACACATCCTTTTAAATTTACAAATTCCAATAAGAAGAATAGTAATTCAATTAATCAAACTCTCTAAGTTAATAATTAAATTAAATTAGCATAAAATAATTAATTTTCTTAAATATTTACTTAACAAATAGTTAACCAAATTGAATCAAATTTGAACAATTATTCAATTAACAGTAGCCACATCCATTAAATAATTAAATAATTCAATAAATATTTTATATAATAATTAAAAATTCTGAAATGTTACATCATTCTCTCCTTACAAGGATTCTGTCCCCATAATCACAATTCAAACAATTCATTCGTCACATTCTCCCCTACTTACAATGATTCTGTCCCCAGAATCGATGACACAAATTAAACAAATAACTCAGGGTAATTCTTCATCATTTCAGCTTCGAGTTCCCACGTAGCCTCTTCGACATTATGGTTCCTCCAAATTACCTTCACAGAAAGTATCACCTTATTCCTGAGCACATGTTCTTTCCTGTCGACTATCTGGATAGGAACCTCTTCATAGGACAAGTCTTTCTCAACTTGTAATGGTTCGTACTCAATCACATGCTTGTAATCTGGTTTGTATGGTCGTAACACCGAAACTTGAAAAACATTATGAATGTTTTGCAATTCTGGAGGTAGAGCTACCTCGTAAGCCACCTCTCCAACCTTTCGCAACACTTCGAATGGTCCAATAAATCTCAAACTTAGTTTCCCCTTCTTACCAAACCAAATTTTTCCCTTCCAAGGAGAAACTTTTAGAAATGTATAATTTCCTACTTCAAATGCACGATCTTGTCTGTGTTGATCAGCATATTTCTTTTGTTTGTCTTGAGCAGCTATCAATCTTGTTCGGTTGAGTTTGACAAACTCAGCAGTTTTTTGCACCAGTTCTGGTCCTAATAGTTGACGTTCTCTGACTTCAGCCCAGCACATTGGAGTTCTGTACTTCCTGCCGTATAATGCTTCGTAAGGCAGCATGCCGATGCTAGTGTGGTAGCTGTTATTGTAGGCAAATTCCACCAATGGTAATTTTTCATCCCAGCTCCCTTTGAAATCCATAACACATGCTCTCAGCATATCTTCTAATGTCTAGATCCTTCGTTCGCTTTGGCCATCTGTTTGCGGATGATATGTCGTACTCATTCGCAACTGTGTTCTCATACATTCCTGTAGTCTCTTCCAGAAGTTTGATGTGAACCTCGGATCCCTATCTGACACAATCGACACTGGAACTCCATGTCTCGTCATGATCTCTTTAACATAGAGTTTTTCTAGCTGATCAAGATTGAATCTAATCTTTATTTGCAAAAAAGTGTGCAGATTTTGTTAATCTATCCACTATCACCCAAATCGCATTGTATCATTTCTAGTCGTTGGGAGACCTACCAAAAAATCCATTGTGATATGTTCCCATTTCCATTCCGGTATCTCCAATGGTTAAAGTAACCCACTTGGTTGTTGATGTTCTTCCTTCTCTCTCTGACATGTCAAGCACTTTGCAACGCATTCTGCAACGTCTCTTTTCATATTTGGCCACTAAAAATGTCGCTGCAAATCCTGATACATCTTCATACTTCCCGGATGAATCGAATATCTCGAGTTATGAGCTTCGGTTAAGATTTCTTCTTTAATCTCTGGTACTGCTGGAACCCAGATTCGTCCCTCAAATCTCAGCATTCCGTTAGTATCAACCTTGTATTTCACTTCCTTTTCGTTGACTACACTTTCTCTTATTTTTTTGCACTCCTCATCTTGTAGTTGAGCGTTCTTCACTTTGTCCACCAAAGTTTGACTGGCTTCTATCTGGTATAATTTCTCATCAGATTCTTTTGGAAATTTGATTTCCAACTCTAACCTTGACATTGCTGTAATAAGCTCCTCCTTATCAGTTAACAACATCAACTTTTCCCTACCTTTCATACTCAAGGCATATGTAACTACGTTTGCTTTGTCTGGAAGATAAAAGATCTCACAATCATAATCTTTTATCAGTTCCATCCATTTTCTTTGATGCATGTTCAGGTCCTTCTATGTGAAAATATACTTCAGAGTTTTATGGTCTATGTAAATCTCACATTTCTCTCCGTAGAGATAGTGTCTCCATATCTTCTGAGCAAACACAACGGCCGCCAACTCTAAATCATGAGTCGGATACCCTTTTTTGTAGTCCTTCAGTTGCCTTGATGCATATGCAATAACCTTACCGTTCTGCATAAGGACACAACCCAACCCTTTATGTGAAGCATCACTATACACCGCAAAATTTCCTGTATTATCTGGTAATGACAATACATGTGTCATACTTAGCTTCTTTTTCAATTCTTGGAAACCTTCTTCACACTTCTCCGTCCAAACAAATTTTACAGATTTCCTCGTTAAATTTGTCAATGGAGTGGCAATCTTGGAAAAATCCTGGATAAACCGTCTGTAATGCCCTGCTAATCCTAAGAAACATCTCACTTCTGATGGAGTTCTCGGTTGTTCCCAATTTATTACAGCTTCAACCTTTGATGGATCCACTGAAATTCCATCCTTGTCAATTACATGCCAAAGAAATTGTACACGTTCCAGCCAAAATTCACATTTAGAGAATTTTACGTACAACTTTTCTTCTCTTAGCGTCTCCAGTGTTAAACATAAATGTTCCACATGTTCCTCTTGAGTTTTAGAGTACACCAGAATATCGTCGATAAACACCGCCACAAACTTGTCCAAAAATGATATAAACACCATTGTCATCAAATCCATGAACGCTGCAGGGGCGTTTGTCTAACCAAAAGACATAACCAAAAATTCGTAATGTCTATACCGAGTTCGGAATGCCGTCTTTGTTACATCCTCCTTTCTTACATTCAGTTGATGGTACCCACTTCTCAAATCTATTTTCGAGAAATATCTAGCACCCTTCAATTGATCAAACAAGTCATCTATTCTCGGCAATGGATACTTGTTCTTAATAGTGACTTTGTTTAATTCTCTATAATCAATGCAAAGACGCATTGACTCATCCTTCTTCTTTACGAATAACACCGGTGCTCCCCACGGTGACATACTCGGCTGAATGTATTTCTTGTCCAACAACTCTTGTAGTTGTCCCATAAGTTCTTTCATCTCCACCGGAGCCATTCTGTACGGGGCTTTCGATATCGGAGCGGTTCTCAGCGCTATGTCGATCACGAACTCGATTTCTCTGTTAGGCGGAAGTCCTGCAAATCCTCTGGAAACACGTCCACAAATTCCCTAACCACTGGTATTTCTTCCAGTTTTGCACCCTTGTTCTGAGTATCGACTATGTAAGCTAAATAACCCACACAACCCTGACTCAACAACTTTTTGGCCTGCATAATTGTCAGACATCTCATTTGTCTAGGCGATTTGCTACCATTAAATACTACCTTTGACGGAGTCATAAGGTTTACACATTTCTTTTGACAATCAATTATCGCTCAATAATTTAACAACCAATCCATTCCCAAAATAACATCAAACTCTCCAAGCCTAATCAGAATTAAATCTACCATCAAAATATTTCCCTTAATGTTCACCCTACAGTTCTTGTATACTAACCTAACAGGAACTACTTCCTTATTCGTAATTTCTATGTTTAAGGGGAAAATCAATTCTTCACTACGCAATCTTAATCTCATAGCAAATTCATCAGATATAAATGAGCAAGTAGCACCCGAATCAAATAATATATAAGCGTCAATATCATTGATTGGGATAATACCTGACACCACATCATCTTGCACAGTCATGTTGAAGGTTCTGGCTGTGGGCTTATTTGTTGTTGTTGGCCTCGCAATAGACAACACACCTCCACTAGCATTTCCCTTGCTCCCATTTGTCTCCCCAGATCTCTTCTTAGGGCATTCACGAGAAAAGTGATCCTTAGATCCACACGTGAAACACACATTCTTCTTAGCTTGAGTGCAATTTGGGGCGATGTGACCCTCCTGGCCACAATTGAAACATACTCATTTCCCCATCATGCACACACCCTTATGAAACTTTTCGCACGTAGCACATGCTTCGAACTTCTTATTTTACTGGTTTCTTTGCTGATTTCCAGCTCCTCCATTCCCATTCCACTTCCTCTTCAGGTTGTTGCCATTACTACCGTTACCACCACTCTTAGCTTCACCTTCACTTTTCTTCTTTCTCTACTCTTGATTATGCTTTGTTACCACCTCGCCTCCACTTTTGGCGAGAATCGCCTTCTCCATCACTGTTGCAAATGTCTTCTATTGGAATAGAGAAACCCTACTGTACAACCAGGGTTTCAGCCCCTGCTCAAACCTCTTCGCCTTGCGCTCGTCTGTACTGACCTGATATGGCGCAAACCTCGCTAACTCGTTAAATTTCGCGGTATACTCCGACACCGTCATCGTTCCCTGCTTTAATTCTAAAAATTGGACCTCTAGCTGACTCTTCGAACTCTCTGGGAAATAAGTATCGCAGAACAGCACCTTAAACCTATCTCAAGTCATAATTCATGGTCCTTCCCGAGTTTTATTTTCTTGCCACCAATAACTAGCCTCTACTTTCAACATAAATGTTTCAAAAGCAGTCTTCTGGTTATCCTCTACCCTAGAAACATCAAAAACCTTCTCAATTTCCATGATCCAGGTCTGTGCTTCAACTGGATTCATGGATCCACGAAATTCTGGTGGTCCAGCCGCCTTGAAGTCCATAAACGTAGCTCTTTGATTCTGCTGTTGATTTTGCAGTGCACCTGTGAGTAACGTCACTAACTGCTAAACGGAGTTAGCTTCAGCATTATAGTTGTTGGTTCCTTCAGCGGTTCTCTAACGGGGTGGGTGACGTCTTGGAGGCATTCTCTGTTAAAAAGAATACATTCGTTAGATTATTGCTCAACTCTTTTTAAGTAATTTCTACTTAACTTTCCCCCATAAAGTAATCACTCCATAACATATAACACTTTGGATAAAAGAAAATAATATCTTTTATTCAAAACTTCTTTGAAAACATCATATCAATAACATCACTGTTATTTACATTATTTTCCCGAACTACTAAAGTTTCAGGACATTATCATCATATCCCATAGGTTGCATAACACTTGGGATTAACAAATTATTTATCATAAGATAACTCAAGTACACTCCCTACGATGTCCTATTAAGATATTGCAAAGCCTTACGACGCTCTTCTTCCTTAACTCGGAACATGGTTCGACGGTCCATTATGAACGAGGGTAGCGTCTCGAAATGAATTGGATAACCCATGACCCAGTCTTGAGCTCGATTGATCGTGGTGTTGAACACGTTATCCATTTCTTCAATCTTTCTTCTCTTTGCTTGTACGTCTCCCTTTTCTATTTCGGCTTGTTGATAAGCTTCACTTTACGCATCTTCGGCACTTGCCCTTTTTGAAAATTCTTTTCTCAACTTGCTCTTCAACTCTACAACCTCTGCTCTCATTTGATCGTTCTCTTCTTCAGTGTTAACCAGCTTCTCTTCAACATTGTTCAGTTGTTCTTCTCGATCCTAAATCTCGTCATCTTTCTGTGCCAACGAAGTCTGTTGTTCAGCTACTATCTCTTGAAATTCCTCAATACTATCTTGAAGTTCCACATATATACGACCAGCTATCGAGTTAAGTGGAATCATTTCCACCTCGTCCTCTTCATCCGTCTGCGGCAGTTCCATGGGATCTTCCTCATCTATTTCTATATCATCATCATCATCATCATCATCATCATCATCATCATTGTAAAGTCCCCGAACCCGGATACTTGAAACCCGAACTCGGTACTTCACGATACCATTTCTATGAGCGGAAATATTACTAATAATAATAAAACTTAAATAAATTATAAACTTATCTTACCTTTATCAGAGTTTAATCCCAAGTACGCAACCTTTACTATATGACACCGTAAATCTAATCTGTTTGTTTTCCTTCTCAATTGTTCTTGATCGATCCTTCTGATTGTTCACACTTATCTGAAAACATTTAAATTAAGTAAGGATGAGCATTTGAGTGCCCAGCAAGTATTATATGTATATAAGTTGAAAGAATTTAAATGTTTTCTTTAAAATATCCATCTACAACAAGTCAATAGTTGTGAAGTATTCTGAACTGATATTAATAACATAACAACCCTCTTTCAAAATTTTTTGAAACTACGTACTAGCTATAAATAAGGTTTAAAAGGCATTCTATGAACATTGTTTTTATTTTCGAAAAGGTTTAGCAGAACTTCATCTGCTAACCGTCATAACTTACCGACACGAGGGTGATCAGCCCGTTGTGCCCTGTATTGATCAATACTACATTACAAGAACGATGTTATCATTTACTTGATCCGCCTTGGGCGTATAAAAGTTTTCCCGTAAACGGGATGTTCATATTTGTCAGGTTCCAAACAAAAGATTTTATTTTATTCAACAATAATCTATAATTCAACATATACGTATAATAAAGGTGTATCAACATGTGATTAAATACAATGATTATGCAAGTGGGGACACTTGTATAATCATTTCTAGAAATTAACGAACAGAATATATATATCCAAATTATCATATACTAACATGTTGATAATCAAAGGATGTATATAATATAGGTTTAACCATCTGTACATTAATAATAATAATTCTGAACTTCTCACTTCTGTCCATTGCATAAAGAAAATGCAAAGTTAGGATACTTGCCTGATGCGCTTCTTATAATTCTCAACTTAGTTCTACCCTTTTCTATCACAACCTATCATTAATCAAATCATTCGTTCGATTAGAACAATATAATATAACACATAGTACTGCATTTTGCAGTCAGCAATAACCTAATCATCTTATCACACATGTTCTACAATCATGACATCACTAACAAACATCAACACATTCCTAATTACATTGTCACACAACCTTAATAACCATCGAATCACAATTTAACAGTTAACTAATCACATTATCTAAGTCCAGATCAATTTCTGAAATATGTTGGTCTACCGACATCTTTATCGGGTAATTATCGAGTCTAAGACTCTAAACAGTTGACCAATATCCATTTAGACTAATTAAATAACAGTCATATCATTTTTCATGACCTTATAATAATTATAAAATAATTATTACCATTTACCATAATTATTGAAATATCAGAATCATTATTAAATGATTTAAATACGAAACAATTCTAATATCATTAATATTTAATTAATATTAAACTATTAATGAAACCATTGCCAAAATATTAAAGTTATTTATAATAACTCAAAATATTTTTAAAGTACTTATATTACCCTTAAAAGATTTTTAAAACATATAAAATCATTATTAAACAATTACCATTAATATTTAAATATTAATGAACTATTATCTAAATATTAAAAGTCATTAATTATAACTTAAAATATTTTTAATTCATTTATATCCCTTTTAAATGATTTTTAAATAAATAAAACCATTTTTAAACTATTTATTTAATATAATTATTAAATAAACTTAATATCATTAATATATCATTAATATTAAATTATTAATGAAATTATCCTTTAAATATTAAAAGTTATAGTTTATAACTTAAAATATGTTTAAACACTTTATTTTCATTTAAAATGATTATTATAATATTAAAATTATTTTTAAACTAATTTATTTAATATAATTATTAAATAACTTTAATATCATTAATAATCATTAATTAATGAAATTAACCATTAAATATTAAAAGTTATATTTTATAACTTAAAATATTCTTAAATACCTTATTATTATTTAAAATGATTTTTAATATAATAAAATCATTTTTAATTCATTTATTTAATTTATTTAATAAATAACTTAACTATCATTAATATTAATTTATTAATGAAAATTAACACAATAATATAATTTTTCATGATTTTTCATGAATTAAAACCATTTTTAAATAATTTATCTAATATTGTAATTAAATAAATAAATACCATTTATATTCCAAAAATATTAAATATTTTCGAAATATACCCAAAATAGTTAAAAGCTATTTTTCAGACTTTAAAATAATTTTTCATAATTTATTATGTATTTTTAATAATTAAAAACCATTTTTATCAATTTTTTTATATTAATTTTCGGAATTTATAAATAAAACTGTCACTAAAGGTCTATAGCGACACTTTCTGTCGCTATAGGTGTTCTTCAAGCCAAACCCAGAAATCTTGTCAGACACCGAGTGACCCCGTTTGACCAAGATTAATTTCTTACACAAAGTGTTTCTGGACATTTTGTTACGCAGATCGTGTAGTGCTAATGCAAGACTACAAGATACAACCATAAACAAGTTCACAAAACGTATAACAAAGAAGATCTGAGCCAACCAACTAGCTGTCAGCAGCTGTTCTTCATTTCTGGAAACCCATAAATGAAGAACAGTCCGAGTATACACTATTGAGCTTACATTACATGCCGATAATCTAATTATTTTAGCGATATAAAACTTTAATAATGTAGCTCATATGTAGAACTACAGATATAATACACAACATCACCATAAAAACAAACACATAGCAAAATATTGATCGGTCAACCCTTGCCAGAAAACTCGTTCATAAAATTTCTGGAAATTCCAGAAATTTGAAAATGTTACCGGATGGTCTACTTTGACCATCTACTACAACGATTCTGATGATATATTAAGGAATCTAGAGGCATAGATCTAACTTTTATACAACATACAACAATTTAGTTACAACAATACCAACATATCGTACAAAACCTGACAGATTAAAGCAATTGAAAACGTTGTCAGACTCGGGAAATGACCTTCTGGGTTGCCCAGAAATGGTTTGGTCATGCTCGGTCAACGGGTTTTGACTGATCGTAACTTCCAATCTATAACTGATCTAACTTTGATTCTTGTACCAGATAAAAGATCACATACAAGACTACAAAATACAACACTAAAACAACAAAAACACAAAACATACTAAGATCTACATGGTCTGACATTCGTTGTCAGACCATAACATGAACTTTTTCCAGAAAATTGAAAATCAACGATTTGAGCATTTAGATGTTATGGATCTATCTAAAACCAACCCAGATCATCATGTTATACTACAAATAACATATTTAATCATCAAAACACAAGATTTAACAACAACTTTTGGACAGAAAATCAAGGTAGGGTTTTATACCTTTTATGCTAAATTTTTGATTTCTAGCTTCTGATTTGATTATGATGAACGTGGGGCTTTGTTTAGGACTGATTTATGAAGAAAATTTCGTGGTTAGAGAGTGGAGAGGAAATGGTTGAGTGCTTGCAAGAATTAGGCTACCAAATGGGAATTTCTCTCTCTTCCAATCTATATATAATGTGTTATGATGCATGAATCTAATTAATGGTGTTGATAGCTTGCACATTTAAGTCTAAGGAGTTGTTGGAGTTGTTAGGGTTAGGTCACCCACTCCCACACTTGACAAAATTGTACAAGTTGCTTAATAAAGAACACTAAAGGGCATTTTGGACAATTCCTTATATTTCTAGAATTTGCCATTTAATGAAACCCTTAGGGTTTAGAGTTTGTTTAGGGTTTAGGGTTTGAGCAAATTTTAGCAAAAGTCTAGGATTCCAAATTTAGAATTTAGCAACTAGGGTTAGAAAATGAAATAACATAATTTTAGTTTCTAAAATTTTGAAAATAATAACTTTGTTAATTAAAGTAAGTTTGTAATTATCTAATACATGGATATTAGGGTTTATTACCCTTAATCACAATTAACTTTGCTAATAAAGCAATTAGGGTTTATCATACCAAAAATTAGGGTTTCCATAATATAATTAGGGTTTTCTAGGAATTAAATTAGGGTTCTAGATTTTAGGATTTTAATTTACTAACTAGGTTTTCCTTAATTAGTAATTAAAGTTTATCACACTTGATATTAATCATAGTAACACAATTAACAAATCAAACCTCCGGTTTAGGTTTCCAAATTAGGGTTTCTAGTTATAGGAAATTAGGGTTTTCATTAACAGTTATGGTTTTCCATAAAATAAGGTTCGACCAAAAGTAGCATTCACATAACACATATTACTGTGTCTTGACGGACTTTTCCAGTCTCATTTGACTTCAAAATTAGAGTTTAACAGTAACACAAGGGTTTGGTCAATACACACCATAATTGACCAACCATCAACATTATATATATACAGTACATATTTATAGCATTGAAAAATCAAAATATAAATAATATTATATTTTTATCACCATTCTTTATTTCAGGACTAGAAATAGGGTTTATAAAATACTATTAGGGTTTGGTCGTAATATAATAAAACTGTTCCAAATATTAACATTACACACATAACCATACATATCTATAACACTGAAAAATAACAATATAATATTATTATTCTCATTCCCTAATCAAAACCTGAACTTAGGGTTTGGATTCCATATCTGATTTATCTTACATAAATAACCTTATTAAGTTAAAATAATTAACTTAATAATCTGTACTAAAATTCATATAATAAAATAATTATTATAATTATTCCCAAAATCATTTCATATATTATTTAAATAATATAAGATTATATTTTCATAGAAAATAATTAATAAAAACATTTCCAATAAGGAATTATTTAGTATACAAATTATAATTGATAATAATCAATAATTCTAAAAATAAATTTATCTGCAATACTTAATGTAATAAATAAATTTTATTTATCACACATATAATTATAATTACACATTACCTTGACACATATCATTCATATTTATTTTAATAAATAAAAAAAAATTTATACGCAAAATTTCAGTTTTATTTATTTAGAAATTATCGGGTTGTCACATTCATCCTCCCTTATAAGGATTCCGTCCCCGGAATCACCACTTTAAAACCTATACATACTAGGATACATAGCATACACAATCATTGCAAGTAGATCTCGATCATGATTGATCGAATCGATCTTTAACTATTCACATAAAGCTTGTCTTTCTGATTAAACGGAAATTTAATTTCTAAAAGAACTCAAATTCCTCCTTAAAAATAATTTATAAAAATAACTTACTATATATAAGAAATCAATATATAAGAAAATAAAATTGGTTCGAGTAATACCTGGAGTTGCATCCCCAGCTGCCACGATATCTTGCACGATCGTGTTAAAGACGCTTGCGGTTGATTCCGTTGGTTCGTTCGTTGATGTCGGTCCCCTGATGTAAGGTCCCGTTGCCGCCAATGTCCTACTGCATTTTTCCCCGTATTTGCATTCATTACCTCCATTCTCCTTCTTGAACAGTCTCCCACCTTTTTTTCCATTGATCCATACTTGAAACACCTACTATACATTTCTTGGATTGAGACATTCAGAAGTGATATGTCCCTTCTGCCCATAATTACAACATACTAACTTCCCAGAGTGGTTCTTTCCACCGTTTTGCATACTACACCACCTGCTTCTCCTTTTTCACACCTTCTTGCTTCACCTGCACACTTCCAAAGTTGTTCACCTTCCTCTTTTCACTCCTATTTCCATTGTTTGTTTCCTCCTTTATTTTCACTATTAATTTCTACCTTCCCTGTTCCCTCAATTTTACCCTTATTCCTTCTAACCTTGTTATAGAGCTAGGGTTCGAAGCCCAGCTCAAACTCTCGTGCCTTTCTAGCCTCCGTATCAACTTGATGCGAAGCCAATCTAGTCCACTCATTAAATTTCACTGACATATTTCGCTACTTACATATCCCCTGGCTTCAATTCTAGAAATTTCACCTCCATTCTAGTCTACATACTAGCTGAAAAATGATTCTCAAAAAAAATAAAGTCTTAAACCTATCTCATGTTACCACACCGGTTTCTGCCTTCACCTGATTCGCTTCCCACCAAATATTTGCCTCACCCTTCATCATGTAGATGGCAAAAATGGTCTTTTGCCCCTCAACTACCTTAACTATCACGAACACCTTTTTAATTTCCTTAATCCAAGTTTGGGCTTCTACAAGGTCATTTGTACCTTTGAATTCTGGCGATAGGACCGCCTTGAAGTCTTTAACGTTCGACGTTCGATTATCTGGTTGATCTTTCGTGGCTGGTATTCCTTTCTGCACATCTTGATCATCCATATTCCCAAGTTTCTGTATTGAGTCTGGTTGTCCTCCAACTTTGTTGACAGATTCTTCTATCCTTTGGTTTCGTTTTTGTCTTGACGACATTTTCCTAAATTATTCTTACATACTAAGCCTTATCGTAACTGCTTAACATATAACGCAAAACTTTCTACTCAAATAATCATATATTCAAAATATTAGATTTTTTAAAACTCGGTCTACTGTAATAACCAGTGATAAAATAAATATCTACTATCTTTATACCAACTTATTTCATTAATAGACTCATATTCATATCACTTGATATGCCATAGCACATTCTATTTTAAACATTCGCTATCCCTTTGTGACTTCAAAAGTCGGGATTTACAACTTTGTCCAACACAAAAGTTAAAAATATTTCATTACACAAATATACTTATCACATATACCACACAGAAATATATATATTCAGCTAATACCAATATTATCTATTTCTTTTACCTTCGCTAAAGATTAACTATACTCAGTTCGTCAAACCACACTTATGAGTCCATAAACTTGTCACAGTTATATGAGTTTACAAATTTATCCTAGTCAGACCTTTGGCATCCATTCGCTGAGGGATTCATAAACATTTTATATAACTATGAATCAAGAATGTCACATAAGTATGAGTTTTAAGAACTCGTACTTAACCCTATGTTCTCTACCTATGACCTATCTATTTTTTTATACACATGAGAAAGGAATCACCCTCTTAACATGCATATAGCAAATAGCGCGACACAAACATTTCAATGATTATCAGTGTCAGATACTAAGTAGTTTTTACACCAAGTACAATTCCCCGCCCATACAAGGAATCATACAACTCAGCTGCCGACATGAGTCATCATTGAAATCCCCACCTAATCCTAACCCCCTTTTCCATTCGAATTTCATTTAATCCATATTCATAATCCTTTCTTGAATCTGTACCATTCACACAGCAATCTTGCTTTAAACTTTCCAATCATAAGATTGATTCTTTCTGGCTGTCATAATTTTATCAGATCACGGGGTGATCTCATCGTATATATTATGATTCAATTCTATGTCTTACTGGTTTTTGTTTTACGATCTCCTTTCCCTGCACTTCCAGTATTTTAGACTCGATCTATTTACAATGGTAACTAACTCGCCGAGATTCATCTTTGAATCATACCCACCAACTAACTCTATATGAGTTATTTGTATTTTCAACGTTTCCCTCTGTTCTAAGTTTATAGCCTAAGGTCTAACCCACCTAAGGTTTCTAACCCTATAGCTCTGATACCATGATGTAAAGTCCCCGAACTCGGATACTTGAAACCCGAACTCGGTACTTCACGATACCATTTCTATGAGCGAAAATATTACTAATAATAATAACACTAAAATAAATTATAAACTTATCTTACCTTTATCAGAGTTTAATCTCAAGTACACAACCTTTACTATATGACACCGTAAATCTAATCTGTTTGTTTTCCTTCTCACTTGTTCTTGACCGATCCTTCTGATTGTTCACACTTATCTGAAAACATTTAAATTAAGCAAGGATGAGCATTTGAGTGCCCAGCAAGTATTATATGTATATAAGATGAAAGAATTTAAATGTTTTCTTTAAAATATCCATCTACAATAAGTTAATAGTTGTGAAGAATTCTGAACTGATATTAATAACATAACAACCCTCTTTTAAAATTTTTTGAAACTACGTACTGGCTATAAATAAGGTTTAAGTGACATTCTATAAACATTATTTTTATTTTCGAAAAGGTTTAGCAGAACTTCATCTGCTAACCGTCATAACTTACGGACACGGGGGTGATCAGCCCGTTGTGCCCTGTATTGATCAATACTACATTACAAGAACGATGTTATCATTTACTTGATCCGCCTTGGGCGCATAAAAGTTTTCCCGTAAACGGGATGTTCATATTTGTCAGGGTTCCAAACAAAAGATTTTATTTTATTCAACAATAATCTATAATTCAACATATACGTATAACAAAGGTGTATCAACATGTGATTAAATACAATGATTATGCAAGTGGGGACACTTGTATAATCATTTCTAGAAATTAACGAACAGAATATATATATCCAAATTATCATATACTAACATGTTGATAATCAAAGGGTGTATATAATATAGGTTTAACCATCTGTACATTAATAATAATAATTCTGAACTTCACACTTCTGTCCATTGCATAAAGAAAATGAAAAGTTAGGATACTTGCCTGATGCGCTGCTTACAATTCTCAACTTAGTTCTACCCTTTTCTATCACAACCTATCATTAATCAAATCATTCCTTCGATTAGAACAATATAATATAACACATAGTACTGCATTTCGCAGTCAGCACATAACCTAATCATCTTATCACATATGTTCTACAATCATGACATCACTAACAAACATCAACACATTCCTAATCACATTGTCACACAACCTTAATAACCATCGAATCACAATTAAATAGTTAACTAATCACATTATCTAAGTCCAGATCAATTTCTGAAATATGTTGGTCTACCGACATCTTTATCGGGTAATTATCGAGTCTAAGACTCTAAACAGTTGACCAATATCCATTTAGACTAATTAAATAACAGTCATATCATTTTTCATGACCTTATAATAATTATAAAATAATTATTACCATTTACCATAATTTTTGAAATATCAGAATCATTATTAAATGATTTAAATATGAAACAATTCTATTATCATTAATATTTAATTAATATTAAACTATTAATGAAATCATTGCCAAAATATTAAAGTTATTTATAATAACTCAAAATATTTTTAAAGTAATTATATTACCCTTAAATGATTTTTAAAACATATAAAATCATTATTAAACAATTACCATTAATATTTAAATATTAATGAACTATTATCTAAATATTAAAAGTCATTAATTATAACTTAAAATATTTTTAATTCATTTATATCCCTTTTAAATGATTTTTAAATAAATAAAACCATTTTTGAACTATTTATTTAATATAATTATTAAATAAACTTAATATCATTAATATATCATTAATATTAAATTATTAATGAAATTATCCTTTAAATATTAAAAGTTATAATTTATAACTTAAAATATGTTTAAACACATTATTTTCATTTAAAATGATTATTATAATATTAAAATCATTTTTAAACTAATTTATTTAATATAATTATTAAATAACTTTAATATCATTAATAATCATTAATTAATGAAATTAACCATTAAATATTAAAAGTTATATTTTATAACTTAAAATATTCTTAAATACCTTATTATTATTTAAAATGATTTTTAATATAATAAAATCATTTTTAATTCATTTATTTAATTTATTTAATAAATAACTTAACTATCATTAATATTAATTTATTAATGAAAATTATCACAAAATATTAAAAGTTATCAAAAATAACTCAAAATTATTTTCTAACACAATAATATAATTTTTCATGATTTTTCATGAATTAAAACCATTTTTAAATAACATACGACCGGTGGTCGTTCTCCTCCCTTAGAACCAGTTGATGCTTGTGTTGACGTCTTCACATTGTTATTGTTGTACCTTCTCTTTTTAAAATCTCCTCCCGACTCACTTCTTCTATTATCATGGTCACGATTACCACCAGAGTGATTACCGCTTTTATCCATATTCTTTCCTCCCCGCTGGTTATCATTGCTCCGATGACTACTACCACCGGTCTGACCCTGGTTGTTGTCCCTCGGTTGAACGTACTCATTATCTCACTCTAATAATTGAGCCCTGTTGATAACATCTGAATATAGAGAAAATTTATGAGAAATAAGATATTGACGTATATCGGGTTTCAGACCTCTCAGAAACATCCGCGTCATATGTTCCTCATTCTCCACCAAATGAGGTGCAAACCTCGATAACTCCGCTAACTTCACCTCGTACTGGGACACCGTCATGTTGTTTTGTTCCAGTCTAATAAACTCCACTTCCTTCATATGACGAATACTTTCAGGAAAATACTTGTCATTAAACAGTTTCTGAAATGTCTCCCAAGACATGCTGAGTGCGGCTAGATCTTCACAGATTCTCACCAGTAATCTGCCTCATTACGGAACATAAAAGTGGCGAATGGAACCTTCTGTTCCTCTGTGCATCCCAAGACATCGAATATCTTGGTAAGTTGCTTGACCCACGTCTCCGCCTTAATCGGATCAGGCTTTCCCCAGAATTTGGTGGTCCCAACTCTTTGAACTGTTTGGCTGTGACAAACCGCGCGTTGCTATCATTTCCACCTGTATTTTATACACGAGTCTCCCTCGTCTAATTTTGCATGAACTATAAAAAACTTCTAAACATCTCATCGTTCATTGTTTGATCAGTGGTGTTGTTTACAGGAGGAACATTGCCAGCGTGTTGCACGTTCTACTCGTTGGTGATTAATGGTGTCTCCACGGTCTTATTTACTCCATCGTTAATATTTTTAGCTGCCATTCTTAAATACTACCACAAAACAAGGGTTAATTAAAGAAATTGACATGCAATATAATAGCCCTATACTCAGACCAACCAACAAATAAGCTTAGGTAGGACATACTAGCGAAGGATTTACTCGTCTCTCCCCTCCTAGTTCCCAGATCTCTGCCAGAGATCATATCCCTAAGCTCTGATACCAATTGTGACGCCCCCAAAATACGTATACATCACTCATTCTGAGTCGTCAAATACATGGTACAGAAACAACTACAACTTTATTAATACAATTGTCGTGCAAAATACGACAACACATAAACTGTGAGTTTAAAAACAAATATTGTCTTCTAGACAATATCCACACTCAAATAAGTCCTTATTACAATTATTGATACACTATTTTACAAAATAGTGAGGACTACAAACACAACTTTCTAGAACCTTCATTCCATTCCCCGACTAGTACTTGCTACATTCTCGCCTCCTGAGAAGAAAAATGGAACAAAAAGGAAAAGGGTGAGCTCAACTAGCCCAGTAAAGAATATTATGACTAAGATAATATAGAACAAATTATCATTAGTCTTCAACAGGGAAAAATCTGATAGAATATAATAGACAACAAATTTCATATCAATATTCGCAGCGGAAATAGCAATTCATTAGAAGAGTTATGTAGAGAATGAAATCTACTATCTTCTATGATTTTAAAAGTCCATCATCAATATTTTATTCTTGTAACATCAATCAATATACATCTTGAATTAAATAGTCATCTTTGAAATACAGGCCAAAGATATTCATCAATTGGTCATGTTCATCTCAACACATGTTCATCTTTGCATTACGGGCCAAAGATGTTCATCAGGAAATCATTCATCTTTGCACTACAAGCCAAAGATATTCAGTTATATCATCATTTAGGACTGAGGATGATGAACAATATTTTAAAGAAAACGAATCTAGTGGAACAAAAGAACAAATATTAAGGATTTGTACTTTAAACCATCTAAGTTCAAAAATACTTCATAAATAACCATAGTGGAGTAAAATTCAAGAATGAAGATCAAAATATGGATACAATCAAAGCTAGTATGCATAATAGATATCTTGGACAAAAAATGAAAATTTAATTTTTCTGTGAATAGTGCCGTATTCGTGAATAGTGTCGTATACGTGAATAGTACCGTATATGTGAATAGTAACCCCAACACTAAAAGACAAGAATTTCACAAGAAAAATCTTACCAAAATTCTGGCATAATGATATTAAAAGAAATAATATCATAAAAAAAATAACATCCCTTACCTCAAAAGACTGTACTTTTGATTGGAATACTGGATATAGTGCTGAAGGAACTTGCACGGTATAGCAACACTCAAAGTATCAAAATACTTACAAGAATACACTCGATAATATAGAGAAAGAAAACTTTAGTTTCTGGTATGATTTTCAATTCTAACCTAAGCACCCTATTTATAGGAAAATGCTTAGAACATCAAAGCAAAAAATTTAATAAAATATTATTGTTTTTTAATAAATTTCCTATGCACACCAATGACATCTGATTCAGGAATTAACATGTGCAAGTGGGACCCACCAAATGGAAAAAATATTTTTCTAAAAAAATATTTTAAACTCTAAAAATTAATTATTCTGGAACTTCAATAATTCATAATAAATAGCCCTTTTATCAGAAAAATTCAAATCTTATGTCCATTCCATAGGAAATTCAATTGTTTACAACTTTGAAAGTTTAAGTGTTTCCAAATTCTAAACAGAAATTGACCGAAATTCACATACGGACGATTTTATAGGCTATAATCAAATTTCAGTCAAGAAATAGGGTCCACAAACTTGAAAAACATGTTTTAAATATTTTTAGTAACAAAAATTCTCTTCCTCCTCATTTATTCATATATCCCACATTTATTGTAAAAATATCACCATTATTATATTATTATAATATAATAATATATTTAAATGAATTATTTTATCAGAAAAGATAAAATATCAATTTTCAACAATTGTCACATTAAAAATTTTATCCATCTATATTCACATAAAATGAATATTTTCCTTATTATATAAATCAATAATTAATTATTCACAAATAATATTATAGAATCGCAATACTGACAACCAGGTCGTTCCAAGAAAAGAGGGGGCTTTCGAATAAGGATTTTTCCTTACTGACGCGCAATTAGGTGACCAAACCTCTCCTTAGATAGAACTTTCTAGACATTGTCAATAATGCTATCTAATAATATTATTCAAATAATATGAATTATTGATCTGATAATGGAAAATACTGTGTAGTGACAATTATTGAAACAACAATAATATAAAATATCAACGTAGCAATTATTGAATCAATAAAATAAAATGTTGAACAATAATTACTGTAACAATTATTGAGTAGTGTCTTCTTACATAAGAATCAATAATTGGTCCAATAACATGTGCTACTGTGCAACAACGTGTATTATTGTGTTTTAACCAACTGGTATTCCAACAGTATTAATGGTAATAAATACGTCTTTATTTATAAACAACTTATACTTGTCATTTCCGTCATCTAATCGCTTTTCGTTATAGGGCCCATACAAGGCTGTGCCGTCGTACGAATATTCCCCGACAGTAAGAATATTCTACGACCAAACGAATATTCTCCGACAACAATGAATATTTTATAACCACTTGCTTATTTAAGATATTTGCGCATTTTACCCATAACTAATCACATTAATCAAATCAACCCTTACTATTTCAAAATAATAAATAGATGAAATTTAATTTTATTTATAATAAGTTGGGGTCTTACAGGAAACCTCAGCTAGGCCATTACTTTGCGAATGGTAGGATGTAGAAACCTTGTGTAGCACATTTTATTTTCTAAACAAAGTCGCTAACATCCTATTGTAGAAGTGAGTTCTGCGATCACTAATCATGGCCCATGGTGCTCCAAACCTGACAAATATGTTAGTCCTAACAAAATATACAATAACTATAGAATCATTAGTCCTGGTGGCTTTATCTTTCACCCATTTGGAAACATAATCAACAACCAATAGAATATAAATATTACCAAAGGAAGCATGAAAAGATCCCATAAAATCAATACCCTAAACACCAAAGATTTCGACAATTAGAATAGTTTGTTAGAGTTTATGTCCTAGAGGCCAATTATTTGATATAATTGCTTAACATTTTGATATTACATTTGATTAAATAAATGAATAATTTTATTATGGATTTATTAACTACGTTATATAAATGTTAACATAATAAAATTCCTTAGAATAGTGATACAAATTATATAGTTTCAAGTATGCGACTTGAACATGAGATTTTATAATTATAATTAGTATCATTGTCCCTAGTCGAGTATCAGTGTTGATGGGACAACAATGATTGATGACCAAATCTCATTGGTCATAAATATATGAGATATTAAGTCAATGCATAAGTACATGTTAGAGAACAATGTACTGGACAGACCCACCATGAGAATTTTACGTGGAGCATTATGCGAAGTGTCATTAGCGATTCTCATAGTGACAATGATGTTCTGACCTGAAATCACTATATTACTACACGAGAATTTATGTACTTTGATATTATCAAAGGTCACCTTTAATAGGGTGGACTATAAAGGTGATTACTGTGATAACCCAGGATTTTTATTAATCCAAAAATTGCGAATAAATTTTTTTTATTTAATATTGACATTGAATGTTAATATTGTATTGTGTATTTGTAATACGAGTACTGAGAATTAGTCAATTTGTGTATTGACTAAGAAATTAGAGTAGAGTTGTGCTTAACAGTTTTAGAAACCCTAAGATCAGATAGGGATTCGACAGAAATTGTAATTTATTGCAATAAGAGAAGCCAAGGTAACCTAATTATAAATTAGGAATAAAAATATGAATAACCTAAGGGTTATGGTACGGGAGAATATTAGTATATAAGATATATACTAATTCTAAGGGATTTAGTTTATATATCTCGGGTAATTAATGTTATAAGTTAATTATAGCAAGTCTAATTGGGTTATGGAAATAAATGTTCATGAGCAAGGATTTATGTTATAATTTGGGAAATAGAAACCCTAATTAAATTAATTGGGTTGGGTAAGAATTAAAGGTATTGGACTATGTATATTTTATAGCCCAAGTGTTGGCAAAAGAAATTGGTTATAGGCCCAATCAATACATTAAAGGAATGGCCCAAATATTTTTATTGTTAAGCCCAAAAGATTTAAGAGTGGCCCAAACTTGAAGCCCAATAGAAGGAAGGGCATGATGGACATTTGGTAATACTAAGAGTGTTGGACTATGATTGATTTACATGGCCCAAAGAATTAAATTCTTTATGTCCAATAGATTAATTTTGCGAGCCCAAAACATTAAAGGAAAAGCCCAATTTTTAGCCCAAGTGGGAGGGGCATGTTGGACATTTGTTAAATCAAATAAGCATTAAATCAAAATCCAAACTTGGTGCATTCTAAGGCCAAGTGGCCGGTCATTGGATGAGGTAAAGGAGGGGGGAAGAATTTATTAATTGCTCACTTTATTAGGTGAACAACTATGCTAGGTGTCACCTGCTAATTTTGCCATTATGTTTGTTTATTCTTGCAAGCAATCATTGAGTAATTGTGTGAGAAAAAGAGAGAATGAGTAGAGAATGTAGAGACAATAAGGAACATGGCCGGATGAGCTAGGGAAGAGAAAGGAGAAGGAATGAGATATCTCTAATATATCTACACATTTATTAAACTACAAAAGCTATTATTATTTTTATCTCATCCCATTACTTCTTTTTAGCTAGCAAATGAACTAGAGAGAGAGAGAGAGTGTGTGTGAGGAGTTCGGATGAGCTCAAGAGAAGGGAGAGAGGAGATTTTGGTTTTCATAAACCCAAGACCCATCACACATCTTTGAAGGGGAGAAGAAAAAATCAAGCAAAAGTATAACCATTTTTGTTTATATGATTTTATTTTGATTATTGTTATTCAAACCTTGAATCTTTGTTTCTAAACTCAAAAACCATGTATATGCATGTTAATGAGTGTTTTGTGTTTGGTATTACGCATGTAGGGTGTTGATTTTGTTGAAATCAAAAGGAATAGAAAAATGGAATTTTTCCGAAAAGTTTGAACTTTTAAAGTGTGAGCTAGTTTTGTTATATTTTTGATATCTATGATGGATATTTGTGATTTATGTTTTTGGATGCTAGATATATATGTTTAGGGTAAAATCCCTTTGGAATCACTCAATTAGGTTGAATATTGAACAAGTTATGGAGTTTACCCCAAACTACTCCAAGCTAGAAAAACTGTTAAAATAACAGTTTGTGACAGTCACTTCCGGGATAATTTCCGGGAGCTTAACATGTCCAAATATGGATTGTGATAGATGAAAACTGTATTTCGGAAAGTTACGAATCCAACAAAATTGACGGATCATTAATCGGAGTTATAGATTTCATTTTATTTAAGTTTTGGTAAAAGACTCCAAAACTGCCAAATGACAAAAACAAGCTGCCAAGAATTTTCCGGGGGCTATTTCAGACATTTATTTAATGAGAAAACTTCCGGTATTTCAAGAAATGAAAATATATTGTATTATGTAGCTCGTGTCCAAAAATGAGCTAATTCTGAGTTAAAACGACCAAGTTATGCCCATTATAATTTTTGTGATTTTCTGACGGAAATCGCTATAAACGGAGTTCTACAACTCCGATTGCCACGATATTTAAAATGGAGTATCACGTTAACATGTATAAGATCGTGTAAAAAGATGGACATTACTGGAGTTAAGCACGAGGTAGCTAATTTCTTAAGCTACGCACTTGAAATTAATTTTTGAAAAATACCCAAGGAAGTTGGAAAATTATGGAAAAATACTTTTTATGCATGAAATACATGTATATGTATTTGACCAAAGGATAGAAAAATAATAAGTTGATTTGGTGAATTCAGGTTGCTGAAATGATTTGGTCTGCTGAAATAGTAATTTCAGGATGCTGAAATGTAATCCAGTTTATTGAAATGATATTTCAGTTTACTATGAGGTTATCTAGTTTACTAGGATAACATATAAAGGGGAAAACTTATAAGTATAAGTTTTAAGTGATGAAAAGATTATCAAAGTATAATGATAATGCTAAGACTAAGGTGTAGTGTCTAATACTTGACTTTGCGAGTAAAGATTAGACAACTTAATATTATTAATGATATTTGACTTATCTAAATATAATATTGAAGCTTAGAAACCAAATTTGATTGACAATAACTGTGTTAATTGTCGGATAGGGTGACCAGAACACCGAGAATGGACCGAAGTCCAACCAAACTGAACTAGTTTGACTTGTTAAGTGTTTATATGGGTTATAAACACTGATGTGGTTATGTGCTAATGTGTTTATGAGAAATTTGACTGTGAAATACAGTGTTGTTTGTTATGAAATATTGTGCTAATGGTTAGACAGATATTATTGGTTATAGGTCTTTCAAACGCAGATAAGTATTTTGTGTAGCTGTAATCAGCGGAAGAGGCAAGTTCCCTAACTCAACCTTGAGTTATTTCTTTCAATTATTATTGGTGGATAATTATTGCTAATTATACCACGTCCAGGGAATTATTGTTGATAATTCGCAGTTAATGCATGCTTAATAATTCAAATTGAATTACTGATTCAGAAATATACATTTGTAGAATAACTGTTGTTGGATATTCATATCTGTAGAAGTTAGAATTGACAGTACAGATAATTCCTGTTTATTGTCAAATTCCATTGAGAAATGTCTTAGCTAATTATTCTAGCTAGACGAACATTTGTTTGAACTTGATAGGTTCGAAAAGATAATTCAATTATTATTGACAGATCGATGCCAATTATTTCGGCTAGACCGAGAAGTAAATAGAATTTGAAATCACGGTATTTCGTTGTTAAATCAAAATCTTGATTCTAAGACTGAGAAGAACAACCTTTTATATAAAGGGAACATTTTATTGGTCGTGAAAACGACCTTTGCGCGCGTTTTAAGTATTATGCATATTATAGGGTACAAAGAGTTTGCCGGCTCTGAGAACTTGCAGAGGGGTATGATTTAATCTTTATGGTTATCTGATACACCTGAGTATATATCAAAGTAAATCTTTGATAGATACCGGGAAAATAAGTTCAAGATCTTGTGTGATCGCTCAGTATAAATCTGGAAAACATTCCACTTTGATATTTCGTAGAATTGATTCTTGATTATTCATTAGAATATCGTAGAAACTTTGAAAGCGTTTTACTCTTTCATTATTGAATTATTGTGTTCTATAGAATACGAGAAGAGTTGTTATTGAATAACGATTTGTTCAGCTATTTCAAAGTTCCCCGAACTTTGGTATTCATTCTATCAAAATAGATAGTCTGATGTTAGAATTCTTATACATTTATTGTATGTCTTAACTTGCGGGGAAAATTAGTTGCTCACCCTTGCTAAATAAAACTTTTCAGCTAGGGACGAAGTTGCAGAAGGTACTTGATAAGTAGGTTTTATACCTACTTATCCGGTATCTTTTACTTGAATTAGTTGCTTTTATTCATGTGTCTTAGTTACTTTTCATGCATTTTGTGTTCGTTTTGTAGGTTATACGTTTGGAAGCGATGTGAGCGATTATTGGTAAGGAAAAGCACGGAAAATACAAAGAAAAGCAAGCCGGATATCGTTTTTGCTTTCATGTCATTTCATGTTCTTGGCTTGGAGCTTGGACTATATTGTAGAGCGTTTTCTTAGCTTTCCGGAACATCTTGAATCATTCAAATCGGAGTTCGGATGAAAGAGTTATGACATTTCTACCAACGGACGTTAAACTTCACCGTTTTGGGTGGTCATTTTGCGTAGCAGTCACTTCCAGTCCAATTTCGACCATCATGCGTTCGTTATTTCTCAAAGCTCAAAGAATGAAAGTTGTAGATCTCGTCGATAGCTTCGATTTGATAGGTCGTGGGACTCGTAAATCCTCTCGGTTTAGAAGTTATGGCAGTTTTAGCAGAGGAGGTTCCAGCAGAAAATATTTTTGGCAGATTGGTACCCAGCCGGGGCTGGGCGTTTTTGTGCATAGTACCCAGCCGGGGCTGGGTGTCTGGGCGTGAAATCAGTAGCCTATCCAGCTGGGGCTGGCTTTTACAAAAGGAAATACCCAGCCGGGGCTGGGTATACGCGAAAATGAGCGGATTTTGTCCGAATTTGAGTCCGAAAAGGATTGTTTCGAGTTGTTTGATTCAAGGACTTCCAAGAGGACTTAAAGACATGTACAAAAGGTATAAAAGGAGGGGAATAACACAGATTAGAGGGGGATGAAGAGGAGATGATTAGGAGATTAGAGAGTATTCTATTAAATTAGATTAGAGTAAATTAGAGAAAAACACTAGTTCTAATTAGATTTGGAGATTGAAGCAACTTGGAAACCATTGAAGATTTGAAGTAGGAGCAAGGAGGGAGCGTCAAATCTACAGACAATAGATTATTTCTTCTCATCTTCTTCTATCTTTATCTTTTAATGTGTATTCAATTGTGGATTCTTAGCTTTAATTCAATAATAATGAACTAATTCTTTGTTTGAGATTACAATGGATCTTATTGTGTAGTTTATTTTAATATGCTTCGTTATCAATTAATATTTTCTATTGTGAGAATTGTCTATTGTGATTTGGACTTAATTGTTTAATTGCTTGGCCATCAATTACCGTGATAATCTATATGAACTCGAGAGATGAAGTATAGATTTAGATCTGATCATGATAGCATGTGTTCAGGATTTTGTTAATAGCTTAAACTTGATGTGTGTTAAGGTAGAGATATGCTTGACGTCGCATGTAATTGGGTAGAGAACTTGCTCTTAAACCTTCTTCAATTGTAATTCACATAGAGATATAGTGGGTTAGTTGATTAAGGTGTTTAACGAATTTCTATCTTAATTGTGGATTGACGTTAATACGGTATTAGTGCATCGAGAGGTGGTTAATACTACTTTAGTGTTCTTGATTAACAATTCAGGATAGAGAATAATTGATGAGAAGTGTGTTGACTTAAATGAAGCAATAAGTGAAGTTGTGATCTTAAATCTCCATAGTCTTAATTTAAATTGTGGAATTTAATAGTAGTTTAATTTATTTAATTTGATATTTATTCGTTTAAATAAGATTGAGTTGGTTACGAGTTAGTACTTGGTGATTTTTATTAACTAATTCTCTGTGGGAACGATACTCAACTTATCACTTTATTACTTGTTGACCACGTATACTTGCGTGTTGTGTGTATATAGATTTTACCCAACAAGTTTTTGGCGCCGTTGCCGGGGAATTAGTTTAATACAGTTTTACCAATATTAACTTCAATCAAATTAGTCTTAATTTAAATATTTTTATTTTTATTTTTAATTCTCTTCCTATATTTCTCTCTTTTCAGGTACCATGGATGACTTTGCGTATCAATGGCCATACACGAACATGACTCAACCAAAAGAAAAGGAGATTGACAGACTCGCGACACTTTCCGCAATGTCAGCACAAATTGAAGAACTTTCGAGGAAGTTGGGCGTTATCGCAGCCCAACAGAGTCAAAGGATGGCAATCATGTGTGACTATTGTGCTGGCAACCATCCGAGTCATCAATGCACCGTTAGTTTTGGGCGGCGAAAACAAGGTGGTGTATACCTCAACCAGTATGCATATGATAATTACCATCAAGTTTGGGGGTATCACCCGGATTCTTCATGGAGCTACAACTATCAGGACCATTACTCTGCTCCAAATCCAACATATCCATCAAATTTCTCAAATCCACCTCCAATGCAACAAGAAGACAATTCAGATTTCAAGGAATTCATGTTAAGGATTATAGCAGAAAAAGAAGAGATGATAATGAGTCAGGAGTTATCAACCCAAAATTTTAATAATCGAATGGAACAACTCCTCACTGCCTCAACCAATGGTCCTCAATACATGGCTTCCGAGACTGAAAAAGAAAAGTTAAGGTTGGAGGAATTGGTGTCCAAGTTCATAGCATCAAATGAGGAGAGAATGAGTAATCAAGCGAGGTCAATTCAAAATCTTGCGGATCAGATAGAGCAAATGACCAAAGCCGTAAGCAACCTTCCTCCAAACACTTGGTGTTATGACGAGGATTCCGAGATTGATGAAGTTCCTGAGCCAAATCTACAACTGGATGAGACACGAGATGTTGAAAAAGAGGAGACAAGTGGGGATAATGAAAATAAGGTCGGTGAAGAACAAACTATGAGTACCAACGAGGATGAGCCGATGTTATTAGTGCCCCAAGTTCCTTCTCCACCAAAGTTCAAGGATCTGGTTAGATTTGCAAAACCGTGCCCGCTTGGTAGTCATGTCGTCGGCGAAGATCTTATTGACATAAGAGTGAGTACAATTTTCAATCCATGGTGGGAAGAGAAAGAGAAGATAGACGAAGAGCACATTGTGTGTGACAAGCTTCCATGCCCCAAATTGATCACATACACAATGGATAAAACACCTAGCTATGGGGAGTTCTTGATTGAGATCATACCAAACCAGAGCATGCTAGGTGACTTTAACTTGATGGCTATCACAAATGAGAACCTACCAAAAGCTATATTATTTCCGATGGATGGAGGGTTCCTAAACTTTCGAAGAGGAATTGGATAGCATTGACCAGAAAAAGTCAGGCTAAAAGACTATAAATCAAGCGCTGACTGGGAGGCAACCCAGGAATTTTTTATATTTATATGCTTTACTAGTTTATTTAGTAGATAGGAATTAAGTTGCTTATTAAGCTCTCTTATAATCTAATCCATGTTGTCTCTCTTCATTGCAGGTATTGGAGGTTCAATGGATAAGAAAATGATCGTCGCCGCCATCGCCACCATCAACTCACGCTTAGCTGATTACAGGAAAGTTCTCTTCTACTTACCGCTATATTCTTACAATGAGGACATTGTAATTGCTAAGTTTGGGGGAGTTTAGTTTAGGTTCTTCATTGCATGTTTAGTTTCATGTTTATGTTATGTTATTTTGCATATGTTGTTAATTTAGTTTAGGTTCATTATTAAAAAAAAATTCAAAAATTTAAAAATAATAGTTAGTTACTATGTTCATCTTGCATGAGTCCAGCTGTTTGATATTTACAGTTTTTTTTGGCCAATGATGAGATTGGGATTGAGTAAACAAGTATAATACTAAGTATTAGAGCTTTTGATGTGATTTCTTGTTATGAATTGAGTCCTTTTCTGTTGGAAACTGGTATAATAAGGATAGCACAGTAAAAACAATTTGTTGGTTGATTAAGTTTAAATTGATACATAATGGACTTCTTAAGGATAATACTAGTTTGGATGAATGAAAGACATGAATAGGCGGAGATGACTGAATTTAGACAAAAACTTAAGTGTAGGAAAAACATTTTGGGATATATAAGCTTCAAAAAAAAAAAGAAAAAAAAAGAAAAAAAAAGAAAAAAAATACCATGGCTAGTTTTGTTTCGGGGCCTTTGTTACTTGAGTGAGTACGCCCGAAGGGGTATCTTAAAACCTAGCGCCCTAAGGTCTTATATGGTCTGGGAGTCGTTGGTCGAAAGCTCGCTAAGGGGTAGCACTGTTAGCTAAATGGAATGAGACATTGCACAGTCATGGTTAAAAGTAAAAAAAAAAGAAAGAAAAAAAAGAATAAAACGGGAAATAAGAGCAAAAAACCCCCGTAGATGAAAATAAAGCATAAGTATCCCATGTTAACCCTCGATATTGGTAATTGTTTGATTTTAGTTGGATCTAGCTTATTTTTGGATTTCTTAAGTTTACACTGTATGATGCCTTCGAAGAGACTTGTTATGTGTTAAATTTAATTTTATATCAGTTAACATTGTTGTGGAGCACACACGCACTATACCAGTGATAACAATTTAAGACTTAATGATTGACAAGGAAATTGTTGATTGGTTTTGATATGAAGTATTATCGTGTTTGCTTGATTGCTCTAAGGCCGAGTGAATAGATTTGATTCTATCAATACTGCTGGATTCGTAGACATATAGATTAGTTGCATTCCATTGCATTGCATTGCATTATGTTGTGTTGCTTGAGGACAAGCAACGGTTTAAGTTTGGGGGTATTTGATAAGTAGGTTTTATACCTACTTATCCGGTATCTTTTACTTGAATTAGTTGCTTTTATTCATGTGTCTTAGTTACTTTTCACGCATTTTGTGTTCGTTTTGTAGGTTATACGTTTGGAAGCGATGTGAGCGATTATTGGTAAGGAAAAGCACGGAAAATACAAAGAAAAGCAAGCCGGATATCGTTTTTGCTTTCATGTCATTTCATGTTCTTGGCTTGGAGCTTGGACTATATTGTAGAGCGTTTTCTTAGCTTTCCGGAACATCTTGAATCATTCAAATCGGAGTTCGGATGAAAGAGTTATGACATTTCTACCAACGGACGTTAAACTTCACCGTTTTGGGTGGTCATTTTGCGTAGCAGTCACTTCCAGTCCAATTTCGACCATCATGCGTTCGTTATTTCTCAAAGCTCAAAGAATGAAAGTTGTAGATCTCGTCGATAGCTTCGATTTGATAGGTCGCGGGACTCGTAAATCCTCTCGGTTTAGAAGTTATGGCAGTTTTAGCAGAGGAGGTTCCAGCAGAAAATATTTTTGGCAGATTGGTACCCAGCCGGGGCTGGGCGTTTTTGTGCATAGTACCCAGCCGGGGCTGGGTGTCTGGGCGTGAAATCAGTAGCCTATCCAGCTGGGGCTGGCTTTTACAAAAGGAAATACCCAGCCGGGGCTGGGTATACGCGAAAATGAGCGGATTTTGTCCGAATTTGAGTCCGAAAAGGATTGTTTCGAGTTGTTTGATTCAAGGACTTCCAAGAGGACTTAAAGACATGTACAAAAGGTATAAAAGGAGGGGAATAACACAGATTAGAGGGGGATGAAGAGGAGATGATTAGGAGATTAGAGAGTATTCTATTAAATTAGATTAGAGTAAATTAGAGAAAAACACTAGTTCTAATTAGATTTGGAGATTGAAGCAACTTGGAAACCATTGAAGATTTGAAGTAGGAGCAAGGAGGGAGCGTCAAATCTACAGACAATAGATTATTTCTTCTCATCTTCTTCTATCTTTATCTTTTAATGTGTATTCAATTGTGGATTCTTAGCTTTAATTCAATAATAATGAACTAATTCTTTGTTTGAGATTACAATGGATCTTATTGTGTAGTTTATTTTAATATGCTTCGTTATCAATTAATATTTTCTATTGTGAGAATTGTCTATTGTGATTTGGACTTAATTGTTTAATTGCTTGGCCATCAATTACCGTGATAATCTATATGAACTCGAGAGATGAAGTATAGATTTAGATCTGATCATGATAGCATGTGTTCAGGATTTTGTTAATAGCTTAAACTTGATGTGTGTTAAGGTAGAGATATGCTTGACGTCGCATGTAATTGGGTAGAGAACTTGCTCTTAAACCTTCTTCAATTGTAATTCACATAGAGATATAGTGGGTTAGTTGATTAAGGTGTTTAACGAATTTCTATCTTAATTGTGGATTGACGTTAATACGGTATTAGTGCATCGAGAGGTGGTTAATACTACTTTAGTGTTCTTGATTAACAATTCAGGATAGAGAATAATTGATGAGAAGTGTGTTGACTTAAATGAAGCAATAAGTGAAGTTGTGATCTTAAATCTCCATAGTCTTAATTTAAATTGTGGAATTTAATAGTAGTTTAATTTATTTAATTTGATATTTATTCGTTTAAATAAGATTGAGTTGGTTACGAGTTAGTACTTGGTGATTTTTATTAACTAATTCTCTGTGGGAACGATACTCAACTTATCACTTTATTACTTGTTGACCACGTATACTTGCGTGTTGTGTGTATATAGATTTTACCCAACAGTACTGCGAAGGATAAAGGCAAAGGCATGGTTATTAACTAGTTATAATTAACGTATTTATTATGTTGTATTGTAAACCCTTTTTGTATATCTAAAGGGTATGTTTGTAAAGTTAAGGTTAGAAAACCTGGGTGATGTATTATTAAACTCTGATAAAATCTTATGAAAGTTACTATCTATATATATTATGGGTAGTTAAATGTTATTTATATTGTGGATCGTGAACACCAAACTCGGGGGTCAGGTAACCCTGATTTGGGGTGTCACAGGTTGGTATCAGAGCTGTAATGACCAAGGTGTCACCAGCTGGTAGTGGAGCTATAGGTTATAAACCTTAAGTGGGGTGGGGAAAACCCTAGGATTATAACCATAAGCGAGAAAAAGAATACTCATTTAGAGTACTAAGTGAGGGTTTGCTGAAGCGTATCGATAGTAAGATATGTGGACACATAGTGTGTGAAGTTTGTACTATTAAGAGTACTAATCAAGTTATTTAAACTGATTGTAGGATGTCTGGAGAAGACGAGATGAGTATGAAGATGCCAGCGGCTGTTGCACCAGTGCTATTAGCAAAGGTGTCAGCACAGAGCAAATCAGTGGAAGAAGTGGGAAAAGATGAACCCATGGTTAATCTGGGGAGTGATCATGACAATTATACCGAGATGTATTTAAGTGGTGATGAGGAGGCGGAGTCTGAAGAAGCTAAGGTGGAGTTAAAGAATAAGATCAAAGTTGGAGAACCAGATCAAGAATCTATAGAAGTTCAAGAACTCCTGAGTAAGGTATTTCTCTTGGCGGAGTTGTGGAAGACCGAGCAAGCATTACGCGAAATGTCTGAAGAACAGAACGAGCTGAAGGCCCATGTGAACAGAATGAAGACCGAAGGTGGTGGACCGTCTGAAGGAGCCACCAAGAAAGTCAAGAAAAAATGAAAGAGGAAAAATGACAGCGACAATTCGGAAAATTCAAATCCAAAGAAGAAGCAAGTCTGTGGCAAGTGTGGAAAGACTCACTTGGGAGAATGCATGATGTAGAAGAATGTGTGCTTTAACTGTAAGCAGGAAGGACATATTTCCCTACATTGTCCTAAGCCGAATATGAGAAAGTGTTTCTCATGTGGGAGAACGGGTCACGGATTTATCAAGTGTCCCATCAAGAAGAAGACTAGTGAAAAAAGTGGACAGAAGATAACTTAAGTTTAAGCGTTATTATCTTTTGGTAGAAGTTTATGATATTAAAGGTTGTAATATCGAGAACGATGTTTAAGCATATGTATATATATGTTTGTATGAATAAAATCTTTATTTTCTATATAAATATAAGATTAATATTAATTCATGAGTTCTTAAAACTCATACTTATGGTAAGTTCGTGACTCATGATTATATGAGTTGTCTTGAACCCCTCAGCGAATGGACGCCAAAAGTCTGACTAGGATAAGTTTATAAACTCATATAATTGTGGCAAGTTCCTGAACCCCTAGGTGTAGTAAGTTTGATGAACTGGGAATAGTGGTGTGTTAATGGAGAATTACGACTTTTTGTATAAAGTTGGAGAATTGCAACTTTTTGTGCAAAGTTATGTTTTTAGCCCTAAAATTTTTAAAAAGGGTAGTAATATGTGTTAAAGTACTATATGTACTACGTGCTAGTTGAATAAATATGCGATTACATGAGAAATATGTGTTGAATTCTTATTGTGTTAAGAATTTGTGTATAGGATGAGAATTAGTGTAAGATTTTTATTTAAATCAGATCATACCGCCTAGACGACATAATCAAAATCAAAGAGAAGAGCAGTTAGTGAATAATGAAGGAGGTCAAGCTGACCCGATACAGAACTTTGTGGATATGCTAGCCCAAGCTATGGAGAATAAAGCTCCAATTGCAAGAGGAAGAGCGAGAAATCAGCCAACTGATAGATTGGCAAATTTTAAGGACTTTAAATCGGTAGGACCACCTGAATTCAAGGGGACTACAGATCCAATTGAAGCCCAAACTTGGGTGAAGGAGATGGAGGAAGCGTTCCTAAATTGCGCGTGTAGCAGAAGAGCAAAAGACGGCTTTTGCGACATACTTGATGAAGGGAGAAGCCAATTTTTTTGTGGGAAACTAATCAAACAAGAGCTGGTATAGCTGTGGTTACTTGGACAAGATTTAAGGAGTTGTTCTTTGAGAACTACTTCTCGCCGAGTATGCAAGCTCGGATGGAAGTTAAGTTTCTAGAACTTAAACAAGAGAACATGTCTGTTTCGGAGTATGCTGCTAAATTCAACGAATTAGCGCAATTTTCACCTCATCAGGTGGACACAGAAGCTAGAAAAGCGAGAAGATTCGAGAATGGATTGAAGCTTGGGATTTACAACAAAGTAGCTGTGTTACAAATCAATACGTTCGCGGCATTACTGGAGAAGGAATTAATTGCTGAAGGAGGAAGCGAGGCTGCATCTCGTTTTCATCAGGAGAAGAAGAAGAAGAAGAAGAAGACCAATGATGGTGGAAGCAGTGGTGGTAGTAACCCAAACAAAAGGAAGTGGAGTGAGAATACCCAATCGGGTAGCAAGATAGAAGGGTATAAGAAAGGAGGAGAGCCTTGTACAAATTATGGAAAGAACCATGCTGGTGTTTGTTTGAAGAAGAAGGGAGTTTGTTACAACTGCGGGCAAGAGGGGCACATGTCGCCTAATTGTCCCAGTCCGAAAAAGATACATGGTTGTTATGCCAGTGGATCAACTGATCATCTGGTTTGAAACTGTTCGAAGAAGAATGCAGAGAAAGAGAATGGCAACAAGGGACCCAGTAGCGGAACATTGGCGATTCGAGGACCTGCACAGTCAGGGAGACCAACAGCCCGCACATTTAACATTACGGTACTAGATTTAGTGGCTACTCAGGAGGTAGTAGCAGGTAATGATTTTGCTTAATATTTAAATTACGCGATTGATATTGGATAAATATGGCTGTGAATTGTTTTCTTTTATAGATTCAAGTCATATGTTAGAATTTGAAACACAACTTAATATTGTGTTGATAAAAATGAATTGATGATACAACTTTAAAAGATTTTAGAGAATAAGAAAGCGGTGATTTCGAGGACGGAATCCTTTTAAGGAGGGGTGAATGTGATAACCCGGGATTTTTATTAATCCAAAATTTGCGAATAATTTTTTTTTATTTAATATTGACATTGAATGTTAATATTGTATTTTGTATTTGTAATACGAGTATTGAGAATTAGTCAATTTGTGTATTGACTGAGAAATTAGAGTACAGTTGTGTTTAACAGTTTTAGAAACCCTAAGATCAGATAGGAATTCGACAGAAATTACAATTTATTGCAATAAGAGAAGCCAAGGTAACCTAATTATAAATTAGGAATGAAAATTTGAATAACCTAAGGGTTATGGTACGGGAGAATATTAGTATATAAGATATATACTAATTCTAAGGGATTTAGTTTATATATCTCGGGTAATTAATGTTATAACTTAATTATAGCAAGTCTAATTGGGTTATGGAAATAAATGTTCATGAGCAAGGATTTATGTTATAATTTGGGAAATAGAAACCCTAATTAAATTAATTGGGTTGGATAAGAATTAAAGGTATTGGACTATGTATATTTTATAGCCCAAGTGTTGGCTAAAGAAATTGGTTATAGGCCCAATCAATATATTAAAGGAATGACCCAAATATTTTTATTGTTAAGCCCAAAAGATTTAAGAGTGGCCCAAACTTATAGCCCAATTGAGGAAGGGTGTGATGGACATTTGGTAATACTAAGAGTGTTGGACTATGATTGATTTACATGGCCCAAAGAATTAAATTCTTTATGTCCAATAGATTAATTTTGCGAGCCCAAAACATTAAAGGAAAAGCCCAATTTTTAGCCCAAATGGGAGGGGCATGTTGGACATTTGTTAAATTAAATAAGCATTAAATCAAAATCCAAACTTGGTGCATTCTAAGGCCAAGTGGCCGGTCATTGGATGAGGTAAAGGAGGGGGGAAGAATTTATTAATTGCTCACTTTATTAGGTGAACAACTATGCTAGGTGTCACTTGCTAATTTTGCCATTATGTTTGTTTATTCTTGCAAGCAATCATTGAGTAATTGTGTGAGAAAAAAAGAGAATGAGTGGAGAATGTAGAGACGATAAGGAATATGGCCGGATGAGCTAGGGAAGAGAAAGGAGAATGAATGAGATATCTCTAATATATCTACACATTTATTAAACTACAAAAGCTATTATTATTTTTATCTCATCCCATTACTTCTTTTTAGCTAGCAAATGAACTAGAGAGAGAGAGAGAGTGTGTGAGGAGTTCGGATGAGCACAAGAGAAGGGAGAGAGGAGATTTTGGTTTTCATAAACCCAAGACCCATCACACATCTTTGAAGGGGAGAAGAAAAAATCAAGCAAAGGTATAACCATTTTTGTTTATATGATTTTATTTTGATTATTGTTATTCAAACCTTGAATCTTTGTTTCTAAACTCAAAAACCATGTATATTCATGTTAATGAGTGTTTTGTGTTTGGTATTACGCATGTAGGGTGTTGATTTTGTTGAAATCAAAAGGAATAGAAAAATGGAATTTTTCCGAAAAGTTTGAACTTTTAAAGTGTGAGCTAGTTTTGTTATATTTTTGATATCTATGATGGATTTTTGTGATTTATGTTTTTGGGATGCTAGATATATATGTTTAGGGTAAAATCCCTTTGGAATCACTCAATTAAGTTGAATATTGAACAAGTTATGGAGTTTACCCCAAACTACTCCAAGCTAGAAAAACTGTTAAAATAACAGTTTGTAACAGTCACTTCCGGGATAATTTCCGGGAACTTAACATGTCCAAATATGAATTGTGATAGATGAAAACTGTATTTCGGAAAGTTACGAATCCAACAAAATTGACGGATCATTAATCGGAGTTATAGATTTCATTTTATTTAAGTTTTGGTAAAGGACTCCAAAACTGCCAAATGACAAAAACAAGCTGCCAAGAATTTTCCGGGGGCTGTTTCGGACATTTATTTAATGAGAAAAATTCCGGTATTTCAAGAAATGAAAATATATGGTATTATGTAGCTCGTGTCCAAAAATGAGCTAATTCCGAGTTAAAACGACCAAGTTATGCCCATTACAATTTTTGTGATTTTTCGACGGAGTTCTACAACTCCGATTGCCACGAAATTTAAAATAGAGTATCACGTTAACATGTATAAGATCGTGTAAAAAGATGGACATTATTGGAGTTAAGCACGAGATAGCTAATTTCTTAAGCTACGCACTTGAAATTAATTTTTGAAAAATACCAAAGGAAGTTGGAAAATTATGGAAAAATACTTTTTATGCATGAAATACATGTATATGTATTTGACCAAAGGATAGAAAAATAATAAGTTGATTTGGTGAATTCAGGTTGCTGAAATGATTTGGTCTGCTGAAATAGTAATTTCAGGATGCTGAAATGTAATCCAGTTTATTGAAATGATATTTCAGTTTACTATGAGGTTATCTAGTTTACTAGGATAACATATAAAGGGGAAAACTTATAAGTATAAGTTTTAAGTGATGAAAAGATTATCAAAGTATAATGATAATGCTAAGACTAAGGTGTAGTGTCTAATACTTGACTTTGCGAGTAAAGATTAGACAACTTAATATTATTAATGATATTTGACTTATCTAAATATAATATTGAAGCTTAGAAACCAAATTTGATTGACAATAACTGTGTTAATTGTCGGATAGGGTGACCAGAACACCGAGAATGGACCGAAGTCCAGCCAAACTGAACTAGTTTGATAATTCGCAGTTAATGCATGCTTAATAATTCGCAGTTAATGCATGCTTAATAATTCAAATTGAATTACTAATTCAGAAATATACATTTGTAGAATAACTGTTGTTGGATATTCATATTTGTAGAAGTTAGAATTGACAGTACAGATAATTCCTGTTTATTGTCAAATTACATTGAGAAATGTCTTAGCTAATTATTCTAGCTAGACGAACATTTGTTTGAACTTGATAGGTTCGAAAAGAGAATTCAATTATTATTGACAGATCGATGCCAATTATTTCGGCTAAACCGAGAAGTAAATAGAATTTTAAATCACAATATTTCGTTGCTAAATCAAAATCTTGATTCTAAGACTGAGAAAAACAACCTTTTATATAAAAGGGAACATTTTATTGGTCTTGAAATCGACCTTTGCGCGCGTTTTAAGTATTATGCATAATATATGTGACAACCCGAGAATTTAGACAATTTATTAAAATCTTAAATGATTGATTTAAGGTCAAATAATAGACCTAGACAGAAAATAAGTGTATGCGTTTGATATTATTAGGGTGAAATTTTGATGATTTCAAAATTCTATGAAGGCTATATGTTAATTATTCAGGATTAAGGATTTATGTGATTAAATTCTGTTAATATGGTTATGTATGTGTGCTGAATGTAGTTAAGGGTCAAGGATTGATTGGATAAATTATATCTATGTCAAACTCTAAGTATATATTAAGAACGACAACGTTCAGTTAGGAAACCCTAACGTTTGATAAGAAACCCTAGAAATCGGTTCTAGAAACCCTAATTTGGGAAATCAAATGCTAAATATAATGGCTTAAGTATTTTGATTATATATTAAGGATAACCCTAATTTATGTTTCAAGAATTTAAAACCCTAATTGCTAAATTAGAAACTCTAATGCTTTGTATAAAACCCTAAGGGTTGAAAGATAAGTGAGTAATGAATATGAACATTATGTGATGGTTTATATATTTTTGTAATATAAACAAATAAAAGAATTAAGTTAGGTAACCTAATATATATGTATTGGGTGTGATAATTAAATAACCTAAGAGGTTATGGTATGGGGGAACATTATTATTTCTAAGAGATTTATTATATATATCTCGATTAATTAATTTTATAACCTAATTATAGCAAGTCTAATTGGGTTAAGGAAGTAAATGTGCATGAGTAAGGATTTTTGTTAGAATTGAGGAAATGAAAACCCTAAATAGTTAGGGTAGGATAGAATAAAAAAAAGTGTTGGACTATGGTTATTACAAATAATTATTTAGGAAATCCAAATATTTTTATTGGAAAGGCAAAGGAGGGATATTTTTGGACAAAGAAATTTAAACCAAATGGTGGGAGAATAAGTAGGCCACGTGGCTAGCTAATAAACTCTAATGAAATATATAGGGTTATGTAAAATTTATGTGTTGGATCCATGATAATTTTAGTGGTCCAAACAATTTAAATGAGAACTCAAACAAATAAAAAAAAAGAATTACCCAAACCCTACCCCATTTGAGATGGACCTTCTAGATGATTTAATAAGCAAATTTAGCAATTAAAAACAAAAATTTATTTGAGGGATTACAAGGGGAGATGTCCGGATATCCAAGGAGGGATTTGGCATGTGGTTTATTTGATTTTCAAAGGTGACTCACCACCCTACATTGCCTAGCCTTTGAGATATTATTTGATTTGTTAGATTTTGCTAAAATTTCAAGCAACAAGAGAGAGAAGATGGGAGATTGTGGGAAGATATTGCATATACATATGTATTGTAAGTATACATATTATAGTTCTATAAATACCTCCCTATTCATTTCCACATTAAAACTTTTATTTCATTCCTAAAAGCTAAGAAAATAAAATAGAAAGAGAGAGAGAGCGTGAGGGGCTGCTGCTGCCATGGGAATAAGAGAGGAGGAAGAGATATTTTCCTTGCCATCTAGGATCATCAAGGAGAAGAATAAAGCCATAAGAATAAGGTATAAAAATCAAACCATAATAAGTTATTTTATGTAATTTATTTTGGTTGGTTGTGATGAAATAATGAAGTTATGTTTCTTGAACTTTAAAAATCTTAGATCTACATGTTATATGGTGTGTTATGTCCAGATCTAGACATTTTAGGTGTTACAAGTTTGTTCCAAAGAAAGAAAAGCAAAACAGTTTTTTTTTTATAAAAAAACTAAGAAAATCTAGTGGACTGCTGTCCCTAAATGGAAAATTCGGGATTAGTTAGGATATTCAGAAAATTCTGAGCTTTTGATATGTTGTAGTACACTGAATAAGCTTTCCATAGACTCCGAAACGGACTAAATCTGACATCGGAGTACAGAGTTATGACATTTCAAAGTAGTAGTGTCAAAACTGTCCAACAAGTGCGGTGCAGTCCATTTGAACGGAATTTCTGGGCTGATGTGTTCGGAATTTAGAAACACGTCAGTAGGGAAGAGTTGTAGTCTCGGAAGATAGCTTCGCGTGGGCTCAAGAATGGCCGAAAAATGTTTTAAAATGAAAAAGTTACGACTGTTTTAGCGAAAGAGGGTAAATTTGGGAAAAATGTTAAAATCGTTATGAACGTCCATTTTTGGCGAATTATTTGGACTGCTTAAAAAACCCAAAATGGGGGTTTCATATTTTTTAAAAATAGTCTCATATGATACGAAAAACATATCCAAATTTAGATTCAATCCGATTAACGAGCAATGCGTAAGAAATTCGTGAATTAGCTAAGTTGATAAGTGCACGACAGGGCAGCAGCAGCCAGGCAGCGCCCGCACACGCCTGCCCAGCCGCACGGCGCCGTGCTGTGCTGTGGTTTGACGTCCTTTTCGTGCACTGTTTTGATTAGTTTCCGTGATCCATTTTCACGGTGTAAATTTTTTCTAAAATACTATGACATGAGGTTTATAACATGCCTAAAATTTCGCTGTTATATGACTTAGGATTTGAAAATTAAAAATGGGCAAACAAGCATGTCCGGATTAAAATTTGAGCGAACGCCGAGCGTCGGCGTATCGAGCGACTTTGACGTTCGCCATTCCGAATCGCGTTCCGGCGAAATAATAAGTCATACTAAATCTAATAAAGTCCTACGGGGCGAGATTGGGCTATATGTAATATTTTATACCGATAAACTTCTTTTCAGGCATAAATAAAACAATAAAAATATGTAATTACATATTTAAGTGGAATAAAAACTACAATTGCCTATAAAATTATTTTATGGTGCAACGAAGAACGTAAAACCTTTTGAAAATTGTATTAATCATAAAAATGATATTTTGATATTTTCGGTGCTCAAAATGTGGTTTTTGAGTTGAGATTTACGTAACGAAATATATATATTTAATATATAAAGCAAAAATGTGAATAATTATAAAACGAAAAATAAAGCGAATGTGCTAGCGGAATAAAATATGTATATATGAGAGAACGGTCTGTGTTGACTCATGAATGGACAAAATAATATAAAAATTATTTAAATTAAAGAAATATTATAGTAAATTGATTTTTGGTATAAAAGCTATGTGTTACCTGTTTTAACTCTGAAATTCCGAGTTAAGGTAAAAGATATTTCTGAAAAAGAATTAAGCTTCAAGATGTAAAATATTTATATTGTGTGAGACCTTTATTATTTATTAAACAAATAAAATATTATTAAATGATTAATAATATTAGTAAATGATTTGAATATTATTAAATGATTAGTAATATTAGATAATGAATAAAAATTCACGATAATAATACTAATTATCTGAAAATTTTTACAAGTCTATGAAAATTATTTTGACTGATAATATGATTATCAAAGATATTGTTAAGTGTTTAGGCAGAGTTTAATTGAACTTAAACTCGATATTTATTCCGATTAGACCGTCGGGATGATAAAATTATGTCGGTTTCAACTCAAACTTAATAGTCTAACTTGATACTAAGTCTTATGTGTTGTAAAGATTGATAGGGTTATGTGCTATGTGTTTAGGTTATTCTATGTTTATAAATATAACAGTATTATACTGTGATGATATTATTCTAATATTGGAGATCTATATTACTAATATTAGGTCTTCGGGTAAAGCGTTATAAATTGCGTCGCGGTAATCAACGGTTCAGGCAAGTTTCTTTGTACTTAACTCTAATAAGAGTGTTTTATTCAAGCTTATGGTTAATCATTGCTGATTGCCACGAAAATTGTACTCTGTACATCTTGCATGTATAAGTCAGGTATGAAAGGCTGATCACCTTCATTACCAGTTGGTTCAAAAATGTTTGTTCATGTTTAAAACTTGTTCAGTTAAAAGTTTGTTCGTGCTAGTTCTCAATTATTTTGATGAATTATAGCCAGCTTATTATTCATACTCTTCAATCATGATATATCGTTATATTATTATATTTAAACTTGTTGGGCAACTTTCATGCTCACCCTTGCTATATCATGATAAAACAATGCAGATAAGGCAAACGTGTTCGGATACAGGAAAAGGTTAATGCCAAGTTCAGCTTGGGATAAAATGTGCGGCTAGTTTGTAATAGTTTATTTTGATAAATATTGTTGTGTAATAGATATTTTATGAATTGTGTATAAGTTAAGGTTACTCGACCTTGGGGAATAGTGTGTAATGTATTGTATAAACAATTTATGTTTATATCTTCCTCAAATAGTTATAGAAAAAGTATACCGGATCTGCGGTGATTTGGGACCTGGATTCGGGGCTACTACAGTTGGTATCAGAGCTGTTGGTTATGAAGCTTAGGTAGTAATACCTGAGACCAATAACCGCAGTGATTAGGATTAAGTACTAACTCAAATCGAGTTAGTGTGTCGGTAAGATTCAAAGACGAATCTCGGCGAGTGTAAAGACACAGAGTTCCCTAACTCTGATAATAAAGTTGAACAGTAACGGTAAATAGGTCGAGTCTAAAAGACTGAAAGTGCAGGAATAGGAGATCGTAAAACAAAACGATCATAGTGCATGGAATTGAATCGTAATATATACGATAAGATCACCCCGTGATCTGATAAGGTTATGACAGCCAGAAAGAATCAATCTTATGATTGAAAAGTTTACAGCAAGATGCTGTGTGTAAGTTGTACTATGAAATGGTACTATGAAAACTCATGAAAGAGTTATGGATTATGGATGCGGATTAAATGAAATTCGTGTTGAAAAAGGGGGTTAAGATTATGTGGGGATTTTAATGAGGACTCATGTTAGCAACTGAGTTGTATGATTTCTTGTATGGGCGGGGAATTGTACTTGGTGTATGTAGGGCTTCGGCACAGAAACGCAAAGCGGAAATTAAAATTTTAAAGCAATTTCCGAAACCCTAAAACAGGATCCATGCGAAAATCAATTAATTCAGAGGGTAGAAATTTTACCGATTAGATTTGCTAGAACCGATCCGGTCGAATCTTCAACGCAATTCAAGCGGACTGCGTCTCTACGGTATCCACACGAACGCTCTGCACGAATCGTCCTACGATCTGCAGAAAAGGGAGTATGGTACTAGCCACCAAGGATGGATTTTCAGAACTTTTCTCTCTAACTTCTCTCTCAAGTGCGGCTAGGGTTTGGTTATGAAAAATGAGATTATTCTTCAAAGTGGAGGCTACATATCATATATATAGCAAAATAAAAACCACTATTCAAAACCCTAATTTGTAAAATCCGAATTTATATATATATATATATCTTAATTAAGTCTTACTTAATTAATATACCTATATATATAAATTATCCTATTAATTTAAATTCGTAATTTAAATACTATCAATCATATTGATATATTTAAATCTTTTAAATTAATTCCCTTTTAATAACGTTCTATGTGTGTGACCCTATAGGTTATTATTACGTTGGCAATAATTTTAAAATCATATTATAAAATTATAAACAGTGAGCGGCATCTAGTAATGCATCACTGCTACCCAAGTAATAATAAGATCGATGATTCGATGCAACCTTTTGTGACCAATGTTTCAATGCAATTTAATCCTTTTAACCTTAATATCCTAGATTAAACTCGAGTCATGGAATGTGTCATACTCTTCATAATTTAATCTGAGTTTTCTTGTTCAATGAGTAGACTATATGAAACAAATCACTATTTGAGCATGGCCATGCATTTCATAGTCCTACTCAATCAAGAGGCCTATGGATATCACCCATAATATATAGGATGGTTAAATTCCATCTAGATCACTCATATTTCTCACATGATTAATGATGAACCCAATAATCACCTTTATAGTCCACCCGATTAAAGGTGACATTTGATGATATCAAAGTACATAAATTCTCGTGTAGTAATATAGCGATTTCAGGTCGGAGGACCATTACATCATTGTCACTATGAGAATTGCTAATGACACTTCGCATAATGCTCCATATAGAATTCTCATGGTGGGTCTGTCCAGTACATCGTTCTCTAACATGTACCTATGCATTGACTTAATATCTCATATATTTATGACCAATGAGATTTGGTCATCAGTCAATCCACATACTAGTCTCAATGCATCATTGTTGTCCCATCAACAATGATACTTGACTAGGGACATTTAAGAACACTGATACTAATGGTAATATATAATCTCATGTTCAAGTCACATACTTGAAACTATATAATTTGTATCACTATTCTAAGGAATTTTATTATGTTAACAATTATATTACGCAGTAAATAAAACCATAATAAAATCATATATTTATTCAATCAAATATAATATCAAAACGTTAAACAATTATATCAAATAATTGGCCTCTAGGGCATAAACTCTAACAGTCTCCCACTTGCACTAGAGCCAATCACTCATGTATCTAATACCCATGGAACTAGTGTGACCGTCGTGCTTCTGCTGCGACAAAGCCTTGGTTAGTGGGTCTGCAACATTATCATCTGTTGGCACTCTTCCTATATGTACATCTCCTCTATCAATGATTTCACGGATGAGATGGTACCGCCTAAGTATATGCTTGGATCGTTGGTGAGATCTGGGTTCCTTAGCCTGTGCAATGGCTCCATTATTATCACAGTATAGAGCAACCGGATCAACAATGGTTGGAACAACACCAAGTTCAGTGATGAACTTTTTAATCCATACAGCCTCCTTGGCTGCACTAGAAGCAGCAATATACTCAGCCTCTGTTGTAGAATCAGCTACTGTCTCTTGCTTCGAACTTTTCCAGCTAACAGCACCACCATTAAGGCAAAACACAAAACCTGACTGAGACTTATAGTCATCATTGTCAGTTTGGAAACTAGCATCTGTGTAACCCTTTACTGCTAGTTCGTCTTCACCTCCATATACCAAGAATGAATCCTTAGTCCTTTTCAGGTACTTGAGGATATTCTTGACTGTTGTCCAGTGACCTTCACCTGGATTCGACTGGTATCTGCTCGTCATGCTCAAAGCATACGAGACATCAGGACGAGTACATATCATTGCATACATGATAGATCCAATTGCCGAAGCATAAGGGATCTTTCTCATACGCTCCTCATCATCTTGTGATTTAGGACATTGGGCCTTAGAGATCTTTACACCATGAGTCACGGGTAAGTTTCCTCTTTTCGCCTCTTGCATGCTGAACCGTTTCAACACTTTATCAATATATGTACTTTGACTTAGGCCGAGCATTTTTCTTGATCTATCTCTATAGATCTTGATACCTAAAATGTAGGCAGCATCGCCCAAATCTTTCATGGAGAAACATTTTCCTAACCATGTTTTTACAGCCTGTAAGGAAGGAATGTCATTCCCAATAATTAATATGTCATCAACATATAATACTAGGAATACAATGTGACTCCCACTAACCTTCTTATATACACAAGGTTCATCTTCATTTTTAATAAAGCCAAATTCTTTGACTGCTTCATCAAATCGAAGATTCCAACTCCGAGAGGCTTGCTTCAATCCATAAATGGATCGATGCAGCTTACATACCTTTCCAGTATCCTTTGGAGTGACAAAACCCTCAGGTTGTGTCATATACACATCCTCAAGGAGATTTCCGTTAAGGAAAGCAGTTTTGACATCCATCTGCCAGATTTCGTAATCATAAAAAGCTGCAATAGCAAGTAAGATCCTGATGGATTTAATCATTGCCACTGGAGAGAAGGTTTCATCATAGTCAACACCTTGAATTTGTTTGAAACCTTTTGCTACCAGTCGGCCTTTATAGGTTTGTACATTACCATCCATGTCGGTTTTCTTCTTGAAAACCCACTTGCACCCGATTGGTTTTACCCCTTCGGGTGGATCAACCAGAGTCCATACTTGGTTAGTATACATGGAGTCCATCTCAGATTTCATGGCTTCAAGCCATTTCTCAGAATCTGGTCCATTCATAGCTTCTTGGTAGGAAGCAGGCTCATCTTGATCTATGAGCATCACATCGCCGTTTTCAGTCACAAGATATCCATAATATCTCTCAGGTCCTTGGCGTGTCCTACCAGATCTACGAATGACTTGTGTAATTTGAGCAGGTTCACTTTCCACAATTTCTTGTGGTTCCTGCTCATGTTCCAACTCAGGTTCAATGATATTTTGTGGTTCTCGAATTTCTTCGAGTTCTACTTTCCTCCCACTGTTTCCTTTAGAGACAAATTCTCTTTCTAGAAAAATACCAGTTCGAGCAACAACCACTTTGTTCTCAGAAGGTTTGTAGAAATAATACCCTTTTGTTTCCTTTGGGTATCCCACAAAATTACATTTGTCAGATTTGGGTCCGAGCTTGTCAGAATTCAAACGTTTTACGAACGCCTCGCAACCCCAAATCTTCATGAACGACATACTAGGACGTTTCCCAGTCCACATTTCATATGGTGTCTTCTGAACCGTCTTTGTAGGAACACGGTTAAGTGTGAATGCAGCTGTCTCTAGGGCATGACCCCAGAAGCTTATTGGAAGATCTGCATGACTCATCATTGATCGTACCATGTCCAACAAGGTTCGATTTCTCCTCTCAGATACACCATTCCATTGCGGTGTTCCAGGTGGAGTGAGCTGTGATATAATACCACACTCCTTTAGAAGGTCATCAAAGTCTTGGCTTAAGTATTCACCTCCTCGATCGGATCGAAGAGCTTTTATGCTTTTGCCAAATTGGTTTTGAACTTCATTCTTGAATTCCTTGAACTTTTCAAAGGATTCGGATTTGTGTCTCATAAGATACACATATCCATATCTACTAAAGTCATCAGTAAATGTAATGAAGTAATAAAACCTACCTCTTGCTAACGAACTCATGGGTCCACATACATCACTATGTATAAGTCCCAATACATCGCTAGCCCGTTCACTGTGTCCAGTGAAAGGGGCTTTAGTCATCTTGCCTAATAAACAAGACTCGCATTTCTCATATGATTCAAAATCAAATGAATCCAAGAACCCATCTTTATGGAGTTTGGATATGCGTTTCTCATTTATTTGGCCTAAACGACAGTGCCAGAGATATGTCGGATTTGAATCATTTGATTTAAATCGTTTTGTATTTATGTTATAGATAGGCATTTCTAAATCAAGAATATAGAGACCGTTAAACAATTGTGCAACACCATAACAAATATCATTTAAGTAAAACAAACAACGATTGTTCTTTATTATAAATGAAAAACCTTTCTTGTCCAAACAAGAAACAGAAATAATGTTTTTGCTTATAGCAGGCACAAAATAACAATCTTCTAATTCTAAAACAAGCCCAGTGGGCAAAGATAAATGATAAGTTCCTACGGCCAGTGCAGCAACTTTTACTCCATTTCCAACTCGTAGGTCAACCTCTCCTTTCGCCAAAGTTCTACTCCTTCGGAGTCCCTGCACATTAACACAAATGTGAGAACCACATCTAGTATCCAATACCCATGATGTAGAAGTAGATAAGTTGACTTCTATAACATATATACCTGAATCAGAAGTCGTACTTCCTTTTCTTTTCTTCACTTCTTCCAGATAAGCATGACAATTCCTTTTCCAGTGTCCAGGTTTTCCACAGAAGTGACATTCACCTTCTTTAGCCACCCCACCTTTAGGTTTTAAAGCCTGTTTGGTTTTGGAATTGGGTTTGGCAAAAGATTTAGATCCTATCTTCTTCTTGCCTTTCCAATTTCCCTTAGCATTCCCCTTTTGCACCATCATTATGGGAGCGGGTCCTGCCTTTTTCATGTTGTTCTCGGCAGTTCTTAACATGCTCAACAACTCAGTAAGGGGTTTCTCAATTTCATTCATAAGATAGTTCATAACAAATTGAGAGTAGCTGCTGTTCATTGATTGCAAAAAAAGGTCAGTTTGGGCTTCCGGAGTGATTGGAAAACCCAACCTATCAAGGTACTCAATATACCCAATCATTTTCAGCACATGTGGACCAACTGGATCACGTTCACCCATTTTGCAGTGATACAACGCCTTGCTTGTATCATACCTCTCCTGTCGAGCATGCCCTTCGAACAATTTCTTGAGATGCTCGATCATCTCATAAGCATCCATCAACTCATGTTGCTTCTGAAGCTCAGCGTTCATGGTTGCTAGCATGACACAACTCACATCCAGAGCATCATCTTGATGCTTCTTGTAAGCATTATGCTCCGCACGTGGTGCAGTGACAGCTGGTGCTGCAGGAATGGGCCCATCAAGGACATATAGCTTACGCTCTTGTTTGAGGACAATCCTCAAGTTCCTATGCCAGTCAAGGAAATTAATTCCACTTAGCTTGTCCTTTTCAAGGACTGATCGTAATGAAAGACTATTTGTGTTGTTGTTGTTTGCCATTTGATATCTACAATTTATAAGTGCAACAATAATAAGTCAAATTACAGAGTTGATATTATATAATTGATAATAGTACATTCAAAATATACCTCCCACTATTTTATTCAAATTAATAGCCCTCACCATTAATTCGGAAAGCATTTTCTATTAAATCTTTCTAGTGAGCCAAGATCCATATTTCATTATGCCTTAAGTTAGCTTTGGCTATACTCTCAAAACATAATTATTTAGGTAGACAACCCTTTGTCAATTATATCATATATAACTCCTGGATAGTTTGGTAAACAACATTTGTTTCTAGTCCATCTAATGGTACCAACCAAACTCTATGCCTCTAAGTCCACAATCCTATTGAGATAACTTAGTTAAGTCGGGCCCAATGATTTTAATAGTTTGGATATCACAATTATCCTATCGCATCTTATCTAGATAAATAGGGTACTTTGCTTTGGCAAACCTACATCTATTGATCAAGGTCTAGATGAGTATTATTCATTGGAAGGCATCTGATTTAGACTTAATAATTTAATGAGGGATTTTATTAATTTAGATCTCACCAATTTTAATCTTGTTAAGCATGCACATTATTAATCATATCATATCATATACAAGCATAAATAAAGTGCAAAATTAAATGTGTCACAGTTATGGCCCAATCCACTGTCAATCTTTTCAAGCTAATGAAAGATTGAAGGTCAATCTAAGGTGGTAAAAGATCTTAAAATAAATAACTTCCTTGGATCTTCCTCTAGCATGCGCCTCCTCTCCATCATCATCTTTCCATTGTGTTCTCCATCTTGACATCTTCATCAATTACAGATTATTACATGACATAAAGAAACCTCGAGTTACATTCGAGGGGATTTAGATGAGAAGAGAATATTACATTAGAATTTATAGAAAGGCACGACATGCAAGTCGTATTTCAAAACCAAAAACCACTAACCTATGGGTCAAAAGGCCATAACTGTGCACCATGCATATCACAATAAGCACATAACAATTTATATATAATTAAAGAAAACTATATATAAAATATAGGGGACACGACCATCGTGCGCCACGACGGGGGGGTCCAAGGGGGGGTCTCCCCCCCTGGCGGTGGTCCGGCTGATCGGTATTGCAGAATTTCGAATTACATTCTGTATTGCAGAATTTTTCCATACGAATCTCTGAAACAGTTTCAGAATCATACATTTTAATCCACCAAAAACACCCATAATAACAAATCATATATGTCCAGTTTCGATTTAATCATATTAAAACGAATAACAGTACACCCAGAATTTATCATATATTTCCAGTTTCAATTAATCATATTAAAACGATTCTTCATGCTTCTAATCCGATTAGAATAGTTATATTGTTATTCCACCGATTAAAGATACGATTAACAGTATCATCATATATATTACCAGAATACACATACAACGGAATATCATATATTCAATTTTATATCGGTAAACATGCATCATCATATATCATATATATCGAATACGATTAAAACACGTAATCTGAATCAATCGTTTCGCAAGTAGCTTTGATACCACTGTAGGGCTTCGGCACAGAAACGCAAAGCGGAAATTAAAATTTTAAAGCAATTTCCGAAACCCTAAAACAGGATCCATGCGAAAATCAATTAATTCAGAGGGTAGAAATTTTACCGATTAGATTTGCTAGAACCGATCCGGTCGAATCTTCAACGCAATTCAAGCGGACTGCGTCTCTACGGTATCCACACGAACGCTCTGCACGAATCGTCCTACGATCTGCAGAAAAGGGAGTATGGTACTAGCCACCAAGGATGGATTTTCAGAACTTTTCTCTCTAACTTCTCTCTCAAGTGCGGCTAGGGTTTGGTTATGAAAAATGAGATTATTCTTCAAAGTGGAGGCTACATATCATATATATAGCAAAATAAAAACCACTATTCAAAACCCTAATTTGTAAAATCCGAATTTATATATATATATATATATATATATCTTAATTAAGTCTTACTTAATTAATATACCTATATATATAAATTATCCTATTAATTTAAATTCGTAATTTAAATACTATCAATCATATTGATATATTTAAATCTTTTAAATTAATTCCCTTTTAATAACGTTCTATGTGTGTGACCCTATAGGTTATTATTACGGTTGCAATAATTTTAAAATCATATTATAAAATTATAAACAGTGAGCGGCATCTAGTAATGCATCACTGCTACCCAAGTAATAATAAGATCGATGATTCGATGCAACCTTTTGTGACCAATGTTTCAATGCAATTTAATTCTTTTAACCTTAATATCCTAGATTAAACTCGAGTCATGGAATGTGTCATACTCTTCATAATTTAATCAGAGTTTTCTTGATCAATGAGTAGACTATATGAAACAAATCACTATTTGAGCATGGCCATGCATTTCATAGTCCTACTCAATCAAGAGGCCTATGGATATCACCCATAATATATAGGATGGTTAAATTCCATCTAGATCACTCATATTTCTCACATGATTAATGATGAACCCAATAATCACCTTTATAGTCCACCCGATTAAAGGTGACATTTGATGATATCAAAGTACATAAATTCTCGTGTAGTAATATAGCGATTTCAGGTCGGAGGACCATTACATCATTGTCACTATGAGAATTGCTAATGACACTTCGCATAATGCTCCATATAGAATTCTCATGGTGGGTCTGTCCAGTACATCGTTCTCTAACATGTACCTATGCATTGACTTAATATCTCATATATTTATGACCAATGAGATTTGGTCATCAGTCAATCCACATACTAGTCTCAATGCATCATTGTTGTCCCATCAACAATGATACTTGACTAGGGACATTTAAGAACACTGATACTAATGGTAATATATAATCTCATGTTCAAGTCACATACTTGAAACTATATAATTTGTATCACTATTCTAAGGAATTTTATTATGTTAACAATTATATTACGCAGTAAATAAAACCATAATAAAATCATATATTTATTCAATCAAATATAATATCAAAACGTTAAACAATTATATCAAATAATTGGCCTCTAGGGCATAAACTCTAACAGTGTAAAAACTACTTAGTTGGTGGCATTGGTAACCAATGAAATGTTGTGTCACGCTAGTTGTTATATATAGATAAATAGGTTATAGGTAGAGAATATAGGATTAAGTACGAGTTCTTAGAACTCATACTTATGTCACATTCTTGACGCATAGTTATATGAAATGTTTATGAGCCCCTCAGCGAACGGACGCCAAAGGTCAGACTAGGGTAAGTTCTTAAACTCATATAATTGTGGCCAGGCTATGCACTCATAAGTGTGGTTTTATGAATTGGGTTTAGTTGTGTGTGAATGGAGTGTTAAGGATTATAGGAACAGATAGATTATTAAGCAAATGATCATTAGTGGAGACTTAGGTTTTCCTAAACTCCTAGCTATGCTAAACTTTAAAATTTTGACATCAAGCTAAATACGCACTATGTGCCTTTTAAAAAACAATGTAGACTCATAATCATTTTTGAAACGGTTTAAAGTACAGTCTATGCTACTTATTTCGGCTAGAAGCAAATGATTTGAAATATCAAAAATTATTTTTATTTATCACTTATGTACCATGTAACCTGGTACAGATATGATAAAAATGATTGAGTCATCAATGCAGTATTACTTAGTGTGAATTAGACCTAAAGTCACTATTCCACTATGGTATGATGTAGCATGAAAAAATCACCAAATGACGGAATCCTCAACGGACTGTAAATACAGTGCGGCATCATGATGTCATTCTCAAAAATGTTTTCAAAAATAATTTTAATTTGTCAACGGGGTTTGGCTACACCTAAATAATTCGATTGAATTGAATTATTGATATGAGTCTATGCTATTTGATTCAGCTAGACTAATGTTATAAAAACTCCAAGTGTTTATTGAAAGAATTTCCCGAACCAAATTATTTTGGTGCGGAATCCTATGATAAGATTGAGGTGAACAATAATGTTTGGATAAATAATCCAATCTAGTAGCGTAAATATTCGCTAAAAATGATTAATACGTTATGCATGACGTAACTGTACGATGGGCTAATCACCTAAAATACTAACAACGGTAGTTTACCTTCTTTGTGATTGTAAACATACTAAGTAATGTTTTGTTTTGCGGTATAAATACCGTTAAAACTATGTGTTCATTATGACCCCTCAGCACAATTTCAAAACTTTTACTCTTGTGAGTGGTGTATTGGGTAGCATGTGATATGTGTGAATGGTGTAAGCTGCACGGTGTAAGGTGTAAGGTGAATTTCGGGGACGAAATTCTTATAAGGAGGGGTGAATGTGACAACCCGAGAATTTAGACAATTTATTAAAATCTTAAATGATTGATTTAAGGTCAAATAATAGACCTAGACGGAAAATAAGTGTATGCGTTTGATATTAATAGGGTGAAATTTTGATGATTTCAAAATTCTATGAAGGCTATAGGTTAATTATTCAGGATTAAGGATTTATGTGATTAAATTCTGTTAATATGGTTATGTATGTGTGCTGAATGTAGTTAAGGGTCGAGGATTGATCGGATAAATTATATCTATGTCAAACTCTAAGTATATATTAAGAACGACAACGTTCAGTTAGAAAACCCTAACGTTTGATAAGAAACCCTAGAAATCGGTTCTAGAAACCCTAATTTGGGAAATCAAATGCTAAATATAATGGCTTAAGTATTTTGATTATATATTAAGGATAACCCTAATTTATGTTTCAAGAATTTAAAACCCTAATTGCTAAATTAGAAACTCTAATGCTTTGTATAAAACCCTAAGGGTTGAAAGATAAGTGAGTAATGAATATGAACATTATGTGATGGTTTATATATTTTTGTAATATAAACAAATAAAAGAATTAAGTTAGGTAACCTAATATATATGTATTGGGTGTGATAATTAAATAACCTAAGAGGTTATGGTATGGGGGAACATTATTATTTCTAAGAGATTTATTATATATATCTCGATTAATTAATTTTATAACCTAATTATAGCAAGTCTAATTGGGTTAAGGAAATAAATGTGCATGAGTAAGGATTTATGTTAGAATTGAGGAAATGAAAACCCTAAATAGTTAGGGTAGGATAGAATAAAAAAAAAGTGTTGGACTATGGTTATTACAAATAATTATTTAGGAAGTCCAAATATTTTTATTGGAAAGGCAAAGGAGGGATATTTTTGGACAAAGAAATTTAAACCAAATGGTGAGAGAATAAGTAGGCCACATGACTAGCTAATAAACTCTAATGAAATATATAGGGTTATGTAAAATTTATGTGTTGGATCCATGATAATTTTAGTGGTCCAAACAATTTAAATGAGAGCTCAAACAAATAAAAAAAAAGAATTACCCAAACCCTACCCCATTTGAGATGGACCTTCTAGATGATTTAATAAGCAAATTTAGCAATTAAAAACAAAAATTTATTTGAGGGATTACAAGGGGAGATGTCCGGATATCCAAGGAGGGATTTGGCATGTGGTTTATTTGATTTTCAAAGGTACTCACCACCCTACATTGTCTAGCCTTTGAGATATTATTTGTTTTGTTAGATTTTGCTAAAATTTCAAGCAACAAGAGAGATAAGATGGGAGATTGTGGGAAGATATTGCATATACATATGTATTGTAAGTATACATATTATAGTTCTATAAATATCTCCCTATTCATTTCCACATTAAAACTTTTACTTCATTCCTAAAAGCTAAGAAAATAAAATAGAAAGAGAGAGAGAGAGCGTGAGGGGCTGCTGCTGCCATGGGAATAAGAGAGGAGGAAGAGATATTTTCCTTGCCATCTAGGATCATCAAGGAGAAGAATAAAGCCATAAGAATAAGGTATAAAAATCAAATCATAATAAGTTATTTTATGTAATTTATTTTGGTTGGTTGTGATGAAATAATGAAGTTATGTTTCTTGAACTTTAAAAATCTTAGATCTACATGTTATATGGTGTGTTATGTCCAGATCTAGACATTTTAGGTGTTACAAGTTTGTTCCAAAGAAAGAAAAGCAAAACAGTTTTTTTTAAAAAAAACTAAGAAAATCTAGTGGACTGCTGTCCCTAATAGGAAAATTCGGGATTTGTTAGGATATTCAGAAAATTCTGAACTTTTGATATGTTGTAGTACACTGAATAAGCTTTCCATAGACTCCAAAACGGACTAAATCTGACAGCGGAGTACAGAGTTATGACATTTCAAAGTAGTAGTGTCAAAACTGTCCAACAAGTGCGGTGCAGTCCATTTGAACGGAATTTCTGGGCTGATGTGTTCGGAATTTAGAAACAAGTCAGTAGGGAAGAGTTGTAGTCTCGGAAGATAGCTTCGCGTGGGCTCAAGAATGGCCTAAAAATGTTTTAAAATGAAAAAGTTACGACTGTTTTAGTGAAAGAGGGTAAATCTGGGAAAAATGTTAAAATCGTTATGAACGTCCATTTTTGGCGAATTATTTGGACTGCTTAAAAAACCCAAAATGGGGGTTTCATATTTTTTAAAAATAGTCTCATATGATACAAAAAACATAACCAAATTTGGAATCAATCCGATTAACGAGCAATGCGTAATAAATTCGTGAATTAGCTAAGTTGATAAGCTAGGCAGCAGCAGCCAGGCAGCGCCCGCACACGCCTGCCCAGCCGCGCGGCGCCGTGCTGTGCTGTGGTTTGACGTCCTTTTCGTGCACTGTTTTGATTAGTTTCCGTGATCCATTTTCACGGTGTAAATTTTTTCTAAAATACTATGACATGAGGTTTATAATATGCCTAAAATGTCGCTGTTATATGACTTAGGATTTGAAAATTAAAAATGGGCAAACAAGCATGTCAGGATTAAAATTTGAGCGAACGCCGAGCGTCGGCGTATCAAGCGACTTTGACGTTCGCCGTTCCGAATAGCGTTCCGGCGAAATAATAAGTTATAATAAATATAATAAAGTCCTACGGGGCGAGATTTGGCTATATGTAATATTTTATACCGATAAACTTCTTTTCAGGCATAAATAAAGCAATAAAAATATGTAATTACATATTTAAGTGGAATAAAAACTACAATTGACTATAAAATTATTTTATAGTGCAACGAAGAACGTAAAACCTTTTAAAAATTGTATTAATCATAAAAAATGATATTTTGAGATTTTCGGTGCCCAAAATGTGGTTTTTGAGTTTAGATTTACGTAACGAAATATATATATTTAATATATAAAGCAAAAATGTGAATAATTATAAAACGAAAAATAAAGTGAATGTGCTAGCGGAATAAAATATGTATATATGAGAGAACGGTCTGTGTTGACTCATGAATGGACAAAATAATATAAAAATTATTTAAATTAAAGAAATATTATAGTAAATTGATTTTTAGTATAAAAGCTATGTGTTACCTGTTTTAACTCCGAAATTCTGAGTTAAGGTAAAAGATATTTTTGAAAAGGAATTAAGCTTCAAGATGTAAAATATTTATATTGTGTGAGACCTTTATTATTTATGAAACAAATAAAATATTATTAAATGATTAATAATATTAGTAAATGATTTGAATATTATTAAATGATTAGTAATATTAGATAATGAATAAAAATTCACGATAATAATACTAATTATCTGAAAATTTTTACAAGTCTATAAAAATTATTTTGACTGATAATATGATCATCAAAGATATTGTTAAGTGTTTAGGCAGAGTTTAATTGAACTTAAACTCGATATTTATTCCTACTAGACCGTCGGGATGATAAAATTGTGTCGGGTTCAACTCAAACTTAATAGTCTAACTTGATACTAAGTCTTATGTGTTGTAAAGACTGATAGGGTTATGTGCTATGTGTTTAGGTTATTCTGTGTGTATAAATATAACAGTAATATACTGTGATGATATTATTCTAATATTGGAGATCTATATTACTAATATTAGGTCTTCGGGTAAAGCGTTATAAATTGTATTGCGGTAATCAACGGTTCTGAAAAGTTTCTTTGTACTTAACTCTAATAAAAATGTTTTATTCAAGCTTATGGTTAATCATTGCTGATTGCCACGAAAATTGTACTCTGTACATCTTGCATGTATAAGTCAGGTATGAAAGGCTGATCACCTTCATTACCAGTTGGTTCAGAAATGTTTGTTCATGTTTAAAACTTGTTCAGTTAAAAGTTTGTTCGTGCTAGTTCTCAATTATATTGATGAATTATAGCCAGCTTATTATTCACACTCTTCAATCATGATATTTCGTTATATTATTGTATTTAAACTTGCTGGGCAACTTTCATGCTCACCCTTGCTATATCATGATAAAACAATGCAGATAAGGCGAACGTGTTCGGATACAGGAAAAGGTTAATGCCAAGTTCAGCTTGGGATAAAATGTGCGGCTAGTTTATAATAGTTTATTTTGATAAATATTGTTGTGTAATAGATATTTTATGAATTGTGTATAAGTTAAGGTTACTCGACCTTGGGGAATAGTGTGTAATGTATTGTATAAACAATTTATGTTTATATCTTCCGCAAAGATTTATAGAAAAAGTATACCGGATCCGCGGTGATTTGGGACCTGGATTCGGGGCTACTACAATATAGGGTACAAAGAGTTGGCCGGCTCTGAGTACTTGCAGAGGGGTATGATTTAATCTTTATGGTTATCTGATACACCTGAGTATATATAAAAGTAAATCATTGATAGATACCCAAGAAAATAAGTTCAAGATCTTGTGTGATCGCTCAGTATAAATCTGGAAAACATTCCACTTTGATATTTTGTAGAATTGATTCTTGATTATTCATTAGAATATCGTAGAAACATTGAAAGCGTTGTACTTTTTCATTATTGAATTATTGTGTTCTATAGAATACAAGAAGACTTGTTATTGAATAACGATTTGTTCAGCTATTTCAAAGTTCCCCGAACTTTGGTATTCATTCTATTAAAATAGATAGTCTGCTGTTAGAATTCTTATACATTTATTGTATGTCTTAACTTGCGGGGCAAATTAGTTGCTCACCCTTGCTAAATAAAACTTTTCAGCTAGGGACGAAGTTGCAGAAGATGCTGCGAAGGATAAAGGCAAAGGCATAGTTATTAACTAGTTATAATTAACGTATTTATTATGTTGTATTGTAAACCCTTTTTGTATATCTAAAGGGTATGTTTGTAAAGTTAAGGTTAGAAAACCTGGGTGATGTATTATTAAACTCTGATAAAATCTTATGAAAGTTACTATCTATATATATTATGGGTAGTTAAATGTTATTTATATTGTGGATCGTGAACACCAAACTCGGGGGTCAGGTAACCCTGATTTGGGGGTGTCACAATTACTGAGTAAATTATGAATCGTGTGAGGAATATGAGTGATCTAGATCGAATTTAAACCTCTTATATATTAGGGGTAATATCCATAGGCCTCTTGATTGAGTAGGACTATGAAATTCATGGCCATTCTCAAATAGAGATTTGTTTCATATAGTCTACTCATTGATCAAGAAAACTAATGATTAAATTATGAAGAGTATGACACATTAAATAACTCGAGTTTAATCTAGGATGTCAATGTTAATAGGATTAAATTACATTAAAACATTGGTCATGAAAAGGATTGCATCGAATCATTGATCTTATTATTACTTGGGTAGCAGTGATGCATTACTAGATGCCGCTCACTGTTTATAATTTAATAATATGATTTTAAAATTATTGTCAACGTAATAATAACCTATAGGGTCACACACGTAGAACATAAATAAAATGAAATTAGTTTAAATTTTAAGGATTTAAATATGTCAATATGATTGATAGTATTTAAATTACGAATTTAAATTAATACGATAATTTATATATATGTATATTAATTAAGTAAGACTTAATTGAGATATATATATATATATATATATATATATATATTCAAATTTTATTTTAATTAGATTAGGTTTTTGATTAATTCTTTTTAGCTATTATATATATGATATATATCAGCCATTTAGGGAATATATCATAACCTAAAAACCCTAGCCGCTCTTAGGGAGAGACTAGAGAGAAAAACTTCGAAAATCCTGATCATTGGTGGCTAGTACCGCAGATTCTATTCACTGTAGATCGTGTGACGATTCGTGGGCATTCGTGTGGATACCGTAGAGGCGTGGTTCTGTTGGATTGCAGTTGGAGATTCGAAGAGTTTTAGAGTTTTCTATAATCGATATAAAATCTAAACACTGAATTAATATGTTTTCGCATGGATCATGTTTTAGGTTTCGGAATTGTCTTTATTTTTTTTTAATTTTCTCTGCTTTTATGTGCCGAAATCCAAACATATTTTATTGCATTTGATGTTTATGTGATATATTTCCTATTCTTTGACAATTTTCACATGATTTACAGAAGAGATATAATTTTTAAAAATTGAAGGCCAAAAGAAAGCACTTTCTAAAACCTTATATGCTATTATTTTTGGTCCAAAATGACCTCCACAAGCATAACAATGACAGAAAGATAGAATAGATTGGAACTCATTATTAGTTACACAACGTCTAACTATCTAATCAGCACAAAATTTCCACAAATATGGGTCTTCCACACATTTTTTTTGCATCACTCCTAATCTTTTCTTTCTGGAATTTGAAAAACTCACCCGGTAAATATGTAATTACCAAATAATTTACAATGTCTGCATACCAGGGGGCTATATTACCAATGGACAGTAGATATTTGTCGGGAAACATATCTTGTAATGGTAGTGCTTCTTCTTCCTTAAGAATTCTTCTCAATTAATCTGCTACCAAGTTATCTGCTCCATTTTTATCTTTACTTTCCAAGTCAAATTCTTCCAGCAGCAAGATCCACCATATGATTCTAGGTTTGGACTCCTTCTTAGTAAGCAAATACCTGAGTGCAGCATGGTTAGAATAAACTATCACTTTAGTACCCAACAAATATGATCAAAACTTATCTAAAGCAAAGATAACATATAAGAGTTCTTTTTCAGTTATGGAATAGTTTATCTGAGCTGCATTCAATGGCATTCTAAAAGCGTAGTAAATGGCATGAACGTCTTTGTCAATCTTTTGGCCGAAGACGACATCGACAACATAGTTTCTTGCATCACACATTATCTCAAATGGGAATTTCCTAAAGGTATCAAAAGCCTCCTTACATTCATCGTCAAACTGAAATTCCACCTCTTTCTGTAGTAACTTACATAAGGGCAATGCTATCTTGGAGAAATCCTTGATAAACCTTCGATAAAATCCTGCATGTCCAAGAAAAGAGTGTATCTCCCGCACATTGACGGGGTAAGGCAATGTAGATATAATATCAATTTTAGCTTTATCGACTTCTAAACCTTTATCTAACACTACATGACCAAGTAAAATTTCTTGTTCTATCATAAAATGACATTTTTCCCAATTTACAACAAGTTTAGTTTCCAAACATCTATCTAAAACACGAGTCAAATTATCTAGGCATGCATCCAAAGAATTACCATGTACTGTGAAATCATCCATAAAGACCCTAATGCATTCTTGCTAAATGATTGGAAAAAATAATGACCATATATCTTTGAAAAGTACCTGGGGAATTGTAAAGTCCAAAGGACATTCGCTGATAGGCAAAGATACCATAGGGACATGTAAATGTAGTCTTTTCTTGGTCGTCGGGTGCAATCACAATCTGGTTATAACCTAAAAACCCATCTAGAAAGGAATAATAAGTATGCCCCACTAATTGTTCTAACATTTGATCAATAAAAGGAAGGGGAAAGTGATCTTTTCTAGATAGAACATTTAACTTCTTGTAGTCAATACACACTCTCCATCCTATTTGCATCCGTGTGGGCACCAACTCATTATTGTCATTATTGACAACTATGACTTCTGATTTCTTTGGAACTACCTGTACTGAACTTACCTTTTGACTGTCGGATATGGGGTAGTTTATACCTGCATCAAGTAATTTTATGACCTCTTTCTTTACTACCTCCATCATTGGTGGTCTAACAAATGAATTTATTGAGTTGTGATTTTAGGAACAGAATCCTTTTTACGGAGGGAAGGATGTATCGAACGAGAAATTTTATGTAATTTAAAAATAATTATTGAATTAAATAAATATTTTAATTGATCTATTTATTGAGATAAATAAATAAGTAATGAAATTGTGTTGTAATAATTTAGTTAAGTGTGTATATTAACTAAATTAATGAATGGTAATTTTATTATTTGAAGATTTAATTTAATGAAATAATTAAATTAAATAAAATTATATTCTAGTTTAATTTAATAATTAAATTAGATATGTAATAATTTGCTAAGCATAAATATAATTATAATGGAAATTATAATTGTGATTGTAAGTTATTAAATTAATTAAAAAAATGTGACAAATGGAACTATATAATATAAGGATTATAAAAATAAATTAAAAAAGGACGAGTTTTAGTGTAGCCAAATATGGCCTTGTGGCTTTTGACATGATATAACTGATATAGCCTATTTGTTTTTTAAATGATGAACGTGGGAGGCCTAGATCAGTTTATTTCTACGTGTATTTTTCCTAAGGCTAAAGAACAGAGAAATACAAAGGAAGAGAAAGTAGGCTAAAGAGAGGAAATTAGAGTATTCTCTGCAAATTGATAAGGGTTAGGGTAGGAAGAAGGCTTTAAGCAAACTATTCTATCATCTTGCTAACAAGGAATCCAAGGTATAACCCATTTCTAATTTCAAATGTTAGCTTTGTAATTTGATTATCTGTAATTCAGTTTTGTTAAATATTGTTATGAATGTTATGGATAGTATATAGTCTGATAAGTGTTATATATAAGCAGTATTTAGTGATTAAATTCATAAAAATTGGTTTGAAGAAGAAATTTTAAGTTAACAGTGTTTTATGTGTACACAATGGCTTATTTGAGGTTAAAATATATGTTCAATACTGATTATAATCTGCAAATTGGATGTGAATTGTGTTAGTGTGTCAAGAAACAAAAACAACACAATTAAAATGGCTTAATTTCGTTAAGAATTGAAGGTTTGGTGATTGAAATTACTAAATGTGTTCAAATTGAAGAAAATAGCAAAAGAATGATTTTTAATCCTTTAGAATGTGGTTATTTGTGAGTTTTAAATGTTAACTAGTTAATGGTATTTGATATATGGCTTTGGTAATATTTTAAGTGTGTGAGTTTGTCTATGATACTATAAATTTAGGATTTTTGGTTTAGAACAGAGACTGTGTTCATATTCTGGAAACCAATTTTGGAGCGCGCGGCAGCGTGGGCGCACTGGACCCAAGAGTAACTTGGGCGTGTCCGCGCCAGTGGTCAGTTAGACCCAATAATGAACTATTAACAACATAGCTTTGAGAATGTTAACTTAACTTATTTTAATGATTGTAGAGGAATCTAAAACATGTTATAAGACGTAATAACATATTGTAATCACAAAGTTGAATCTACAAGTTATGAATTAACAAGTGTGAAAGTCCGTAATGTGATGTCATGAGAATTGGTGTTGTTCTACAACCACATTGTCGTGTACTATAATATAATTAAGAGTTCAAATTCATGGTACGTGAATGAGTAGGATAATCAAGTCTTAAGCTAAAGATTGTAGAACTAACTAAAAATTAAAAGTAAACTAACGAAGTTAGCGTTAATATAACTAATTGGTATTGTGATTCTAATGGTATATATAGGGTATTTGGTGAACGTTTGTAGTAATTGTGTAGCTTATACACGAGGCAAGTTCTCTAACCCTAATTTTTGATTATGCAAGCTTTTGTATTCTAATCTTTTACATTAAGAAAGTTTCATATCCTAACTTGGTATCGTTATGAAAGTTCCTACAACTTTTATTGAGCAAGTCCCTAACTTTTGTTTCTTGCTAATCAAAGCATAAACTATTCAAGTTCATTGTTCCAATGAGATTTCCTAGCTTTTTCGGATGTAATACTCTGTATATTATTGACATTCAATTTTTGACTTAATTGTTTTTGTTTAATCTTATATTGTTGTGTTGAACCTTCGAATATCAAATAAACTTTTATTGGTTGGACTAATTCATAACTGATGAGTGTTCTAAAATTCTAGAATCACTATAAATCTATTCCAAACTAAACTTTCTTTAGTGTGAAAATCTAAAGTCAAACTGAGATGAACAACCCTAATATAGGGGATTATATACGTGTTAATTTATAGATGTTTGTGCACAATTCAAGGTATGAAAGGTTGATCCCCCTAAATACGAAAGTTAAGGTCTATATAGTCTAATAACTGTTAAAGGTTGAAGTAGAAATGCTTAATAACCTCGGGACATAGTTCATGGTCTCGAAGACCCTCAGATATAAACCTCGAACTTGTTTACTAATATTGACTCGAAGAACAAGTTCTTAATTATTCATTATTCATTGTTTACTCCTATGTTATTGCTTTTATCATCATTATATTAGTGAGCAATTTTTTTCTAACTCTTGCATTTAACATTGCAGCTAAAGTTGAGAAAATTGATGAGTCGTCTTCTAGCAAAGGCAAGGGCAATATAACCAAATGATGAAGACCTGTTTAATTTTATTTACTGAACTTATGTTGTGAGACTTAATTTATTTCGTGATGTATTCCATAGATTTATGTAATAGTTTAAGGTTAGATTACCTGGGAATTTGATTTACGTTGATGTAACCTTATAAAGGGATGGATTATTATTTAAGCTGTTTAAGTTACATAGTTATCTTTGATTATGGGTAGTTAGAAGTAATTGTTTTGGATAGTGAGCACCAAATCCTATGGGAATGAAGTACCCAAATTTGGGGGTGTCACATGTGGGTTCAATCTCCTTTGTGCATCCCTTGTGGGTTTAACTCCGTCATCCAATAAACATCGCGGGATTAATACCTTTTATGTCTGCTATAGTTCAACAAAAAATTATGATATGATCCTTAAGGACTCTCAATAACTTTGCTTCCTACACTTTGGTTAGATTACACGCAATAATCATAAGTTATGTATCATTAGTCCCCAAATATGCATATTTCTAGTGTGCAGGTAATTGTTTCAATTCTAGGGTTGGAGCTTGCACAAAAGATGGAATAATTTTTGATGAGCAACAGATAATTGAATTGAATAAACTGGATACTTACCTGAGAACTTTGGCAATGAGTGTAAAAGCAGCCATAATTTCCTTCAATTCATGATTCTGCTAAATTTCATACTCCCTATCCATGCACAAACTACTGGAAATAATAACTTCTAAGCTGTCCCTACGAATTTGTTCAAAATTTTCCTATATTAATGAGTCACACACATCAATAGGAAAAACTTGACTAATATCACTAGGGTACCTTACTGCATCATAAATATTGAATTGAATCTTTTCTCCATCAAACTCCATTGTTAAGGTCCCATTCTATACATCAATCATAGTTCTCGCTGTTTTTAGGAGCAGTCTCCCTAACAAGATGTGAGAGAGGTTTGGTGATGTATCATCCTCCATGTCCACTATGTAAAAATCTGTAGGAAAGACTAGCTCGTTCACCTGCACTAAGACATCTTAACCTACCCCTTGGGGATATGTGTTAGTACAATCTGCCAATTGAATAATCACACCAGTATTTTTCAAAGGAACTATATTTAAGACTTATAAATAGATAATAGCATCACATTAATTGAAGCACCTAGATCTAGCATGGCCTTTTCAAATCTAATGTTTCCTATCTTACAAGGAATGGTGAACATTCCTGGTCTTTACATTTAGGGAGCATTTTTCTTTGAAGAATAGCTGATACATTCTCCCCAACTATGACTTTTTCATAATTTTTCAATTTTCGTTTATTAGTGCCAAATTCTTTTAAAAATTTCGCATACCATGGAGCTTGTTTAATTACATTGAGTAATGGAATATTCACTTCTAATTTCCTAAAAGTTTATAGAATTTCTTTTTCATATTAATTTTTCTTTGAAGTTCTACAATTTCTAGGGGGGAAAGGAAGAGTAATATTTTTAAGCTGACAATGAGGGTTAGGGTTTACCTTAGATTTTTATGTTTCCTCCTCAGCTATCTCTTTCTCAATCTAAACTGTGGCAGTAGGTGTATCCGTCTACTTTCCATTCTGCAATATTATAGCACTAGCATTTTCATTAGAGTTAACAACAGTTTGAGATGGCAGCTTCCCTGAACCTTGAGAATCAAATCGACCCACTGTAGTAGCTAGTTGGCTCTTTTAACTCTCCAGATTATGAATGGAAGATTTTGTCTCTTGTTGAAACTGTTGTGTTTATGCCATAAATGCTTCGAACATATCCTCTAAGGATGTTCCAGAATTTACCAGTGCTGCTGGTTTGGGTTGGTACTATTGCTGAGTTTGCTTAAATTGTTGTTTGCTTGGGTAGAACCCTTGCGCTTGCAACCTAGTACCCCCATAACTAAAGTTGGGATGATCCTTCCATCCTTGATTGTAAGTATTGGAAAAGGGCCATACTTTCTCTACGATTGTGCCTGGTAATTTCCCACTATATTAGCTTGTTGTGCATTATCTTCCTCTTGTAATGTTGGGCATGAATCCGTGATGTGCCCTACAATTAAACATATTTCGTAAGCCTTTGCAACCGGCAAGTTACCTGTTGATAATTCTTTCACCACAATAGTTAAGTTAGAAATTTGTTGCTCTAAATTACTTGTGCTTACCTCACTTACCATTTGTATTGGATGATAATTATGTGTTCCATATTGTTGTGCATTGGCAGCCATGTTTGCAATCAAATTCTTTACAGCTTCCGATATTTTTTTCTACCAATGCTCATCCACTAGCAGCGCGATCATACTCCTATCCATCAGTACAAGTCCCTCATAAAAATACTAGATAAGGTGTTGATCATTAATCTGGTGGGGTGGACAGTTGGAGCAAAGCTTTTTGAATCTCTCCCAATATTCATACAATATTTCATCGCTGAATTGTCAAATTCCTCAAATTTCATTCCGCATGTTGGCTACCCTTGAAGCAGGAAAGTATTTATCCAAAAATAGCCTTTTCATGTCATTCCAGGATTGTATCGATCCTAAGGGGAGATAATACAACCAATCTTTGGCTAATGAAAAAGGAAAAGCTCTCAGCTTTATCTGTTCCTTCGTTATCCCGTGTGGCTTCATGGTTGAGCACACTACATAGAACTCCTTTAAATGCTTGTACGGATCCTCACTTGTAAGACCACAAAAAGTAGGCAAAAGGTTAAATAGTCTAGATTTTAATTCAAAAGCGAGCATTTAAAGTAGGATATTCAATGCATAGATGTTGTTGAGTAAGATTAGGAGTAGACAACTCTTTAAATTCCTGTTATTATTTGGAACCACCATCTCCTCGTCTGATTTGCTAGAGGAATGGTCTGAAAGTAGCGTGAGTGCAATGTTGAGGTACGAGGATGGAGCTTCGTCGGAATCTGTTAGTGTACTTTGGTATTTTCGAGCTTCCTTATTAAGCCTACTTGCAGTTCTCTCTATTTCTGGATCAAATTTCAAATCAAGAGAGTGAGAGGATCGAGGCATAAAAAAAATAAAAAAAGAATAAAAGAAAACAATGAATAAATAAAAACTAATAACACTCCCCGACAACGGTGCCAAAATTTGGTAGTTGTCGTTTAACACTCCAAAATTAAACCTTACTCATATTCTACTAACTCAAGAATTAGTATAGTAAAAAGCAAAGATCGATCCCACATAAAGTGTACTATTTTATATTTATCCAAGTATTTTCCAATGAGTTGGGGGGTTTTGGTTTAAAAAGCTAAATTATAGAAAGTGAATTTAAAAGAAGTATCAGTGACTAAAAAGCTTCAATTCTTTAGTTCAGTATCACCTTTTCACAATTATGGAATAACCAAGTTTTTATAGTATTTATCCTTCAATAAGATTAAAAACCCTAGATAATCGCGATCACTAATTAACTGAAATCCTCCTTATGTGTAAATCTAGTTCGACGATCGCCAACAAGAGATCCTAACTATAATACAACCTAGAACTATAAGTTCAGATTTAATACTATAGAAGCATGAAGAATGAGAATTAGATTGTTCCAAGCATCAATTACATAATCAGAAATTATTTAACTTGTCTTCTGAAAATCTTATTAATATCCAAAAGCTTGACCACAATCAAATATCATTAATTGCTACTTATGATCAGACATACATCGTTTGCTTAATATATATCTTAATCTAGCTGATGATATCAATTCACTAATTTAGTCTTAGCAGAAACCAAATTACTAGATTGAATAACATACAAGATGTTTGTGTAGATAGTCAAAATAAATCTCACATATGAAGGAATAAATAAAGTAAACTTGATCAAACCGTTAATTATGTATAAGGTTAAACATCCCTTTAGAATTTAATTGAGAATTTTAGGTTGACATGCCTTGATTTTCCAAAACAACGGTTTAGATGAATGTAGAAGGTAGATGATCAGATCCCCTAATATTGAGTCTTACATGTATATATATTCCCTAAACATGATCCCACATTCCTAAGAAATTGCAATCCTTACTTAAATAGAAGTCTACAAAGTAACTGCCAAAAAAATAAAAAACAGCTTAATTTTCCAAACACCCCCGTCGGGGCGATAATTCCTTCAAAAGCCCGCCGGGGAGGCATTGGACATAAAAAGAACTCACTGGGGGCAGCATTAATACACATTGGGGCGGCTTTAATATGCCTTGGGGTGGCTTTAAAACGCTCTGGGGCCCCTTTTGGCCGAGAGATACCCGCTGGGGCAGTTTTTTTGTCGTAACAAAGACGGCCAAGGAGGTCGTTACTGTTTCTTGATTCTTCTTCCTTTTTCATGCAATTAGCTCCAATATGTCCCGATTTAGTACTTAAGCTCAATTTTTACCTAAAATTCATAAAAACCCGCATTAAGCATGTATTAACCACAAAACATGCAATGAAATATGCATAAAGGAATAAAAATAAATATAAATTAGACACTCGTCATAGCACTATTGAAGCTTAAACCCGGGATACCCAGTTTTTAAGGGATGTGGTTCTAGGGTCTCTTATGATGACATATTGGATAACATGCTTTCGGGAGCCTTGTCAACTATCCCAAATCACAGATTTGACATATCATTTGGAGAGGATGTCGATGTATTCTTGCCACTTGTGCAGAGATCCATCATAGGCTGGTACTTTTGATTCCCAGGGACATGAGGCTGGACCATCAGGCACTGGTTGCTTTACTGATGGAGAGGGTCCCTTTGACTATCGCTCGGGTATGTTGGAGATGCCTTATCACTCAAAAACACAGGATATGTCGTATCTCTTAGATATGTAGCATATACCTACTCAGGATGACTTGGCTCAGGTTGATCAGTTTGATGACACCATCACCTTTGTGGATGACATTGCAATCCTTCCATAGGATTTTTGTTAGACATTGGGCGTATGTGCCCCATTATCCTATAATTTTTAGTTTTCACATGTATCATATGTATGACAATGATGTTATATAAAACTAATGTATTTCTTATGAGATATATTGGTAATACTGTCTTTTCATTTATTCATTTCATATATTGTGTTATCGCTCATCATGATACATGCTTTATATATAAAAATGTTTGGATAAAGATTGAACCCTATATGGTCTTTTTAATATAGTTTTTACATATAGCTTCATTGTCAGTTGTTCGATTAGATCATCTTTTGCCTAACCTGAATAGCCAACAGTTTGAGGGTTTGGCATGATAGCCTGCCCAATTCTGATTGTATCATTGTTGGCTGCATGTTGGGCCACTCCATATCTTTGATATCCTTCCAAGTTCTAGAGGGATTTGATGGAATGCTCACTCATTAGATCCTAGAGCGCCATGTTTTTTGATTTGGCTTAGATTGAGCTTACTCCTACTTTGGAGGAGTATGGCCAAATTTTGGGTTTATCGATGGAGGGCCCTGTGCTAGGGTGGCAGTTGGGCATATGCGCCGCCAGTTCATGTCTGTCACTAGCTTGAGGATGGCAGTCATTCGAGCTGAGCTTGGTGGAAGCCATATTATCTCGATTGACTTTATCATAAACCATTTCACCTCTACTGAAAGCTTCCTTATTCATCGGGAAAGTTTTGCTATTTCTGAGGAGCGATGGCAGACAACACCGGTAGATGCCCTGATCATTTGCATCTTGTCTTACTTGTATATTCCTTTCTATGCTAATAATATTAACTTAGGGATGTCGATAGCCATCAGGGCTCTCAGAGACTACTTTGCCATTCTTCCCCTTATCTTAGCTGAGACTTTCATTTCAACATCTTTCTGCTAGTCTTTTGATGATCCGGAGTTTTGTGGTAGCCGAATTCTTCTATATATCTGGTTTATAAGCCATTTGAGACCTATTGGTAGGCTTCGTTGTTATGGGTTTTTCTTTGGTCATAGCATGACATTGACCCACTTATTCCGTCCAACTTAATGCGTAGATAGGACATCTTGGATCACATTTTTAAATGTTATGGAGCAGCCATTTGAGATTGTCACAATTTTAAATGTCATGCGTAGATAGGACATCTTGGATCCTCTGGCGGTGATGGGTCAGTTCGATCAACACCAGGATGTTCATGCATTCGAGGGGACTGAGGATTATCACTTCCCCGTCTTCTCTGCTACTGAGGCAGATTTGGCTCGAGTCTATGGGTTTTGGTCCCATCGGTAGATTAAAGAGTTTATAGATGGCCATCTAGGTCGATCTGTAGAGTACTTGGCTTGGTTGGAGTCAAATTTAGCTCGGGATGTATTAGATCAGGTCCATGCTAGGATTTGGTCGACTAATGAGGAGAAGCCAATGGAGGACCCCATATCTCCTACTGAGGAGAAGCTATTTATAGGTTTGATAGCTGCTCTGGTTAGCACAGCTCCGAGTTTTGTTTCGTCTTCTAGGGATGAGCTGGATCGTCTAGTGCATCTCTTAACTTTTGAGTGGGATCAGGCTTAGGTTTTAATGTCGACTGCCATTGAATGTAGGGATGCTCCTATGGCTAAGTGGGATGCAACTCTTACAGTCCGAGATAAGGCTATAGCCGATAAGGATGGTGTTCGATCTTTTGTGGACGGGCTTCTTGGTAATACTTGAGGTGTAATTCAGGGTCAAGAGGGTATCTTTAGGTCAACCTGTAGAGTTTTTGAGGAATGTTAATGCGCTGGAGCAAGAGGTTAGGTCCGGTCCCCGTGACTAAAACACCATTAGAAATTTGGAGATGTTGTCTTGCCTGACCACATATTTTTAGTCCTATTTTACATTCTTGCACAAACTATGTTATTATCTTTTGTTGCATATTAGAATGTCCAAGGCCTTACCTTCCTGTTATATGATCGGGACATTCGTTGCTGGTATAGTTGATGTGAAAGATAGTTGCGGCTCTCTTTTCATCTATAAGGGATAACTTATCGTATCGATCTTGTATCCATTTATCCTCCTATATCTGGGCATCTAATATCACTCTTAGCGATTCCATTTCCACTTCGATGGGGAGAACAACCTTCATGCTATATATACCAGTGAATACAGTGAGGCTCCGGTAGTATTTCAAGTCGATGTTTGGTAGGCGAGCACAGTTAAAGGCAACAAATCAAGGCCATTCCCGATGGTTTGCTGACATCTTCATCATTATCTTCTTGATTTTCTTATTAGCGGCTTCCACCGTGCCATTCATCTTTGGATGATAAATAACTGAGTTGAGGTGCTTGATATTAAACTTACTGTACATCTCCCTCATCATCTCATTATTTAGATTCTTGGCATTGTCTGATACTATAACCTCGGGTTGTCCATATCGACAAATGAAGTTTTTCCTGATGAAACCACCGATGACTTCCTTGGTAACCTTTGGGGAAAGAAACCGCTTCTACCCACTTGATATAGTAATCGATCATGGTATAGATGAATCTATGACCGTTACTGGATTTAGCTTGAACGGGCTTGATCACGTCCACCCCCACATGGAAAACAGCTATGGTGATGTCATACGATGTAGTTGATTCGGAGGTACATGAATGATGTTAGCATGGATTTGACATTGATATCATCCCTTGACATGATCCTCACAATCAGATTTGAGGGATATCCAATAATCTCCTATCCCTAATATCTTATTGACAAGTAGAGTTCCACTCATGTGTGCTCCTTACACTCCACCGTGTATTTCATTCATAAGTTTTTAGGCTTGATCCTTGTCTAGACACCTCAAAAGGCCTATACCTGGATTTCTTTTGTAGAGATAATCCCCACTTAAATAGAAATTCATAGACATCTTCTGTATTCGCTTCTTTGCAGCTTGGCTCATTCCTTCAGGGGTGGATCTGTCTCACAAATATTCTTTGATGTTTTGGTACCAAGGTTAATCAGCTGGGGCTAACTTATCTGATATTTTCCCCACGTTATTTTCATAAGATGGTGTATTTTACGTCGTGAAGGTGATAATGGGCACACCCTTCCATTCAATAGGTTCACCAATGAAGCTAGTGTAGCCAATGCATCGACGAAGTCGTTACTATTCTGAGGGATATGCATAAAGGCAATGTCTTCAAACTCTCCCAGCCATCTTGATAACATGGTGGTGATATGACTGTAGACACTCAAAATTTTAGTGTTCCTATTACTTACCATATAGGAGGGCAGAATCGTCTTGTATATTCCAAAGACAACCCTGAAAGTCAAAATAATCAATCAAACCCCGGTGACAACCCCGGGAGATCAAGTCCAACCCCGGTGACAACCCTGGGAGATCAAATAAAACCCAGGTGACAACCCCGAGAGATCAAATAAAACCTCAAAGATAACCCCAGGAGATCAAATCCAACCCCTGGAGATAACCCCGAGAGATCAAGTCAAACCCCAGGTGATATCCTCGGGAGATCAAGTTAAAACCCCAAAGACAACCCTGGGAGATAGAATCGAACCCCGGTAATAGCCCGGGAGATCAAATCCAACCCCAGGAGATCAAATCTAACCCCAGAGACAACCTTAGGGAAATCAAATCAACCTCAAAGGTAACCTTGAGGATTGTCAAAAGTCAACAGTAGGCCAACCTCGGAGATAACCCCAAGAAAGATAGATGCCGCCATGTCAAGACCGGAACCAACCTAGGGGGAAAATAGTAATTTTTCCAACTTAACATCAATTAATCCCATATCACTTCAAAAGAGGTCATGTAAAACCATAATGTCAATCCCGGATGAAAATAGCACAAGACAGCTCAATGGATGGATTGCGAAGACTCGAAGATCTGGTCATGAACCTATCTTCCCGCATTCAGAAAAGGTCAAGTCCCATGTCATTGTGTAGCTCTCGGAAAAGGGCTTTTCGAAAAGGTATATCACTCTTCCATTGGACGCCCGGATTGAAAGTTATGAAGGTTCGAGTAGGCTATGCGTTGGTCTGAGTGCACGTACTTTGAGATGACATGACCCATAGGGCCCGGGTTCACCCGGGAAACTACAGGTAGAACCGCGGCTATCGCGGGTAGACCCGCAACTACTTTGTTCTATAAATAGACCCCCCATCAGCCAAAATAAAAAAGAAGAAGAAGAAGAAGAAAACAGAGGGAATTCCGTCCATTTCAGCTCTTAACCCCTCCTATAGTGTTCCAAACTTTGATATTCTTCTTTGTAAAAACTTATATACATATATACTACAACATATCTAATTTTATCTGGTGCAAATGGAGTTTTCAAGCTTTAAAAGTGGTTTAAAGCTCTCATCACTATACACTGTAAGATCCTTTCAGATCTGAAGCCTTTACTCGCTTTTATATATATATATATTTATATATATATATATATATATATATATATATGGCCTAGTTTGGCCTGAATAAAAAATTTGAGGCTCTTATTGCCTTAATATATGTATATATAAGTGTATATATCGAACAATCAAGCCTAGATTATACAGTTGTGGCTTTTTATTGCTTTAATATATATATGTTATATATATGTTAATAGTTGACTATGATTAAAATGTATGCTTTAACTGTTTATTGAATGTAAAGTTGTGATATTAATGTTTGTGGACTAGATTTATCTAAATCTTGCTATATCTAACTTTTAACCGATTCAAAGGTTGTAAAACTGGAACCGTTAAACTATAATGGCTAAGATTTATTTAAATCTAGTTTTTTTAAATTTTTTTGTAAATATTAAAGAACCACGTGTCCCTAGATCTTTATCTAAAAGAAACGGGAAGCTTGGCTACGCGCATGCAAGGATTTAGCTGATGAATCCTTTGTTTTGCATCGTTTAGATTAAGTATCTATTTTATTTTATTATATTTGCTATGCGGGCTATCCACGTGACATTATGTGAGTCTAGGAGCTACTGGATCTAAGATCCAACTGACGGGTTTAGATCCGGTTCCCATGATGGACCCTTTTCAGTTGTACAGTTAGCTTGTAAATCATATTTGCGGTGCTCGGGTCACTTTGATGGCTTTCATGCCTATAAGGAGCTCGACACTTATATGTATATTATTTTGTCAAATATGCTTTACATCTCGAGAATAAAATCAAAATAAGCCGAATACAGAAAAAATGGAAGTATCAAAGGCCTCAATTACTATGTGAGCATAAGGGTTTGAAAACCTATTTTTATAGCATCAATTCAGTATATATTCCTTAAAATTAGATTTTTATACAAATCAAACCCTTTGTATATAGGTTCAAACGAGGCATAACCAGACTTCCAAATAATGCACTTAGGCCCAATTAACTAAACACACACTTTAAATAATTAGGGAAGGGAAAAGATGCAGTAACCGTATTTTCACGGAAGTCGGAGGGTGCCTAACACCTTCCCCCCACTTAATCAAGCCCCCAAACTCTATGAATCTCGATTTCTAAGGCCTGTTCAACAGAGTCCAATAATTGGGCCTTTTGTAAAACTTTTCAAATTCGGTTGAGATGGTTCAACCATTTCATTACTACCAACTGGAGACACTGAATTTTCAAATCGTCAACATTTTTTGTCGGACTCTGTTTTGAAACTCACCCTTTTAAAAAAAATTAAAAAACATATAGAGAATATAAAGGGTAAGAAAGACTAAAAGAGGAATTCCAAAAAAGAGGAAATTTTTTCCGACGTCGATAGGTGGTGACCTTTTTGGGGATAGTAGAGGGCTTAAGCCGCTTTTCAAACTTTTCAAATTCCCTTTATATCTGCTTGTGTGTGGATTTTATCATTATATTGAATGGATATAAATAAATTTTCTATTGTATATTAGTGCCTCACACAATGTCATCATTACATATGGGGAGATACGATGAATGTGAATGTATGGTGTGTGATTCCTCCACCAGGAGGTAAACCCGTCGGTGTTTGATTACTAGACTCAATAGAGAATAATCCCGCGAGGCTCAGTAAAGGAACCACTCAGATCCGCTCCAATTGAAAGATCGGATTAACTTTCTATCTATTAAATTGCGAGGATTTGGGGGGCCTTCATGCTGAAAAGCCGCGAGAGTAGCCTAAGATAGGTCAGCCTCTGATAAACCAAACCTGAAGGGAAGTCTCTTAATACCTTTCCCTTTCAATTCCATGTAAATTATAATTCAATATAAATTATGATTCCATGTAAATATAAAAGAAAAGAAAAAGAAAATGTGAATATCATTTCCATTCCCTGCAAGTATTATTATTGTACAGATATTAAATACTGTCATGTTATCCTGTCATCAAAACAACTGACAACTATTTTGCAGGATAACATTAAAAAACCTTGAAAAATGACACATTGCAAAGCATGCATCCTGTTAATATCTACATCCAAATTATTTTACCTACTTTCATTGTAGGGAAACAGTTGGTCCCATTAACCGATCAAAGTCTAAAAAGGCATTAAGCCCACCTTCACACATGGTTGCTGCAATAACCCGATATTTTTTATATAATTAAATCAAAAAAATTTTGTATAATTTTTTTAAAGGTGAGAATGCATGCAAGGTGATATTTATGTATTTATGTGATGAATATAAAATATATTTATTACATGAATGATTGCAATTAATTTTATTTTAGTATTATTGATCATTATGATTTATATTCTTATAATAATTAATTTTATAGTAAAATATTTTTATTAATTATTTTTCATGAAAATAAGATTTTATATTATTTAAATAATATATAAATGATGATAGAATTATTATAATAATTATTTTGTTATATGAATTTATTTCAGATTAATTAAGTTAATTATTATAACTTAATTAATAATGGTATGTATATGAAAGATAAATCAGATATGGAATCCAAACCTTAATACTGGATTTCGATCAAGGAAGGAGAATAATAATATAATATTATTTCAGTGTTATGAATATGTATTGTATATGTGTAGACTGATAATGGTTGGTCAATTATGGTACAGGTATTAGAAAATCCCTAGTATTATTTTAATAAACCCTAATGCGATAGTCAAATAAGACTGTAAGATTTTCAAGTAATTACGATAGGTTATGAATGTCATGTGTTATTGATTTTAACCCTAATTGTGGAAAACCATAATTAATTAGGAACCCTAATTAGTTGAGAACCCTAATTACCAAATTAGGAAACCTAATTAGCTAATTGCTAAGTGGAAACCCTAATTTGAAACTCAATTATGAGTTCGAGACTGTTATGTAACTGTGTTATTAGGATTAAGGTTAAGTATTATAGGATTTAATGTTAATTAGGTAAACCTTAATTAATATTTAGAAATCCTAATTTTTAGAAATCCTAATATTTAAATTATAAACTCTAATTTGCTAATTATGAACCCATATCGCTAACTTAGCAATCTTAATCCTAATTAGTGAACCTTAAACCTAATTTTCATGTTTTATATTATTAGAAACCTAAACTATTTTAGAAAAACCTAATTTGTAATCTTTAATTAGAAACTCAATTTCATTTTAAACCCTAAATTGAAATCCTACAAAAATCAATTTTTTTGATACTTTAGGGTTAACCCTAAGGGTCAAACCCTAAGGGTTTGTCAAGATTACCTTTGTGCTATTAAAATCACAAGGCCAATGACCAAAATACCCTTTTACATTCTTTAATGGGCTAACTTGTAAATATTGCCAAGACCCTTAGTTGTTCACCAACTTTTGACTTTGTATGACCTAAAAATCCAGTAAATCAGCCTATTAACTCAGCAACATTTGCATCTATGTATTATATAGATTAAAGAGAGAAAAAGTCCACAAAGTTGCTCATTCGCTATCTTACCTCAACCAACTCTCTCTCTCTCTAAGCATCCAAAATATACAAGTGTATCAGTCCCTAGAACACCCTTTAGATCACCAAGAACAGATTTGGAAAGGAAAGATCAAAGCATATTAAAGAGAAGGTATAAACCCTAAGTCACCTTTTGATCTTGTATGCTTAGTCTATGTTTGTGTTTATGTGTTTAATTTTATGTTAAAAGATGTTTTATGGTGATCTATATTGTTATAACATAGATCCATAGCATCAGAATGCTTTAAAATAAAGTTTTTCAAAAATTGTCCATGAACTCTAAAGGTGGTCTGACAAGCATATGTCAGGAGCCACATATCTTTCTCTGTTTACTGATTTTTCTTATTTTATGTGTTAGATCCATATTCTGACATGAGGTCTTTGATCTAGAAGTGAAATCATAGAAATTGGATGTCCAGATTTGAAGATATTGTTGGTCAAAACCCTGTTGACCTGGCATGACCAGTTGATTTCTTGGTAACCCAGAAAATTCTATAAACAGTGCCTGACAACGTTTTCTAAAGCCTTGATCTGTCAGTGTTTAAATGTTTTGATGATGTGTTTGTATCCACATTGTAGTCTATCACGTTTACTTTATATTTGTGTCTATAGCTCATGTAAATAATTAACAGATCGAGCGTAGCAGGTGGTCAAAGTAGGCCATTCGGCCATGACTTTGAATTTCTAGAATTTCCAGAAATGGGAAGAACACGCCTTCTGATAGCGTTTGACCAGGCTATATCTGGAGAATAAGATGTGTTTGGACTGATATATTGATGTGTATGTGATTATTTTACATGTATACTATATGATAGAATCATGAGATCGACCAGATAATGACCAGATCATAGATTAAATCAAGTTAGAAAGTGGGCACTTTAACTGCCTGAGTTTCTGGGTTACCCAGAAAACCCAGAAACGTTCTGACAATGACTTTGAGGGTTTGAATCTTGATGGTGTTGTGTGATATAACCTAGATTGATGTTGATTCTTGTAGTTTTACATAAACACTATAAGATCAAGGTTCAATGTTTGCCCAGAAACACTTTGGACTAAGATTTATAAGCGGTCAAACTGTCGACCCTTGCTAAGTCGGTTGTCAGTGTTCTTGAGCTCAAGAACACCAATAGCGACAGAAAGTGTCGTTATAGCCTATAGCGGCGGTTTCTATTATTTTTATTTTCTGAATTTCAGAAAAATTATAAAAATAGAAAATAAATTCTAAAAATTATGAAAATGATTTTAAAAATTATTTTTAAATTATGAAAATTAACTTTTGACTATTTGGGAAATTTTTCATTAATATATATAAAAAATTTGAATATTAATGATATTTAAATTACTTAATTAGTGTATTAAATAAATTAAAGAAAAATGATTTTAATGTTATAAAAATCATTTTAAATAAGAATAAAGTGTTTAGAAATATTTTGAGTTATAAAATATAAATTTTAATATTTTTGGAGAATTCTAATGAAAAAATTAATATTAATGATAATTAAGTTATTTAATAAATATATTAAATAAATTATGGAAAATAGAATTAATGATTTAAAAATCATATTAAAATTATTTAAGTATTATAAAAATATTTTAAGTTATAAAGTATAACTTTTGATATTTTGTCATGAAAAATATTAATATTTTAATATTAATGATATTAGATTTATTTAATATTTATATTAAATAAATTAGTTTAAAAATAATTTTAATATTATAAAAATTATTTTAAATGAAAATAAAGTGTTTAAGAATATTCTAAGTTATAAAATATAAAATCTAATATTTAAATATAATTTCATTAATAATTTAATGTTAATGATATTAATTTAATATTAATGATATTAAGTTTATTTAATAATTATATTAAATAAATAGTTTAATAATGATTTTATTAATTTAAAAATCATTTAAAAAGGATATAAATGAATTAAAAATATTTTAATTTATAATTAATGACTTTTAATATTTTGATAAATTATACATTAATATTTAAATATTAATGTTAATTATTTAAAAATGATTTTAATTATTTTAAAATCATTTAAGGATAATAGTAATACTTTAAAAATATTTTAAGTTATTATAAATAACTGTAATATTTTGGCAACGATTTTATTAGTAGTTTAATATTAATTAAATATTAATGATAATAGAATTATTTGATATTTAAATCGTTTTATAATGATTCCATTATTTGAAAATTCATGATAAATTATAATCATTATTTAAAAATTATTATAAAGTTATGAAAAATCATATGACTGATATTTAAATTATCCAGAATAATATTAAAAATACAGAATAGAGTTCAGACCCGATAATTACCTGATAAAGTCGTCGGTACACCGAAATGTTTCAGAAATTGATCTGGACTTAGATAGTTTGACTAGTTACGTGGTTGTTTGTGATTCAATGACTGTTAAATTATGTGACAATGTGATGTGCTGACTGTAAATAGCAGTACTGTGTGTTATGATATGTTATTTTAATCGATAGAATGATCTTATTAATGATAGGTATTGATAAAAAAGATAAAACTAATGTTGCATAACTATAAGCAGCAGACTAGGAAAGTATCCTACTATTGCATTTACATTATGCAATGGACATAAGTAAGAAAGTTTCAGAATTATATTATCATTGTGCCAGAATATTAACTCTATTGTTATCGATTATGTATCCGATTATTATTTATCAGTACAGTATTATTGTATAATTCTAATATTTATTATGTTCGTTAATTTCTAAATATGGTTATACAAGTGTCCTCACTTAGATAATCATTGTATTTAATCACATGTTGATACATACCTATTGATTTTCGATATGTATACCTTAATTAAAAGTCGTCTAAGCTATTTGACCCAGCTAGACACACATTTAGAAATATCGTTGAACATGATAGAACTTTATTGTATCCCACCAAATTGTTTTGGTTCAGATTCCCGACTATGTATGAACATCCCGAATATGGGAAAATTTGTGTGCCCCTAAGGTGAATAGATGAACGATAATATCATTTTTGCATGTAGTATTGATCAATACAGGGCACATTGGGCAGATCACCCTTGCGTCAGTAAGTTATGATAGTTTGCGGATGAAGTTCTGCTAAACCTTATCAAAAATTTAAAACAAAGTTCATAGTCTATCGACTATTCTCCATTTATAGTCAATACGTAGTTTCAAAAATTTGATATAGAATAAATATATTTTTATTATTGGTTCAGCTTACTTCACAACTGTTGATTCGTTGTAGAAGTGTCTTTCAAAGAAAACATTTAATCCTTTTAGCTAATATTTATTGTTGTTATTACTTACTGGGCACTCAAATGCTCATCCTTGCTTAATTTAAATGTTTTCAGCTAAGTGTGAACATCCAAAAGGTTCGGCCAAGGTCAAAGGAAAAGGAAAGCAAACAGAATAAGTGTTATGGTATTCTATATAATAGTATGACTTTATTAAGACAATGATATCTATTGATTATCATTTAATGAGTGTAGTAAAGGTTGTGTACTTGGGATTAGACTCTGATATATGTAAATTAAGTTTGCTATTAATATTATTGTTATTATTAATAATATTATTTCTGCTTCATAGAACTGGTATCGTAAAGCACTAAATTCGGGTTTCAAGTATCTGAATTTGGGGGCGTTACAGCTGCAAGTGCCTAACCTGAATCTACTCTTTTTTCTCCAGAGGAGTTTGAGGGACTAAGAAACCAGATAGCAGAATTAGCTTGTCTTTTTGAAAGAACAAAACAAAATAACTCAGTGTCAAAAAATACTCATTCAAATATAGTCCTCTACACAAGGAGGAAGTTAGGATACTGGTAAGAAAGAAAAGGAAGTGCGAAAACCTGAACCTCAAATCCATGAAAAACCCAACAAAATTCCTGAAGTCACTAATCGCAACTGGTGATATTCGAAAAGAAAGTGCAATAAATAGAAGAAACCATCCAATCAATCAAAGGGACTGAAGCGTATGAGAGCATGAGTCACTCGAATCTCTATATTTTCCCAGGGCCCATTATCCAGACAAGTTCAAAAATACAGATTTTAAAAATATAACGGACTGGGAGATCTATACACTCATTTGAAGGTGTTTATTAGAGAAATTGGGTCATATGTCGAGGATGAAAAGCTAAGGAAGCAGTTGTTCTAGAAAAGTTTAACTGTAGAGGCCAAAGCATGTTATGTCAAACTAGATAATTCCAAAATTCACATTTAGAGGAGCTAACACATGCCTTCCAAAGTCAATACAATTTCGAATCACAAATGGCTCCAGATAGGTATCAAATCACCAAGGTTAAAAAGCGAAGTAGTGAATCTTTCCGTAAATATGCCCAATGGTGGAGACGTCTGGCTGCCCAAGTCATTCCATCAATGACAGAAATAGAAATGGTAATGACATTCATTGATATACAAGAAGCTCCATTTTACAAGACAGTCCTAGAAAATGATTCAACGTATAGAAGTGGCAGAAATGGGGTTAAGTCTGGAAAAATTAAAGACCTCACAGCTTTAGAAGTCGTGGCTGAGCATATTTAGGATAGAAATTATGGGAATAATCCTCGAAGGGCTCATAAAAGAAAGAAGAGGTTGTATACTTGGTACTACAAGGATAAACTCAGAGAGGTAATCAGAACTTGCCCTTTAAAGGAGAAGTTATTCCTTTTTCCAAACTCCTGCACAATCTTCAAATCCTCCACTTTAAAAAAAGCAGGAAGTTAAACGTCTCAAAACATTCACACCCTTAGGGGACTCGCTGAAAAATATACTCAAACTTCTGACAACGCAAAAGAATATTTTCTAACTCCTTCCCCCAACCAATTCATGTGGAAGGAATTTTGACACAAATAAGAAATGTTCTTAACATTCTAGAGCTTCGGGTCATGATACCAAAGATTATTGGTCTTTCAAGCTCAAAATCAAAGATATGATAGACAACGAGGAAATTATGGTGACAACACATGAATAACCAAATGTGCAAGATAATCCTCTACCCCAACACAATGAAAAGGGCGTTAATATGATCAGCAAGGGGAGTGGAGAAAGTTCTAATTACCACAAATATGTAGGTGATTCTCCCTAAATAAGCAAAGATAATTTTGATAAATAAGATTATTCAAAATTCTAGTTTATGATAGATTGAGAAATGAAGTCTATCAAAGAACAGATTGATCAACTAGCAGAACTGGTGATACGATACATTAGCACCGAGTAACTGATAAGTGGTTTTATAACCACTTATTTAGATATTAATTGACTTGAATTTGTGCTTAATCTCATGTTATTATATAGATTTTTATGTCTTTGTGCTTTGTTTTGTAGTGTTAGTATTGGAAACCTCTTTGGTGTTATTTGAGCTAAGTCATGTTCAAAGATATGATGGATTGATGATGGAAAGGTAATGGAGTTAAGCATATTGCCAAATCTTAGAATTATGTCTTGGACTGCAGTACTTGGGGTCGAAAATGTAGCAGAAGGTTGCAGCAGATCAATCAGAATAGCCAGGCCTAGCTGATGCATGGCGCATCTACGCCCAGCTTGGCCTATGACACGGCACAGCTGCGCCAGACAGACAACATGCCCAGAGCCAGTACAGCGCAGCTGCGCCCCATTCCCAGCTAAGCACAGCACAGCTGCGCCAGTCGTTAAAAAAATAATTAACTTTTAGATGCTCGATTGAATAGAGTGATGGCTTGGAGAGGCATGGGATGAGAAGGACTCTTAATATTATTTGTTTAAATAAGACAGAAATGGTTATGGGTTAGTGCTCGGTAAACTTTATTAGTTAATTCTTCGTGGGAACGATACTTTACTTACTCTTTATTCCTTGTTGACCGTGTATACTTGCACGCATATATTGATCGGTAAAACGACCAACAAGTTTTTGGCGCCGTTATCGGGGAATTAGCTTAATAAATTTTTGCCAACATTAATTTCAATCAAATTGGTCTTAATTTAAACATTTTTATTTTGTTTTAATTATATTCTTATATTTCTCTCTTTTCAGGTATTATGGGTGACTTTTCTTATCACTGGCCTTTTACAAATAGGACTCAACCAAGGGACATAAGTACTGAGGGACTCAATGTATTTTTTACATTGTCAGCACAAATTGAAAAACTTTCAGAGAGGTTGGATGTTCTTGTATACCAACTACTCGAGGTATAGAAGTTACATGTGAATATTGTGCTGGCAAACATCTCAATTATCAGTGCAACATCAAGTTTTGGACAAGTACAGTATAGGGGGTGATTATTCTAACAACTATGTCAATCCTAATTATCATCAAGGTTGGGGGTATCACCCAGATTCGAAATGGAGTTATAACTATCGAGTCCAATATTGTGTTCCAAGTCCAACATATCCATCATATTGCTCATATCCACCTCCAATGCGATAAGAAGATAATTCAGAGTTGAAGGAGTTCAAGTTAAGGAGTATAGCAGAAAAAGAAGAGATGATAATGAGTCAGGAGTTATCAACCCAAAATCTTAATAGACAGATGGAACAGCTCATTAACTCGTCAATGAATAGTCATCAATACATTGATTCCGAAACTAAACAAGATAAGTTTAGTTTGAAGTATTTATGGTTCAAGTTTGTAGCATCAACTGAGGAGAAGATGATTGAGCAAGAGATGTCAATTCGAAAGTTTCAGAAGCTGATGGACCAAATGTTCGTAGTCTTGAACGATCGTCCTCAAAACAGTTGGTACTATGACATGGACGACGAACCTGATGGAGAGCCAGAAGTGTACATACACCTGGATGAATTGAAAGGTGTGGATGTTGAGGAGATAACTGGGGGTTTGGAAAATGAAGAATATCATATTTCATGTATTGTACCCCAAGTACCTTCTCAACCAGAGTTGAATAATCCAGTGAGTTTTGCACCCCCATGTCCTCTAGGTAGTAACATTCAAGGCAATGAGCAGTATGATAAAGATGCCTCGTATACACCAGGGTGGGCTGAAGAAAAAGAAATAAAAGAGGAAAAGTATGTTGTACTGTCCATGCCTCAACGCAACAATTTAGTCTCAAACACAACGGACGAGACACCCAACTATGCAATGAAACGAGAAAGTACAGGAATTATGCTAGGTTATTCCACTTCACAGATTAATAAGATGGCAAACCTACCTACACACAGTGCAGTTCTAATAGATGGAGGATTCCTAACTTATCGTAGGGGAATTGGTTAGCGGTGTCAGAAACAGAGTCTTGCTAACAGACTATAAATCGAGCGCTTGATGGGAGGCACCCCATCAAATCTCTCTCTTCCTAGTTGTTCAATTCTTCAGTATCTTTAGTTTATCATTTTCTTTTTCGCTATGTTTAATTCTTTTTTTTTCAATTAATTAGTTTGTTATTTTGATAGTAATTAAATTTTTAGTACTAAGTATAGGTTATAGTTAATTAATGTCTAATAGTTCTTTTTGATCTGGAGCAGGATACCTAATGGGGCAGAAAAGTCAGTAGTATAAGGATCAAGTTTAAGGAGCAGTAAGTCAGGACCAGTTTCAGGACAGCGCAACTGCGCCCCGTCACAGTTCAAAACAAGCGCAGCTACGCCACATGATTACTGCCAGATCTAATACAGGGAATCTACTCCCCATTCTCAGCCATTCATAGCGCAGCTGCGCCCGAGTGTGATGTGGGTTTTTAAAATCATTAAGGAGCCGGATTAGATCATGCCTTCGATATCTCCTTAAAACTTCAAAACTCTCAAACTCCTCTCTAACAAAAACTGAACTTCCAAGAGCCCTAAATCAATCCCTTGCGTTCAGTCTACACATCCATTATTGATTACATCCAACCTTAGTCTTGTCTCCCATACTAAACCCTAGATATTCATCCTTCTATTAGCCTTCGAATAAGTGTTAGCAGTCGAAGGAATCGAGTCTCACACTGTCTGTTCTATTGAAGTGCAACAAGAGGTGAGGGTTTCATTGCCACTAATAGTCATACCCTATACTCCATTCCTACCGAAGTATTAACATAACCATCCATCATCACCCAATCTGTCCATATCCGAATTCCTTAGCATCTCAGTCAGTGGGGTCGTACAACAAGTGTTTGATCATAGGTCAGAAAAATGTGTTGGTGGGTATTCGAAAACACAGTGACAGAAAGGGGCATATTTTGGAACTCTATTGAGTACATCTCAGTGGACATCTCAGCGGATTGGTACAGAGTGTGATAAAGTCTCAGTAATTTGAGGTTAAAAGCATCATCAGAGAGTACATTCAACTCCCAAATCATGGCACCCAAACGCATTAGAACTCCATCTCCTTCATCCAGTAGTGAGCATAAAAGCGGGGATAACAACAGACACGTGTTGGACATTACTCGATTTGTAAACCTCTCAGCCCAGCAATATTATATGGATGTCTTACTCGGCAAATCCTTTGTACCAGAGAGAGGATTTAGACCGAAGTAGAAGATGGAAAGATGAAGGATCAGATTAGGGGACATGGATGGCTCTCAGTGGTAGCCAAACTGGTGGCAGCACCAATGGCGATAGTAAGGGAATTCTACGCCAATGCTCGCGAAACCCAAAATGGCATCTCCTTTGTGCGAGGAAATCTAGTGTGGTTTACCAAAGAAGCAATCAATGAGATATTTCATTTGGGGACACTGCCATCAGGTGTTGAAAACTGGGCTGAGTCAAAGAGGTTTGAAACAGACTTAGATAAGCTCATGGAGGAATTATGTAAGCCAGGCACAAAATGGACAACCAAATCAGGTACAGACAGAAATGTTCATTTCCCACAGACCTCACTCAACAGATATGCCAAGGTATGGTATAGCTTCATCTATGCTAACCTACTCCCCCTAAGCCATCATGTCGATGTCACGATTGACAGAGCTACATTGTTATATGGCATTCTGAAGATGAAATCAGTTGACAATTAGGCATATCATCAATCAGTCGATGCTGAAATACATGAGAGAGAGTACTTTAGGGTGCATACCACACGCTTCACTTATCACTCGACTGTGTTTGGCTTTAGGAATTGATTTGGATCCTGAGGCTCTTCAGATTCTAATGGGAGATATTGACCACACCATGATTCAGAAGTATACCATTTGGGATGGCGCAGAGTCTCATCCCTGGGGTTTGGGGTTTATTATGCCTGAGAAAGAGTCAGAAAGTGAAGAAGATGGGGAGGAAGAAGAAGAAGAAGAAGCAGAAGAGGACACTACTGCCCCACATTCAGCTAGGCCACCTCTAGGCAAGAAGGATCATGACATTCGCCGCCTCCAAAGAAGGATGGATGCGATGAACATGAACTTCCAAGCTTACACTGCTGAATTTTCTTAAATCTTATCAAATGCCTTTAGCCAGCTGGAAGCACAGGTTCAATTCCCGTCGTATGGGATAGCTACTCCTTATCCACCTCCAGACACTCCACCTGAGTAAGAGAGGGATGGTGATGAGGATGACAACTAGGGGAATTTTCATTTACCTTTTATCTCTAATGAGGACATTGTAGTGTTTATGTTTAGGGGTACTAGGTTTAGTTGTTGCATTTAGTATATGTCCTATCACGTTGCATTTTGTCTTGTTTTAGTTAATTGTGCTAGGAAGTGTTGCATTTTGTTGAGTAATTTTGTTTAAAAATTGTGTATTTTGTAACGACATGAATCCAGTTTCAGTTGATGTGTTATTTAGTGGGCCTTTAATGAAATTAAAGCTACTTGATTTTTAAATTGGTGAGACTTAAGATTGGTTGTGATGTCACATCATTATATAAATCTTTATCTTCCTGAATCTGATATAACTGGTTAGCACTTCTAAGTAACTATTATGATATACTTAGTTTAAATTTTCACATATTTGCCTTCTAGTGGGAAGTCTTTGTTTTAATAAACGAATGCAAGAACTTCATTTGGTGATAATTGGAACTGTTAAGAGCTTAAGTTTGGGGGAACTCAGTGTTATGCATGCCTATAAAAAATAGATGGAGCATTAAAACGCACTCATTGAATGAAAATTGGAAAGAGAGATAGAGCGTAAAATGAACTCATTTAAATGGGAATAGAAAGTGAGATGGAGCGTAAAATGCACTCGCTATAAACCCCACGAGAAAGTGCGAGAATCGCCCTCGTGAGGGAATGAAAGCATACATTTCCTTATTAAATTTGAACTTAAGTAATGCATGGTCTTGGTTAGAACTTACTTATCGTACTGAAATCCATGAGTTAAAACTGGTTCTTTCCCCTAAGAAGCATAGTATGTGAAAAATTTGTTCAGTAGCAGGTTAATGGTTGCTTTACACTCACACACTATATCAGTACAGACAGATTTGGATTTGCAAGGTGCTGTGCATTATGATCTTATCTTGAGTTGCTTTTTCTTTTGATTGTTTTGTAGTTTCTCTGAGGCATTGCAATTAAATTTCATTTCTAGTTAACTACTGGATTCATGTTCATGATCGTGTAGGATGCATACATGGTAGCTTCTGCATCGTATTTTGATTTGGTTTTGTTTTGGTTACTTGAGGGCAAACAACAATTTAAGTTTGGGGGTATTTGATAAGTGGTTTTATAACCACTTATTTGGATATTAACTGACTTGAATTTGTGCTTAATCTCATGTTATTATATAGATTTTTATATCTTTGTGCTTTGTTTTGCAGTGTTAGTATTGGAAACCTCGTTGGTGTTATTTGAGCTAAGTCATGTTCAAAGCTATGATCGATTAATGATGGAAAGGAAATGGAGTTAAGCATGTTGCCAAATCTTGGAATGATGTCTTGGACTGCAGTACTTGGGGTTTAAAATGTAACAGAAGGTTGCAGCATATCAAGCAGAATAGCCAGGCCTAGCTGATGCACGACGCAGCTGCGCCCAGCTTGGCCTATGACATGGCGCAGCTGCACCAGACAGATAACATGCCCAGAGCCAGCACAGCGCAGCTGCGCCCCATTCCCAGCTAAGCACAGTGCAACTGCGCCAGTCGTAAAAAAATATTTAACTTTTAGATGCTCGATTGAATAGATTGATGGCTTGGAGAGGCATGGGATGAAAAGGACTCTTAATATATTAGACCTGGGAGCAATATGTAAACATATTCTATCCCTTTGGGGAACGGTGAAAAAACTACTGTTGCTTTCTCCCTTTAATTTTCATTAATAGAGTAGAGTAGATAAGTGTAGATGCTTTCTAGATTTGATTAGTTTGGAGACTTGAAGCAATTGGGTAGCATTAGAGATTTAATCTTGGATCAGGAGAACATATTATAATTCTCTACTATTTTTCTCTCTTTGATTCGTAATTGTATTTTATGATGTGCCATCAATATGTGGATGATAACATTAATTCAATTATGATTTAAATTCTATTCCGAGATTGCAATGGAGTTTATTGGTTAGCTTAATCTGATATATTTAATTGTTAGCCTTCTTGATTGCTATGGGTTTGTCTAATTAGATTCATGCTTGCTTACTTAGTTGATTGGCCATCAATTACTGTGATAATCCATATGGACTTGAGAAACGAAATATGGGTTTAGATCTGATCTTTTTAGCTTATGATTATATGTTCTACATTGTGATGGGATGTATGATTTGTGCTTAGGATAGACATATACCGAAGCATCACTCGTAGTTAATTGAGAACTTGGGCTTAAACCCTATTTATTTGTGAATCACATAGACATATAGTGGTTTAGGTAATGTGGGTGTTCATGTGTATTCTATCAGCTGTGGATTATATGTGATATGGGTATGGTAAATTGAGAGATGGTTATACCTTACTTTCGCGTTCTTGACTAACAATTCGGTACAATTAGTTTGGCTTAGCATGAAATGTATGGGTTTGAATGAGTCAATAGATGAAATTGTGATCTCAGGTCTTCATTATCTATTCTCGCTCTAGGAATAGTTAGGTTTATTTAATTTCATAGTTTAAATATAAAATATAATATCATTTGTTTAAATAAGACTGAAATGGTTATGGGTTAGTGCTTGGTAAACTTTATTAGTTAATTCTCCGTGGGAACGATACTTTACTTACTCTTTATTACTTGTTGACCGTGTGTACTTGCACACATATATTGATCGATAAAATGACCAACAATAACTCAACAGCTGATCAGTCAAGGGAATACAAGTCTCCTCTCCCTTATCACAAGGAATCAACAACAATTCCAAGAGAATAAAACTTTGGAAGAAAAAGTTATAAGAAAAATTATAGCCCAGTCTCGTCTGGACTATGTAGACCAAAGGAAGTACACTCCTTTGGGTTAACCAATGGAGAAGATTTTACACATATTGATCAATGAAGGGAATATTATAGAACTGTTACCCCTAATCAATCCATGTTCAAAGAGGTTTGATGCTACTAGGGTCTTCAATAACATTCAAATACTCAGGGTCATAACACAGAAAGCTGTTGGGCACTTCGTCATCTAATCCAGAATATAATTTACAATGGTGATCTACAAATGGAAAATAGTGGTAATATCTTACCTAGAGAAGATGAGATATTCCTTCCTGGAACATAGAGATGGAGGGAAGTTATAGCAGTTATATCCTATAAAGGAGACTTGTCTACGACACCTCTAGTAAATCAAGGAAAAGGGGATTAAGAGGGAAAGTATAATATCCCCGAATCCGGGCCCCGAATCGCCGCGGACTAGGTACGTTATTTCTATCACTATTGCGGAAGATATAAACATAAATTGTTTATACATTAAACTTACATATAATCCCCAAGGTCGAGTAACCTTAACTTTTATACAATTCATACACTATCTAAAATACAACACATTTGTCAAAATAAGCTATTACAAACTAGCAGCACTTTATATCCCAAGCGGAACTTGGCTTTAACCGTTTCCTGTATCCGAACGCATTCGCATTATCTGCAATGTTTTATCATGATATAGCAAGGGTGAGCATGAAAGTTGCCCAGCAAGTTTATATACAACAATATAACGATATATCATGATTGAAGAGTATGAATAATGAGCTTGCTATAATTCATCAATATAATTGAGAACTAGCACTAACAAATTTTTGACTGAATAAGTTTTAAACATGAACAAACATTTCTGAACCAACTAGTAATGAAGGTGATCAGCCTTTCATACCTGACTTATACATGCAGGATGTACAGAGTACTATTTTCATGGCAATCAACAATGATTAACCATAAGCTTGAATAAAATACTCTTATTAGAGTTTAGTAAAAAGAAACTTGCCTGAACCGTTGATTACCGCAACGCAATTTATATTGCTTTACCCGAAGACCTAATATTAGTAATATAAATCTCCAATATTAGAATAATATCATCACAGTATAATACTGTTATATTTATATCCACAGAATAACCTAAACACATAGCACATAATCTTATCAGTCTGTACAACACATAAGACTTAGCATTAAGTTAGACTATTAAATTTGAGTTGAAACCGACACAATTTTAACATCCCGACGGTCTAGTCGGAATAAATATCAAGTTTAAGTTCAATTAAACTCTGCCTAAGCACTTAACCAAGTCATAGAGTCACATTTATATGATTTAACACTCGCTTTTTCATTTCATAAGTATTCATTAACATATAATAAGTCAAATACTAATCCAGAAACCTGAATTCTAAATCTAGCAACTAAATTACCAACTCAGCAACCTGGATTCCAAATCCAGCAACCTGAATTCCAAATCCAGCAATCTAAACTGCAATCCAGCAAACTGGATTTAACATATTTTCAATTTCAGTAAACTATTTCTCAATCCAGCAAACTGGAATCACAAATTATATAATCCAGCAAACTGTATTCTAAATTCGTATCACGAAAATACCAAATAAGTTTATTATTTTTCTATCCATAGTCCAAACATATATACACATATTTCATCCACAAATTATTTTTCCATAATTTTCCAACTTCATTTGATATTTTTCAAAAATTAATTCTAGTGCGTAGCTTAAGAAATTAGTTACCTCGTGCTTAACTCCAAACATTCCCATCTCTTGGGATAACCTTATATATGTTAACGTGATGCTCCATTTTAAATTTAGTGGCAATCGGAGTTGTCGAACTCCGGTTATAGCGATTTCCGTCGAAAAATCACAAAAATTGTAATGGTCATAACTTGGTCGTTTTAACTCGGAATCAGCTCATTTTTGGACACGTGCTACATAATACCATATATTTTCATTTTCCAAAAGCCTGGAATTTTTCTCATTAAATAAATGTTCGAAACAGCCCCCGGTAAATTTAGGCAGCAACTTTTTGTCATTTGGCAGTTTTGGAGTCCTTCACTAAAACTTAAATAAAATGAAATCTATAACTCCGATTAATGATCTGTCAATTTTGTTGGGTTCGTATCTTTCCAAAATATAGTTTTCATCTATCACAATCAATATTTGGATATGTTAAGCTCCCGGAATTTAGCCCGGAAGTGGATGTTACAAAACTGTCCTTTTAACAGTTTTTATTACCTTTGTGTAGTTTGGGAGAAATCCCATAACTTGTTCAATATTCAACCTATTTGAGTAATTCCAAAGGGATTTTATCCTACACACATAGATCTAGCATCCCAAAACATAAATCACAAATATCCATCATAGATTTCAAGAATCAAAAGCTAGATCATACTTTCTAGTTTTAAATTTTTCCAGAAAAATTCTATTTTTCAATTCCTTTTGATTTCAACCAAATCAACACTCAATATGGTTAGATATAAACAATAAACACTCATTAACATGTATATACATAGTTTTTGAGTTTAGAAACAAAGTTTCTTATTTCATCAAACAAGCATCAACCACGAGATTAAATAATATCAAGACTAAGAAAATTAGGATTTTCTACACTTAGAAAACCTAGCTTCACTTTTCTTGTTTTTGATCTAACTTCTAACACACAAGATGGATAGATCCACACATAAAATACTCTAAATCACGTAGATCTAAGATTTTAAACATCAATATCACAACTTCAAGTTGTCAAAAATCAAATCAAACCACAAAGGAAATAGACTACATAAGTAGAAATTTTTGCTATACCTCAGCTTTTTCTTCTTCTCCTACTAAAATATGAGATAGATCTTAGTTATATAAAACCAAAATCTTCTCTCTCTCTCTCTTTCTCTCTTGGTGTGGCCGAAAATGGCCCCTCTTCTCTCTCTCTCTCTTTGGTTTCTCTTAGTTGCAAAGTAAGAAATGAGAGATGAAAGAGTAAAATGATTTTATTTGTTTGGAGTTAGATTTTGAAAATCTAAAGGTTATCTTCCAACATCTCCAACTCTTCTTCTCTCCCCTAATTAATTGCCAAGTGGTTGCCTTGCAAGCTTGAACCAAGATGTTGGCAAATTAAAATGATGACACATAAGAGGAGTGGTTAGTAGTTGCTCACCAACTAAAGTAGGTAATTAATACATTCTTCCCCCCTCCTTTACCTCATCCAATGACCGGCCACTTGGCCTTAGACTTGACAAAAAATAATCTCCTTTTATGCTTTAATTGATTAACTAAATGTCCAAATAGTCCTCTCCCCCTTGGGCTAAATGTTTGGGCTTGAATTAAATTATTGATTGGCCAAAAAGAAAGTGATATCATGAGAGAGATGAAATAAATTTGGTGACTTTGTAAAAATGAATAGATATAATTGTATATCTAATAATCATCTCCTCACTCACTCTATCTTTCTCTTTCTTAATCATAAACATGTGGGAGATTAGTATATCATGTGGCTCCTTAAACCATTGGACACCTAGCTTGTATTAATGAACTATCCTTTTACCACATTCTAAACACATACATAACCATAAACACAAAACATATTCTCATAAATCCTTAATCCTGAATAATTCACCTATTTCCTTTGCCGAATTTTGAAATCCTCAAAATTCAATCCCAATAACATCATACGCATACACTTATTTTCTGTCTAGGTCTATTATTTGACCTTAAATCAATCATTTAAGATTTTAATAAATTCTCCAAATTCTCGGGTTGTCACATTCACCCCTCCTTATAAGAATTTCGTCCCCGAAATTTACCTTACACCTTACACCGTGCACCTTACACCATTCACATATATCACATGCTACCCAATACACCACTCACAAGAGTAAAAAGGATTCAAATTGTGCCGAAGGATCATATAGACCATGAACACATAGTTTTAACGGTATTTATACCGCAAAACAAAACATTACTTGGTATGTTTACAATCACAAAGAAGGTAAACTACCGTTGCTAGTACTTTAGGTGATTAGATCATCGTACAGTTACGTCATGCATAACGTATTAATTATTTTTAGCGAATATTTACGCTATTACATTGGATTATTTATCCAAACAACATAGTTCACCTCAGTCTTATCATAGAATTCCGTTCCAAAGCAATTTGATAAATTAAACTTTTTGAAAAAAATTTCGAGAATGACGTCATGATGTCGTACTGTATTTACAGTCCGTTGAGGATTCCGTCATTTGGTGATTTTATCATGCTACATCATACCATAGTGGAATAGTGACTTTAAGTCAAATTCACACTAAGTAATACTGCATTGATGACTCCATCATTTTTATCATCTCTGCACCAGGTTACATGGTACATAAGTGATAAATAAAAACAAATTTTTTTTTAAAAGGCACATAGTGCGTATTTAGCTTGATGTCAAAATTTTGAAATCTAGCATAGATAGGGATTTAGGAAAACCTAAGTCTCCACTAATGATCATTTGCTTAAACATTCTATCTGTTCCTATAATCCTTAACACTCCATTCACACAAATATACCCAGTTCATAAAACCACACTTATGAGTCCATAAATTGCCACAATCATATGAGTTCACGAACTTTCCTAGACAGACCTTTGGCGTCCATTCGCTGAGGGGTTCATAAACATTTCATATAACTATGCGTCAAGAATGTCACATAAGTATGAATTTTGGGCCTATGGGAGGCTCTCATGTTTGCATTCCATTAGTGTGTTAGGTCCAAATACCTATCCACGAGGATGAAGATGGCATCACTCCACGTTAGCGGAGGTTCCTGTAGCTAAGGGTTTCACCCATTGTCGCCTATAGTTAGAGCTATTGACAACTGATGTCATCATTTGGGTTCCCTATTCTAGGGAACATTTGACAGATGGCTTTGAAGATGGGTTCCTGACTGGTGTCGAGCATGTGATATCCACCCGTAGGGCTCTTCTCTTCATAGATGGAGGATGGGAGCTCTATTTAGGAGTGCGTGCTATTAAGAGTACTGTATAAGAGATTCGTGTACCGATCTTGCCTCCTGTCAACCGTTATTGGCCTGTGTCACAGTGGCCTGTTAATGATATCCCATTGATGGGAGTTGACGGCTTTGATTTATTAGAGGGTCCGTTCACTCAGGGTATGTTCTATCGCTGGTGGTCCCCTCGTACCATCGAATCCCAGACCCACACCACTCAGTTTATAGGGGATATGTTTCTTGGATCCGTGATGATGATGGATTCGATGGCCTACGTCTGAGAGCCTACTCATTTGATGCAGATTAACAGTTTGACCCGGCAGTTAGATCGGGCAAATTTTTTGATTCGGCATTTGGGCATAGATCCTTCAGAGGCAAATACTTTTGATCCGTCCAGCTATGGGGCTAGCCCTTTAGGTGACCCATATGGTTTTACTGGTGTAGATCCTCCATTGTATAGGCCTGACATCCCTCTTGGCGTAGATCTAGTGACTCGGGAGGAGTTACATCAGATGGACAAGATGGATGATATAGACATCAATACCATTGACTTCTTCTTATGTATTTATCGCTATATTTTTTGATAGGCCTCTGTTAGATACTGGGTGGCTGTGCCCCATTCTCATTATATCTTTTGATAGGCCTCTGTTAGTTGTTGGGCGTCTGTGCCCCATTTCCCCATATTTTCAGTTGTATACAGAGATGATGTATTAGATGATGATGTACTTAGGATTGTATGTATACTTTTTTACATTCCCTACATCATATTGCCATCTATTATTTATCATACATGTATTATGTTATGCAGATGTATTTCCAGATATATTAACATTGACCCCTGGATGGTCTTATGATACGGCCCACATTGATGTCTTCCTCGATAGTTAGCCGCATTGATCATACCCCACCAGTATTGGTAGCCGCATGCTTGAGATCATGGTATGATAGTTTGTCACCTCCATATCGGGTGACTGTAGATCAGCTATTGTAGTACTCCATGACCCTTATGATGTTCCAGGTTCCTGTGGGTTTTGTAAAGGGCATGCTAGAGCACTAGGTACTGGACAGGTAGGTGTTCCGGTTTGAGACCCAGGAGTTGACTCCCACCTTAACGGAGTATGATCGATTGACGGCGTTGCCACTGGACAAGCCTTGTGCTCGAATGGCTATCGGGGATATGAGCCTACAATTCATGACCCTCACCGGGTTTAGGCGTAGAGTAGCTCAGGATGAGATCACATCTGGCCATGTGGTGTCCGCGCGTTCTCTGATAGACAGATTTGGTCATACAGACAGTTATGTACAACACTCAGGGGATTTCACCACATCGGAGGATCAGTGGTGTGTTTCCAGAGTAGACGTACTCATGATGAGTGTAGTGGCTTATTTATACATGCCACTGTATATAGATCATCTGGACATCAGTGTCATTATGGCAGTGAGAGCTCTCAGGGAGGGTCATACCATTGTACTGATGATTGTGGCTAAGACATTGAGGTCAGTCACGTATTGCCACACCAATTCTGTAGGGGTATTTACAGGCAGCTCGGTCTTCCTGTATGTGTGGTTCATGTAACACCTGAGACCTATTGGCACCTTTCGTCGGCTATGGGTATTGTTTTTCCCATGAGATAGCCATATCTTACTCCTTTCAGCCAGCAGAGTCTATAGACGCTGCATCCTGATTGATGTTCTTGGCAGGGATCGAGGATCCATTTGACATTTTGCTGTGCTCAGGGCTTAGTTCTCCTTACAGCTTCATTACTCAAGCATCAGGCATGGATTATATCCCTCTGGCTGGTTTGAGGGGCATGACCACGTATCACCCACTAGTTGTGATGGCATAGTTCGAATAGTTTCAGGATGTTTATTCTTTTGACGAAGCATTGGGTCATTACTTGTCTTCTCGGCATTTATCAGTAGAGGATAGATCCAGGGTGTATTGATAAGTAGGTTTTATACCTACTTATCCGGTATGTATTACTTGAATTAGTTGCTTAAACTCATGTTTCTTAGTTATCTTTCATGCATTTTGTGTTCATTTTATAGATTATATACTTGGGAGCTGTGTGAGTGACTATTGGTATGAAAACACAAGGAAAATCAATTCTGGACATCATTTAGGTTTTTATGTTCATTTCATGTTCTTGGCTTGGAACTTGGACTATATTGTAGAGCTTCTTTTTAGCTTTTCAAAACATCTTGAATCGTTCGAATCGGAGTTCGGATGCAAGAGGTATTACCTTCATCTGTCCGTTATTTCTCAAATATCAAAAAATGAAAGTTGTAGAGCTCGTCGATAGCTTCAATTTGATAGGTGGTAGGCCCCGTAACTCCTCCCGGATCAAAAGTTATGACCTTTTTACCAGAAGACACTGCAGTAGAAAAATAACTAACAACAGCATACCAAGCCGGGGCTTGCTCTTTTAAGCCTTATACCCAAGCCGGGGCTTGGGGTCCTGAGTTCAATAATAGAACTATAGCAAGCTGAGGCTTGCTATTATGAAGGCAACAAGCAAGATGGGGCTTGGGTACGCACAGAAATAGTAGTTTTTGTTTGAATTTGAGTCCTAGAAGGATTGGTTCGAGCTGGTTGATTCAAGGACTTCCATGAGGACTAAAATACATATAAAAGGCTTATAAAAGGAGGAGAATTTCAAGGATTAGAGAGGGAGAAGAATACCATTAGAGTATATTAGGAAAAAAACCCTAGTTCTTATTAGATTTGGAGATTGAAGCAACTTGGAGACCATTGAAGATCAAGAGCAGGAGCTTGAGGAAGATAGAGATTTTCTGACAACAGATTTATTCTTTACCCTACTTCTATTTTTGTCTTTTAATGATTATTCAAGTGTGGATTCTTAGTTTTAATTCAATGAATTAATTTTTTGTTTGAGATTACAATAGATCTTATTGTGTAGTTTATTTTAATATGCTTCGTTATCAATTATTATGTTATATCGTGAGGATTGTCTATTATGATTTGGACTTAATTGTTTAATTGATTGGCCAACAATTATCGTGATAATCTATATGAACTCGAGAGATGAAGTTTAGATTTAGATCTGATCATAATAGCATATGTTTGTGATTTCTGCATAGATGAAATTCATGATTCGTGTTTAGGATAGAGATATGCATTTACGACATATGTAATCTTATAGAGAACTTGTGCTTTAAATCCTTTCTAATTGTAATTCACATAGAGATATTGTGGATTAGTTAATTAGGGTGTCTTGCTTAATTCTATAAATTGTGGATTTAAGTAAGTATGGGTATTATGCATCAAGAGGTGGTTTTATTTGCTTTAGTGTTCTTGATTAACAATTCCTGATAGAAAATAATTGATGAGAAGTGTATTAACATTAATGAAACAATAAGTGAAGTTGTGATCTTAAATCTCCATAATCTGGTTTGTAATTAGTGGTAATTAGAATTAGTTTAATTAAATAATTTAATTCATAATATTAAATTGTTTGTTTAAATAAGAGTAGTTTGTTTAAGAGTTAATATTTGGTAATTTATATTAATAATTCTTCCTGGGAACGATACTCTACTTTCACTGTATTACTTATTGACCACGTATACTTGTGTGTTGTGCATAACTAGATTTTACCCAACAAGTTTTTGGCGCCCTTACCTGGGAATTAGTTAATATATTTTTGCCAATATTAGCTTCAATCAAATTAGTCTTAATTTAAACATTTTTTTTCTTTTTATTTAATTCTCATCCTATTTTACTTTCTTTTTAGGTACCATGGTGGAATTTAATTATCAATGGCCGAATTCGAGAATGACTCAACCAAGGGAAACAGGGATTGATGGATTCAATAAAATTTCTGCATTATCAGCACAGCTTGAGACGCTTTCAAGGAGGTTGGATGTTGTTGCAGCCCAACGTAATTGAAGGATAATAGTTACTTGCAATTATTTTGCTGGCAATCACCTGAGTAATCAATGCACCATCCGTCTTGGGCCGGTACACTATGGTGGTAACTACCTCAATCAGTATGCATATGATAATTATCATCAAGTTTGGGGGTATCACCCGGATTTGTCATGGAGCTATACTTATGAAGACCAATACTACGCTCCAAATACAACATAAACAGCAGAATTCTTCTGTCCACCTCCACTGCCACAAAAAGAAATGTCAAATTTGGAGGAATTAATGTCAAAGATCATAGCAAACCAAGAAGAGAGGATGATGAGTCAAGAAATATCGAGTGCAAAATTTTCAGAACCAGATGGAACAACTCATCAGTACCTCAAGCAAAGGTCCTCAATACATGGATTCCTAAACTGAGATAGATAATTTAAGGTTGGAGGAATTGTTGTCAATGTTTGTAGCATCAAATGAGGAGAGGAGTGTAACGCCCTAGAAAATCGAACAATTGTAAATACTTTTAATAATGAATAAAATAATATTATTTATTATTATTATGTGTTGATAAGATGAATGTCGTTCTATAACCTAGAAATGTCAGAATATCATAGTATTTTAACTACGTGAGTGAATTAAGATGTTTGAATTTCTAAGACGAAAATAAAAACTTTCCGAGAAATTTTTCGAAAAACACTATTCATCAATTTTTGCTCGGAAATTATTTTTGAATTTCCGAGAAATACGTAACATTATAATCTCAAGGATAGATGGATTATGTAATAATAATCTAAGTATGGAAAACGTAATATTTTGCATGCGGACTTAATTTGGGAACGTTAGGTTTATTAAGTGTTAAAGGAAGAAAGTTGTGATCGTATAATGTGTATTCATTTTATGAAGGTGATGAATGTAAGTATAATACGACGTATTGTACTATTATATATGAAGAATGAAATAACTTATATTACGAATTAATATACGAGCTAGCATACGAAGATTATACGTGGTATATATATGTTAAGTTGTTAAATCTAAGGTAATGGACTTGTACAATTATTAAACTAATAGTATAAGTCCAATAGAATGTGACAATCAAGCCCAAGTGTTTGATAAGTCATAATTCCAAACTATTTTAGCAAAAGCCCATTAAGGAAGTGGCTAGATTTAATTAATAAGTCCAATGAGAAGCCCTGATCCATGGAGCAAACCAAGTACGAAGTTGGTAAGCTTGATGGGCAAGGATTTTGTGTGGTGACCAAGTTTTAGAAGTGGCTAGCAAGTTTACTTCGGTGCTAGGTTATGAATAGTAAGGAGGTGGAGGATTAAGGAGGTGAAATGAGGAGGTTAGTTAAGGAGGTGGAAGGTTATAGTGACTATTCTACTCTAGATTTGGATGGCCTATAAATAGAAAGCTCATTTCAATTTTTGTTGGTTGTTATTTCATCCAACATTCTTCTCTCAATATAAAGCTACTTATTGGTTAAGGAGAATAAGCACTTATAAGCCTCTTCAACCTTTGTTAGATTTTCCAAAGTGAATTGAAGTCTTAGTCTTCAAGGGTGAGACTCAGACTTTTTATCTTTATCTCTTCTATGATAAGATTGATAGAGAAGGGGGATTGTGTTTGAAGTCGGAAACATTGGTTTTCGATGGAGACAAGTCATATTTGGAAATATAGAGTTGCGAACTCAAAAATGACCGAATTCTGACTTAGAACGAAGAAACGAGCGTTGAACGTTTACGGACGGACGTTTATCATTTTCGTTAAAAGGAACTTATAGGTGAAATTTTAGCAAACGAAGTCAAATAGATAAAATTCTTGCATTAATGCATAGAATAAGTAATTTGTGAACCGTAGGCTTTTGAACGGACCAATTCGGACTTATAACGAAGAAGTTATGCGTCCGGGAGTTTGCGTGAAATTTTCAAAATTTTGCAAACTGTCTGAGGCACAGAGTCTGCGCCGCGGCGCGAATCACAGCCTTAAAGCTTGTGCTGCAGTACGAGGCTGGAACCGTGCATACTACTAACTCGCACCACAGCGCGAGATGCAGAGTTAAGTGTAGCGCCGCGGCGACAGTCCTAGAATTTTGATTGACAAGAATGTTTACAAGTATAGAATGAAAGAAAACTCTTGGTAATGAACTAAGGTGTTAATATAACATTGTTAAGGCATTGTTAGACATGTAATGTATGATGATTAAAGGTTGATAATCAATTGAAAGTGAACGTAATGTGAATGACGTAATGAAAGTCAGAAACCCATAATAGAAGATCTAAGTCAGGATTTACATTGAGATGGAGGGTAAGATATATTTATATACATACTTGATTATATGTGACCTAATGTGGTACGTTATATGATCATGTATTGTAGAAAATTAGAGACCTAAAGTGTACGTGTGATAATCAGTAAGCAGACGCTGAAGGAAAGTATTCTAACCCTTGTTCCAGTTCAGTTTGGACAAGCTTTGTAATTCATGTATCCTTTCGCATGAAGTTTTTTTTGAGGAAGTCAAAGCCAATTCTTTTGGCTAGACTTAAATTATGTTTCTATCAAAGCATGTATAATGTTTACCAAGTTATATTGGTATGGTTTTCAATTGAATACCAAGTATGCTAAAATGTTTTTGTCATTTAACTGACATGCACATGAGGTTGCCACTAACTTAAACGTATACACGTTTAATGAATGTAGTGTTGATCAACATAGAGTACTATGGGCTAATCACCCAGAAGTGCTCATAAGCTATGTCGGACTTACGGACTTAGTGCCGGTTTGTCTTTTTCAAAAAAAAATTATGAACTACTCATAGTTCTGAGCTTAGTTGATATTCTACTGAATATTATTGTTGGAAAATGTTATGAATGAAAAGAAGTGCTATTTTGAATTATTAATAGTATTTCGTAACTATTGTTCAGTTACTAAAGATATATAAGTTCTATGTTTCAAGCATGTTGTTTATTAGAATTATACTACTTGCTGAGCTAGTCATGCTCACTCTTGCTTGAACCATATGAACACAGCTAAGATCGAGCGGACTGAAGGCTCAGACAAGGACAAGGGCAAGGCAAAGACAAACCCTTAGATTACTTATGTAATAGTATAGGTGAACGATTGTAATATATTGATATTATGACAAGAACAAATGAATGGGTTACAAAGAACCTGGGGAATGTAATATTATTTTGGATATAAGAAGTTATATTTGTCCTTTTGAGACTATTCAATTGAATGAACGAATGAATGCTAGTACCGTGTAGCACCATCTGTCGGGTTGGAAGAGACCCGGATTTGGGGGCATCACAGGTTGGTATCAGAGCATTAGGTTATAAAACTTAAGGGGGGATTAAAAACCTTAAGTCATAACCTTAAGAGAAGTCAAAGAAATACAAGAAGAAAATAACCTTATATAAATGCATTATGATTATGTTATGTTTTTTTATTATTCTACTAACGTGTACTAATCAACTTAATTGTTTTGTGTAGATGTTAGTAGTAAATGAGATGTTTGTAAATGAGCAAACCATTAGCGAAGAATCGATGAACCCAGTAGAGGTTATACCGAACCCTATAGCAGCAGAGCCAGATGTAGTGATTATTGAGTCTAGAGACTCAGATGAAGTTGACTATATGTCAGTATTTGATGGGATGATAGAGGAGGAGGTAGAGACAATCTCCTTTAACTCAGTGGCTATAACAGCAGAGATAGCTCCTTGTGGGGTTGATGATGTCTCTATTTATGTCAGTGTTGGATAGAAATATCCATTACTATCAGGAGGTCTAGGAGTTGAAGGCAGAGCTACAGATGGTTATAGAGGACAAGACTGATGTCGAGTCCATGTGGGAGCAGGAACATGACAAAAGGATTTTGGCTAAGGACAAAGTCCAGGATTTAAAGCACGAGGTCTTTGAGGTCAAGGAGGAGCTAAAGACTAAGGTGCAGAAGATAGGGAAGATATCCAATATCTATAGGAGTTCTCATACAGATTTCCAGTAGCAGGTAGCTGGATATCCGATGGAGGTGGGGTAAACACGACATATTATTAGCCGTGATATTATTTTCGATCTTGCTAAGGCAGATTTCGATAATGCCTTGAGGAAGATGTAGACTAGTGGTAGAAAGATTAATATGTAAATATTGTGTAAGTAGTAGTGACGTAAAGCCCTTTTTGTATTGTAAAGGGTGGTCTTTTGTAAATCCCAATTTTTAGAAAGCGATAGCAGGAAAGTAATGTAATCAGCTTAGGCTGTGTATGTAACCAATGTAGTATTATACTACGAGAATTAATATAAAGATCTTTTTATGGAAAGCAATGAGTTATGGATGTTGGAGTTATTGTTAATATTAATGATAACTAATGAAGGAAGGAATAATAACGAAAATTGTTTATTGTATCAGCAAAATACCACCAAGAAGAGTGCAACGTAATAAAGGTACGAGCGTAAATCAACCGGAGAGAGGTCTGGTTAATCCGATGTAGGAGTTTGTTAATTTAATATCAGCTGCCTTTAATAGAACTAGGGCTAATATCCCTGTAAATCCAGGAGTAACACGAGCTACTACCTTTAAGGATTTCAAGAGTGTAGGCCCGTCGGAGTTCAAAGGAACTACGGACCCTATTGAAGCCTAAACGTGGGTTAAGGAGATAGAAAATGCATTTGTGATAGCGAATGTCGATGAGGCCCGGAAGGTTGCCTTTGCGACTTATATGATGAATGGCGAAGCTAACTTTTGGTGGGAAGCCAATTATGCTAAGGTTAGGATAGCGAATCTGACGTGGGATCGGTTAAAGGAGATATTCGTCAAGAAATAATTTCCCACGAGTATGCAAGGATGATGGAGATGCAGTTTCTGGAGTTGAAACAAGGGGACATGACGGTTCCCCAATACACTGTCAAGTTCAATGAACTGGCGCGGTTGGCTCCACACCAAGTGGATAAGGAGGTGAGGAAGGTGCGACGGTTCGAGCATGGCCTGAAACACCCTGGCTCTATAACCGTATATCGGTGTTCCAAAGTACTTCTTTCCGAACCATTTTAGAGAAGGAGATAATTGCCGAAGGTGGTAGTGAGGCGTTGAGCCAATACCACAAAGAAAAGAAAAATAAGGGTAAGGTAGATGGGGGAGTAAAGATCGAGGGAGCCACTAGGTAGTGGCAGGGATTAGAAAAGGAAGGTATTTAGCTCTGGGAATACCGGAGTGAATAAAGGAGACCCGAAGAAAAGAATGGAGGCCTGCAAGACCTGTGGGAAGACTAACTTAGGAGTCTGTCTCAAGGGGAAGGTCATCTGTTACAATTGTGGATAGGAGGGGCACATTGCGCCTAATTGTCTGAGTCCGAAGAAGATCCACGGATGCTTTGTGTGTGGATCAACTGACTACATGGCAAATAACTACCCGAAGAAGGGGATAGACGGGAACCGGGGCGCTAATAGCGATAAGTTAGCTATTAGTGGGCCAGCACAGCCGGGTAGGCCGATGGGCCATAACTTTAACATGACAGTCCAAGATGCAGTCACATCAGGGGACGTCGTCGCAGGTATTATTCTGATCAACAATATCAATGTATACGTGTTATTTGATTCGGATGCTATTTGTTTATTTATAGCATGCGATTTTGCTAGACGATTAGGATTACTTCCCGAAAAGTTGCCTATACCTTTAAATATTAAGGTAGCCAAATGAAGAAATAATTCATGTTGATTATGTTCATAAGAGTTGTTGTGTACATATACTGGGTTATAAATTATTGGTAGATTTGTTACCGATAAAGTTAGGAGAATTTGATGTAATTCTCAGAATGGATTGGTTAGTAAACCATTGGGCAATTATAGATTGTCAAAATAAATGTGTGAACATTAAGACGTTAGAACAACCTCGGTTAGTATTTTACGGGAATAGATTGTCGAGACGTTCATGTTGTCTAACTATACACAAACTAGGAAATTATTAAGGAAGGTATACCTAGGCTATCTATGTCATGTTGTTGATACCCAGAGAGTGGTAGCAACCAAGGAACAAATACCTATAGTGAGAGAATTCGCTGATATATTTTTGAGTGAATTGTCGGGTCTTCCGCCGGATAGGTAGACAGAGTTTGTGATAGATATTGTGCCAGGAGCTGCACCAGTTTCCAGGTTACCATATCGTATGACGCCAGTGGAGATGAAGGATTTGATGGTGCAGTTGCAAGAACTGTTAGACAGGAAGTACATTCAACCGAGTGTTTCGCCATAGGGGAGCACCGGTACTGTTTGTCAAGAAGAAGGACGGATCGTTAAGACTGTGTATCGACTATCGAGAGCTGAACAAGTTAATGATAAAGAATAAATACCCATTGCCCAGGATTGATGATCTCTTTGATCAGTTGAAAGGGGCTAAGTATTTTTTTCAAAAATAGACTTAAGAACAAGGTATCATTAGTTGAAGGTTAGGAAGGAGGATATGCCAAAGACATCATTCAGAACTCGTTATGGTCATTATGAGTTCCTGGTGATGTCGTTTTTGTTGACAAATACACCAGCTACATTTATTGATATGATGAACAGAGTGTTCAAACAATATTTGGACAATTTCGTCATGGTGTTTATAGATGATATTCTAGTCTATTCTAAGACACCAGAAGATCATGCTGAACACCTAAGATTAGTGTTGGAGACAATTAGGAAGGAGAAATTGTATACGAAGTTCACTAAGTGTGAATTTTGGTTAGAGAAGGTGCAGTTTTTGGGTCATGTCATTGACCATGAGGGGATTTCAGTAGATCCAGTGAATGTAGAAGTTGTGATGAATTGGGAATAGCTGAAAACGCCGACTGAGGTGCGGAGTTTCCTAGGGTTAACGGGTTACTATCGAAGATTTATCCAGGATTTTTCGAAGATAGCTACCCCATTGACTAACGTGACGAGGAAGATAGTGAAATACGCTTGGACTAACAAGTACGAGGATAGTTTTCAAGAACTAAAGACGAGATTGAGTGAAGCGCCTATTTTGTCATTGCCCGATTAAACAGGAAATTTTATAGTTTACAGCGATGCTTCGCATAGAGGACTTGGTTGCATGCTCATACAGCATGGCAAGCTCATTACGTTTGCATCTAGGCAGTTGAAGGATTATGAGAAAGTTTATCCTACATATGATCTGGAACTGGCCGCAGTAGTTTTTGCTCTAAAGATATGCAGACATTATCTTTATGGAGAAAAATGTGAGATATACACGGACCACAAGAGCCTAAAATATATCTTCACACAGAAGGAGTTGAATATAAGGCAGAGGAGATGGTTGGAGTTGATAAGGATTATGATTGTGAAATCCTGTATCACTCAGAAAAAGCCAATGCAGTTGCCAACGCCTTAAGTAGGAAGGGTCGGGAAAAGTTATCTTTGTTGACAGCTCAAACTGAATTGATAAAGAGATGGCTAGGATGGAGTTGGAAGTGAAGCTGCCAAGTAAAGGAAGATAAATGTTGTTTGCGACGGAGATGTAATCTACCATTGTAGAGAGAGTTAAAGAGGTACAAATCAAAATGGATGAGTGTGACCGGATGAAGGAGCGACGGAGATACTAAGTATAGTCTTGATAATGAGGGATTATTGAGATTTAAAGGACGAATTTGGGTTCTGAATAAGACGAAATTAAGGGAGCAGGTTCTACAAGAGGCTCATAGTTCAAGGTTTTTAATTCATCCTGGTAGCTGATAAGTAGGTTTTATACCTACTTATTCGGTGTCTTTTACATGAATTAGTTGCTTATATTCATGTGTTTTAGTTACTTTTCATGCATTTTATGTTCATGTTATAGGTTATATGTTTGGGAGCAATGTGAGTGACTATTGGTAAGGAAAAGCAAGGAAATCGCAATGAATTGGTAGGAAAACACAAAGAAAAGCAATCTGGATATCTTTTGTGCTTTCATGTTCATTTCATGTTCTTGGCTTGAAACATGGATTATATTGAAGAGCTTCTCCTTAGCTTTCTGAAACATCTTGAATCATTCCAATTGGAGTTCGGATGAAAGAGTTATGACATTTCTACCAATGGACGTCGTTGAACTTCATTGTTTTGGGTGGCCATTTGCATAGCAGTCACTTCCAGTCCAATTTCGACCTTCATCCTTTCGTTATTTCTCAAAACTCAAAGCATGAAAGTTGTAGAGCTCGTCGATAGCTTTGTTTCGATAGGTGTAAGGCCTCGTAATTCCTTCCGGATCAAAGGTTATGGCCATTTTACCAGAAGACGCTGCAGCAAAAAAGTAATTGGCAGATTGGGGGCAAACCGGGGCTTTCTCTTTTGTGCCTTGGGAGAAAGCCAGGGCTTGGGGTCCTGTGCTTGAATCAGTAGCATAGAAAGCTAGGGCTTTCTATTTATAAGGCAAATAGCAAGCTAATCCAGATTTATTCAGACCTTACAACAAATCAGCAGAATGACATGGTTGCGCTATTAACCCAGTTCTAGGATGTGTTTGCATGGTCTCATGAAGACATGGTGGGTTTGTCCACTGACATTATTCTTCATCGCCTTCCCATTAAAGAAGGATTCAAGCCAGTTATGCAAAAACTCAGGCGATTGAAACCTGAGTGGAGTTTAAAAGTCAAAGAGAAAATTGTGAAACAATTTCAAGCTGACATCATCATGGTGTCTACATATCTGGAGTGCTTATCCAACATTGTTCTCGTGCCTAAACCAGGGGGGAAAGGTGCGAGTCTGCATGGATTACAGGGATTTGAACAAAGCTTGCCTTAAAGATAGCTTTCTCTTGCCTTTTATCCACATTCTTATTGACAATATTGCGCAATACGGCATGTACTCCTTTGTTAATTGCTTTACGGGGTACCATCAAATTATGGTCGCTGAGGAAGATCGTGAGAAAACTGCTTTCATCACGCTTTGGTGAACTTTTTGCTATAGACGATTGTCATTCGGCCTTATGGGGTAACCAATCAGCGAGCTATGATGGCTCTTTTCCATGATTTAATGCACAAAGAGATAGAGATCTATGTGGCTGACATCATTATCAAATCCCGGAAGGAGGATGACTATTTAGACCATCTCATAAAGCTTTTCAATAGGTTGCGTAAGTACAACTTGAAGTTGAATCCCGCTAAGTGCACCTTTGGTGTTAAGTCATACAAGTTGCTAGGCTTCCTAGTCAGCCACAAAGGGATTGAACTGGATCTTACCAAAATCCAGGCCATCAAGGAAATGCCCATTCCTCAGACAGAGAAGGAAATACGAGGATTTTTGGGAAGGATCAACTTCATTAGCAGATTCATTTCTCAACTCATAACAACCTGTGAGCCTATCTTCAAATTGTTAAGGAAGAACTCATTCATGAAATGGAACGATGAGTGTCAGAAAGCCTTCCTTATCATTAAAGAGAAACTGATTAACGCTCCTGTTTTGGTACCTCCCAGGGATGATGTTCCCTTGTTCATGTACCTGTCCATAAATGACAATGTTATGGGTTGCATGCTGGGGCAAAAAGACAATAGAGGCCGATAACGAGCTATCTATTACCTCAGCAAAAGATTCAGCATCAGTGAACACAAGTACACTCTGATCGAGAAGACTTATTGTGCTTTAGCATGGGCTTCCATAAGGTTACATCATTACCTCCATGGTCACACAACCCATCTCATATCCCGCGTGGATTCTCTCAAATATGTATTCAGTAAACCCATACTGAATTGTCCACTGTCCAGATGGCAGTTGATCCTACAGCAATTTGACATCGTCTACGTGACTCAAAAATATGTCAAAGGTCAAGAAATTGCGGATCAACTGGCCGCCGCACCTGCAGGGGATTATAAATCTTTAAAAACGTACTTTCCCGATGAAGGGGTAATGACAGTTCAGTTACAACATCAGTTCGATACATGCCGTGAGTGGAAAATGTATTTTGATGGGGCTGTTAATTTAGAAGGCTCCGGAGCTGGAACTATCTTACTATCCGGTACGGGGGAGCAGTATCCCATTGCCGTCAAATTACAGTTTGTCAGCACCAACAACACAGCTAAGTATGAAGGCAAAAACTTGCCCGTTCAATTGGCATCAGGCGGTTAACTGTCTTTGGGGATTCTAAAATGGTAATAAAGCAATCCACAGGAATTATCAAACCAAAGAATTACATTTGTTGCCTTACCATCGACAAGTTCTACAGATGGCTTTGGAGTTAGAAGAAATCTCCTTTCTATACATTCCTCATAATAGGAATGATTTTGCAGACGCATTAGCAACGTTGGCCTCCTTGGTTTACATACCAGATAAGGAAAACATGCCATGCATCACGTTTGCTCTACAAAAAGCCCCAATCTATGGGAATTACGTTGGAGAATTATCGGATGAGTTACCTCTCATCCACAACCCTTGGTATCAGCATATCAAGGAGTATCTACGAGATGGATCTACATCCGCTGAGGCGAGCCTAACTGAGAAGAGGCGGATTCATCAACTTGCTATGAAATTCTACCTGAGCGGAGATGCACTCTACAAAAGAGATTGTAGTAGCCCTGAATCCGGGCCCCAAATTACCTCGGATCCGGTATACTATTTCTATAACTATTTGCGGAAGATATAAACATAAATTGTTTATACAATACATTACACACTATTCCCCAAGGTCGAGTAACCTTAACTTAATACACAATTCATTAAGTATCTATTACACAACAATATTATCAAAATATACTATTACAAACTAGTCGCACTTATTGCCCCAAGCTGAACTTGGCATTATCATTTTTCCGGTATCCGAACGCATTTGCTTTATCTGCAATGTTTTATCATGATATAACAAGGGTGAGCATGAAAGTTGCCCAACAAGTTTATATACAATAATATAATGATATATCATGATTGAAGAGTATGAATAATGGGCTTGCTATAATTCATCAATATAATTGAGAACTAGCACGAACAAATTTTTGACTGAACAAGTATTATACATGAACAAATATTTCTGAACCAACTGGTAATGAAGGTGATCAGCCTTTCATACCTAACTTATACATGCAAGATGTACAGGATACGATTTTCGTGGCAATCAACAATGATTAACCATAAGCTTGAAGAAACTACTCTTATTAGAGTTAAGTATAAGAAAACTTGCCTGAACCTTTGATTACCGCAATGCAATTTAATAACGCTTTACCCCGAAGACCTAATATTAGAAATATAGATCTCCAATATTAGAATAATATCATCACAGTATAATACTGTTATATTTAAATACACAGAATAACCTAAACACATTACCACATAATCCTATCAGTCTATAACACACATAAGACTAGGTATCAAGTCAACCTATTGCAGTCTGAGTTGAAACCGACACAATTCTATCATCCCGACGGTCTAGTCGGACGAATATCGAGTTTAAGTTCAATTAAACTCTGACTTAATACTTAACAATATCACAGATAATTTTCTAATCAGACAAAACATTTTTCCTAGGCTCGTAATAATTTTCGGATAATTATTACCATTTATTAACATTTTTCAATCCTTAAAACCGTATTTAAATGAATTAAATACCACATAATTCCTTAATCATTAATATTCATTTAATATAAAATATTAATGAAAATCATAACATAATATTATAATATAATTATAATATATCGAAGTATTTTTAATACTTTAAAATCATAATTATATAATTTTTAAACACTTAAATCCATTATCCGATAATTAATATTAATATTAAAATATTAACATTTTCATGCCAAAATATCAAAAGTTATATTTTATAACTTAAAATATTTTTATAACACTTAAATCATTTTTATAGGATTTTTAAAACATTAAGTCTATTTTTCCTTAATTCATTTAATATATCTATTAAATAAACTAATTATCATTAATATTGATTAATTAATGAATTTCCTCACAAAATATTAAAAGTCATCAAAAATAACTTAAAATATTTTCTTGTACCATAAAATAATTTTTCATGATTTTTCATGAATTAAAACTATTTTTTTAATAATTTATTTAATATTATAATTAAATAAATAAATACTATTTATATTCCAAAAATATTAAATATTTTCAAAATATACTCAAAATAGTTAAAAACTATTTTTCAAACTTTAAAATAGGTTTTCAGAATTTATTTAGTATTTTTAATAATTAAAAACCATTTTTTTCTAATTTTTAATTAATTTCCGGAATATTATAAATAAATTGTCGCTATAGGCCTTTAGCGACACTTGTCTGTCGCCATTGGTGTTCTTCACTCAAGAACACTGACAAATTAGTGTGCGAGGGGGCTGGTTTGACCGGCTTTTAAGCTATGATCCTAATGTTTTCTGGACTTGAATTCGTGTTACAATTATAGTACTAACGTAATACTACAATCACCAACTTTTTTTATGGCCAAATAACATCATATCAGAGAGATCTGGGCTCTCAAAATCGTTGTCAGATCTGTTCTTCAAATTCTGGGTTTTCCAGATTTGAAGAACAGCCTAAGGTGCTTACTTTGATTCCTTGTAACTTTCAGTCTCCGTATTATTTGTGTGATCTAAAGGTTTAATCTTGTAGTACGCATGACAGGGTATAACATTATAACATAAAATTAGTCTAACAACATCACAGGTGTAAGATCTAGTTGGTCAAACATGCTGTCAGACACGTGTTCTTCAACTTTCTGGGAATTTCCAGAATTCATCAAAACAGTCGGTCAACTATATTTTGACCTTAATTTCCTGTCATTCCAGTTACGATCTAGGGGATATAATGGCTTTAATATGTATTATACATACCAGAATACAACATAACAACAACATCTTAGCCAAACTAACAAGATACAGCCAGATCTAGACGTTCAAAAATGCTTGTCAGACCGTTCTGGGTTTCTGGGCTTGCCCAGATTCTCAGTTGGTCATGGTCGGTCAACTGGTTTTGACTCATAACAACTCCCGATCTACAACAGATATGGACTTGATTCTTTTTGCATCTTAAAGACCACATAGTAGACTGCATGTTAAAAGCTTTAAACATCAAAAACACTTAATACACACGGATCTATGATGTCTGACATATAGCTGTCAGACGAAATTTTTTCCATTTTTCCAGATTTCAATAATCACCAAAATCGTGCATCTAGATGTTATAGATCCTTGATCTATTAACCCATATCACTTATAAACACCATATTACATAACTTTAACAAATCAATTTCATCAATTAACAAAGAATCATAGAATTTATAGATTTTGGGATTTTATACCTTTTGAGCTTGATTCTTAAATCTGATCCTTGATTCTGACTTTAGCTTGGTATGAACTGACCCTAGCTTTGATTCTTACTCTCTCTCACACTAAGTCCCGAATTTCTAGAGAGAGAATGGGCTTAGAAGAAAAATGAGAGTAAAGTGGCGTTATCTCTCTTTTAGTCTAATAGATTCATTGTATGATGCAAGTTAAATGGCTGATATAGAGTAGATCAGTCACATGCTAGCTAGGTTTAGACTTTAGGGTTGTTGAACAACCAAGATCATGGCAAGATATGCAAGCTACCAATTAAAGAATGTGACATAAGGGTAAAATAGTCATTTTCCATTTTATTTTAATTCTAAAATGGTCATTTGATGAAACCCTTAGGGTTTAGGGTTTAGACATTTTAGGCTTTAGGTTTTGAGCAATCTAGGATTTAGGAACCCTTAGGTTTTAATCCTCAAATATAAAGCAACTTGGATTTCAAAAAATTTCTAATTAGAATTTAAAATAGAAAATTTTGATTTCTAAATTATAATTAGGGCTTCCTAATTATTTCATAATCTCCTAATTATAAATCATTCTTTGCTAATTAAGACCAATTTATCCTAATTAAATTGCTAATTAAGTACTTAGGGTCAAATTTGTGCATTAGGTTTCAAAACCACATATTAGGGTTTTAAATAGAAAAATAATAGTTCAATTTTAGAAAGGGAGCCCTTCCATAGCAACCGGTTGCTATGAGAACTGTGCAACATCCCCTTTTTGTACCGTTGATAAACTTATTGGAAGGCTGAGATGAAACATAAATTTATCCCAGCCGGCACAACTTGTACCGGCTTTTATTTTAATATGAGGACCCCACCACAGTCAACATGTTGTCAGTTTATTGAAATAAAATGAATTTTTAATATTAAATAATGCTCGACCGACACAGCTTGTACCGGCTCTGCCTTTTTTTATAAAATACTACCAACCGGGACAAGCTCTAACGGCTGTAAAAAAAAAAAAAAAAAAAAAAAAAATCAAAACCGGGACAAGTTCTAACGGCTGTAAAAAAAAAAAAAAAAAAAAAAAAAAAATCAAAGCCGGTAGATCCTCTTACGGTTTTGATTTTTTTTTTTTTTTTCCAGCCGTTAGAACTTGTCCCGGTTGGTACCTTTTTTTAAAATTTTTTTTTTTCTGTACCGGCCGTAGGAAGCTCATACGGCTGTTGAAGAGATACTTTTTTTTTTTTCCGGCCGGTACAGGCTCATACGGCTGGTACCTTTTTTTTAAATTTTTTTTTCTTTTCCGGCCGTAGGAAGCTCATACGGCTGGTATTAAAAAAATTAAAAAAATTATGTTATTCAAGCAACTCGCTGCTAAACAGACTCGAACACACAACCTCAAACTCCAAACACACGTCATATGACCACCCGAGCACCACGGGCCTAGCTGTCAATATCAGCCAAGGAAATCTCTTTACATTAAAACTTCACCATCCCCCAAAAATCTAAATTGTTGCATTATTATTATTATAGTACGATTTATTATTATTAACAAGTCTATATAATACATATGGGGGTTTGATATTTAGAAATAAGTTAATATCTATATTTATTAAGCAATGATTATTACAAATGATTTTATATATTAAGCAATGATTTTATTATTAAGAAATGATTTTATACAATAATAAAACTAGTGAAGTATAATAATAATGTCACACTATCGAATTTATAAAAGTAGTGAAGTATTATTATAATAATAATAATGTGATTATCAATATTATAAGTTCTAACGATTATACCAATACTAGTACTGCATAAATATATCAAAAGAAATAGTACATATTACATGTTCATTTTCATAAAAAAGAAAAAAAAAACATAGAATGATTAATACAACCGACGCCTATATCTCAGAGGCCGGAAGTAATCTTGCGGATTTCTTGTAGAGCTCCCATGCGACGCGGTAACGAAAGACTGTGACATCTTCCAAGGACCACTTCTCTTCAGAAATATTACCGTTGGCCCTAACGAAACAGTCAACATATTTGCAGACAAAAATGCCACAGTCTGCGTTGTTGTGTTGTTTCGGTCGAATCTTTAATGTCTGCACAGTAGGATTACCGCTGGGCCACTCACGCATCGGATTACCATTTCGCAAACAAAATGGTATTAAATGTACCTGAATGTACAAAGTAGTTGGTTAATAATTTTTTAATATAATAGTACATTATAAAATTAAAATATTTTAAGACTAAACATACCGCAACTTTAACGAATTCTGAGTACATTTCATGTAACTTAATATACTTGGTGTCATTGTAGTGCGGGTCAATTATGGTAACCATCCAATCTTCAACTGAGAATAGGAACAAGATAAAATGGTGTTGATTGGTACTACACACCGGCATGAATATGTATTTGCATTCGTGTAAAGGTGGACCCACATCTTGGTTAACATACGGATCGCAAAAACTCCATGCAGTATTCACGTTAGTGCATGGCACATAGCCCTGCCCAAGATGCATGAAGAATGAATTCATGAAACCAAATTGGGACCACCTTTGTATTCCCTGCGACCTGTAGTATTCCTCTCTATCTCGTAGCAAAAGCATATACGCGTCTATGACATGCTCGAATATCCAACTCCCAGGCCCTAAGGATTGCACTGCATTGTGTTCTAATTCATATAAATGGCGCGGATGTGATAAAGGATATAAATCCCCTTCTGGTGCCACGACGTTTCCAAAAATATGTTTATTTACAAATGTCTCCTTCCAATCTCTAAGTCTTTTGGATAGGGACCCTTTTGGTCCATAAGAGATGTCGTCTCCCGCATCTTGTACCTGATTGAGACCCAAATGTACATTATTATTATATAGCAATAATAGTTAAAACCATCACTATTAACATAACTATATATACCTCCTCGTAGGCTTGGAAGGTTGGAATGTAACACTCCTCGTAGGCTTGGGTGGTGGGAATAGAGCTCTCCTCGATTACTTGTGGGGTGGGTATGTAGCTCTCTTGTACAACATAATCAGTTTGTTTCCCAAGCCCTTCACTGAGTTGTGTGTATTGCGACTGTGGTCCAAAATTTGTGGGATCCCCTTGTCGAGGTATTTGTTTACCTCTTGCTTCGAAGTCGTATAGAGCGTATTGGAAATCCCAATTATTTTTTTGTAGAACCAACTCGGGAGGCAGCTGAGTAAGTGCTGAAAATTTATCCAGTAACGACTTTGCACTCTCAACCTGTCATGTAAGATAAACACAAACAAATATTATTAACAATAAATATGAATAAATGTAATATTAAGTATTTACTCTAATACATGATTTATTAAAGAAGAATATAATTTTATACCATTTGAATAAGGTGTTGTTGGTTGTAAATGGCCCGAGGCTGATAACAACTGTCGTGGTCGCTTGTCTGTCGAGGTCGGTGGATTTTCCAACGTGTAATTTTCCTATACCAGACCATGTAATCATCTATTGGGACATAATCAACAACTTCAGTTTGTTGTCCTTCGAGATGATCCATGTATGCCTCCCACATCGAAATATATTCCCCTCTCAAGTCCATGCAATCCTCGACATCAATAAATTTAAACTTTTTCTCCTTCCTGAGGTCACCGTGGTTTTTGGCTGGTGATGGTATGCCTTGCATGAACCCGAACTGTCTCATCACACGATCCGGCATCTGAAATTCCACAATATCAAAGTGGATCAAGGGGACCCCACCAGACCCCAACAACCTGCCTTCAAAATTAAATCCACTGATATCATCATCCCACACTATGTAAGGCCGCCAAACCACATCCCACATAGACTTAATATCTAACTCCCCTCGGTAAAATGACAAATGGTGATGGGGATTCTCACGTCTACCAGGGTAACTGTGGGTTCCAAAATAGGACCATGCTAAAGCCCTAGGTAACCATAAGGATGATTGTGGCCAAGGGTTTGGCTTTCCAATACTTACACGCTCATAAGCCCAAATTTGTAACAACGTAACACAACCATTAATGTATTTAACTCCTTTCCTAGTAGCAGTATATAAAGATCTGTACAAATATGCTAACACTGCCGCGCCCCAAGAGTAAGTTACACAATCTTCAGCGTTGGCAATAAAAGACATATATCGTGGGTGCACACTATTTCTATTCCTATTAGGGAATAATATTGCCCCGCACAACCACAACATGTATGCCTTTGTGTGTCGCCCTACAACATCTTTACTTGCATTCTCGGGACAATTATTAAAATGTTCGTGCAACCACACTAATGAAATTGCACTGCGTTTTTTTGAACTAAAATATTCACCAGCTAATTTATCTCCAAAACAATCCCTAAAATAATTCAAATTGGTGACAGCAAGGGGACCCGTTAAGGGCTTTCCCACCACCGGTAACCCAAAAATAAAGTGAACATCCTCTAACGTGATTGTTATTTCTCCACAGTTTAAATGAAAAGTATTGGTCTCCGGGCGCCATCTCTCGACTAAGGCAGATATCAGACCAAGATCAGTTTGGTGTACAACACCTTGATAACTAAATACTCCAAATCCACATTTATCTAAAAGGATTTTTTGTTCTTTTGTCAAAGCCCACTGATTATATTTCTGATCAGTATATTGACTGGAGCTTAGTTTTCCCCTATCTCTCCCATGATATATGTCATCTGATACATTATCTTGTTGATCATGCAGAACACTTGGATCAATTGGCCCATATTCCCAACTATCCATCTTTTACCTAAAAAATACATCAACACACTAATTAGTATTAAGCAAAATGACAGTAATAACAATACACACTAACATGCACTAAAAATTGAACAACATGCATGTAATAATAATAATAATGGTAATAAATTAATAAAAAAGTACATAAGCCGGTACAATATTGAGAATTTTAATTTGGGGGGAAGTGAACTGTTTTAAGATATATACAAATTCAAGGCAAATTAAAACAGCTAGGCCCGTGGTGCTCGGGTGGTCATATGACGAGGGATTGATGCTTGAGGTCACGGGTTCGAGTCTGGTTAGCAGTGCAAAAATATTTCATCACTTAGCCGTTATAACCTGTACCGGCCGAAAAGTTTTTTTAAAAATATAATTTTTTTTTTCTTATAAGCCGGTATAGCCTCTACCGGCCGGCAGGTTTCTGTTGAAACTTTAACTAGTATAATATTATTTGAAAATATAAAGTGCACATACATACATAATATTTTTGCATATAAAAATATATTCTTATTTTTGTAAAAATATGTCCAATTAGTCTAATTAATATATTAAAAATAAAATTACTTTTTAATAAAATATAAAGTGATCAGTATAAATCTTGCATTATTTTGTTGTTATTATACGAAATAAATACATGCATGGTATTATATACCCTTTAATTCAGTAATAACATGCAGTGATAAAAATCATCAACAGAAATTATAAAAAACTGAACAAATAACAATAAATAAAAACTTACTTGTTGAAGTTTTTTACTCCTCTCTTCCGAAATACTCCCTTTCTACTCTCTGTTATTTTTATTTTATCTAGCTTGGCAAGTGAACTTTAGTTTAACAATATGTGTTCTCAATAGACGTTTAAATAAGCTCATGATGTCTGTCCGGTACATGAATTAATTTTGGACCATATTCAAAGAAATGTCTCAGCTTTTTAGCTTACCGAGCTTGCAGGTTTTCTTTCCCGAGGCGATGTGGCAGAAAAGTGGTCAAAAAAATACAATGTGCATTTCCCGAGGTGATGTGAGTGTTCGGCCGGTACAGGCTTGACCGGCTGGATATAAAAATAAATATGGCAGTGCATTTCCCGAGGTGAGTGTTCGACCGGTAGAGGCTATAACGGCTGGAAAAATAAAAAATATATATATTATTAATTAACATGGTTCGACCGGTAGAGGCTATAACGGCTGGAAAAATAAAAAATAAATATATGTTTAATTAAAATGGTTCGACCGGTAGAGGCTGTAACGGCCGGTAGAGGTTATATATTTTTGTTGTTAGCTAGACTCGAACACGCGACCTCAAGCTCCAAACATTCGTCATATGACCACCCGAGCACCACGGGCCTAGCTGTCATAACTTACCTTGGATTTGGATATATCTTAAAACATTCCATCTCCCCCCAAATTAAATTTCTCAATATTTTATTATTATTATTTGATTATTATTATTATTCTATTATTCTTACGAATTGAGTATAAAGTCGTTCCATATTCTATCGGCTTATGTACTTTTAATTATTTTATTATCATTATTATTATTATTATTATAAACACTGTCTGGTGAATGAGTAGTCAAACATAATAATACAACACTATGAGAATAGAAAAAAGCTGACATTGATTTGTTGGGAGTAGTACATTAGGTTGACTTCTTGAGCATTAACCGCGACAAGATGTACAGGCTGGTCATTTTACCTTTAAATATTGTCTGGGAAGTCTTCTTATCCTTCCATAGAATTTTTTCTCTGATATTATTTTCTCTTTTCTCCTCTACTCATAATTTGTTTCATCTAGTTGCCCACTTTCACTTCAGAAAATTGTTGAAGTTCTGATCGAGCAAAATTCATCACTATTATTCACAAGTAAGTTTTTAAAAATGTCATATAATACATCTGAATTTGTTAGTGAAGTTGAAAGTAATAAATCTGATATTGTTCCATACGTTGGTCAATTATTTTGTACGTTGGAAGAGGTTGAATATTTTTATAGATCATATGCTCGCAAAAATGGATTCGAGATTAGAATTGCAACTAGTCATAAACATGCTAATACGAATGATATCAGATCTAGGCAGTATGTATGTAAGAAAGCCGGTACACCAATTGTTGGGAAGAGTTTACCTGATGATGAAGATAGTAGTAATAAAATAACTAGACAAAGAGACTCTATAGGACGAACAATGTGCAAAGCTAGAATATATGTTGTCCACAATAAGAAAGAAGACAATTGGCGTATATCTACTGTAGAATTAGAGCACAATCATCACTTAGTGACCCCCACTAAAGTAGATTTGATCGAGACTCACAGAAATATTACTCCTGTTGCAGGAAATTTAATTGACACTTTAAATAAGTCCGGTATTGGTCCTAGTAAGATGATGAATGTTTTGAGCACAATGGGAGGTGGGTTGCAAAATGTTCCTTTTTCTACTGCTAATGTTGAGAATGTGGTGCGAGATTTAAGGCGTGATTCTGCAGATGAAAATGATGCACAAGCTGCTGTCAATCATTTGAACAAACTTGCATCCGGATGTGCCAGCAAATTTTTTTTTCGAGTGAAATCTGGTGAAAACAACCGCATAGCTTGTATTTTGTGGGTTGACGCCCGATCAAGGTTTATGTATCAACAGTTCGGAGACGTTGTGACATTTGATAGTACATACCGGACAAATAAGTATGGCATGCCGTTTGTTCCATTTGCCGGGGTCAACCACCATTATCAGTCTATATTGTTTGGATTTGCACTGTTACGAGACGAAATAGAGGATACTTTCGTTTGGGTTTTACAGACATGGCTTGAAGCCATGGACTACAAGGCACCTACAACCATCATCACTGATCAAGACAGAGCCATGAGTAATGCTATTGCTACGGTACTTCCAACTAGTCATCATTTATTGTGTTCTTGGCATATTAGCAATTAATTTCCTGAAAAATTGCATCATGTTTATTATGCGCACCCATCGTTCAAAAATGATTTTAACAACTGTGTGTATAACTCATTGTCCATCGAGGAGTTTGAAGAGCGTTGGCATATTCTGATAAGTTCCTATGAATTGTATACTAATGAATGGCTTGGAAGTTTGTATGATGTACGACAGAAATGGATTCCAGCATATACAAAGAGATATTTTGCCGCAGGAATGACTACCACTGGAAGAAGCGAGAGCATGAATGCCTTTTTTGATGAGTATGTTAATGCATCAACAGGTATGCTATGTTTTGTACTGCAGAGTCAAAAGGCTGTAGAAAGACAGTTTATCAGGGAGAGGAAGGCCGACTACATAACAAAACATCGTAAAAGGATTATGGTACTCGGTTCATCTTTAGAAGTTCATGCTGCACAAGTGTACACAAAAGAGATGTTTAGACGTTTCCAACGTCAATTCGTCGATTCCATGAAATACAATGTTCGTAAACTTAGTGAGATGTGTGACACTGATACTAAGGTTTATGCAGTGTATAATGCAGATGCAACTGAAAGTGGTGGAAGATATAAAGAAGTTGTCAACAATCGACAACTTGGATCGGTGACATGTAACTGCCAAATGTTTTCTCACTCTGGTGAATTATGCAGGCACATCTTGAGATATTTCATAGCAAAGAGTATTTCACAAATACCGACCGACATGATCCTTCATCGGTGGACAAGAGACGCGAACAAAAGCAATGGTGAAGACTTACTCTTTAACTCCACACCTGCTGACTTCGAACAAAATCAAGGAATGCGCTACAATCATTTGATGGCTGATTACCAGGAGTTAGCGAGCAAAGCGGCTTGCTCAGTCCGAGGTTACAAAACTGTTCTTAAGCTGAATGCACGAGGAAAAGAGTTGGTTGACCAGTATGATCCGGATGAGAATATTACTGAACTGGCAGATGACGACATTGATTGCACAGTTGGAGATCCAAATCATGATATGGTATACGATAATGACGATGAAGATGCAGAGGTGGAAGAAGAAGAAGAGTTTTTGCCGCCTAATATTTCTCAAACAAAGGGCCGCAAAAAACAATCTAGATTCAAGAGTGCACTCGAGAAAATCATTCCATCTAAAACTCATCGAAAATGTGCAATTTGTGGCTTTGAAACCGACCACGATAAGCGAAACCACTATCGAGTGCTAGGGATTCCTGAGCCAAAAAAATAGGCGTCGGTTGTATTAATCATTCTATGTTTTTTTTTTCTTTTTTATGAAAATGAACATGTAATATGTACTATTTCTTTTGATATATTTATGCAGTACTAGTATTGGTATAATCGTTAGAACTTATAATATTGATAATCACATTATTATTATTATAATAATACTTCACTACTTTTATAAATTCGATAGTGTGACATTATTATTATACTTCACTAGTTTTATTATTGTATAAAATCATTTCTTAATAATAAAATCATTGCTTAATATACAAAATCATTTGTAATAATCATTGCTTAATAAATATAGATATTAACTTATTTCTAAATATCAAACCCCCATATGTATTATATAGACTTGTTAATAATAATAAATCGTACTATAATAATAATAATGCAACAATTTAGATTTTTGGGGGATGGTGAAGTTTTAATGTAAAGAGATTTCCTTGGCTGATATTGACAGCTAGGCCCGTGGTGCTCGGGTGGTCATATGACGTGTGTTTGGAGTTTGAGGTTGTGTGTTCGAGTCTGTTTAGCAGCGAGTTGCTTGAATAACATAATTTTTTTAATTTTTTTAATACCAGCCGTATGAGCTTCCTACGGCCGGAAAAGAAAAAAAAAATTAAAAAAAAGGTACCAGCCGTATGAGCCTGTACCGGCCGGAAAAAAAAAAAAAAGTATCTCTTCAACAGCCGTATGAGCTTCCTACGGCCGGTACAGAAAAAAAAAATTTAAAAAAAAGGTACCAACCGGGACAAGTTCTAACGGCTGGAAAAAAAAAAAAAAAAAATCAAAACCGTAAGAGGCTCTACCGGCTTTGATTTTTATTTTTATTTTTTTTTTTTTTTTTACAGCCGTTAGAACTTGTCCCGGTTTTGATTTTTTTTTTTTTTTTTTTTTTACAGCCGTTAGAACTTGTCCCGGTTTTGATTTTTTTTTTTTTTTTTTTTTTTACAGCCGTTAGAGCTTGTCCCGGTTGGTAGTATTTTATAAAAAAAGGCAGAGCCGGTACAAGCTGTGTCGGTCGAGCATTATTTAATATTAAAAATTCATTTTATTTCAATAAACTGACAACATGTTGACTGTGGTGGGGTCCTCATATTAAAATAAAAGCCGGTACAAGTTGTGCCGGCTGGGATAAATTTATGTTTCATCTCAGCCTTCCAATAAGTTTATCAACGGTACAAAAAGGGGATGTTGCACAGTTCTCATAGCAACCGGTTGCTATGGAAGGGCTCCCTTTTAGAAATTAGATTTCTTAATCCGATTAGGGTTTCTAATAACTTGACAATTAGGATTTATATTTCCTAATTAACATTGCTAATATAGCAATTAATTCCACCACTGTATAATTAGGGTTCAAGATAGTCATTAGGGTTTTCAACCCATAAATTAGGGTTTTTAATAAAATAATTTTCTAAAATAGAAATTAAATATTCGTAATTAGATTACAGTTTTCTAATTACTAAATCTTGAAAATTAGAATTAATATATCCTAATTAACATTAAAAGTATTAAATTAACACCTTCACTTTCCCTAATTATAAAATTAGGGTTTCTAATCCCGAAATTAGGGTTTCAAATTTGGAATTAGGGTTTTGTAATCAATTTGTTAAGATTAACCCTAATTAATCCTATAATTATTTACACTTACGCCATTAAATTCCCGATTTTGGGTTCCATGCACCGAATTAGGATTTCGGATTTCTCGGAACTGAAACTAGGGTTTCCAGAACCGATTACTAGGGTTTCTTATTAGACGTTAGGGTTTTCTAACTGAACGTTATCGTTCTTAATATAAACTTAGGGTTTGTCACAGATATAATTTATCTGATCAACCCATGACCCTTAACCACATTCTGAACACATCATTAACCATATATACAGAGCATATTTACATAAATCCTTAATCCTGAATAATTCACATATATCCTTCACCGAATTTTGAAATCCTCAAAATTCCATCCCAATAACATCAAACGCATACACTCATTTTCTGTCTAGGTCTATTATTTAACCTTAAATCAATCATTTAAGATTTTCATAAATTGTCTAATTTCTCGGGTTGTCACAGAGATGCAGGATTAGGTCTCCTCAGATGTCTAGACAAAGACCAAGCTCAGAGACTCATGGATGAGATCCATGGTGGAGTATGTGTCCCACACATGAGAGAACTCCTACTTGTTAAGAAGATCCTCAGAACGGGGCATTATTGGCTTACACTCAAAGCTAACTATGATGATCACGTCAAGAGATGCTACCAATACCAAATTCACATGATCGGGCCCATCGAGCCAAAAGCCAGTAATGGACATCTATTCATATTCACCATGATTGACTACTTCACCAAATGGGTAGAAGCAACTTCCTTCCCCAAAGTTACTAAAGAAATTATCATTGCTTTCATCAGAAACAATGTCATCTGTAGATATGGACAACCAGAGGTCATTGTGTCAGACAATGCTAAGAACCTCAACAACAAAATGATGGAGAATTTATGCAAAAAATTCCACATCAAACATCTCAACTCCGCCATCTAAAGTCCAAATATGAATGGTTCTGTTGAAGCGGCTAATAAAAACATCAAAAAGATCATGCAAAAAATGTATGCCAACCACAAAGGATGGCTTGACCTCTTGCCTCTGACTTTATTAGCCTACAGAACTTCTATGCGAACTTCCACTGGGGCAACCCCCTACTCATTAGTCTATGGGATGGAAGCGGTGCTCCCCATAGAAGTGGAAATGGAATCCCTCAGAGTATTGATGGATGCTCAGTTGGATGAAGACCTATGGGTAAAAGACATGTATCACTAATTGTCTCTGATAGACGAAAGGCGAACCGCGGCAATCTTCCATGGTCAGTTATATTAGCAAAGGATCGCATGATCCTACAACAAAAAAGTCTGACTACAATAATTCAAACAACATGACTTGGTTTTGAACAAGATCATTGACAACCAACATCAATCTAAGGGAAAATTCGCTCTTAACTAGGAAGGCCCATTTATTATCAAGGAAGTATTGACAAGAGGTACTCTCAGATTGCAGGAAATGGATGGTGATGAATTTCCACAGCTTATCAACTCGGACACCATGAAACGGTACTATGTTTGAAGTTACCATCAAACAAACATCCTGGTTTTGATCCTCAAATCACCAGTCATTCAGGTTTTGAACCCTTTCTACATACTTTTCTGCCTCTCAGGGAAACATACACTTCAAACCAGCAGCCTGGTTTCACTTCATTTCAAACTTTTCATACAATCTCGGTTATCCTGAAGACGGGATTTAACCTTTCACAATTTCGGTTATCCTAAAAACGGGATTGAACCTTTCACACCTGTAGTTTGTCCTGAAGATGGGATTAAAACTTTTCTACGCCTACGACGTCTCAATGTCCATCTATCAAGTATAAGTTCAGAATGCATCAAGATCACATGACCCTGGAGAAACAGGCAAACATCAAGTAAGTATCAAGGCATAACTAAAAGGGAAGTGAATCAAAATATATTTCCCTGCCATATATAATACTGTTTGATTTATACATCTGTGTTGTACATGACAAAATAGTTAAGCTAGTCTGTGCAGGAAAATACAAAGCTATCTACAGATCTGTGTGTATGCGGACTATCAGATCTAACATAGCATCCCTCTCTGAAGATGGAGGAAGCACTGCAGCTTCTGCCCAAGGGTATCTACACGAGCTAGCAGATCAGAGGCTAACTGCATGGTGGCAAAATTCTCATCAATGTAAGCACTCATGTCGGCCAGACTGACGGTCATCTGGGATCTAATGGAAGTACTATCTGCAATGGCCACATCCCTAGAAAATAAGGCGGCATCCCGCTCTCCAATCAATACATCCTTGGCCGATCTAGCCTCATCCCTTTCTAACAGAGCAGTATCTCTCTCATCAAGAGCTGTCAACATCGCGGCCCTAGCCTGATCTCTATCATAGGTCATCAGATGTAAGCTCGGCTCCAAATGTTGTGTCGAATATTGAGTAACAGTGGCACTCGGGCTGGGAAAATCCTTCACAAATGCTGGCAGCCCAGCAGTCAAATCATCGGTGGGAATAACAGCCTCCTCTATAGGCTCCTCATCGTCAGAATCAATCCCCTGCACTGTGGATACTGCCGCAACCGATGTAGTCTTTGTCTCCACCCATGCGGAATACTCTGCAGAATAACCTGGATGACTGACACAAAACTCAACCTGGATTTGTCCTCCGCTGACAAATGGTGTGATGCAAAGCGCTGACTCACTGCCCCCTCATACAGGGAAAAATCCTGGAACTGGTTAAACTGACACATCACGGCCACTGGGTGGTAAGTGATCATGCCCCTCAATCCAGCCAGAGGGAGATAATCCCTGCATGGAGCATGAGTAATGAATTTTTAGGGTGAACTAAGCCCTGAACACGGCAATATGGCAAATGGATCTCTAATCCCCGCCAGAAAAGCTGACCACAATGCAGCATCTGTACACTCCGCAGGCTGAAAGGAGTATGACATGGCTATATCATGGGTGAAATAAAACCCCTACCATCTAAATGTGCCAATTGGTCTCAAGTGTGACATAAACCACACGTACAACATGACCGAGCTACCTGTGAATACTCTTGCCGGATAAGTGCAGCAATATGTAGCTGACCTCAAGGTCTCTGTAATGATAATCATTACAGTGGTATGACCCTCCCTGAGAGCTCTCACTGGCATAATGACGCCGATATCTAGCTTATCTATGTATCTCAGCATGTTGACGTATGAAAATACGCATAGAAGCAGTACATCTAATCTGGCTGAACGCCAATGATCCTCTGGTGTGGTGAAATTCCCAGAATTCCATGCATAGCTGTACTCAAGGCCAAACCTTTCAAACAGGAAACGCTGGGATATAACATAGCCGAATGTAATCTCATCCTGGACCACTCTGTGCCTCAATCAGGTGAGGGTCATGAACTGTCTGCTCATTTCTCCAATAGCCATATGCACGAAAGGTCTGTCCAGTAGCAGCATCGTCAACAGTGCATACTCCTCCAAAGTAGGAGTCAACTCCTGGGTCCCAAATTGGAAAACTTGTCTCTCCAATACCCAGTTCTCTTCCATGTCTTCTACAAATCCTGTGGGAACCTGAAACATCAACAGTGTCATAGTATGCTGCAGCAAATCATCTACGATCACCATGTCTAATGGTGATATACTATCATACCATGAGCATATACCAGCTACCACTACAAATGGTGGGGTATGATCGATACGGCTAACTGTCAAAGAATACATCTATGCGGGTCGTGTCATAAGACCATCCAGGGGCCAATGCTGAGTATCTCTGGACATACATATATATGCATAACATAATAACATACATGATACAATAGATGGCAATATGATATAGGGAATGGAAACTTTACATGCATTCTTAAGTATATCATCATCTAATATATCTTTGTACAACTAAAATACAGGGAAATGGGGCGAAGCTACCCAACATACAACAGAAGCCTATCAAAAGAGATAGCAAGAAATACATCAGAAAAAGTCAAGAGTGTCAATGTCTATATGATCGATACAGTCCACCTGATGTAACTCCTCCTGAGTCACTGGATCTCTATCTATAGGGATGTTAGGCCGATACAAAGGAGGACCTGCGCTGGCAAAACCATATGGGTCACCTGAGGGATCAGTGCCAGAGTTGGAAGGATCAAAAGTATCTACCTCTGTAGGATCTCTGCCCAAATACCGAATGAAAAGATGTGACTGGTCCAGATGCCGAGTCATTCTATTAATCTGTGTCACATGAGTAGGATCTCTGACACATGCTAGCCAATTTGTCATCATCACAGATCCTGGAACTATATCCCCCATAAACTGTGTGGCGCGGGTCTGAGCTCCAATTGTACGAGGGATCCACCAATGCTGGAACATCCCTTGAGAATAGGGTCCCTCTGACAATGTAAAGCCGTCAATCCCCATCAATGGGATGTCAATGACGGGTGACTACGAAACAAGCCAATAACGCCTAGCAAGAGGCAAGATCGGCATACAGGTCTCTCATGTAGTGCTCCTGATATCACGCTCTCCTAAATACAGCTCCCATCATCCATCTGTAAAGAGAGGAATCCTGCAGGTGGAAATGACGTACTCTACTCCAGTCGGGTACCCATCCTCAAATCCAACTCCCAAATGCTCTCCAGAGTAGGGAATCCATGTGATGATATCAGCTGTCAATAGCTCCAGCTGTAGGCGACACTGAGTGAAACCCTCAGCAACAGGGACCTCCTCCAGTGTGGAATGATGCCATCTCCGCCATCGTGGATAGGTGTCTAAACCTAACATGCTCACATGATGCAAACAAGGAAGCCTCTCATAGGCCCAAAACTGCCAACACAAAGGCAAACATCTGCTATCAGTCAACACTCTTAACCCATACATGGGAAAAGACAAGAGAAACACTCACCAGTAGAAATGGGTAGAATGCTAACCACGCCTAGGTCAAGCCCTGCGATTGCATGCACATTCCCCTGAGGAAATAGGCAAAGGTGTAGGAACCCCAATCATACTCTCATATACGGTCCACGTGTCGAGTGGCGCTGATCAAAGCGAAAGACACCATAGAGGAATTATCTGCTATGAAGAAGCCCCTAATGATCATCAAGAATAATCGCCGAAGAATGCAGTCCCTGACTCTCACATCATGGGTTATGGGCTCACTCAATAGCCCGCTCATAGCATCTATGCTCAAAGGACCTATACGAACAGTCCTGCCTTTGAGCGCCTCTGACGGTAGTAGGGGTGATATCCGCCGTGCAAGGCACCGGCTCCCCTCCAAACTCCATACCTGTGATAAACCGCCAATCCATCGGCGTCATCATCACCTCGTAGTCCAGCAAATAGAGTGACTGAGTCTGGTGAAACCACTGCTCAGACAATGCCCTGAGGTAACCCCAAGGACAACGACGGGGTAGAATGGAGAAGAACCTCTTGAATCCCCAACCATGGACGATCGCTTCGTAGTCATCATGTAAAGCCTGATACATAGAGTGGATGCCAAATCAGTTCCCTCGAGGCTATGTGAAGCCGAGAACCTACATCAAATGCAGATCAACATCAGACTCCTTGACTCCTCATCAATAGGAAATAAGGAAGATTAAAGATCTAACTTCATACCTCGTTTGCGTGCAGGTATACTGAAGGATGCCTACTTAAATCACCCAGAAGATCTGGGTTCACCACTTGAATACCTGGCAATTCCCTACGGGGAACACGTACAGCAGAAGCAGGAACCTCGATCGGTGTATCCTCCTCCTCATCCTCGACATTCGGCACTTCAACCCAAAAAAGACGTACCACCACCTACGCCAAGCGACGAGGCTGTCTAACAGAACGGCGTTGAGGTTCTTCAAAAGCCCTCCTCCGTACACCAGAAGTGGTCCTGCGGGAACTACTAGACTGATCCGTATCCATGATATCTGGACAACAAGTCTCCAAATCACCACAGAAAGGGTGTGGTAATTTCTTACCTGGAGTCTTTTCAAAATGCATTTTATGATTACATGCATGCATGCATTACTTTAACATACATCTACAGTAGAGTTAAAATGCATGAGTACCCAATACCTACATTTTGGGAAAATTTTGCCATAGTCCCTTTGCAAATGGGACTATCCACATGCACATAGGCATGACTAGGTGGCCATTCAGTAGCACACCTATACACAGTCATATACATCATATATGCATCAATACATTGCAGTAAAAAATTCGTAAGTGTAGTCTAATTACCAGGATTATTTTTCTTGTCTACCTTTACTCATTTGTCCTCATATAGGATAAGAAATGACAGTAAAAGGTGCCAATTTAACTATTTCAAAAGTCAAATTTTTTCACATCATTATATTCAGCATGGTTTAATACTAACATTTTCTATGTTGAATATCAAGTCATATCAGCATGCATATTCACTACTATGTGTCTAAATGCATTTCATGCAATAAGTCATTTTCCAACGGACAGAAATTGGAAAAAAAAAATATATGCATGTGTTACCAGGACAGTGAAGAACGCTTGTACGCTGACAGAATATGCAGAAAGTTGCCCGAACTCAGCAGATCTAAAGAAGAGCTCACGGATTTCCTTCGCTGCGTAACTTGAAACTGACTTATGAAAGCAACTAGCCACCTATACATAGGCACAGCTGGCCGTAGGCTAACCTGCGGCTCCTGCAGGTACACATGCGGCCCCCCTACATGGGTCCCACACCTACAGCTTTCTCCAATTAGAGTTGCAAAGGAGGTCTCACAAGTTGAAAAGGCTAAATCATGAATAAAAGTGCTACGTGATTGAACGAATTAGCCTGAAATTCTGGTTTCTTATCGGTCTAAGTTAAACTCTCGTCGCCTCAATGGTATTCACCTGAATGCAGGGTATACTATACCAATGAGCTCAGCTTTTACAAACCATGCTCGATAATACCCCCACAAAGGTCCGTTGCCATCATTTGCAGGGTCACAACCCTAAACAATCCCCGGCGGGGGTTACAACGCCGAAGTTATCAACATCTACGCATCCCCGGTGGGGGTCACAATGCATATCTTTCAAACATCTACGTATCCCTGACGGGGGTCACAACGCATATCTTTCAAATGTCTACGTGTCCCCGGTGGGGGTTACAACGCAATGCAACAATTGATACACACATCAATGGAGGTCAAGCAACCTTGACGTCATATCAGTCGTTGGCAAATAAACCCATCGTAGCAACTTTACCCAACAAGGGTTATAATATAATGCTACCATTGACACATACATCAATGAAGGTCAAGCAGCCTTGACAATACGCCTAGCATGGATCTATCCGGTGATACACACATTAGCAAAGATCAGGCAACCTTGATAACAACAAACTGTTGGCAGTAACTCCGATAGTATGAGGGAATATGTTATACACATCCTCAAGCAGACAAAGCCTTATCCCCACAGATCTCTTTCACACAAAGAGGTACCTCTATAGGAGTATAAGTCAATGTCTAGGATTCAAGACTTTGGTGGTAGTCCCAATGTCAACATCTAACTTAGATCGCATGTCCAAGTCATCACTGATTGTCATCCCAGTAGGATTACATGACAATCATTCATGGATCATACATATGCATCATGTTGCTACACATACCATCATGTTTATCTTACTTGCATTTCAAGTGTCTAGGATTCTTTATTCTATCCATGCCTTGCATTGCATGAATATGTTAAAGAGGAGTCATCTGTAGAAACTCAAAATTTTTGGCACTCCTATTACTAACATTGTAGGAGGGTAGATTCGTCTTTTGGAGAAAACCCTGAAAGACAGCTTACATCCATTTTGGATACCACCGGAAGTTCAGTTTCAACCCGGATCACAAACCGGGAACGTCATGTCAACTCGAAACACACACCGGGAATGTCATTTCCAATCTCAGAGATAACTGCGAGATATGCAGATCAAAAGACCGACAATAACACCGGAGAGGACAGTTCTATCTCGGCAATAACACCACGACGCTCAGTTCCAGTCCCAGAGATAACACTAGGAGTAGCAACCCCATCCTTGGTGATAGCCCCAAGGGATACCATTGCAGTTCTGACAATAACCCCAGAAATGCTTGTTTCAAACATGTGTGATCAGCTTCAATCCAGATGACAGTGAGGTATACAAACAAGTAGCCCAATCTCAGATGTAACCCTGAGCAACGTCTTCTTTCCACTTAAACCGACGATAACCCCGGTGAGGAGTCACAACATCATCTGTCCACTGTCAACAAGATGATATCACGGCATACCAACAAGTAGTCCAATCTCAGCTGTAACCTTGAGCAACGTCTACTTTCAACTCAAACCGGCGATAACCCCGGCAAGGAGTCAAGCATCATCTTGTTCCTTCAACAATGGCACATCATCTCAACACTTCATACATCCAATAATGTCCCACAAGAACCGAGTAATGACAATCTCGAGTGGCTATTATGTGTGGAAGTACTTTGTATAGGAATTTGAAGCTTGAAGACCATAGGCATGGACCCCTCTTCCTTACTTCGTACAACCTCTAATCCATGTCATTGTCGTAACTCTCGACACCTAGCGGTCCGAAGAAGGTCAGATATACCTCATTCGGATGCTCGGATTGAAGTTCTTCAAGTTCGAGTGGACATTACAGTGCATGAGTGCACGTATTACGAGATGATAGGACCCTCGAGGCTCGAATCCACCACGACCAGCCGTAGGTACAACTGCGACTGCTACAGGTGTACCTGCGGCCATCAGTCTATAAATATAGGCTGTGGGGTCAGTCATTTGAAGAGAGGGAGAGAAGGAAAAAGACGAGGAAGCCCTAGTCCATTTTACTCTGTATACACATCTTTTGAGTGTTCTCCTCTTCTTTAAACACTAGTTAGCTCACATATAGCTATCTTTTATTTGGCGGGAGCTGAGTGTTTATCCATTTAAAGTCATAGAAGTCTACTTTGGCAGCCCACTGTAAGCCTTCTTACATTTTATAAAGCCTTTTTCTCATATAGCACACAATGTTATACACATTGAGAGTCGTGTTGTGTGCGTTTGCCAGGACTTCAGTCTGTGGTTTTCATTTCTATCTGTATATATATATACTAATATATGTATATATTTCATATATATGGACTAACATTATCGAGTTATGCCTCAATTGAGCCTAGACTTCGGTCTGGAGCATTTAATTGCTTATATATATATATATATATATAATTGTTGTCGGACATATCCGATGAGCCTGAATTTACATCCTGTGCGTTTACTGCTTTTATATATATATTTGTACATATATATATTTACATTCATGTCAAGCCTAGAGTTCCCTCCCTGGCTTTTTATAGCTTTTTATATTTCGTCCTGCCTTGAGTTCACTTCGTGGCAGTTGATCGCTTTTTACAGTTGTATTTACATTTTTGTCCTGCCTGGGAGTTTACTTCGTGGTAGTTGATAGTATTTACTGCTTTATTTACATTTATGATCCCACATTGAGTTGCTTTGTGGTGGTTGATCATGCACACACACACACACACACACACACACACACACACACACACACATATATATATATATATATATATATTTACAGCTTTTATATATATAACTGCTTATTGCTTTCCATACAAATTACAGTATCATGTGAGCCTAGGAATCATTTGATCACAAGTTCAGTTTATTGAATCTAGATTCAGTTCCCACGATGGACATTTTTTAGCTGTAAGCAGCATGTACATTATTTTATAGTGTCTGAATTTCCTTGGATGGATGTCATGCCCATGAGGAGTTCGGCATTGCTGTATATTATTTTCTTGAGAATGTTTCGCATCTCGAAAATAAAAGCAAACAAGCAGGACATTTAATAATAAAATGAAAGTATGAACAAGTTTCAATTCCTATTGATCACAGGGTTTGAAAAACCACTTTTATAAAACGTCATTGCTATATCATGGTTAAAACTGAATTTTCCTATAAAATTCAAACCTTGTGTATATAGGTGCGAACGAGGCCTCACACTACTTTTAAATAATTGCACATTGATCCACACACACACACACACATTCATATAACAATTTCTTTGAAAAGTGGCGTTCATCATGGTAACACGGATGTCGGGGGGTGCCTAACACCTTCCATCCGCATAATCAAGCCCCCGGACCCAAAATGAATCTCGGTTTCACATACCCGTTTAGTAGTGTCAAAACACAAGGTCAATGTGCAAGCCTTTTTGGTTGCGTTGGTGCAACCAGTTAATACACCAACTGGCGACTCTTAAAGTCCAATCGTCGACATTATACATGTCTGACCTTTTTCACTTATTTTTTCAAGTAAATCTCACATTAACATAAGAACGCCAAAGAACAAGTAACGAAAAGGGACACTCAAAAATCCCGACGTTGACACTAATCACATTGTCACATAAGTTTTAACAATCATTGAATCACAAATAAACACATATACAGACATATTATATAAGTCCATATCAATTTCTGAAACATGTCGGTGTACCGACAACTTTATCGGGTAATTACCGAGTCTAAGACTCTAAACAGTAGTTCAATATCCATTTAGATAACTTATATATCAGTCATATTATTTTTCATGGTTTTATAATAATTTTTAAATAATTATTACAATTTATCATAATTTTTGAAACATCAGAATCATTATTAAATGATTTAAATATTAAGTAATTTCATTATCATAATATTTAATTAACATTAAACTATTAATGAAACTATTGCAAAAATATTAAGTTATTTAAAATAACTTATAATATTTTTAAAGCATTTATATTAGCTTTAAATGATTTTTAAATAAATTAAAATCATTTTTAAATAATTACCATTAATATTAAAATATTAATGTATTATTTATCCGAATATTAAAAGTCATTAATTATACCTTGAAATATTTTTAATTCATTTATATCCCTAATGATTTTTAAATCAAAAAAATCATTTTTAAACTATTTATTTAATATAATTATTAAATAAATTTAATATCATTAATATTAAATTATTAATAAAATCTACCTTTAAATATTAAAAGTTATATTTTATAAATTCAAATATTTTTATAACACTTAAATAATTTTTATATTTTTTTTAAATCATTAATTCTATTTTTCCATAATTTATTTAATATATTTATTAAATAAAATAATTATCATTAATATTAATTTATTAATTAAATTCATCACATAATATTAAAAGTTATTAAAAATAACTTAAAATATTTTCTTATATTTTAATATATTTTTAAATAATTTTTCACGTATTAAAATATTTTTTAAATAATTTATTTAACATTATAATTAAATAAATTAAATACCTTTAATATTACAAAAATATTAAATATTTATGAAATATATTCATAATTATTAAAAACTAATTTTTAAGCTCTAAAATAATTTTTAGTAATTTATTTTGTATTTTTCATAATTAAAAACTAATTTTCTATAATTATTTAATAAAAATTATAACTCTATAAATAAAGTGTTGCTGAAGACTACCTATAGCGACAGAACCGTCGCTATAGGTGTTCTTCATGTTCTTGATGAAACCCAGAAATTCTTGTGCAATAACCGAGGGACCCTGTTTGACCAGGTTTAATTTAGTGTGTATTGTGTTTCTAGCCAAGTTGTTGATCAGATCGTGTAGAGCTAATGCAAGGCTACAAGATCCAACAACAAACATATTCAGACAACACATAACCAAAGAGATCTGAGCCATCAAAGTAGCTGTCAGAAGCTGTTCTTCATTTCTAGGTTACCCAGAAATGAAGAACAGTTCGTGTGTCTTACTTTGAGACTCCACTACATGCTATTCTTGCAATATTTTAGTGATCTATTGATCTCAGGTTATAGCCAACATGTAATATTACAGATCTATTACAAAACATCATCATAACAACCACACAAACACGAGATCTAGTCTGGTCAAACTATGTCAGACGACATGTTCTTATGTTTTCTAGGTTACCCAGAAAATAGAAAACATGTTCGACTTAACTAGTTTGACCTGCCACAAATTTCAACTTGTTTATTATTTATGTGATCTTAAGGCTTGAGGATGTAATCTAAACAACATAATACATGTTAGATGCAAAAACCATATCAAAGCATTAAATCATTGTCAGATCCAAGCCCTTAATTAAACCTCTTGCCAGATCATTCTGGGTACGTTTGTGGGTTGCCCAGAAACGTTTGGTCAATGACCGGCAGCGTGGTTTGACCACATATATCTTTCGATCAAGGCCAGATCTAACCTTGATTCAAGTTCTAGGACAGAGATCAGATAACATACTACAGGTTCAGATCTTCAAACAACAAAAACACCTAACAGAATGGGGTTTATGGAACTTGACATTTGGTTGTCAGACCATAATTCCCAGTTTTCCATATTATGAAAATCGTTTCAATTCGAGCTCTTAAATTTTATGGATCTATCATGTGCCAACCCAGATCGCATATATATACAACATAAAACATATTCTAACACTCAAACATAACATCTAACACAAGGTTAAAGTTCAGAATATAGCGAGGGTTTGTATACCTTCAATAATCAATTCTGATTCTAGGCTTCTGAGTTTTATATGGGTGTTAGTGGGGCTGGTTTTAGGACTGAAATGCCTTGATATTTTCGGAGGTTGAGAGAGAGAAATGTTGTTTGAGAGTTAGATAGCAAAATGTGCAACTTTAGCAACTTTACTCTCTCTTATCTTTTATAATTACTTGATGCAATGAATGTTGCTGATATAGCTGCTCCCCTAGACTGATTTGCTGGAGTTTTTATCATGCTAAGTCAATATTTTAGGTTACCAACTCCATATATTGGTTAGATTACACAAGCAAGCTTAATAATAAAAAATGTGACAAATGGTATTTTAGTCATTAGACATTGTGATTTTAATGGCCCATTTGTCATTTGCATAACCCTTAGGGTTTAACCCTAAGGTTTTATACAATAATTTCAAGCATTTTGCAATTAAGGCTAAAATAAAAAATTTCAAAATTCTAGTTTCTAAAGAAATGAAATTAGAGTTCCTTAATCATGTTTAGGTTTCCTAATTACTTAGAACCACAAATTAGGTTTAATAATTTACTAATTATAATTAAGCTTGCTAAACTTAGCAATTAGGGTTTACAACTAGCAATTAGGTTTTAAAATTACTAATTAGGGTTACTAAATATAGAAATTAGGATTTCTAATTTCATGATTAGTTTTTTGAAAATTAGGGTTTTCCTAATTAATGTTAATATTAATAATAATTGTCATAAATCACAATATACAATTACAAAACAATCTTGTACTCTAATTTGGATCTCAAATTAAGGTTTTACACATTAAAACTAGGGTTTGACATAATACACCATAATTGACCAACCATTGGCAGTCCGTACACATACAGTACATATTTATAGCACAGAAATAACAATAATATTATATTATTATTCTCATGCATTGATCAAAATCCAAAATTAGGGTTTGGATTCCATATCTAATTTATCTTCATATATAACATTATTAATTAAGTTAAAAAATAATTAACTTAATTAATCTAACATAAATTCATATAATAAAATAAAGTAATTATTATAATAATTCTAATAATCATTCCATATATTATTTAAAATATATATAATTATATTTTTATGAAAAATAAATAGTAAGAACATTTCTAAAATAAAATTAATTATTATAAAAATATAGTTGATAATGATCAATAATCCTAAAATAAAATTATTTGTAATTATTCATGTAATAAATATATTTTTATTTATCACATAAATATATATCCACATTATCTTGGCACATATTCCCCATATTTATTTTAATAAATAAATTAATTAATTAATACGCAAAATTTCTGATTTATTTATATAGAAAATATCGGGTTATTACATTCACCCTCCCTTATAAAGATTCTGTCCACGGAATCGTCGTTTGAAAACCAGTACATACTAAGGTACATAGCATACATAATCATTGCAAGTAGATCTCGATCAAATTTGATTGAACCGATCTTTAACTAAACACATAAAGATTGTCTATCTGATGAAATTTGATTTTTAAAAAGAACTCAAATTCCTCTTTCAAAATTCCTTTTATAAAATAATTTACTATAAATATGGAAATCATGTATAAGAAAATAAAAGTTATACGAATAATACCTGCAGTTCCATTGCCAGCTGCAACCGTATCCTGGACCGTCATATTGAATACCCTTGCAATAGATTTTGTCGGCTTGCTAGATGATGTTTGTGACAACCCGAGAAATTAGACAATTTATTAAAATTTTAAATGATGGATTTAAGGTCAAATAATAGACCTAGACATAAAATAAGTGTATGCGTTTGATATTTTTTGGAAGGAATTTTGCGGAATTTCAAAATTTTGTGAAGGATTTAGGTGAATTATTCAGAATTAAGTGTATATGTGAATATGTTCTGTGTATACATAACCATATGGTTATGTATGTGTTCAGAATGTGGTTAAGGGTCAAGGGTTGACTAGATAAATTTTATCAGTGTTAAACCCTAGTATTATATTAAGAACGCCAACGTTTAGTTAGAAAACCCTAACGTCTGATAAAAAACCCTAGAAACCGGTTCTGAAACCCTAATTTTGGTTCCGGAAATTCGAAACACTAATTCGGAAATTGAATACCCCAATTCTAGAATTTAAATGCTATGTATAAGGTTTAAACGTCATTAATTATAATTTATTAGGGAAACCCCTAATGAATTACTTGAAACCCCAATTGATTATTAGAAAACCTTAATACCAGATCTCAAAACTCAATTTTAGATTTGCGGTAATTTGAAACCCTAATCTGGGAACTTAGCGGAGAATTATAATGCTTAAGTGCTATTAATTATAATATTAATTAGGGTAATGTTTAATTAATTAGTAAACCCTAATTTAAAACTTTTGAACCCTAATTGTATGTCGGGAAACCTTAATTTAAAATTTGGAATTTCTAAACCCTAATTAGGAAACCCTAATCCTAATTAGTAAGCTTAATGTGCTTGATAACAATTAATGTAATTAGTAATTAGTAATTATATTTTTATTCTCTATTTTGAAAATCCTAATTAGAAAATTATGGGAACTAAAGTTTAAAACCTAATGGTTAGAATCTTAGGGTTAAACCCTAAGGGTTTGGAAATTGTCTAGTATGCCATTAAAATCATATGTCTCATTTCTTTATTTAGAAACTTGTAGAATTGGTCAAGACTTTAGTTTTTCACCAACTAATTTGACTTGGTGACACAAAACCCTAGTAACTCAGCCTAGATCAGCAGCTAAGTAAGCAGCATGCATTCATTTATAAGATTCATATACATTAAGATTCCATATAACATTACCCATTTCTAGATTCCATATAACATTAACCTCTTCATTCCAAAATTAGAGATACAATTCAAACAAGACTACTTTCAAGGAAAATTTTATTTTTCCAAACATATCCCTAACATTAGCTAAAAATATAGTAGTGTAGAGAAATGTAGTTTATCTACCTAGAATATAAGTAATGATGTATAGAAACTTCATGTCATTTTATAGTCTAAAACTAGAAATGTATCTTGAATTCTGAAACAGATTAAAAGGAAAATGTATCTCTAATTTTGGATTTGAGGGAGAAGCAATATACAAACTACAAAATTACCAGGTATATTTAGATCTTGGAGAAAATGAAATCAGACCATACCTGTTGACCTGTACATTCCCATCAAATACGGTCTGTCCTAATGAATGAGCCACAATACACTTGTGAAGTTGTCGAGATTTTCCCCGTGGATGGTCTAAGATTAGTCTACTATGTAGATCTTGTGTTTGATCACTTCCGGACAAGTGAAACGTTGATAACTCTGTAACCGTGTCTGGGCCAACTTGCTGGACATGAAGATTGTGCCTGCTCAACTTTCCACTAGTGCTAACCTCTATCAATTCATAGGTGCTAGCTGATTCCTGCAAATAATAAAGTTGGGCTAAACATGCATATATATATATATATATATATATATGGATTTGCTCCAAGTAAAATGGTTATAGAAACTTTAAGAACTATTGGAGCATTAGCATTAGGACCAAGACAGTTGAAATTCCAGGGTTCTGATGGAAGGAGCAGATTGTCTTGAAGGTAGAAACAGCACTAAAGGTTGCTTCATATATAGACCGAGTTCGATATAATTGTGTCAAGTTGTTGAGGTGCAAGTTAAAATCTATAGTAATTGGATGAGCGTTCTTCATGAATGCCGAGGTCAACTTTCTTGTCTTCTTGTTTAGTAAGGTATAAAAACATCCTGAGAAGCTACAGGAGACATTTTTTTTGCGGGAAAAATAATTTGTATAAAAGAAACATACGCACAAGAGATCAGGAGAGGCATACCCTCGCCCCCCCCCCCCCCCCCCCCAACACACATTTACAGAAGACAGTCTTAAAAAAAACCACCAGAAGAAAGCAAAAATGGCATACATACCAGCTCAAAATGGCATACACACCAGCTCAAAATCACATACACACGCAAGGAATATCTCCTTAATACAGTAAAAGCTCACAATAAAAGGATATTTTGACATAAATCACAGCTCAAGTAGACAAGATTTATCATACATAACTACATTGTGAAAATATTCGACTTAAAAAGTTAACTCCCACTCCATAGCCACGCACCAATTTTGATAGGAATTATGGACCTTGCTACCCCATATTCTAATATCTTCATCTATGTGCTGGAATAATTTGACTTGCAGTAGTGTTTAAGCCTTCAAATATCATCAAATTCCTTGCTTTCCAAACAGAGTATATTTCAGCCTAGGTAGCTATCTTCTGAATCCAGCGTACAAAAGTACCGTCAGTGAGATTATAAGACATTCAGTCTTTAATTCAAACTCAATTGTTTGATAAACCAAAGATCACATTTCCTATTTATGTTGTACCAGACCTGAGAAAAGTTAGGACATAGAAAGAACAAATGGTCCATAGTTTCCATAGCCTCTCCGCATAATACACATTGTATTTTCTGTAACAGGACCCATCTATGAAGTATTTCTCTAGCGGTCTTCGATCCTTAAAAGCAACCAAGTGATGAAAGAATTCTTAGGGGTATTATCTTTAAACCATACAACTTTATACCAGTGTACCTTAGTATTTTTATTCCTAAGCACCTCCCAAGTAGACTTCACAGAAAACTCCCCATTTGTGGTAGGACATTATTTGACATTATCCTCCGCATAAGGCCTGATTTGAATGCTATGAGCCTCTAACTATATCTCGCATAGCAGTAACAGATATTATAGGCCAATTCCACATATTACCAGTTATACCCATTTTAACTCTGGCTTTTTTGGGGATAACAGAAATTCCAGACTTGCACCATATTGACCCAATAATGGACCCTATTTAACCCAATTATCTACCCACAAGAATATGTTATGTTAGGAATGGTTATGTCCTCCATATTTAAATTTTATAATGTGATTATAATGTATAATTGTTTCAGTAGTTTTTGTAAAGTCCTTATCTAAGAAATATATGAACAAGGACTTAGAATTAGAACGATCAAACTTGTTAGGTTGATCCTTTGAGTTAATTCAATGAACATGTAATAGGATCAAATCGATCGTATAATCTTGTTAAATGATCGTAGAGTTATTCTGTCATTTTGTATAGTTTATAAGTGTTCACAGAGTTAACTTAGAATTCGTAGAGCAATAGCTAAGAAGAAGTAAAGCTACAAAGAGACACAAAGATTGTAGAAGAGCTGCTGAAGTATTAAGAGAAGTCTGCAAGTTTTCCCAAACATCGTGAAGTACTATTTCGTAGAGTAGGAAGCCGAGCATTGTAGAGCAGATCGTAGAGGACGTAGAGCTCAACTCTACGTTCCCCATCACTCTACCATCAACCAATTTCATAGACTATGCCAGAACTATCTTCGGACAGACAATGTCTCCGAGCGAAGATTCCAAGAGACTTCTCACCATCTTCAAAATCATATTAGAAGATCCAAGATTAGTCTAAATCGTTAGATAGAAGATGTGACACCACTAACATGTTATAGGTGAGACTGTTGTCTGATGTGACTTGGTCTGAGCCGAAAGCAAGCCTAGTAGTTAGTCTATAAGTCAACATCAGAGAACATCTAGAGCAGAGCATTAAATGCTCCAACGGGAACTCTCCAACGAGACGATTTTTAGAGGTCTATAAAAGTAGCATAAGGATTCAAATCCAAATACGAAACACACTATGAAAAGATGAACCTCTATCAAAATACTAAAAGACGATTCAGAACGACTTGTTCAAAGTTGCTAAGTACCTGAAGGAATCAAGCCTCGTTGAAAAGCTTAGTAGCACGTCAACCAATCAACTTTTAGTTGTTATTCAACTTGGTCTCAACGACCATTATACTAAGACTAAGTGACTCAAAAGAATCTAAGTGATCAGAGGATTGAGTGTACTAGTCTGTGTGACCGAATTGCTGCGACTAAGTGACTCGAAGGAACCTTAGTGGTTCAGTAATAATAGATCTTAGTGATCTGGTTTTTGTGACCCATCCTTAGTGGATATCTTACTTATTTTACTAGAAGAATGGACAAAGAGTTGTTTGTGTTATTTACTTTTTGTCATATAACTGCTATATCTGTTATAAGTGCTAGTGGTTAACATCCATAGAACTAAACTAGAACTGTGATTTCTTTAAATCTTTAAGGGGAGTTTTCCAAACTAATATTTCGTTGTGCTAAGATTAATTGAAGTAATTAATTATCTGGTAACCAATCTTTAAACAAGTAAAAGTTTTAAAAATCTATTCAACCCCCCTTCTAAATCTCCATTGTGCCTCCGGGAAACAAGTTATTCCCATTTCCAATCACAACCTTAATCGTTAATTGACATTTATTCCTTAGCTTCATCAACTTAATTCCAAGTCCATGAACAGGATCTTGGAACCTTGTAAGTCCATATGCAGTTTCCTTTTATCATGTATGGCACCACTTAACCCATAAAGAATCTTTTTTCCTAGCAATATCCCATAAATGTTTCAACATGCTTGAAGAATTTCAAGTTTGCACGTCCCTTAAGCCCAGACTCCTTTTTTCAAAAGGATGACAAACATCATTCCAATTAACTTTAGCTTTAGAAGAAGAAATCTCAGCACATGTCCACTAAATAGAGTAGGTTTAATAAGAGTTAATCTCCCTGCATATGATACAAATTTAGAAGACCAATGGGTAATTCTGCAAGTAATTTTATCAACCAATATTTTACAATCACTTTTCTTCAATCTAGTTGTGATTAAGGGCACGAACGGCACACTGAGATACTTAAGAGGAAGATCCCTTTAGCCATCCCCATGAAACCAGCTAGATTAGAAGCTTCATTATCATTGATACTACTATAGTATATTATGCTCTAGGAGAGATTAGGATGGGTCCTGAACCAAATTCGTGAACTGAAGTACTATCAGCACCATATAGCAAAAGTAAGTCATCGCTAAGCTAACACGAGATATATGATGTCGTTTACATCTCCAATGGTAGGAAAACTGAGATCTATCAATGTAAAGCCCCCAAGCTCGGGTACTTGAAACCCGAACTCGGTGCTTCACGATATCATTTCTATGAGCGGAATAATACTAATAATAATAACAATAATATAAATATTAAACTTAATTTACATAATTATCAAAGTCTATTCCCAAGTACGCAACCTCTAATACATTCATTACATGATAATATATATATATATATATATATATATATATATATATATATATATATATATATATATCATCCTTATCATAATAAAGCAAACTATCACATAACATATCATAAAATCACAATCAGCAACCTTCTATTTTCCTTTATTCTAAGCCGAACCTTCTGCTTGACCACACTTAGCTGAAAACATTTAAATTAAGCAAGGATGAGCATTTGAGTGCCCAACAAGTAATAGCAATTATATATATAAGCTGAAAGAATTTAAATGTTTTCTTTATACTACCCTTCTACAACAAATCAATAGTTGTGAAGTAATCTGAACCGATAATAATAACATAACAACCTATCTTCTAAATTTTTGAAACTGCGTACTGATTATAAATAGGGTTAAGGTGACATACTATGAACATTGTTTACATTTTCAAAAAGGTTAAACAGAACTTCATCTGTAAACCGTCATAACTTACGGGCACGGGGTTGATCAGCCCGTTGTACCCTGTATTGATCAATACTACATGCAAGAACGATGTTATCATTCACTCTGTCCACCTTGGGTGCATAAAAGTTTTTCTCGTGTAAGGGATGTTCATACTTGTCGGGGTTCCAAACCAAGGCAATTCGGTTGGATAATAATAAGGTTTTATCTTGCTCAACAATAATCTATAATTCAACATATATATATATATATATATATATATATATATATATATATATATATATATATATATATATATATATATATATACGGGTAATTAACAAAGGTGTATCAACATGTGATTAAATGAAATGATTATCCAAGTGGGGACACTTTTATAACCATTTATAGAAATTAACGAACAAAATATATATCTGAATTACCATATAATAATATGTTGACAATCAATGAGCCTATATAATATAGGATTAAAAATCTGTACTGTGAGACCCCAGATTTTATGAATAAAAATTTAAATTTCTCGAAATATTTTTTTAAAATATTATGGAGTGGATTTGATATAATGTTATAGTTGTGGGTAGTATTTATAAATTTCGCAAAGTATGCAAGTTGTCATATTATATTCAATTGGTCAGAGAATATTCTTTCTGTCAGGGAGTATCCGTACGATGGTACAATTATTGGTGGACCCCACAACAGAATTATTGTCGGATTGAGAAAACGACAAAAATATTTTTATGAAAAAAACGGCGGAAGTTTTACCGTTAATACTGTTGAACTACTCGGTAGTAAAAGTACAGTAATACGCGTGGTTGTATAGTAGCACATGGTATTGATTATTGATGCTTACGTGAGAAGTCACTCAGTTTTGTTCAATTATTGTTATAGTAATTGTTGCATAGTATCTCACGTTGTTTAATTCAATTGTTGTCGATATTTTATATATTATTAAATCAATAATTTAAATGATAGAGTTATTAATATTATAAATTGCAATATTAACGATGTCTAGAAGTTCTACCAATGAGAGGTTTGGTCACCTAATTGCGCGCCAATAGTGAAAAATCCTTATTGGAAAGCCCCCTCTTTCCTAGGAACGACCTGGTCGATTAATATTGTGAATTATAATAAAGGTGATAAATGTTGTTAAAATTATTAAGATGATTTTTATAAAGATTTGCTTATTTTATGGACCCCTATTTACCCATTTTTCAAAATATTCGCTAGAAAATTTTTATAAAGGTGGGGCCCACATGTGGGGCCCATTTGTGTTGGAAAAATGATTTTGGAAATGAAAGAGTATACATATAGAAGTATATATATGTATTGAGTGTATGGTGGGAGAAAATGATATGTGAAAGTGATAGGTGTGTGATGTGTGTGTGAGTGGAAAATGGTAGAAAAGTGCTAGTGTGATAGTGATGTGTAAGAGTGTAGTGAAATTGATTTTTGGGTGGTTGGGGGATTGATGTTGGTTATGGGGGAGAAAAATTAAGTGGGAGATATTATATATATATATATATATATATATATATATATATATATATATATATATATATATATATATATATATATATATATATATTTAGCATGTGTTTATATATATGTCTTATATTTTATTTTTGCTTGGATCCTATTGGTTAGTTGATTGACATTTGCATTGGTATGATATCAAAACCTTGATACGTAAATCTGCAGAATTATTTCATCTATGAACAGTGCCCTTCCATTCTCCTATAAATAGAGGTTCGTTCCTTCATTATTTTCTTACGAATTCACTGAAACTCTAGAGAGAGAAATTATAGAGAGAAAGAAAAAGAGTTTTTTTGTTACTTCACTACTCTTATATCCAGTTCATTTACGGTAAGGGATATTATTTGTTATATCGTAAGGGGTGTTATTCTTTCTTATTCATGAATAGAACTGTTGTTATTCCATTTCTTATTATTCTGTTGGAATAACATGTATACGCGGTCTACCCTATACTTGGTGACATTCTTCTATTATTTTGTCTTTATTATTCTGTTGGAACATCTTGTCTGTGTGTTTTACACCGGACCTGGTTCTGTCTTTGTTATTATTCTGTTGGAATATTCTGTCTGTGTTTTACACCGGACCTGGTTCCGTCTTTATTTATTATTCTGTCGGAATATCCTGTCTGTGCGTTTTACGCCGGACCTGGTTCTATTATTTATTATTCCGCACTTATTATTCTGTTGGGACATCTTATCGGTGTGAATTTCACCTGACCTGGTTCGGTTATTATTATTCTGTTGGAATAACCTATCTATGAGAAGTACCGCATGCATGGTGATTGATTTTGTTATTCCATTCGTTATTATACTCAGTTGGTTAAAATTTTGACTTCTATACTCCATGAAATTAGTGGAATATCCTTGATATTTGCGCTTCATCCAGTATTTTTCATGGAAATATTCTTCTAAGCATTCTTGAATTTTACTCTACAAAGCAGTATCATGTTGACAATTTGGACGTTATTAGTTCCTGAATAAATTAATTCGTGAACTTGTTTTATTGAACTCTTATATCATTGTCATCATCCTCATGTTCATATTTTTTTTTTGAAAGTCATATGTGGTCTGTAGTGCATAGATGGACTTGATATGATTATGACCGGGGATTATTCGGTGTATTCATTACCATAATATTACAAATGATGTGATAAAAGTCCTCATTGGCCCGTAGTGCATTGATGGACAGTTGTTGACATGATCATGACCATTGATGAATACACGAATGACCCTAATGAATATCCTTGGCCGTAGTGCAAGGATGATGGGGATTATTTATTAAGCTGAGTCTCAGCGATAAAAGTGATGAAAAACCTTTTAAACCATAAAAGACTGTAGATTTTATTCTCTACTTGACTCTTTTAATGGATTGCTTGTTCCGCTGCAGTTAAACTTGATGTCTATTGTATATTATCAATTTAACATTGTTGAAGACTAATGATAATTTATTTTGCATTATCTTAGTCATAATATTTCTTTCTGGGCTAGTTGAGTTCACCCTTTCTTTTATTATTCTCTTCAGGAAATGAAAACGTAGCGGGGACGAGTCGGGAAACGGAGTGATGGTCTGGATGATAGTATTAGCTAGTAGTCCTCACTATTCTGTTAAATAGTGTGACAATAAATGTAATGAGGACTTATTCTGAGAGTGGATATTGTCTAGAAGACAATATTTGTATTTAAACTCACAGCTCTCTTATTGTATAATTAAGATTGTATTTTTATTCTGTACCATGTACATAATTATAGCATTGAAAAATCAAAATATAAATAATATTATATTATTATTCTCATTCCTGGATCAAAATCCAAAATTAGGGTTTGGATTCATGTCTGATTTATCTGTCATACTTAACATTATTAATTAAGTTAAAATAATTAATTAATAATATGTACTAAAATTCATATAATAAAGTAATTATTATAATAATTCTAAAAATAATATATGATTATATTTTCATTGAAAATAATTAATAAAAATATTTCTGCTATAAAATTAATTATTATAAGAATATAATTTATAATAATCAATAATTCTAAAATAAAATTATTTAAAATCATTCATGTAATAAATATATCACATAAATACATACACACATTGTGACAACCCGATATTTTCTATATAAATAAATCATAAATTTTGCGTATAAATTTATTTTTTTAAAATAAGTATGAATGATATGTGCCAAGGTAATGTGTAATTATAATTATATGTGTGATAAATAAAATTTATTTATTACATTAAGTATTGCAAATAAATTTATTTTAGAATTATTGATTATTATCAATCATATTTTTATACTAATTAATTCCTTATTGGAAATGCTTTATTAATTATTTTTCAAGAAAAATATAATCTTATATTATTTAAATAATAAATGAAATGATTTTAGAATAATTATTTATTTTAAAGGTAAGAATGCGTGAAAGATATTATGTATGTATTTATGTGATAGATATAAAAATATATTTATTACATGAATAATTATAAATAATTTTATTTTAGAATTATTGCTTGTAAAGTCCCCGAACCCGGATACTTGAAACCCGAACTCAGTACTTCACGATACCATTTCTATGAGCGGAATACTACTAATAATAATAACAATAATATAAAACTTAAACTTAAATTTATAATTACATCAGAGTCTTTCTCCCAGTTACGTAACCTTTAAACATTCATTACATGTCATAACATATATAAATATATATATCATAGTCTTCATAATCTAAAACTATTACAAACAGTAACATATAAAGTCATTCAGCAACTTTTCCTTTTCCTTTGTTCTTGAAAAATCCTTCTGGTCCTTCACACTTAGCTGAAAACATTTAAATTAAGCAAGGATGAGCATTTGAGTGCCCAACAAGTATTATATATATATAGGCTGAAGGAATTTAAATGTTTTCTTTATAATATTCTTCTACAACTAGTAAGTAGTTGTGAAGTAATCTGTACCAATAATAATAACATAAAAACCCTCTTTCAAATTTTTGAAACAACGTATTGACTATACATGGGGTTTCTGTGACATACTATGAACATTGTTTTCATTTTCGAAAAGGTTTGAACAGAAATTCATCTGTAAACCGTCATGACTTACGGGCACGGAGGGTGATCAGCCCCGTTGTACCCTGTATTGATCAATACTACATGTATAAGAACGATATTATCGTTCACTCTGTCCGCCTTGGGCGCATAAAAATTTTCCCATTATCGGGATGTTCATACCTGTCGGGTTTTCATAACAAAGGTCTTATATAATTCAACATGTATGTATATCAAAGAAGTATCAACATGCGATTAAATGCAATGATTATCCAAGTGAGGACACTTGTATAATCATTTATAGAAATTAACGAACAGAATATATTTAACTGAATTATCTTATACTAGCATGTTGATCATCAATGGGCTTATATAATATAAGTTTAACAATCTGTATAATAATAACAATAATTCTGAACTTCTCACTTCTGTCCATTGCATAAAGAAAATGCAAAGTTAGGATACTTGCCTGATGCGCTGCTTACACTTACGCAACTTAGATCTACCCTTTTCTATCACAACCTATCATTAATCAGATCATTTTACTGATTAGTACAACATAACGTACATACAATATTGCTTATTGCAGTCAGCACATTCCCTATTCACATTATCACACATGTTCAACAATCGTTGACTCATAATCAAACGTTAACACTTTCCTAATCACATTGATATAAAACCTTAATAACCATTGAATCACAAATAAACAGTTAACTAACCAATTTATCTAAGTCCAGATCAATTTCTGATCTATGTCGGTCTACCGACAGCTTTTTCGGTTAAATATCGAGTCTAAGACTCTAATCTGTAGTTCAATATCCTTTGGATAACTTCACTCTCAGTCGCACTATTTTTCATGGCCTTATAATAATTATTAAATAATTATTATCATTTATCATAATTTTGAAATATCATAATCATTATTAAATGATTTAAATATTAAACAATTCTATTATCATTAATAATTAATTAGTATTAAACTATTAATGAAACCATTGCCAAAATATTAAAGTTATGTTTAATAACTCAAAATATTTTTAAAGTATTAATATTACCTTTAATTGATTCTTAAACATTTAAAATCATTATTACCATTAATATTTAAATATTAATGAACTATTTATCCAAATATTAAAAGTCATAATTATAACTTAAAAATATTTTTAAATCATTAATATCCTTTTTAAATGATTTTTAAATAATTAAAATCATTTTTAAACTATTTATTTAATATAATTATTAAATAAATTTAATATCATTAAAAATCATTAATATTAAATTATTAATGAAATATCCTTTAAATATTAAAAGTTATATTTTATAACTTAAAATATCTTTAAACACTTTATTTTCATTTAAAATGATTTTTATAATATTAAAATCATTTTTAAACTAAATTATTTAATATAATTATTAAATAACTTTAATATCATTAATAATAATTAATTAATGAAATTTACCTTTAAATATTAAAAGTTATATTTTATAACTTAAAATATTTTTAAATACCTTATTATTATTTAAAATGATTTTTAATATAATAAAATCATTTTTAATTCATTTATTTAATTCATTTAATAAATAACTTAATTATCATTAATATTAATTTATTAATGAAAATTATCACATAATATTAAAAGTTATCAAAAATAACTTAAATTATTTTCTTATACCATAATATAATTTTAAATGATTTTTCAAATATTAAAATCATTTTTAAATAATTTATTTAATATTATAATTAAATAAATTAATTAATTTTAATATTCCAAAAATATTAAATATTTATGAAATATATTTAAAATAATTAAAAACTAATTTTCTGAATTTAAAATAATTTTTTATAATTTATTTTGTATTTTTAATAATTAAAAACTATTTTTTTCTATTTTTTTTAATTAATTTCCGGAATTATTAATTAAATCTGTCGCTAAAGGCCTATAGCGACGCTTTCTGTCGCTATAGGTGTTCTTGAGCTACCCAGAAATTTTCCGGCAGGGCTAGGTTGCTACTTTGACCGGAATTTAAACAGTGATCCCTACGTTTTTCTGGCTTGCTATAACTCTTAGATTGTAGTACTTTTGCAATACTACAACATGAAACAAAGTTCTTGGCCAAACAATAACATAATTATCAAGATCTGGGCTCTCAAAGTACCTGTCAGACGTCCCAGAAAATGAAGAACAGTCAAGGTACCTACTTTGTCATTTTATAACTTGGTGATCGTGTAAGCTTTATGCGATCTATCAATTACAAGTTGTAGATAACATGTAGTACTACAACTATAAAACAACATAACACAAAAACATCACAGAATGAACAAGTTATGGACGGTCAAACTAGGACACGGACACTGTCCATCAAGTTTCTGGGTTCGCTAAAATAGGCAGTTCGGTCAACGACGTTTGACCGTGAATATCTTGCAATATATAATAGATATAAGCTTGAATCTTTTTTCATATTAAAGATCACCTTACAGACTATACATAACAACTTAAAAACAACATAAATCATAAACAACCCGAGAGTTATAGGACCTGACATTTGACTGAAAATCACCAGAAAATTTTTTCCAGATTTTTGGAAAAACGTGAATCTGATCATTTAGATGTAATGGGTCTAGTTTCTAACAACCCAGATCATGATTATACACTAGATTCAACATATTACAACAATAAAAACTAACATCTAATAACAAATTTTGGACAGAATTTAAATTAGGGTTTTATACCTTCTTAATCGATTTCTTGATCTGGTGTGTCTGATTCGTTAGGGATGGACGTGGGGCTGATCTAAGGGACTGAAATGCTAGATAATTTCGGAGGTTTGGGACTTGAGAGAGTTTAGCAAGTTTTTGTGCAAAATATAATGAACAAAAGAATTTTTCTCTCTCTCTCAATCTATATATAAGCCACTAGATTCATGAATGAGCTGAATGGTTGCTTGTTGCTGTCAAATGAAAGCATGTGGAGTTGTTGAGTTTGGTGAACCACTTCTTCCATTTGTCAAAATCTATGGCTAGCTTCATAAATGCCTAAAAAGGGACAATTTTGTCAATTGCTTAGATTTCTAGAAAAAAATTGCTTTAGGGTTTAGGGTTTAGACATTTTAATGCTTAGGGTTTAACATTTAACCCTTAAAGATTTAGCAACTAGGATTTCAAAAATTTCCAAATTTAGAATTTAGCAATTAGGGTTTATTACAAAAATAATAATATAAAATAACTAAATTTTAGTTTCTAAATTTTGAAAATAATTACTTTATTAATTAAAGTAAGTTTGTAATTATCTAACAAATGGACATTAGGGTTTAGATCATATAATTATTGTTGACTTGGCTAATTTAGCAATTAGGGTTTACTCTTTTGGTAATTAGGTTACCAAATTATAATTAGGGTTTTTTAATTACTAAATTAGGGTTTTAGTTTAGTAATTAGGGTTTAACAATTTAGGGTTTCTAAATTTAATTATTATAAACACCATACTTGTTAATTAATCACATTATCGATACTCACCAACAATCTCAAACTCTAATTTCAAATTAGGGTTACTAATTATAGCAATTAGGGTTTTCAGAATTTTATTTTAATTAGGGTTTACCTAATTAATACATTAAATACATGACATAATTAATATTATACACTTATAAAATAACCTTATACTCTAATTTGGATCTCAAATTAGGGTTTAACATCATTACTAGGGTTTGGTCAAAAATACACCGTAATTGACCAACCATTATCAATACGGTAATACCGTACATATTCATAGCACTAAAAAATCAAAATATAATAATATTATATTATTATTCTCATACCTTGACAATAATCCAAAATTAGGGTTTGGATTCCATATCTGATTATCCTTTCATATTTAACCTTAATAATTAAGGTAAATAATTAACTTAATTATCTGTACCAAAAATTCATATAATATAATAATTATTATATTTATTCTAAAAATCACTTCATATATTATTTAAATAATATATGATTATATATTCATGGAAAACAATTAAAAAAAATTCTATCTTAAAATTAATTATTATAAAAAATATTCTTTACAATAATCAATCATTCTAAAATAAATTTATTTGTAAATATTCATGTAATAAATATATTTTTATTTACCACATAAATACATATACACATAATCTTGTACAAATCCTCATCCTTAAAATAATAAAAAAAAATTTATACGCAAAATTTAAGATTTATTTATATCGAAAATATCGGGTTGTCACATTCACCCTCCCTTATAAGGATTCCGTCCCCGGAATCACCACTTTAAAACCTACACATAACCGGGTTCATAGCATACATATTCTTCACAAGTAGATCTCGATCAACTTTGATCGAACCGATCTTTAACTAATCACATTAAGCTTGTCTTTCTGATTAAATGGAAATTTGATTCTTAAAAGAACTCAAATTCCTCCCTCAAAATTTCTTTATAAAATAATTTACTATACATAGAATAATTATAAATACGCAATTAAAAGTTATTCGAATATTACCTGGAACTGCATTGCCAGCTGCCACCGTGTCTTGAACTGTCATGTTGAAGATTCTTGATGTTGACTTTGTTGGTTTGTTCGATGATGTCGGTCCCGTGATTGTTAACGTCCCACTATTCTTACCAGTATTCACACCACCTGCCTCTACCCTCCTGTTCGGACATTCCTTAACCTTGTGCTCCATTGACCCACAAATAAAACATCCACTGTTCATTCTAGGATTGGGGCAGTTGGGAGAGATATGGCCCTCCTGCCCACACTTATAACACATAAATTTTCCCTTTAAACACTCCCCGGAGTGGTTCTTTCCACAATTTCCACATTGCACCACTGGCTTCTTAACACCTTCTTGTTTAACTTGGACATTGCCAAAATAGTTCCCCTTCCTTTTTCCATCAACACTCCTGCTTCCACTATTAATCCTCATCTTCTCAACTCCCTCGACCTTGGCTTTGTTCTTCTTCTCCTTATTGTAGAGGCTCATAGCCTCACTTCCCTCTTCCGCAATTATCGCCTTCTCCAAGAGTGCTGCAAATGTTGGGATCTGCAACACTGCCACCTTGTTATAGAGCCAGGGTTTTAATCCCAACTCAAATCTCCTCGCCTTCCTAGCCTCCGTATCGACTTGATGCGGAGCAAACCTAGCTAACTCATTAAATTTCGCGGCATATTCTGCCACTGACATATCTCCTTGCTTCAACTCCAAAAATTTTACCTCCATTCTAGACTGCATACTGGCTGAAAAATAATTTTCGAAAAATAACGTCTTAAATCTATCCCATGCTATCACACCTGCTCCTGCCCTCACCTGATTTGCTTCCCACCAGAAATTTGCCTCACCCTTCATCAGATAGGTGGCAAAAGAGGTCTTTTGCCCCTCAGCTACCCTAGCTATTATAAACGCCTTCTCAATTTCCCTAACCCATGTTTGGGCTTCTACAGGGTCAGCCGTACCTTTGAATTCTGGCGATAGGACTGCCTTGAAGTCTTTAATGTTCTACGTTCGATTATCCGGTTGATCTTTCGCAGCTTTGTTGACAAATTCTTCTGCCCTTTGGTTTTGCTTTCATCTTGACGGTATTATCATGAATTATTCCTTACATTCTAATCCTTATCGTATAAGTTTAAACTTATTAAACTTGTTCATAACTCAAACTTTGATTCATATTCATTCATTGCTTTCAAAATATTTTACATATCATAGCACATAGTGCTTTAAACATCAGTTATCCCTTTGTGACTGGAAAAGTCAGGATTTACATCACCACTTATACAAAAGTCTTATAATAATGCATTACACAAACATACTAAGCACACATATAATATTAAACACGCTTACACAACATGACCTATACTACCTATTCACTAAGTCTTCTTTCTTGGACAGCTCCTCGCCTGATGATCTTCCTTTCCACAAACAAAACATGTTCCCCGTTTATAGTCAGGACAATACAGAGTAGTATGCCCTTCATAGCCACAAAGATAACATATTCTTTTCCATTTCTTCTTCCCAGGTTTTCCTAAATCATGGTCTTCTACCTTCCTTTTTCCCTTATCTTTTGGAGCTGCAAACGAAGTGTTGCTTGTGGCTCCCATCTGATTGATTTTAAGTTTAAGCTTGTCCTTCTCTTTCATTGTTTCTATTAACGCTTGACGCAATTGACTGTTAAGCAGTTTTTCTGTCTTCCACAACCCTTCTAGAAAAGAAACCTTGTTCCTCAATTCCTGCATCTCCATTGATGTTTGATCAGCCTCAGCTTTAGGGTCTGAATCACTATCTGTCAAATCCACTATTTCCAGATCTGGTACAATGTTTTCCACGTTAACCACCTCGTACGAGTTGGTTTCATTGTGAGCTTCTATTTCCGCTATTGGCTTCGATATTAGCTCCTTCTTTACAACCCGTGGTTATCCTAGTTCTTTTTCACCTGACATCTACACACAGCAATTATCCTGATTAGCATATAATATATACACATAACACATAAAGGTTTTATATAAGTTATCTTTTAGTTTGTTTGACGATGAATTTATCCAATCCATCTTTATTTAAACTCTATATGAGTTATTTATATTTTCAACGTTTCCCTCTGTTCTAAGGTTATAGCCTAAGGTCTAACCCACCTAAGGTTTCTAACCCTATAGCTCTGATACCATCCTGTAAAGTCCCCGAACCCGGATACTTGAAACCCGAACTCAGTACTTCACGATACCATTTCTATGAGCGGAATACTACTAATAATAATAACAATAATATAAAACTTAAACTTAAATTTATAATTACATCAGAGTCTTTCTCCCAGTTACGTAACCTTTAAACATTCATTACATGTCATAACATATATAAATATATATATCATAGTCTTCATAATCTAAAACTATTACAAACAGTAACATATAAAGTCATTCAGCAACTTTTCCTTTTCCTTTGTTCTTGACAAATCCTTCTGGTCCTTCACACTTAGCTGAAAACATTTAAATTAAGCAAGGATGAGCATTTGAGTGCCCAACAAGTATTATATATATATAGGCTGAAGGAATTTAAATGTTTTCTTTATAATATTCTTCTACAACTAGTAAGTAGTTGTGAAGTAATCTGTACCAATAATAATAACATAACAACCCTCTTTCAAATTTTTGAAACTACGTATTGACTATACATGGGGTTTCTGTGACATACTATGAACATTGTTTTCATTTTCGAAAAGGTTTGAACAGAAATTCATCTGTAAACCATCATGACTTACGGGCACGGAGGGTGATCAGCCCCGTTGTACCCTGTATTGATCAATACTACATGTATAAGAACGATATTATCGTTCACTCTGTCCGCCTTGGGCGCATAAAAATTTTCCCATTATCGGGATGTTCATACCTGTCGGGTTTTCATAACAAATGTCTTATATAATTCAACATGTATGTATATCAAAGAAGTATCAACATGCGATTAAATGCAATGATTATCCAAGTGAGGACACTTGTATAATCATTTATAGAAATTAACGAACAGAATATATTTAACTGAATTATCTTATACTAGCATGTTGATCATCAATGGGCTTATATAATATAAGTTTAACAATCTGTATAATAATAACAATAATTCTGAACTTCTCACTTCTGTCCATTGCATAAAGAAAATGCAAAGTTAGGATACTTGCCTGATGCGCTGCTTACACTTACGCAACTTAGATCTACCCTTTTCTATCACAACCTATCATTAATCAGATCATTTTACTGATTAGTACAACATAACGTACATACAATATTGCTTATTGCAGTCAGCACATTCCCTATTCACATTATCACACATGTTCAACAATCGTTGACTCATAATCAAACGTTAACACTTTCCTAATCACATTGATATAAAACCTTAATAACCATTGAATCACAAATAAACAGTTAACTAACCAATTTATCTAAGTCCAGATCAATTTCTGATCTATGTCGGTCTACCGACAGCTTTTTCGGTTAAATATCGAGTCTAAGACTCTAATCTGTAGTTCAATATCCTTTGGATAACTTCACTCTCAGTCGCACTATTTTTCATGGCCTTATAATAATTATTAAATAATTATTATCATTTATCATAATTTTGAAATATCATAATCATTATTAAATGATTTAAATATTAAACAATTCTATTATCATTAATAATTAATTAGTATTAAACTATTAATGAAACCATTGCCAAAATATTAAAGTTATGTTTAATAACTCAAAATATTTTTAAAGTATTAATATTACCTTTAATTGATTCTTAAACATTTAAAATCATTATTACCATTAATATTTAAATATTAATGAACTATTTATCCAAATATTAAAAGTCATAATTATAACTTAAAAATATTTTTAAATCATTAATATCCTTTTTAAATGATTTTTAAATAATTAAAATCATTTTTAAACTATTTATTTAATATAATTATTAAATAAATTTAATATCATTAAAAATCATTAATATTAAATTATTAATGAAATATCCTTTAAATATTAAAAGTTATATTTTATAACTTAAAATATCTTTAAACACTTTATTTTCATTTAAAATGATTTTTATAATATTAAAATCATTTTTAAACTAAATTATTTAATATAATTATTAAATAACTTTAATATCATTAATAATAATTAATTAATGAAATTTACCTTTAAATATTAAAAGTTATATTTTATAACTTAAAATATTTTTAAATACCTTATTATTATTTAAAATGATTTTTAATATAATAAAATCATTTTAATTCATTTATTTAATTCATTTAATAAATAACTTAATTATCATTAATATTAATTTATTAATGAAAATTATCACATAATATTAAAAGTTATCAAAAATAACTTAAATTATTTTCTTATACCATAATATAATTTTAAATGATTTTTCAAATATTAAAATCATTTTTAAATAATTTATTTAATATTATAATTAAATAAATTAATTAATTTTAATATTCCAAAAATATTAAATATTTATGAAATATATTTAAAATAATTAAAAACTAATTTTCTGAATTTAAAATAATTTTTTATAATTTATTTTGTATTTTTAATAATTAAAAACTATTTTTTTCTATTTTTTTTAATTAATTTCCGGAATTATTAATTAAATCTGTCGCTAAAGGCCTATAGCGACGCTTTCTGTCGCTATAGGTGTTCTTGAGCTACCCAGAAATTTTCCGGCAGGGCTAGGTTGCTACTTTGACCGGAATTTAAACAGTGATCCCTACGTTTTTCTGGCTTGCTATAACTCTTAGATTGTAGTACTTTTGCAATACTACAACATGAAACAAAGTTCTTGGCCAAACAATAACATAATTATCAAGATCTGGGCTCTCAAAGTACCTGTCAGACGTCCCAGAAAATGAAGAACAGTCAAGGTACCTACTTTGTCATTTTATAACTTGGTGATCGTGTAAGCTTTATGCGATCTATCAATTACAAGTTGTAGATAACATGTAGTACTACAACTATAAAACAACATAACACAAAAACATCACAGAATGAACAAGTTATAGACGATCAAACTAGGACACGGACACTGTCCATCAAGTTTCTGGGTTCGTTAAAATAGGCAGTTCGGTCAACGACGTTTGACCGTGAATATCTTGCAATATATAATAGATATAAGCTTGAATCTTTTTTCATATTAAATATCACCTTACAGACTACACATAACAACTTAAAAACAACATAAATCATAAACAACCCGAGAGTTATAGGACCTGTCATTTGACTGAAAATCACAAGAAAATTTTTTCCAGATTTTTGGAAAAACGTGAATCTGATCATTTAGATGTTATGGGTCTAGTTTCTAACCCAGATCATGATTATACACTAGATTCAACATATTACAACAATAAAAACCAACATCTAACAACAAATTTTGGACAGAATTTAAATTAGGGTTTTATACCTTCTTAATCGATTTCTTGATCTGGTGTGTCTGATTCGTTAGGGATGGACGTGGGGCTGATCTAAGGGACTGAAATGCTAGATAATTTCTGAGGTTTGGGACTTGAGAGAGTTTAGCAAGTTTTTGTGCAAAATATAATGAACAAAAGAATTTTTCTCTCTCTCTCAATCTATATATAAGCCACTAGATTCATGAATGAGCTGAATGGTTGCTTGAAGTTGTCAAATGAAAGCATGTGGAGTTGTTGAGTTTGGTGAACCACTTCTTCCATTTGTCAAAACCTATGGCTAGCTTCATAAATGCCTAAAAATGGAAAATTTTGTCAATTCCTTAGATTTCTAGAAAAAAATTCCTTTAGGGTTTAGGGTTTAGACATTTTAATGCCTAGGGTTTAACATTTAACCCTTAAAGATTTAGCAACTAGGATTTCAAAAATTCCAAATTTAGAATTTAGCAATTAGGGTTTATTACAAAAATAATAATATAAAATAACTAAATTTTAGTTTCTAAATTTTGAAAATAATTACTTTATTAATTAAAGTAAGTTTGTAATTATCTAACAAATGGACATTAGGGTTTAGATCATATAATTATTGTTGACTTGGCTAATTTAGCAATTAGGGTTTACTCTTTTGGTAATTAGGTTACCAAATTACAATTAGGGTTTTTTAATTACTAAATTAGGGTTTTAGTTTAGTAATTAGGGTTTAACAATTTAGGGTTTCTAAATTTAATTATTATAAACACCATACTTGTTAATTAATCACATTATCGATACTCACCAACAATCTCAAACTCTAATTTCAAATTAGGGTTACTAATTATAGCAATTAGGGTTTCCAGAATTTTATTTTAATTAGGGTTTACCTAATTAATACATTAAATACATGACATAATTAATATTATACACTTATAAAATAACCTTATACTCTAATTTGGATCTCAAATTAGGGTTTAACATCATTACTAGGGTTTGGTCAAAAATACACCATAATTGACCAACCATTATCAATACGGTAATACCGTACATATTCATAGCACTGAAAAATCAAAATATAATAATATTATATTATTATTCTCATACCTTGACAATAATCCAAAATTAGGGTTTGGATTCCATATCTGATTATCCTTTCATATTTAACCTTAATAATTAAGGTAAATAATTAACTTAATTATCTGTACCAAAAATTCATATAATAAAATAATTATTATATTTATTCTAAAAATCACTTCATATATTATTTAAATAATATATGATTATATATTCATGGAAAACAATTAAAAAAAATTCTATCTTAAAATTAATTATTATAAAAAATATTCTTTACAATAATCAATCATTCTAAAATAAATTTATTTGTAAATATTCATGTAATAAATATATTTTTATTTACCACATAAATACATATACACATAATCTTGTACAAATCCTCATCCTTAAAATAATAAAAAAAAAATTTATACGCAAAATTTAAGATTTATTTATATCGAAAATATCGGGTTGTCACATTGCTCATTATAAATTATATTCTAATAATAAATAATTTTATAGTAAAAATGTTTTTAATATTTATTTTCCATGAAAATATGATAATTATATATAGAAAGTAGATCTATAACATCAAAGTGCGAAATTAGAGTTTTTCAAAAATCTGGGAATATGGTTTTTTGTTGTCTGACAGTGAATGTAAGAGGTTGTAAATCGTTTGTTGTTATGTGTTTTTCTTATTTTAAAGTGTTACTATATAGCCTGGTATGTTTTCTTTGTTCAGGAAGTGAAATTACAGCTTTTGAATTGCTAGATTACAAGTTATACTCGGTCAAAGTCGGTTGACCGACCATGACCGAGGATAATCTGGGTAAACCCAGAATGTGTGATCAGCGTCTGACAATATTTTACAAGCCTTGATCTGACAATGTTTGTAGCTTTTTGATGTTGTTTTTATAACTAACTTGTAGTCTGGTATGTTGCCTTTATATTTCTGGCTTTAGATCCCTTAAACAAACGATGTATCGAATGTAGTCAGTGGTCAAAGTGACTGAAATGACCACGATTGCTTTTCTGTGAAATTCCCAGAAACATAAAGGATCTTATTTCTGACATCCTTTGACCGACACGTAGCTGGTGATTTAAGTGTTTTTGAAATGTAATATTGATATATTGTTATACCTTGTCGTGTATACTACCATTATGAACCATAAACGGACCAAAATGATGATCAGAACCCTAAGATATTTGAGTTTGAAATTGGCACCTCGAACTGCTGGGTTTCTGGGGAAACCCAGAAACCGTCTGACAGGTTGTTTGATGACCCAGATCGACTTGTTATTTTGTTGTTTGATCAAACTAAGTTATGAAACTTGTAGAATTACATCAACCCTACAAAACCAACGTTTTATATTGGACAGAAACATGATGGAAGTGGAATTATAGCCGGTCAAACCAAGACCCTTGAACACGATGCTGTCAGTGTTCTTGAGCTCAAGAACACCAACAGCGACGGTTACTGTCGCTAAAGGGCTACAGCGACGATTTTTAATTTATTTAATTTTTGAATTTTTGGAAATTGATTAAAAATAGGAAATAAATTATAAAAATTACAAAATTAGTTTTAAAAATTATTTTAAATTATGAAAAATAACTTTTAATTATTTGGGATATTTTTCATTAATATTTATAATTATTTGAATATTAATGATATTTAATGTATTTGTTTAGTGTATTAATTAAATTAGAGAAAATGATTTTAATTATATAAAAATCATTTTAAATATGAATAAAGTGTTTAAAAATATTTTTGAGTTATTTTTGATAACTTTTAATATTTTATGATGAATTTCATTAATTAATTAATATTAATGATGTTTAAGTTATTTAATAAATATATTATGGAAAATAAAATTAATGATTTTAAAAATCATTTAAAGTATTATAAAAACATTTTAAGTTATAAAATATAACTTTTGATATTTTGACATCAAAAATATTAATATTTTAATATTATTGATATTAGATTTGTTTAATAATTATATTAAATAAATTAGTTTAAAATGATTTTAATATTTTAAAATCATTTTAAATGAAAATAAAGGTGATTATGAATATTTTAAGTTATAAAATATAACTTTTAATATTTAAAGGATAATTTCATTATTAATTTATTATCAATGATATTAATTTGATATTAATGATATTAAGTTTATTTAATAATTATATTAAATAAATAGTTTTAAAATGATTTTATTAATTTAAAAATCATTTAAAATGGGTATTAATGAATTAAAAATATTTTAAGTTTTAATTAATGACTTTTAATATTTGGATAAATAGTGCATTAATATTTTAATATTAATGGTAATTATTTAAAAATGATTTTAAATGTTTTAAAAATCATTTAAGGGTAATATAAGTACTTTAAAAATATTCTGAGTTATTATAAATAACTTTAATATTTCGGCAATGATTTTATTAATAGTTTAATATTAATTAAATGTTAATGATAATAGAACTGTTTGATATTTAAATCATTTAATAATGATTCTGATATTTCAAAAATTATGGTAAATGATAATAGTTATTTTATAATTATTATAAGGTCATGAAAAATAGTGCGACTGTTGTTTAAGTTATCTATTTGGATATTGAACTTCGTAATAGAGTCTTAGACTCGATTTTTACCCGATAAAGTTGTCGGTAGACCGATATGTTTCAGAAATTGATCTGGACTTAGATAATTTAGTTAGTTAACTGTTTATTGGTGATTCAATGGTTGTTAAGGTTATGTGATAATGTGATTAGGAATGTGTTGATGTTTGTTTGTGAGTCAATGACTGTTGAACATGTGTGATAATGTGATTAGGTTATGTACTGACTGCGAAATGCAGTACTATGTGTTATGTTATATTGTCTTAATCGAACGAATGATTTGATTAATGATAGGTCGTGTTAGAAAAGATAAATCTAAGTTGTGTAATTATAAGCAACGCATCAGGCAAGTATCCTAACTTTGCATTTTCTTTATGCAATGGACAAGTGTAAGAATATTTCAGAATTATATTATTATTATACAGATTGATAAACATATATTATATACGCCCATTGATTATCAACATGTTAGTATATGATAATTCAGATATATATTCTGTTTGTTAATTTCTATAAATGATTATACAAGTGTCCCCACTTGGATAATCATTTTATTTAATCACATGTTGATACACCTTTGATATATATATATATATATATATATATATATATATATATATATATATATATATATATATATATATGTTGAATTATATAAGACCTTTGTTATGAAAACCCGACAGGTATGAACATCCCGATAATGGGATATCATTCTAGCAATGTAGTATTGATCAATACAGGGCCCATGGACTGTACACCCTCAGGCCCGTAAGCAATGGCCGGTTTACAGATGAATTTCTGTTTAAACCCTTTCGAAAATAAAAATAATGTTCATAATGTGTCACAGAAACCCCATGTATAGACACTACATAGTTTCAAAAATTTGAAAGAGGGTTGTTATGTTATTGTTATTGGTACAGATTACTTCACAACTATTGACCGGTTGTAAGAAAACATTTAAATTCTTTCAGCTTATATATATATATATATATATATATATATATAATACTTGCTGGGCACTCAAATGTTCATTCTTGCTTAATTTAAATGTTTTCAGCTAAGTGTGGAGGACCAGAAAGCTCATGTCAAAACAAGTGAAAAGGAAAGTAAACAGAATATGTTATTGGAATCATTTGTAATAGATAAATTGTATTAAGTTAATGATATGTATTATATATCATGTAAAGAATGTATTAAAGGTTGCGTACTTGGGATAAGACTCTGATAAATGTAAATTTAAGTTTAAGTTTTATATTATGGTTATTATTATTAGTATTATTCCGCTCATAGAAATGGTATCGTGAAGTACCGAGTTCGGGTTTTAAGTATCCGGGTTCGGGGACTTTACACACATTATCTTGGCACATATTCCCCATATTTAAAAAAAATTACGCAAAATTTCTAATTTATTTGTATAGAAAATATCGGGTTGTTACAATCAATGTTGTCTTGACACAGCCACAAAAATGATTCCATTATCAACAAAAACAAACAATGGGATATAGGGTCCCCTTGCCTTATACCCCTACAAATGCTGGAAAAACCTTCCAAAGAGCCGATAATATTTAAAGAAAATTTTGGACTTGTAACCAATTCCTTAATACATCTTATCATTTGAGTTGGGATTTTAGCACATCACGCAGATATTCTCAATTCACTATATCATAGGCTTTCATAATGTCAACCTTGAAAGCACATCTTTGAGGCCCCGTCTATATAATATTCTCCCACAAGTTCTTGCATCATTAATATATTGTCTGCTAAATGTCTCCCTTTTACAAATGCAGATTGCTGGTTGTTGATTAACATTGGGAGAACAGCTTGAAACCTATTTGTAATAATCACTGAGATGACTTTGTAGATCACATTGCATCAAGCAATTGGTCGATACTCAATAGTCTTTAAAGTTTAACCTGTTCTGGATTAGGAATTTTTGGAACTAAAGCAATACTTGTTGTGTTCCTTTCTTTTAAAAGTCTATCTTTACAGAAAAATATTGAACTGTAGTACAAATATCTGGCCCTACCACATCCCAATTATCCTTGTTAAAAGATGCATTAAACCTATCTGGTCCAGGGGATATTTCACCATTTTGACTCCACATGGACCATGGCTGCTTTAATTTCCTCCTCAGTAACTGTTGCCTCTAATAAAGCTTGTTGGTTAGAATTTAACTTTCTTTTCATCACTGATTCCAGTCTTTGTTTACAATTAGCTCGGAAGCTTTGCTGAGCTAAGAACATCCTTGTAAAGAAATCAACAAATTCGTTCTTAACAGCACCATAACCTTCAAGTTCCCCCCCCCCTCCCCCCGCGTTATATCTATTGCTAAATATTATTCCTACTCCCATTCGCATTAACCCTTACATGGGAAAAAATTCATGCTCCCCAAGCTCTAACCATTGTATTCTAGACTTAGCTTTAAAAAAACTCTCATCATCATCTCTGAGTTGAGCATATTCAGCAACTAAACTCTTCTCTTTTAGGCATAAATCAGCATTAGTATGGTCTGTAGAGAATACCTGATGGATATGATGAAGCTCTTCTTTGTTCTTCAAAACTCTAGTGGAAATGCCATTGTAACTCTTTAAATTCAAATCCTTAAGAAGCACTTTTAGTTTCTTCAATTTAACACTAACCCAATACATAGGAGATCCCCTAATATTCCTTTGCAAAGCCTCATCCAAAAGATCTTTATATTTGTCATTTTCTATCCAATAACTAAAAAAATTAAAAAACTTCTTCCCACCCCATTTATAAGGGCTTAGGGACGACAATGGTGTGGTGCAGTTCCAGTTTTTCAGTGATTTTGGAATCGCACCGGTCTTAAAAAATCTTGAACCAGAATCGCACCACATCGATAGCAGTTCAAGAGTTTTCTATATCAAAATCGCACCGGTCGGTTTATATTTTGTACCGCAACGCACCAACTTGCACCGGTTAAAAGTTAATAATATTTTGGACTTAATGTTTATTAAATTAGTTTAATATTTTTAGAACTCACATTATAATAACATTCATTAAAATAACTCAACAAATGTAAACAAGTACCATGTGAATATATGTTCAATTAAAATTAATATAACATTGTTATAATTTTAAATTATTATAGTTTTAATCACTACTAAAAAAATGGTCATTTGTGATGGCTAAAATCCATCACAAAAACTAGAAAAATCATCACGAAAGGTTTATGTGATGGATTTAAGCATCACAATGGCCGTCTTGTATACATGTAAAATGATGGCTTTGGCAATCACACAAACGCTAAATACTTTTGTGATGAACGCTTAATTCTTTTGTGATGATTAATAAAATCACATTAACATGTAATCTATTGTGATTGTTAAAGTCATTACAAAAAAACACGATTTTAGGGATCAAAAGTAAGAACGTGAACTTCTTTTTACGAACAATTTGTTTCACTATATTAATTGTATACCATTACACCAAAGCCCAAATCATGGTTATAATTTTAAAAAAAAATATAGAAGGAAACATATGTGAGTTATTTTACTAAACAAGATTACTTCCATATAAGATTTGGTGATTGTAATGGCAGTAAGAAATACTCTGTTGGAAGAATGCATATTATGATTTGATGTTTAAAGTAAATACTCTTAATTTTATGTAAACTCCTTCAAGGAATATATATGTACAAGGACTTAGTGATAGATCAAAACTGTTAGGTTGATCTTAACTTTCAATGTTTATCATTCTAGACGAATGTATAGAATAAGAGATCAAAGATGTTAGGTTGATCTATGACTTAAAAGAAATAGATAGGACTTGAAAAGAATCACAATCTATCAAGCTGATCAACGAAATGCAGAGGCTAAGGCAGGATCGTAGAGCTCAGAATATCGTAGTGTATTTGCCTTGAAGGGCCTTTTCAGTAATCGTGGAGTGGTCCAGACGTTTGCTGAAGTTAACTCAGAGATCATAGTGTGCTCTCGGAAATGTAGAGTCCTCACGATGAGAAAGTAAAAATCGTTGAGTGATCTCGGAAACGTAGAGTCTGAAAGACGAACAAATGAAGATCATAGTGTTCTAATTCAGCCCAAGCACCAATATGACAAAACCCCACGATATGGATCATAGAGTGTCATATGCCTTATGTCAGAAGCATCAAGCTCTACTCTTATGAAAAGACAAATCCCAACAAAAGTGGAATGGGTTTGAAACGTTGAAGTCCTCTCCAGTCCCAACGGTACAAAAGATATCCTTAGTATTCAGCAAATGAAACGTATTCAAGAAGCTAAGGAAAGAACCATAGGACAGAAAAAAAAAATACCTTTTCAGGTGTTAGGTGAGAAAGCAGGCTACTGTGTCAGTGGGCCAGAATGCAACTCAGAAGGTGTGCAGAAAAGTCTCCATCAAAGTTCAAAAATGTCAAACGCATTTAATGCTTCAACAAAAGGCTTCAATGGATAGATTTCAAGAAACACATATATGCAGAGCATATGCAGATGATAATAAAAAGCAAGCAATTGAATAAAAAAATGCACAAGAACACTTAACGCTTAACTCTATGATCTGAGAAAAAGAGGAAGTTTGCTTAGCTACTCAGTTCCTTCGAACAAGAGCTTAACTGCAACTGAGTAGCATCAATCACAAACTTAACAACTACCAACCAACTGAAGTAAGAGTTCCAAGTCAGAAGGACTTGAAGAGTTCTAAGTGAACTATGAAGAACCAAGTCTGCTGGACTTGAATAGTTCAAGAGTGAATTAAGAAGTGCCTAGATTGCTAGTCTAGAAGGAATCTGTGAGATTCAAGAAGTGTAACAGACATCCTTAGTGGATTTCCTACTCGAGGAGTAGAAGAGTGGATTAGGAGCTTTAAGTGCTCTAAACCACTTAAAACTATTGTGTCCATTATATTTATGCTATAACTGCTATAACTGTCATAATTGCCTCACTCTCATTAAATCAAGATATCTAAAAGAAGGTTTATCAAATACTCTTTCCGATGTGCATTAATCACCTTCAAAACTAACTAGTTAAAAAGAAAAGTTTTTAAATATCTATTCAACCCCCCTTCTAGATAACTATTGTGCCTCCGAGAACTAACAATTGGTATCAAAACAGGTTCTATAATATAGCCTACAAAGCTTGAGTAGATCCAATGGCACACTTACCAAGCGAATCAAAGACTGGAGGAGGTAGTAAGCCACCTATGTGCAACAAAGATAAATTTGCTAAGTGGAAGGTTAGGATGCAAGCTTACATGGATTCAATAGATGAAGATCTATTTGAAATTGTTCAGAATGGGCCCTATGTTCCTACAAAGATTGCACCAACTACAGACAACCCAAACAGAGTACAGATCAAGGTCAAAGGAGAATGGACAGAAAACGAGAAGAGAGATGTCCAGCTCGATAAGAAGGCCAAGAACATCTTGTTCCAATCCTTAGAAGATGATCTGTTTGAAAACGTGGTCAACAGCAAAACAGCAAAGGAGGTTTGGGAAGCACTACTCATTATGCATGAAAGAACAGAAGAAGTCAGAGAAAACAAACAATCTCTCTTGACTCAGCAATATGAGATATTTGCTCATGTTCAAGGAGAGAACGTCACTGCTACCTACGAAAGATTTTATGTTCTGCTCAACTCTCTATGAGCCTATGGAAAGATCTATCTAAACAAAGATCTAATCATAAAGTTCATGAGAGCCTTACCAAGCAAGTGGGATGCCAAAACCACTGCCATTAAAGAATCAAAGAATTTACATAAAATGACTGTCCAACAGTTGTATGGCAACCTTCTCACATACGAACTGGAGCTTACTCAACGAGTAGAAACCTTGTCTGAAGGAAGAAAGAAGGATAAAGGTGTTGCTCTAAAAGCAACTGATAACACCTCCAAAGTCAGCACTGAAGTTGATTCTGACTACGATGAAGATGATGATGATGATGATGAGGACCTTGCAATATTGGTGAAAAGACTAAGAAGGTTCATGCGACAATGCAAAACCAGCAAGCTAAAGAAAGTCAGCAACTACAGTAGTCAGGAGAAAATGAATGACCTATGCTATAATTGCAAGAAACCTGGCCACTTCATTGCCAATTGCAACAAACCTCTCAAAGAAGAACTCAAGAAGAAATCACATTCAAAGAAGGAATACAAAGGCAATAAGAGGCCTCAGAAGAAAGACAAAGGCCTTGTAGCTGGAGGATCATGGAGTGACTCACACAATGACTCAACTCCAGAATCTGGAGATGATGAAGGTCCTCAAATGGCAAATCTTTGCCTGATGACCAAAAATGCAAGGGACAAACAGAACTCCAACATACATGAAGTAAGTATCGATGAGGTATTTGATTTCAACTCTCCTGATGTAGATATTGATGACCTAAGAACTGTACTGCATAGTATAACATCTGATCTGCATTAATATATGAAGTGGTTTAGAGTTCTGTCTAAGGATTATTCAATTCTTCAAAAGGAGAAAGAAAAGGTTCAAGAAGAACTGGAAACAGCCCTTCTCAGTACTAATTCTCTCTCCAAGTTTGAAGCTGAGAATAAGCTCTTGAAACAAATAAATGAGCTCAGTGAAAAGAAAGAGTCACGTCTAACCTCTAAAATTGAGGATCTAGAGAAGACAATCTCTATATGGAATAAATCATCTTCATCCATGGACTCCTTAATCTCTCTAACCAGAGAAGTGTCTCTAATAGAACAGGGTTAGGCTTTGGAGAATCTACCACAGAGTCATGTGTGGAAAAATCAAAGGAAATTAGCACTAGTAATGCCTCAAGTTTTTGTAGAGGCATTATATTTGTGAAATCCTCACAGAAGGATGAGTCTGTCAAACCCTGCTTAGCTAATTCAATTCATATTCTTAGGAGCAAGGGATCTCATGATGGTCTGGGTTTCAGAAAAGAGAAGAGTAACCTAGCTACTACTCACCAACCTCGAAGGATCGTAGAGTCCAATGAGATCAACTCTACGAACCAACCAGGAAGGTACAGTAGAAGTAAGATATACTCCTCATAAATCATGAAACAAGAGAACAAGTGGAAGAAGGAATATCAGCTTAATAGGAGGATGGCCAATAACCCACAAAAGTCCAAATGGAGGAAAAACTTTCACACACACACAAACATGCATCATATCAAATGTTTTGTGTGCTAAAGAGTTGGTCACAAGGCTGCAAAATGCCATTATAATTCCATGTATATGAGATCCAAAATTAAGCAGATTTGGGTCCCCAAGGGCACTAACAATGTAGGACCCATGCAAGTATGGGTACAAAAATTAAGGTTTAATGTCTCTACAGGAAAAGAGCTATATGATCACAACCTGGTATCTGGACAGTGGATGCTCAAGGCACATGATGAGTGAGTTTTATACACATAAATTGGATACATTTGGGCTTAATTTATTGTTGTTCTCAAGTCTTTTAGGATGTTTTTATGTGTTTGTGTCTATTCAAGCATGTTTTATATTGTTTTGTAGGATTTGGGACAAAAGTTGCATGGATCAACGTTCGGGGTGGCTAGATTCGCATTTTCGGCTTGCCATTTATACAGCAGTCACTTCAGATCCAATTTGACTATATCTCCGTATATTATTTTGAAACACTTTAAGAATGAAAGTTGTAAATCTACTTTTTCTCTTTCCAGAACATCTTGAATCATCAAAATCGGAGTTCGGACGAAGACGTTATGGCCGTTTTCCCATAGGACGTCGGAGCAGAAAATGTCAGATTTTGGGCCAGCGCCGGGGCACTATTCTTAGTGCATTTTCCAGCGCCGTGGCACTATAAGGCAGAGTATGAGCGTCAAGCCCAGCGCTGGGGCACTGGGGAAGGGCTTGCTGATGGCCTGGACGCGTTTTGGGCGAAGTTTAACACCTTTTTGACTCCAAATTGGATTGGGTTTATTCCTAAACTCAAAATTAGACTTGTAACCTATAAATACATGATGTAAGGCATAAAATAAAAGAAGATTACATAGATTAGACTAGATTAAACACTCCTTTAGATTAGAACATAACCCTAGTTCTTATTAGTTTTGAAGATTGAAGCAACTTGGAGACCATTGAAGATCAAAAGCAAGAGCAAGAGGGGAGCATCAGATCTGCTGACAACAGATTATGTTCTCTTCTCTTCTCATACTTTTATCTTTTAATGTCTATTCAGTTGTGGGTTCTTGGTTTTAATTTATTAATTATGAACTAACTCTTTTATTAAGATTTCAATTGAAATTTTTATGGTTATGAATTGATTATTTAATTTATTCCAATTATTTAAGTTGAAGTGAATTGTTCATTATGCCTTGTATTTATTGATTAATTATCTGGCCAATAATTACAGGGTTACTCTAGATGGAATTGAGAAAGGAATTCTAGGGTTAGAACTGGGCATGGTGACATGTGACTTAGTTATTTGCACAGTGAATAAGTAGGTTTGTGAATAGAATGAGAATATCTATTTGCCGCATGTAACACATAAAAAATTGGGATTGTAACGAGTTTAATTCAATTGTTTTGCATAGAGATATAGCAAAATTAATCTGGGTTAAATTGAAGGCAATTGATCGCTCGAGAGAGGGCTTTTGGCATTTGAGAATTCCTGTTAACAATTCAGTAGACGTAATAATTGAGATAATTGGATAATTGATTTATAGTTCATAATTGGGGATATTGGAGTCTTAATCCTTATTTATCTGAATTCCATCAATTCTTAGTTGTTTATTTGCTTTCTTTTAGAATAATCTTTTTGTTTTGTTTAATTTAGTTTTCTTAAATCTAGAAATCACAATTATTGGTTGTTTAAATAAAATTGATTTGGTTAAGAGTTAGTACTTGGTAATTTTTATTAAATAATTCCTCGTGAGAACGATACTCTACTTTCACTTTATTACTTGTTGACCGTGTATACTTGCACGTATTCATTGATTTCGAAATCGATCAACAAGTTTTTGGCGCCGTTACCGGGGAATTAATTTAATAATTATTTACCAATATTAATTTCAATCAAATTAGTCTTAATTTAAACATTTATATTTTTATTTTTAATTCCCTTCCTATATTTCTCTCTTTTTAGGTACCATGGATGACTTTGCGTATCAATGGCCATACATGAACGTGACTCAACCAAGGGGAATGGAGATTGACAGACTCGCGACACTTTCCGCAATGTCAGCACAAATTAAAGAACTTTCGAGGAAGTTGGACGTTATCGCATCCCAACAGAGTCGAAGGATGGCAGTTATGTGTGACTATTGTGCTGGCAATCAGCCAAGTAATCAATGCACCATCAATCTTGGGCCGGTACAGTATGGTGGTAACTACCTCAATCAGTATGCATATGATAATTATGAACAAGTTTGGGGGTATCACCCGGATTTTTCATGGAGTAACAATCAAGATCAATTTTATGCTCCAAGTCCAACATACCCACCGGATTTCTCGTGTCCACCTCCACTACAACAGGAAGAACATTCAAATTGGGAGGAAGCCTTGGAAAAAGTTATTAAAGCTTCTGAAAAGAAACACGAGGAACATGAAAAGAAACTTAATCAAATGGAGCTGAGAATACAAAGTCAGAATGCATCGATCAAGAATATGGAAAATCAATTGGGACAGATAGCACATGCGTTAAAAAATCGTCTTCAATACACTTGGCTCTATGACATGGATAACGAGACTGATGATGAGCCCGATGGTGAGCCCGAGCCAAATCTACAACTAGATGAGCCACGAGATGAAAAAGAGGAGACAAGTGGGGATAATGACAACAAGGTCGGTGAAGAACTAATTGTGAGAACAAATGATGATGAGCCAATGTTATTTATGTCTCAAGTGCCTTCTCCTCCACAGTTCAAGAGTCCGGTTAGATTTGCAAAACCTTGTCCGATTGGTAGTCATGTCGTCGGCAATACTCTTTGTGATGTAAAAGCAAGTACACCTTCAAAACCATGGTGTGATGAGCTGGAGAAGATAGAAGAAGAAATTGTTGTGTCTGACAAGCCTCAATGCCAGAATATATTCGCAGACACAATGGAGAAACCACCTAGATGCTGGACGTTCTTGAATGTGATCTTATCTAAAGAAAGCATGCTAGGTGACTTTAATACAATGGCTATTACAAATGGGAACCTACCAAAAGCTATATTATTTCCGATGGATGGAGGGTTTCTCAACTTTCGAAGAGGAATTGGATAGCGTTGACCAGACAAAGTCAGGCTGAAAGACTGTAAAACAAACGCTTATTGGGAGGCAACCCAAGTTTAATTTTTATTTTTAGTTTTTATTAGATTTTATATTAGTAGTTTTGAATTTGCATTTATTTAGGATTTAATAAAATTGCTTCTATCATGGTTTTACAGGTTATTCAAGTCAAATTCAAGTGTGGTGCCCAATTTGTTCCGTGTGCTTAGCCTATTCTCCAAACTTAGCGGACAAAGAGGAAGATTGCTATATTTTTAGGGAAGTCCTCTGCTTTAATTTTTTTATTGTAGCCATTGAAGACAATGTCTAGTTTAAGTTTGGGGGCATTTTAGTGTCGTATTGCATATAGTTAGTTATTTACATTGTAGTTCGTTATATTTTCGGATTATTTACATTTAGTTTTTGCATTCAGTTTTTTGTTAAAAAAAATAAAAAATAAAATTTTAAAAATCGCAAAAATAGTAGTTAGTTTACTATGTTTGTTGCAGTTAGTTTATATTTGCATGATTCCAACTGTTAGATAGTAAAAGTCTATTTTGGCCAATGATGAGACTGGAGTTAAGTAGATAAGTATAGTATTGAATATTCAGGCTTTGATGTGATTTCTTGTTATGAATTGAATCTCTTCCTGTTTGAAACTGGTATAATCAAGGTTAGCACGTTAATAACAGCTATGTTGACTGATTAAGTTTAAATTGATACATAATGGATTTCTTAAGGATAATACTAATGTGAAGGAATGAAAGACATGAATAGAAGGAGATGGCTAAATTTTGATAAAAACTTAAGTTTGGGGGGAAATTTTGGGATATATAAGCTTCGCTAAAAAAAGAAAAAGAAAGAAAAAAAATAAAATAAAAATTACAGTGGCTAGTTTTGTTTCGGGGCCTTTGTTACTTGAGTAAGTACGCCCGAATGGGTATCTTAAAACCTAGCGCCCTAAGGTCTTATATGGTCTGGGAGTAGTTCGTCGAAAGCTCGCTAAGGGGTGACACTGTTAGCCTAATGGAATGAGACATTGCATAGTCATGGTTAAAAAAAAGAAAAAAAAGTAAAAAAAAAATAATAAAACGGGAAAAGAGCAAAAAGCCCCCGTAATGAAAAGTAAAGCATAAGTATCCCGGATTAGACTCTTGAACTTGGTGGATATTTGACTTTAGTTGGATCTAGCTTGTTCGTGAATTTTGTGAATTTGCACTGTATGATGCCTTCGAAGATATCTATTATGTCTTAAATTTGATTTTATATCAGTTAACATTGTTGTGGAGCACACACACACTATATCAGTGATAACAATCTAAGATTTGATGATTGATTGGGAAATTACTGATTTGTTTTAATATGATGTATTATCATGTTTACTTGATTTCTCTAAGGCCGGTTGAATAGACTTGTTTTTGTCATTACTGTTGGATTCGTAGGCATATAGATTAGTTTCATTACATTTCATTGCATAACATTTTTGTGTTTTTGCTTGAGGACAAGCAAAGGTTTAAGTTTGGGGGTATTTGATGAATGAGTTTTATACACATGAATTGGATACATTCGAGCTTAATTTATTGTTGTTCTCAAGCCTTTTAGGATGTTTTTATGTGCTTGTTTCTATTCAAGCATGTTTTATATTGTTTTGTAGAATTTGGGACAAAAGTTGCATGGATCAACGTTTGGGGTGGCTAGATTCGTGTTTTCGGCTTGCCATTTACACAGCAGTCACTTCAGAGCCAATTTGACTATAGCTCCGGACATTATTTCGGAACACTTCAAGAATGCAAGTTGTAGATCTACTTTTCCTCTTTCCAGAACATCTTGAATCATCAAAATCGGAGTTCGGACAAAGACGTTATGGTCGTTTTCCCAAAGGACATTGGAGTAGATAATGTCAGATTTTGGGCCAACGTCGGGGCGCTATTCTTAGTGCATTTTCCAACGCCAAGGCGCTATAAGGCAGAGTCTGAGCGTCAAGCCCAGTGCTGGGGCACTGGGGAAGGGCTTGGTGATGGCCTGGACGCGTTTTGGGCGAATTTTAACACCTTTTTTACTCCAAATTGGATTGGGTTTGTTTCTAAATTCAAAATTAGACTTGTAACCTATAAATACATGATGTAAGTCATAAAATAAATGGAGATTACATAGATTAGACTAGATTAAACACTCCTTTAGATTAGAACATAACCCTAGTTCTTATTAGTTTTGAAGATTGAAGTAACTTGGAGACCATTGAAGATTAAAAGCAAGAGCAAGAGGGGATCATTAGATTTGCTGACAATAGATTATATTCTCTTCTCTTCTCATACTTTTATCTTTTAATGTCTATTCAGTTGTGGATTCTTGGTTTTAATTCATTAATTATGAACTAACTCTTTTATTAAGATTTCAATTGAACTTTTTATGGTTATGAATTGACTATTTAATTTATTCCAATTATTTATGTTGAAGTGAATTGTTCATTATGTCTTGTATTTATTGATTAATTATCTGGCCAATAATTACAGGTTTACTCTAGATGGAATTGAGAAAGGAATTCTAGGGTTAGAACTGGGCATGGTGACATATGACTTAGTTATTTGCACAGTGAATAAGTAGGTTTGTGAATAGAATGAAAATATCTATTTGCCGCATGTAACACATAAGGAATTGGGATTGTAACTAGTTTAATTCAATTGTTTTGCATAGAGATATAGCAAAATTAATCTGGGTTAAATTGAAGGCAATTGATCGCTCGAGAGAGGGCTTTTGGCATTTGAGAATTCCTGTTAACAATTCAGTAGACGTAATAATTGAGATAATTGGATAATTGATTTATAGTTCATAATTGGGGATATTGGAGTCTTAATCCTTATTTATCTGAATTCCATCAATTCTTAGTTGTTTATGTGCTTTCTTTTAGAATATTCTTTTTGTTTTGTTTAATTTAGTTTTCTTAAATCTAGAAATCACAATTATTGGTTGTTTAAATAAAATTGATTTGGTTAAGAGTTAGTACTTGGTAATTTTTATTAAATAATTCCTCGTGAGAACGATACTCTACTTTCACTTTATTACTTGTTGACCGTGTATACTTGCACGTATTCATTGATTGCGAAATCGATCTACAAGTTTTTGGCGCCGTTGCCGGGGAATTAATTTAATAATTATTTACCAATATTAATTTCAATCAAATTAGTCTTAATTTAAACATTTATAATTTTATTTTTAATTCCCTTCCTATATTTCTCTCTTTTTAGGTACCATGGATGACTTTGCGTATCAATGGCCATACACGAACGTGACTCAACCAAGGGGAATGGAGATTGACAGACTCGCGACACTTTCCGCAATGTCAGCACAAATTAAAGAACTTTCGAGGAAGTTGGACGTTATCGCATCCCAACAGAGTCGAAGGATGGCAGTTATGTGTGACTATTGTGCTGGCAATCAGCCGAGTAATCAATGCACCATCAATCTTGGGCCGGTACAGTATGGTGGTAACTACCTCAATCAGTATGCATATGATAATTATGAACAAGTTTGGGGGTATCACCCGGATTTTTCATGGAGTAACAATCAAGATCAATTTTATGCTCCAAGTCCAACATACCCACCGGATTTCTCGTGTCCACCTCCACTACAACAGGAAGAACATTCAAATTGGGAGGAAGCCTTGGAAAAAGTTATTAAAGATTCTGAAAAGAAACACAAGGAACATGAAAAGAAACTTAATCAAATGGAGTTGAGAATACAAAGTCAGAATGCATCGATCAAGAATATGGAAAATCAATTGGGACAGATAGCACATGCATTGAACAATCGTCTTCAATACACTTGGCTCTATGACATGGATAACGAGACTGATGATGAGCCCGATGGTGAGCCCGAGCCAAATCTACAACTGGATGAGCCACGAGATGAAAAAGAGGAGACAAGTGGGGATAATGACAACAAGGTCGGTGAAGAACTAATTGTGAGAACCAATGATGATGAGCCAATGTTATTTATGTCTCAAGTGCCTTCTCCTCCACAGTTCAAGAGTCCGGTTAGATTTGCAAAACCTTGTCCGATTGGTAGTCATGTCGTCGGCAATACTCTTTGTGATGTAAAAGCAAGTACACCTTCAAAACCATGGTGTGATGAGCTGGAGAAGATAGAAGAAGAAATTGTTGTGTCTGACAAGCCTCAATGCCAGAATATATTCGCAGACACAATGGAGAAACCACCTAGATGCTGGACGTTCTTGAATGTGATCTTATCTAAAGAAAGCATGCTAGGTGACTTTAATACAATGGCTATTACAAATGGGAACCTACCAAAAGCTATATTATTTCCGATGGATGGAGGGTTTCTCAACTTTCGAAGAGGAATTGGATAGCGTTGACCAGACAAAGTCAGGCTGAAAGACTGTAAAACAAACGCTTATTGGGAGGCAACCCAAGTTTAATTTTTATTTTTAGTTTTTATTAGATTTTATATTAGTAGTTTTGAATTTGCATTTATTTAGGATTTAATAAAATTGCTTCTATCATGGTTTTACAGGTTATTCAAGTCAAATTCAAGTGTGGTGCCCAATTTGTTCCGTGTGCTTAGCCTATTCTCCAAACTTAGCGGACAAAGAGGAAGATTGCTATATTTTTAGGGAAGTCCTCTGCTTTAATTTTTTTATTGTAGCCATTGAAGACAATGTCTAGTTTAAGTTTGGGGGCATTTTAGTGTCGTATTGCATATAGTTAGTTATTTACATTGTAGTTCGTTATATTTTCGGATTATTTACATTTAGTTTTTGCATTCAGTTTTTTGTTAAAAAAAATAAAAAATAAAATTTTAAAAATCGCAAAAATAGTAGTTAGTTTACTATGTTTGTTGCAGTTAGTTTATATTTGCATGATTCCAACTGTTAGATAGTAAAAGTCTATTTTGGCCAATGATGAGACTGGAGTTAAGTAGATAAGTATAGTATTGAATATTCAGGCTTTGATGTGATTTCTTGTTATGAATTGAATCTTTTCCTGTTTGAAACTGGTATAATCAAGGTTAGCACGTTAATAACAGCTATGTTGACTGATTAAGTTTAAATTGATACATAATGGATTTCTTAAGGATAATACTAATGTGAAGGAATGAAAGACATGAATAGAAGGAGATGACTAAATTTTGATAAAAACTTAAGTTTGGGGGGAAATTTTGGAATATATAAGCTTCGCTAAAAAAAAGAAAAAGAAAGAAAAAAAATAAAATAAAAATTACAGTGGCTAGTTTTGTTTCGGGGCCTTTGTTACTTGAGTAAGTACGCCCGAAGGGGTATCTTAAAACCTAGCGCCCTAAGGTCTTATATGGTCTGGGAGTAGTTCGTCGAAAGCTCGCTAAGGGGTGACACTGTTAGCCTAATGGAATGAGACATTGCATAGTCATGGTTAAAAAAAAGAAAAAAAAGTAAAAAAAATAATAATAAAACGGGAAAAGAGCAAAAAGCCCCCGTAATGAAAAGTAAAGCATAAGTATCCCGGATTAGACTCTTGAACTTGGTGGATATTTGACTTTAGTTGGATCTAGCTTGTTCGTGAATTTTGTGAATTTGCACTGTATGATGCCTTCGAAGATATCTATTATGTCTTAAATTTGATTTTATATCAGTTAACATTGTTGTGGAGCACACACGCACTATATCAGTGATAACAATCTAAGATTTTATGATTGATTGGGAAATTACTGATTTGTTTTAATATGATGTATTATCATGTTTACTTGATTTCTCTAAGGCCTGTTGAATAGACTTGTTTCTGTCATTACTGTTGGATTTGTAGGCATATAGATTAGTTTCATTACATTTCATTGCATAACATTTTTGAGTTTTTGCTTGAGGACAAGCAAAGGTTTAAGTTTGGGGGTATTTGATGAGTGAGTTTTATACACATGAATTGGATACATTCGAGCTTAATTTATTGTTGTTCTCAAGTCTTTTAGGATGTTTTTATGTGTTTGTGTCTATTCAAGCATGTTTTAAATTTTTTTGTAGGATTTGGGACAAAAGTTGCATGGATCAACGTTCGGGGTGGCTAGATTCGCGTTTTCGGCTTGCCATTTACACAGCAGTCACTTCAGAGCCAATTTGACTATAGCTCTGGACATTATTTCGAAACCTTTCAAGAATGAAAGTTGTAGATATACGTTTCCTCTTTCCAGAACATCTTGAATCATCAAAATCGGAGTTCGGACGAAGACGTTATGGCCTTTTTCCCAAAGGACGTCGGAGTAGAAAATGTCAGATTTTCGGCCAGCACCGGGGCGCTATTCTTAGTGCATTTTCCAGCGCCGGGGCGCTAGAAGGCAGAGTCTGAGCGTCAAGCCCAGCGCTGGGGCGCTGGGGAAGGGCTTGCTGATGGCCTGGACGCATTTTGGACGAATTTTAACACCTTTTTGACTCCAAATTGGATTGGGTTTGTTCCTAAACTCAAAATTAGACTTGTAACCTATAAATACATGATGTAAGGCATAAAATAAAGGGAGATTACATAGATTAGACTAGATTAAACACTCCTTTAGATTAGAACAAAACCCTAGTTCTTATTAGTTTTGAAGATTGAAGCAACTTGGAGACCATTGAAGATCAAAAGCAAGAGCAAGAGGGGAGCATCAGATTTGCTAACAACAGATTATATTCTCTTCTCTTCTCATACTTTTATCTTTTAATGTCTATTCAGTTATGGATTCTTGGTTTTAATTCATTAATTATGAACTAACTCTTTTATTAAGATTTCAATTGAACTTTTTATGGTTATGAATTGATTATTTAATTTATTCCAATTATTTATGTTGAAGTGAATTGTTCATTATGCCTTGTATTTATTGATTAATTATCTGGCCAATAATTAAAGGGTTACTCTAGAAGGAATTGAGAAAGGAATTCTAGGGTTAGAACTGGGCATGGTGACATGTGACTTAGTTATTTGCACAGTGAATAAGTAGGTTTGTGAATAGAATGAGAATATCTATTTGCCGCATGTAACACATAAGGAATTGGGATTGTAACGAGTTTAATTCAATTGCTTTGTATAGAGATATAGCAAAATTAATCTGAGTCAAATAGAAGGCAATTGATCGCTCGAGAGAGGGCTTTTGGCATTTGAGAATTCCTGTTAACAATTCAGTAGACGTAATAATTGAGATAATTGGATAATTGATTTATAGTTCATAATTGGGGATATTGGAGTCTTAATCCTTATTTATCTGAATTCCATCAATTCGTAGTTGTTTATTTGCTTTCTTTTAGAATAATCTTTTTGTTTTGTTTAATTTAGTTTTCTTAAATCTAGAAATCACAATTATTGGTTGTTTAAATAAAATTGATTTGGTTAAGAGTTAGTACTTGGTAATTTTTATTAAATAATTCCTCGTGGGAACGATACTCTACTTTCACTTTATTACTTGTTGACCGTGTATACTTGCACGTATTCATTGATTGCAAAATCGATCAACAGCACATGACAGGGAACAAAGCCTTCTGTCTGACTACATAGAGAAGGAGGGTCCCTCGATCATCTTTGGAGACAACGTCTCTGGTAAGACAAGAGGCTATGGCTCAGCTGGAAATGGTGCAGTATCCTTCAGCAAAGTGGCCTATGTGGAAGGACTACAACACAACCTTCTAAGCATTAGCCTACTCTGCGACAAGGGTCATCAAGTAACATTTCTCAACAATCAATGTCAAGTCCGAGACCTGAAGACATCTGCTGTAACGTTAACCGGAACAAGAGAAGAAAATGTCTACACAGTAAACCTTGGAAAACTAAGCTCAGACGAGACTATATGTTTTCTAACTAAAGCATCTGAAGAAATGAGCTGGCTATGGCATCGAAGATTATCTCATCTCAACTTCAAAAGCATGTCCTAATTAGCTTCAAAAGATCTAGTTGCAGGCTTACCTAAGTTTAACTTCATCAAAGAAAGGTTGTACAATGCATGTCAACTTGGAAAGCAGACCAGAAGCTCATTCAAGAGTAAAACCATTAACTCAATTGACAAGCCTCTGCAATTGCTACATATGGATCTTTTTGGGCCAATTCTAACAACGAGCCTTGGGGGAAAGAGATACTCTCTGGCCATAGTCGACGACTACACTAGATTTACATGGGTGTTCTTTTAAACCTCAAAGGATGAAATAAGCTCCCAACTGATCAAGATGTTCAAGCTGGTGATGAACGAGAAAGGAGAGAAAATTAAGGCCATAAGGAGTGATCATGATAGAGAATTCAATTTTTCAGAAATGGACCAGTTCTGCACAGACAATGGCATTAGTCACAACTTCTCAGCTCCACAAACTCCCAAATAAAATGGAGTAGCTGAGAGAAATAAAAGAACATTGATAGAAGCTAGAAGAACTATGCTAGCAGCGGCTCATCTGCCGAGATACTTCTGGGCAGAAGCTGTCAACACTGCATGCTACACTCAGAACAGATCACTCATACACTCTACGATTAAAAAGACTCTTTATGAACTATGGAAAGGAAGAAAGTCAAGTGTCAGCTACTTTCATGTCTTCGGCTATGCATGCTACATTCTCAACAATGGAAAGCAGTACTTGACAAAGTTTTAACCAAAGTCAGATGAAGGAATCTTTCTTGGATATGCCACAGATAGTAAGGCCTACAGAGTGTTTAACAAGAAGACACTGAGTGTTGAAGTATCAATTCACATCATCTTTGATGAAATAGACTTAGACAAAACAGTGCCTCAAGACACTACGATCAACAGTTCAGACACTATAAACGAGGTCGTCGAGCTCAACACTACGATCATAGTACCAGATAGTGAAATCGTTGAGCAAGTAAATGAGATCGTAGAGAGGCCTATGACAAACAACGAACCTCCACACCAAGAAGAAGAAATAGTTCTTGAAGATCTAAGACAAGAAGACATAAGAACAGATGTCCCAATAGGAAGAAGATGGGCAAGAGATCACACTCAAGATCTAATTATTGGAGATCCGAGTGCAAGAGTCAAAACAAGAGCTGCCACCCAAAATGAATGCTTTTATCTAAGCTTCCTGTCTCAAATAGAACCGAAGAAGATAGAGGATGCTATGGAAGACTCCAGCTGGATAGAGGCCATGCAGGAAGAGCTCAATCAGTTCAAAAGAAGCAAAGTATGGAGATTGGTTATAAGACCAAAGAATCATCCTGTCATTGGAACCAAGTGGGTCTTCAGAAACAAGATGGATGAAGATGGAGTGATAACCAGGAATAAGGCAAGACTAGTGGCCAAAGGATACTCTCAGGAAGAAGGCATTGACTACGATGAGACATTTGCACCTGTTGCCAGACTAGAAGCCATCAGAATATTCCTTGCCTTTGCTGCTCACATGAAATTTAAGGTCTTTCAAATGGATGTTAAAAGTGCATTCTTAAATGGTGAACTTCAAGAAGAAGTTTATGTAGAGCAACCTCCAAGTTTCATCAATCCATCTCTTTCTAATTATGTCTTTAGATTGGACAAAACCTTATATGGTCTTAAACAAGCACCTAGAGCATGGTATGAAACTCTAACTAACTTTCTTATTGAAAAATGGGTTCATTAGAGGTAGAGTAGATACCACACTATTTCTTAAAAAGCATAAAGATAAAGTCCTATTAATTCAAATATATGTTGATGACATTATTTTTGGATCTACTGATGAAAAGCTATGCAAAAGATTCTCCAAGATTATGCAGAGAAAGTTTGAAATGAGCATGATGGGTGAGCTTAATTTCTTCCTTGGACTGTAAGTAAAGCAGACTGATGAAGGAATCTTCATAAACCAAGCCAAATACATTAAAGACTTACTTAAGAAGTATGGCATAGAATCAGCCTCTCCCATGAAAACCCCAATTGCTCATACAACCAAACTTGACAAAGATGAAAAAGGCAAAAGTATTGATATAACTCAATACAGAGGTATGATAGGCTCTCTTTTATATCTAACTGCCAGTAGACCAGATATAATGTTTGCAACATGCATTTGTGTTAGATTTCAAGCTAATCCTAAAGAATCTCATTTAATTTCTGTAAAGAGGATCTTCAGGTATCTTAAGGGTACACCTCACTTGGGGCTTTGGTATCCCAAGGAATCCTCATTTGAACTGACAGGATACATAGATGCTGATTTTACAAGATGTAAAATAGATAGAAAGAGTACCAGTGGCTCCTGTCAATTACTAGGAAACAAACTCGTGTCCTGGTTTAGCATGAAGCAAAATTCAGTATCTACTTCAACTGCAGAAGCTGAATGCATTGTTGCTGGCAGCTGTTGTGCCCAGATCCTATGGATAAAAAATCAGCTAGCAGATTACGGGTTTGAATTCAAATCCATACCCATTCACTGTGATAACACAAGTGTAATTGCAATAACTCATAATCCTATCATGCATTATAGGACTAAGCATATAGAAATAAGGTATCACTTCATCAGGGATCATGTGCAAAATGGAGCTATATCATTACAATACATCCCTACTGAAAACCAACTTGCTGATGTCTTTACAAAATCTCTAGATGAATTCAGATTTAACAAGTTAATAAGTGAACTAGGCATGCTTAACTTGCAACCATGAAATATGCTCTAGTTTATGCTAACTATACAGATTTAAAGGCTATGTTCAAAATCATAGACATGATCAAAGGAAGTCCACGATTGTAGAGCTGAAGTATCATAAGAGATAACGATCGCAGTGCTGACTCAACAATTGCGGTGCAGACTCAACGATAACAGAGCTACATCAACAAAACCAAAGAAGCACCCTATAATGATCAAGTACAAAACAAAGCAATCTTTCTGACAAGTGCCTCAGGGACAAACCTAACCCTTGATACATTCAACGAGGTTGGCTCTTCCTGAGCTACCTTAAACCAAGAAAAATGCTAAGTCAAAAAGTCATCACAAGGACTCGGTCAGATTCGACGATTGCAGCTCAAACACAACAACTACTGAACAAGACTCAACGATGGTAGAGCAGACTCGACGATTTCAAGGACCATCTCAACGATCGTAGTCCTCCTGAAGAATATATTAGCTCAGAAGGAGTTAAGGGTAATTCAGTACAATCCTCCTTAGTCAAATTCGTAGAGCCAAACAGAATTCGACACCTGTCCCACTAAGCCAAATGGAGATAGGGAAGTTACTTGTACCATTTGAAGGCGCCTTTTTGAAATCAGAAGTTTAAAAGCTTATCTCTCCCCTTATCTCTGCAAGAAGAAACCCTAAAATATAAAGCTCAACCAATCATACACTCTGCAAAGAAATCAATGACAACCTCCAACGTCATCTCTGGCTACAGACTCTGCTTTGACGAGTTCAAGATAGCTGAACCCAAATTTCACAATACATTGTCGTTATTAAAGAAGGTGGGTCTCGAAGAAGCTCTGGGTACAGACACATTGATCTACCCCAAGCTAGTGAAAGAATTTTACAAGAATGGTGTATTTGAAAATAACGCCATCACTACAAAAGTTATGGATGTGAAAATTAGACTGAAGGCTAAGGACGTTAATCTAGCCCTAGGTCTCAAATCTGAAGGGTATTCATTCATTGATGGCATAGACTTCCACGAGGGACTTAAAAGAATGCATCACAAGAAATCCCCCTCTGTAAAAGGATACAAGAAGAAGGAATTTCCTCAGAGGTATGAATTTTTAGCTGATATTGTTGGAAAATGTATATGTTGCAAGAGTTCTGGTCATGACTCTATGAATGAAGTACAACTCAAGCTCATGACTTCCATATGTTATGGAATACAACTTAACTATGGATCTCTATTGCTTGAATGGATTGGAAAATGGATCACAAACTCACAGAAGTCAAAGAGCCCTCAAAAGATGCTCTACGGGCGATTTATAAGCATCATTCTACAGTCTGCTCTGGGTGAAAAAAATGGAGATGATGAGGGAGAAGACATCAATCCAAACAGACAAATGACCCAGCAACTATTCGTGAATTGAAAAAGGAATCCAGCTGAAAATGTGCGTATCATGTCTGAATCCAATGGTAGAACTGCTGATGCAAAGGAGTTAGGGATTCCAGGAAATATGTCAGTTGTCAAAGAGACTAAAGAAGAAGAAGAAGAGACCAACAAGGAGGAACCCACTGCCCTGATCAGAAAAAGCAAGGGCAAAAGAAAGCTAAAGGATAGAATGGTTGAAGAACCTCAGGGATCCATTACCGATAAGCCTATAGAGTCCTCAGACATTGAAACTCTAAGGATCCTAAGAAGGAAACAACAGCAGACTGAGGAAGAAAAAGATAGAGCTACCATATCTCAGCTGCTGAAGAAGAATAAAATCAGCCACAAATCCAAAAGGACATCTATCTCTTCGATTGTAGAGTCTCAACCAATCATAGAGACCAGACCAAACACATCAAGCAAGGAAGTAGCTGCATCAAATATTTTGGTTGATCAACAGGACAAAATTGAAGTTCAAGAAAGTCCTAAGGCTGTGGCTCAGCCTAGAAAACCAAGAAGAAAACTGGTCAAGAAATATATTCTTGTCAATGAAGAAGTATTAAAAAGGGAAGACAAAGAATTGGCTGCTGAAAAGGAACCAGCCGAAGAGAAAAAGCTTAAGCTGAGGGGGAGACACCTGAAGCCCTTATGATAGAGAATACACCAACTGAGGGGGAGATGCCTTAAGCTCTCACTCTAGAAAATGCTCCAGGTGTGGGGGGCTATTAAGCTTACAAGAAGATGATCAAGTTGAGGGGGAGGCTCATGACATCTCCATGGCAGAAGAAGTGGTTCCTGCAAAAAATAAGGGAGAACCAGAGCAAGAGCTAAATGAAGCCATTAATATAATGGACTCTGCAAGCGAAGACAGAGAAGAGGAAGAAGATGATGAGGTCGAGATCACAGTTGTGGGCATAAATGGGTACATAAGAGTTAACTATGAGCAGCTATTTTCCTATCTACCCATGATGCCTTTCCATCAAGCTCAAATTCTAAACTCCTAGAATCACATGTTTTGGTGTGCTAGCTCATGGATTCCCAGGTAGTTTCAACTTTGCCAAGAAGTTACTCACCAATAACTCCTCTTCAAAGAATGGACATGAGGTACTGTCTATCCCAACCCTCTTCAGAGTTAATCACTTTCCATCACCCTCCTTCCATCAATTTTATGAACTCCCACAATGGTTGGAAGAAATCCTACATCCACTAAATCGATTTCCAGTTGCAGAATCCTAAAATTCTGTAACTGATGAACCAAATATGACAAACTTTACACTGCTCCCACCTACCAGCCCCTCTATGATTACAGACTCTAACCCCAGTATAGAGTCCCAAGTCCAAATCGTAGAGTCACCCACTGCACACACCCAAACACAGGCCCCTCCATCCGATATACCCTCCTCATCCAGTAACGAATACTTTAACCTTGATCTTGCCCTCTACTCATTACAAGATCAATTCAATAGCACACCACCTCCTTCACAAATTCCCCAGCTCAATGCACTTCTATCAGAGCAGCCCACCAAAGCTGATTTTTCTGCCATGTCCAAGAAAGTGATCAAGGAACTCGATGAGAGTCTTGAAGAACACACTGAGCTCCTTCACATGAGACTAAAAACAATGATCAGTGCTACAAATAGTCTGCCAAGCACCCTCAGCTCTGATCTCTCTAAAATGATTAAAGAGATCATCAAGAAAATGCTTCAAAGCATAAAGGACAGGGATGACATCTACTTTCAAGCAGCTAAAAGGCATCGGGATGTTGTCTTGATCTTACAAAAGACTCAAGAATCTCAGAACGATCTGATGATAAAGAGCATCCAGAGTCTCCAAACTGCAGTAAAGGAATTTCAAGACTTCTCCATGGGTCAAATGCAGTAGACTGAAAATGTCCTGAACATCCTTCAACGACATGAAACTCGATCTCATGCTTTAATCCAAGAAAATTGCGAGGACATTGCTCAAACTCAAAGTCAACTCAACGATCTTGTCCAAGGAGTAACTCGCCTCTCCGAAGACATTCGAACCCTTGATGCTGACATAAATGGGGAAAATAAAGGGAAAGGAGATCAGGGAGGCAAGGGCAAAGGCAGAGATCAATTCCAAACTCAATCCTCAAGGAATCCTCCTGTAAGGCAAATCCACCAACAAACTCCACAATCCAGCCATCAGACCCAACGAGCTAATTAGTAGGAAGTTTTAATGGCTCAACCTTTAAGGAGTCTAGGGCCAACTACCAGCTCTCATGAGGTGACAACAACAGGCCTAAGAATGTCAATTGGAGATCCTGCATTCATGAATAGGCATGATCACAATCCAAGACTTAGCCCAAGTGAGCTGGAAGATTTAGCCATGAGAGACGAAGCAAGCAGAAAAAGGAGAGCTGAGGAATTACAAACCCTCCAATAAGCAAAAGGCCGAAGAAATAGAGATAAGCTGGATTCTAATTCTTATTGATGTAGTCAAACTTAAATGTAATATCTATCGTCATACATCAATAAATTCATGCTTATTCTCTAGAAATTTCAGCTGCTCACTGAAATATTAAGTCATATTTACTTTGCTGCAACTGCATATAAAATTTGATAATCATGAGAACAAATCTCCTTGGTTATGTCAACATCAAATAGGGGAGATTGTTGGAAGAATGCATATTGTGATTTGATGTTTAAAGTAAATACTCTTGATTTTATGTAAAGGCCTTCAAGGAATATATGTACAAGGACTTAGTGATAGATCAAAACTGTTAGGTTGATCTTAACTTTCAATGTTTATCATTCTAGACGAATGTATAGAATAAGAGATCAAAGATGTTAGGTTGATCTATGACTTGAAAGAAATTGATAGGCCTTGAAAAAATCATAGTCTATCAAGCTGATCAACGAAATACAGAGGCTAAGGCAGGATCGTAGAGCTCAGAAGATCGTAGTGTATTTGCTTTGAAGGGCCTCTTCAGTAATCATGGAGTGGTCCAGACGTTTGCCGAAGTTAACTCAGAGATCATAGTGTGCTCTCGGAAACGTAGAATCCGCACGACGAGCAAGTAAAAATCGTTAAGTGCTCTCGGAAACGTAGAGTCTGAAAGACGAACAAATGAAGATCGTAGTGTTCTGATTCAGCCCAAGCACCAATATGACAAAACACTACGATATGGATCATAGAGTGTTATCTGCCTTATGTCAGAAACATCGAGCCCTACTCTTATGAAAAGACAAATCCCAACAAAAGTGGAATGGGTTTGAAACGTTGAAGTCCTCTCCAGTCCCAACGGTACAAAAGATATCCTTAGTATTCAACAAATGAAACGTATTCAAGAAGCTAAGGAAAGAACCATAGGACAGACAAAAAACACCTTTTCAGGTGTTAGGTGAAAAAGCAGGCTACTGTGTCAGTGGGCCAAAATGCAACTCAGAAGGTGTGTAGAAAAGTCTCTATCAAAGTTCAGAAATGTCAAACGCATTTAATGCTTCAACAAAAGGCTTCAACGGATAGATTTCAAGAAACACATATATGTAGAACATATACAGATGATAATAAAAAGCAAGCAATTGAACAAAAAAATGTACAAGAACACTTAACGCTCAACTCTACGATCTGAGAAAAAGATGAAGCTTGCTCAGCTACTCAGTTCCTTCGAACAAGAGCTTAACTTCAACTGAGTAGCATCAATCAAGAACTCAACAACTACCAACCAACTGAAGTAAGAGTTCCAAGTCAGAAGGACTTGAAGAGTTCTAAGTGAACTGTGAAGAACCAAGTCTGCTGGACTTGAAGAGTTCAAGAGTGAACCAAGAAGTGCCTAGACTGCTGGTCTAGAAGAAATCTGTGAGATTCAAGAAGTGTAACAGACATCCTTAGTGGATTTCCTACTCGAGGAGTAGAAGAGTAGATTAGAAGCTTTAAGTGCTCTGAACCACTTAAAACTGTTGTGTCCATTATATTTGTGCTATAACTAATATAACTGTCATAATTGTCTCACTCTCATTAATTCAAGATATCTAAAAGAAGGTTTATCAAATACTCTTTCCGCTGTGCATTAATCACCTTCAAAAATAACTAGTTAAAAAGAAAAGTTTTTAAATATCTATTCAACCCCCTTCTAGATAACTATTCTACCTCTGGGAACTAACATACTCTATAATGATTATAAAATTAGTCATCACTGAGAGCCATCATATATTTTATTTTTTTGTGATAACTTGAAAATTCCATCACAAAATTCTTTCTTTTTGTAATTTTCATGACCGTCATAAATATTGTGTTGATTATTTCTTACATTAAAATATTAGTGATAGCTTAAATACTATCACGAAAAAGGTATATCTATAAGTGATGACTTAGTGCATCACAAAAATAAAATTTATTTTGTGTGAAAAAATTGGTGATTGACATGGCCATCATAATTATAATACATTGATGGCAAAATTAGCTATCACTAAGAGCCATCATATATACTATTATTTGTGATTGCTTAAAAAGTCCATCACAAATTACTATCTTTTGTGACTGTTTTTAAAAACTGTCACAAAATTCCGTCACGTATTCTTGTTTTTCTAGTAGTGAATATATACCAACTATATATAAAAGTATTTATAAATTCACTTTTGATATGCAAAAATAAAAAATAATAAAAATATACATTGGAGTAACTCTATGACTATATAATCCTATATAAAAATAACAATACTATGAAATATAGAGATATAATTAAAATAAATAAGTATATATAGAGCCGTTCAAGAACTGGTACACCACTGGTTCAAAGGAAAATACTAAAACCACACTGCAAAGCCAACGGTACGGATAACTGGCCGGTTCGATGCGCTTCGACCGATTTTGGATCAGATACGATTTAAATTGTGATCCCTATAAGGCTAAACATAGGCATGATAGGATTATGATCAAAGAGAAAAGGGTTCATAAAGTCTACCTCAGATTCTTCTGGATAAACCTCCTTCAATTTATCATTGCACAAAACTCTATCCAGTTTACTCATGATATTTTGAGCCCCCTACCTTTTGTTCTGCCATGTATACCAAGCCCCTTTTGAAGAATAGTTATCAACCGAAATCTCAGCTATACAATTATTTATAGCATTCATATCCTCTTCATCAAGAGGGTTTCCCCAAGCTTCTCATTTTAACTTCTAACTATATTATAATCCCTCATGATCATCCAAGCTTGATGATTAACAGTACCGGTTGCACAATCTCTCAAAAGTATTCCATAAACCAGTTCTAACTATAGGCTCATTATGTCGATACACAAAAGTGAAATACTGAGTAGAAGATAACCCTTGATAGACATTTTGCAAGAAAATACTCCCTCCGTTCCATATTAAATGTCCTAATTTTTTTTAGGATATTTCAAAATAAATGTCCTATTTCTATATTAGTAACTAATTTATTATATTTTCTCTTATACCCTCATAATCTTTTTACACAACTTTTATTGAAATTGAATAAATGTGAAAATATTAATATTTTATATTGGGAACGGGTGTATAGTATACCACTTTCACTATAACATCTGTTTTTATTTAATGTACTTATTGGGAATATGAGAGATAAAAAAAAATTAATCTAGAAAATTAAATTATGTGGGAAAGTAATAATTATTGGGGTCATAGAAAAGTGAAAAAATACTTCAAAATTTAGTTAAGGTTACACTTACACCTTATTACTGCACCGTGCCTACCCTTAAACACCTAAATCCCCAAACGATGTCAAGTACCGTCGTTTGACTGAAATAAAACATATTTTCCCGTTTGGCGTACGGTCTCTCCCCTTAAATTGTTTGTCTCTTGTTTACTCTCTGCTGTTTACCATCCAATTCCAAGTCTGAAGCTTTTCAATTGCCCAATCCAAATCTTCTCTTGTGAGTATAAATTGATAATAAATTAAGGTTATGGATAAAGCCCATCTATAATTTTTATGAATTTCATAAAATATCTATTGCTTGTTAGTGTGGATAGATGAACTCTTTTAATTCTTTTCTTATTTTCTTATTTTCTTATTTTCTTCTTCTTCCTAGTTTTGTTGAATGAAATTTCTCATAATTTAGTTCCAAATAATACACATCTGTTCTATTATCTACGTTGATGGATATTTGGGTGTTTTGATGGAGAATCTGAGTTGCTAAAAAAATGGTGTTCTATCTGTTTGTGAGAATTCCTCTGTGGTTATGTGTTTTCTCTTGCTTTATTCCCTTTAAGCTGTAAACTGGTGCATTAAGTTTGTGTCCTCTTGTAAGGATTTGGATAATCAAATTCCATATTGAGCTTAAGTTCAGCTCAATTTATGGAGATTTGTGACTAAGAAGAGATTTAGAGAGAGAGAGAGAGTTCAGAATAAGTAGAGAGAACTTCAGAAGGAAAAACAATTCATTCATAACCCAAATCATTACAGATAGTTTCTCTTATACACAATAAAATAACACTATGATAACCAACCGACTCAATTATTACACAAAGACTATTATATCCTTAATGGATATTGATCGTAGAGTAATAGCTAGTCGTAGTCGTAGTGATCGTAGAGTAGCAGCCGAGTTCCTTACAATCCATCCCCCTTAAAAAACCACTTGTCCTCAAGGAATAAAATCAGGAAATTTAGCATGCAAATCAGACCACAATTCCCAAGTTGCCTCTGAAGGTAGAGTGTTAGCCCATTGAACCAAAACTTCAACCTCAGCTGCATTGTTTTTCTTAACCATTCGCCGATCCAGCATGACAAGAGGTTCAATAAAAAACTGGCCATGAGCATCAACTGGAGGCAGAACTGGGGAAACTTGAGCAGAAACACCAAGTTTCTTTTTCAATTGAGACACATGAAACATTGGGTGTATTTTAACAGCAGAGGGCAATAATAATTTGTAATCAACAGAGCCTATCTTGTCCAGCACTGGAAAGGAACCATAGTATTTGGAGTCCAACTTGGAATATTTAGACTGTGTCATAGAATGTTGTTTATAAGGTCGAACCTTCAAATAAACCAAATCTCCCACATTGAAGATCCTTTCCTGTCTATTGGCATCAGCATAATTCTTCATACGACACTGAGCTTGGGAGAGATTGTGCTTCAGAAGTTGTAACAACTGGTTTCGAGACTGGCAAAACAATGCAGCTGTAGGATCAAAAATAGTACCATATTGTGATAAGAAACATGTGGAGCTGCATACCCATACAAGGCTTGGAAATGAGTCATCCGTGTTCCACTGTGGTAATGAGTATTATACCACCACTCAGCAAGCGATAACCATTCACTCCATGATTTAGGTCTTTGACTGCACATACATCTCAGATAAGCCTCCAAGCACTGATTAAGTCTTTCAGATTGGCCATCACTCTGTGGGTGATAGGCTGTACTAAGTTGAAGTTTAGTACCCAAGAATTTGAATAGGGATTGCCAGAAATGTCCTATGAAGATTTTATCCCTATCCGAGACTATAGAATTAGGTAGCCCATGCAGCTTATGAATATGATTGAGGAACAAGGTAGCAACATCAGTGGCAGTAAAAGGGTGCTTTAAAGCCAAAAAAATGTGCATATTTAGCGAGTCTATCTATAACTACTAAGATGGAGTTGTAACCATGAGAAGCAGGTAATCCTTCAATGAAGTCCATAGCAATATCCTTCCGAGGAATATCAAGAATATGGAGTGGTTGCAACAGCCTTGGCACCACAGCAGTTTCATGTTTGCTCAGTTGACAAATGTCACATTCCTTAACAAAACTGATTACATCCTTCCTCAAAGATGGCCAGTAAAAAAACTTTGAAATCCTTTCAAAAGTCCCTCTTCTTCCTGAGTGACCTCCCATAGGAGAAGTATGAAATTCGTGTAAAAGCTTAGTTTTCACATCTAGAACATGACCAACAACTAATCTGTCCTTGTATTTAAGTTTGCCATTAACAAAGGAAAAATCTGGCAAGGAAGTAGGATCTAATGCAAGTTGAACTATCACCTGCTGAATTTGAGGATCAATTTCCCAAGTCTGAGCTAGCTCTTGAATCCAAGTAGGAGTAACTGAGGTAATAGCCAAACAATGGAAGATATTGCTGATACCTTCCTGAGACACATGATGGAGCTGCCTAGACAAACCATCAGCTGCTAAATTTTCCTTTCCTTTTCTGTAACAAATTTCATAGTCCAGTCCCATTAAATTTGTGATCCACTTCTGTTGATTAGTAGTAGTTATTCTCTGATCCAACAGATATTTGAGACTTTGGTGATCTGTTTTAATAATAAACTTGTTTCCCATTAAGTAATGCCTCCATTTATGCACAGAATAAATGACAGCCATCAACTCCTTCTCATAAGATGACAGGCCTAAATGTTTTGAAGCAATAACTTTGCTTAAGAAAGCAATAGGCCTGCCATTTTGCATTAATACTGCTCCAATTCCAGTAGCACTAGCATTAGTTTCTAATACAAATGGAATACTGAAATTAGGCAGAGCCAACACAGGAGAAGAAACCATAGCTCTTTTGAGCTTAACAAAAGCCTCTTCAACTTCAACACTCCAATGAAACTGATCTTTTTTTAGCATATCAGTCAGTGGTTTACTTATTAAACCATATTGTCTAATAAACTTCCTGTAATAGCCTGTGAGACCTAGAAATCCCCTCAAACCCGTAAGGTTCTTAGGCTTTGGCCACTGCACCATACACTATCTTTGCAGGATCAGTAGAGACTCCCTCAGGTGTAATGATATGACCTAGATACTGAACTTGTTGTGTAGCAAAAATACATTTAGACAATTTGGCATACAACTGATGTTGCCTCAACAACTGTAATGTCATTTCCACATGCTGTAAATGAGTTTCATATGTAGGACTGTAAACTAGGATATCATCAAAAAAAACTAAGATGAACTTCCTCAAATAAGGGGCAAAAACAGTGTTCATTAAGCTCTGAAAGGTAGCTGGAGCATTGGTTAGCCCAAAAGGCATAACCTTAAACTCATAATGCCCTGAATGAGTCCTAAAAGCTGTCTTAGGAATGTCAGGTGGGTGTACTCTTATTTGATGATAACCAGACCTGAGATCCAACTTTGAAAACCAGCTTGAACCATTAAGTTCATCCAACAACTCATCTATGATAGGTATAGGAAATTTATCTTTAATAGTAGCATCATTAAGTGCTCTATAGTCAATACACATTCTCCAAGTATTATCATGTTTCTTTACTAACAAAACTGGAAAAGTAAAAGGACTGTTACTATTCTGAATAACCCCACTATTCAGCAACTCAGTCACTATTTTCTCAATTTCAGATTTCTGGACATATGTATATCTATAGGGTCTCAAATTCATAGGTTTGCTACCTTCCTGCAAATTAACATGATGGTCATGAGATCTTTCAGGTGGCATACCTTTAGGTTCTTCAAAAACATCTGAGAATGATTTCAAAATCTCTTTAAGTTTTGGACAGTTAGGTTCTGAAGGTGGACAGTCTTTACATTCCAAGATTCCATATAAGCATCCAAAAAAACCATTAGATGTTGTTCGCAACAAGTTCTGGAACTCACTAAATTCCATTAACTGTATTGTTGGAGTAACATTAATGTCTTCCCCTTTCATCAACATTGTCTCCCCATTTTGCACAAATTGGAGCTGCAGTTTATTGAAGTCAAAAGTTACAGGACTTACTGTCCTCAACCACTGGACCCCTAAAACCGCATCAACACCACCCAAGGGCAGAATCCTCATCATTGTAGTGTAATCTCTACCCTGCACTTGCCATTGGAACTCTGAACATACTTGTTCACTTTGCACCTTAAAACCATCTGCAACTGAGACTGTCACTGGTGGAGTATTTGTTACCTTAACCTTCAATTTCTTAGCAGCGTGAGGATCTAAGAAATTTCCAGTGCTACCACTGTCAATTAATATGCTAACTGATCTGCCCCCCCCCCCCACTGTCCCTTGTACTCTGATGGTATTGTTAGCATTTTGTCCAGATTAAGCATGCAATGTTATTTGTACGTCATCCTTTTGATCCTCCAATACTGGCCTGTTTTGCTCTTCCTGCATCTCTACTTCTGTTACACAATTTTTTTGTTCCTCAGTTTTCAAGCACATTTCCTCCTCCTCAGATGGTACCATCATGAACAAATGAGGCTGTTTGCATACATGACCAAAAACATACGGCTCATCACAGGAAAAACATAGCCCCTTCCTCCTTTTCTCAAGTATTTGATCTCTAGTCAAATGCTTAACTGGTATACTTCTTCCTTGCTCATTTCCAGACTAAGCAACCTTAGTTTCCCCCACATTAGGTCTAGAGAATTCCATTCCATTATTGCTGACACTTTTCTGCAAGCTAGAACTCATTACTACATTCCTGCTGCTGGAATTATTAATGATAGAAGATTTTAGTACAACTTTGCTTCTTCTGATCCATGCTTCCACTTTAGCTTCTTCAACTCTAGCCAATCGAATAGCTTCCTTAAGAGTAGTAACCCCAACTCCTGGATACCTAACTGAATATCCTCCCTCAGTCCACCAACAAATCAATTAATAAAAAATTCTTCATTAAACTTTAAATTTTTTATCAGTGCCCAGCCTCTTAATTCCTCAAACTTTGTTCGATATTCATCTACAGTTGTGGTTTGTTGCAACTTTTTAAGTTCAGCTATAGGATTCATCTTAGTCTCAAGGCTAAATCTAGCAAGCAATTCATCAATCAAACCATTCCCGGTCAGGTCAACATCATTTTCAACAAAGCTAGAATACCACAACTCAGCCTCTCCTTCGAGATGCATAGTTGCTAGGTATATTTTCTGATTTTCAGCAACATTATGATAAGAAAACAATTTATTGCACTTCCTAATCCAGGTCCTTGGGTTAGATCCATGGAATTTAGGGAATTCAAATCTAATATTCCTGAATATTCCTTCATTTATAATGTTCTGTGTACTACCTCCCTCAAACGATCCAAGGATTGATCCAGAACTCTATTGATTTGGATTTGGATTTGGAGAAATTTGTTGAGTTTGTTGATTGTGACTATCAGGCTTTCCCTTATCTTGCTTCTGACCTTGTGCTATCAACATTGCTTCTACTCCTTTCATTAGCTTCTCAAGCTTATCATCGAATCCTTTTTGCAGAGACTCCACTGAAGATTGCAATTGAATTTGCAAATCCTGAAGGTTCGTTTCTAGATTCGTTAATCTTTGATTGTTAGTAGCCATAACCACTGATCGTAGCAAGCTTTGATACCACTTGTAAGGATTTGGATAATCAAATTCCTTATTGAGTTCAAGTTCAGCTCAATTTATGGAGATTTGTGACTAAGAAGAGATTTAGAGAGAGAGAGAGAGAAAGAGTTCAGAAGAAGTAGAGAGAAGTTCAGAAGGAAAAACAATTCATTCATAACCCAAATCATTATAGATAGTTTCTCTCATACACAATAAAATGAACACTATGATAACCAACCGACTCAATTATTACACAAAGACTATTATACCCTTAATGGATATTGATCGTAGAGTAATAGCTGATCGTAGAGTAATAGGCGATCGTACAGTAATAGCTGGTCGTAGTCGTAGTGATCGTAGAGTAGCAGCTGGGTTCCTTACACCTCTTCAGTAATAAATGTCAAAATTTTAATTCAAGTTGAAATCATCTTGAACCTTCAAGAAGGAATAAATATTTACAGTCAGTTTTAGATTGGGTATTTCTAAGTCATTGCTCACATTCTTTTAGAGTTTGAGAAATCCATGTGATCGAATTCTGTAGAGATTTATTTATTTATTTATTTACTCCATCCCAAAAAAATTAGAGATACATTAGGAAAACGATGACTTTTAGGTGCTTAATCTGAATTTGTAGTCTAAAAATAAAAATATATCTCTAAAAAGACGACTCATTTTATGAAACAATGGTTTTTTATAATTGAGATTCTTTTGTGGAACGAAGGGAAAGTTGTTTTGAGTACGAATCGTATCTAGCTTTTCTTCTTCTAATTTCTATATTTTATTTTTAATAACTATACATAGAATACAATTGATGTAGGCATCATTTTAGTATATCGGTAATAATATATTTGATATCAAAGAGGTAAGACAATGTGAATAAAACTTACAGAAATAATTTATGTGAACATAGAGCAAGTGAAAAACTTAACAATTAACTGCTGGGTCCGACAGTCTTAGTTTAAGTTTCGAAGAGTGGATGTGACTTCTCATAAAACTATTAAGGTCCCCCTTTTCCTTGTGTTCACAATGTAACTACTGATTAGTATGGTTGCATAACTTCCCTCAAATTTCACTGGATTTGTATACTTGGTCTTAGTTGGCTACAAAATTACCCTTCAATCCTGTCTTATTTTGCTTGATTGCATTTTTACTAATTTTCAACTATGTAATTTTTATGTGACGCTGTTTGCAGTTGTTTGCAGTGGTAACTTGTAACTGGTAGCCTCTCTCTTTCTCTCTCTAGCAAAAATAACCCATCCATGGCTGTCTCATTCTTCACTCCAATCTTTCAAATAACCCCAGCTGAATCAATATCCCCATATCTCTCAAAATTCATAATTCCCAGAACCAGAATGAAACTCAAATCAACCAAAACTAAGGGTTTCGCTAAACCCTTTTCATCTGCAGTAGCTATTCTATCTGACCCATTTATCCTCCAAATTGCAGAAACCCTAGAAGACTCTGTCTCCTCTTCTTCACCTCCACCACTTCTTCAAAAGCTAAGAGATTCCTCCTCAGAATCCCTCCTCTCAACCCATTGGCCCTCTCGCAAAGATGAGCCTTTTCGCTTCACTGACACTTCTTTCATAAAAAAATCCCAAATTCTTCCCATTGTTCCCCCACCTGAAAGTTTCAGTCTTTTGGGTGATTCTTCAAAAACCCAGTTTCCAAACCTTTCCATTGTGGATGGGTACATTGTAGATTCATTATCCCAGTTGTCTGAATTGCCTGATGGTGTGTTTGTTGGTAGCTTATCAAGTCTCAATTCTGAGGCTATTTTGGAAAGAGTTTCTGAAGTTGAGTTTAGTAATGTAGGGGACTTGTTTTGGTCACTTAATGGTGTTGGTACCCCTGATTTGATAGTTGTTTATGTGCCTGAAGGATGTTCTGTTGAGAATCCATTGCATTTGAGGTATTTTTCAGATAAAGGAGAAGATAAGGAGATAAATAAGTTGCCAGTTTCGAATCCAAGGGTTATGGTTTTGGTGGAAAAGGGAGGGGAGATTGGTATAATTGAGGAGTATGTGAGTGGAGATGGAGATAAGTATTACTGGGCGAATTCGGTCATGGATGTGGTGGTTGGGGAAGGAGCAAAAGTTAGCCATTCTTACATTCAAAATCAGTCTTTGAGTGCTGCCCATACTAAATGGACCTCAGTCCGACAGGTAAATGTTACTTAATTCTTTTCCATTATTAGGAATTGTTATTGAATTTTGTAAATGCAGCTTATTTATGTACACGTGCAAAGAAGATACTTCTGGTAACTGTTATTATGGGAATAAGAGAGAGACATATATTTGCAGTAGATTATGATTATTATTTAAGCTTTTTGTGAGAAAAAAAATATAGTTATCACCTTATCGGATGTATAGGTTATGGAGTTTTTCTATATTGGCAAATTAGTTCCATAAACTTTGATATGCACTATTGTCCAGTGGTATAGAACATTAAAAAAAATCCAGGAGCAAGCGATGCAAATTGATAATTTATTATTCATAAGAAATACAATAACAAGGTTGCTCTTATGTTAGGCTTGATTTGTATATGTAGTGATACAAGCAACCTAGAGTTTGGGGGGACTTATGGTCATATACTGATGTAGCTGACTTCAGCCTAAGTGTCCTAGATAACTTCTAACAAAGCTATATAATTTAAAAACATAGTTTCAAATTATGATTTCCATACACAGTTACCACTTATTAAAAATGTTAATTCCATTAAACAGTTTTAACTCAAAAGTTACACTGCCCTTCCTGCCGGAGCAGCCCTAATAGCATGCTTGAGGCAACATATTCCATTCTGAATATGAAAAATCTCCTTAAAAATTTTAAAAGAAAGAAAAGAAGTTATATTCATGATACAAGAGTATGCATTAAGTGCTAGAACTAATAATGGCATTGAAATTTATATGAAATTACGATACAATGAAATGAACCCGATGTAAATTGCTAAATAAATTCTAAAATGAAAGTGGGTGGTGGGGTTCTTTTAGTCGAGCAATGATGAATGTTGATATCTAAGGATAAACCAGGATGAGATACTGTAGGTGGGAGCAGCTATACATGTCGTCCTTTTAATGATCAAAATTTGTTGTTGGAATATTTGGGGTCTTAACAAGTCCCACTAACAAAGAGAGATATATATGACTTTATTAAGATTTCTAAGGGGTTGTTTGATAAAACTGAATGAAAAGTTCTGGATGTATAAGAAAATCTGAATGAGCTGAATGGAGTAGATGTTCTGTATACGAAATAAAATGATTTGTTTGATAATTGTCTGTCCAAAATATTTGAATACATATATTTTTCTAGTTTAACCTTTTGGGTTGTTATGAACAAAATTATTATGTAATTTTTAATACACAATGTTATCTAAAAATAATTAAATTGATGGAGTATACTATTAGTAATATAATTTTAGGAATAAAACACTAAAAATATTAACATTCTATCCGTCAAAAAATCAAAATAAAATACTATAATAACATTCATTAAATTGGTCACCAATTTGTTAATGAAAAATAAAAAATAATTTGTACATAACAAAATTTCTTTTCAATAGTAAAATATGATGGATATTAGATGTAATTTTTAATTGTTAATGAGAAAATGTAAATAAAAATATCATCAACACTACTTCTTAACCATTTAACCACAATTTTTTAGATGAGTCGTTCAGACACATTCAGATGCATCAAGAATTTAAAAATTGTAAAACAAACGGTCCGAATGACTTATTCGGTCAGATTCAGACTCATTTTGATTCATTCAGAAGTAGACAAATAGCCCCCAAGTTGTCTTTGGCTTGTTTAGTTGAAACAAAGGTTATGTCTGGAAAGTTACCTTGAATCGTGAAGAAATGTTATCCTGGATGGGAGTATTGTCACAATGTTAACGCTGGAAATAGGGCTAGAGTTCTGATCTGTTGGGATCCCAATGATTTGGTTGTTGAAAATCTATTATCTACCTATCAAACTACTCCCTCCATCTTGAAATAAATGTCCTAATTGGTTTCAGCACGTTGATTAATACAATTTTCTTTTACCTAAATTACTCTTTTGATTACTTATTAATTGAAGTATTTTTTCACTTTTCTATGACCCCAATAATTACTTTCCCACATAATTTAATTCTCTAGATTCATTTTATTGTATCTCTCATATTCCCAATAAGTACATTAAATAAAAGAGATGTTATAATGAAAGTGGTATACTATACACCCGTTCCCAATATAAATATTTTCACATTTATTCATTTCCAATAAAAGTTGTGTAAAAAGATTATGAGGGTATAAGAGGAAGAATATAATAAATATAGTTACTAATATAGAAATAGGACATTTATTTTGAAATATCCTAAAAAAGAAATTAGGACATGTAATATGGGATGGAGGGAGTATTTTCTTGCAAAATGTCTATCAAGGGTTATCTTCTATTCAGTATTTCACTTTTGTGTATGGACATAATGAGTCTATAGCTAGAACTGGTTTATGGAATACTTTTGAGAGATTGTGCAACCGGTACTGTTAATCATCAAGCTTGGATGATCATGAGGGATTATAATATAGTTAGAAGTTAAAATGAGAAGCTTGGGGAAACCCTCTTGATGAAGAGGATATGAATGCTATAAATAATTGTATAGCTGAGATTTCGGTTGATAACTATTCTTCAAAAGGGGCTTGATATACATGGAAGAACAAAAGGGAGGGGGCTCAAAATATCATGAGTAAACTGGATAGAGTTTTGTGCAATGATAAATTGAAGGAGGTTTATCCAGAAGAATCTGAGGTAGACTTTATGGACCCTTTCCTCTTTGATCATAATCCTATCATGCCTATGTTTAGCCCTTATAGGGATCACAATTTAAATCGTATCTGATCCAAAATCGGTCGAACCGCATAGAACCGGCCAGTTTTTATCCGAACCGTTGGCCTTGCGGTGTGTTTTTAGTATTTTCCTTTGAACCAGTGGTGTACCGGTTCTTGAACGGCTCTATATATACTTATTTATTTTAATTATATCTCTATATTTCATAGTATTGTTATTTTATATAGGATTATATAGTCAGAGTTACTCCAATGTATATTTTTATTATTTTTTATTTTTGCATATCAAAAGTGAATTTATAAATACTTTTATATATAGTTGGTATATATTCACTACTAGAAAAACAAGAATACGTGACGGAATTTTGTGACAGTTTTTAAAAACAGTCACAAAAGATAGTAATTTGTGATGGACTTTTTAAGCAATCACAAATAATAGTATATATGATGGCTCTTAGTGATATCTAATTTTGCCATCAATGTATTATAATTGTGATGGTCATGTCAATCACCAATTTTTTCACACAATAAATTTTATTTTTGTGATGCACTAAGTCATCACTTATAGATATACCTTTTTCGTGATAGTATTTAAGCTATCACTAATATTTTAATGTAAGAAATAATCAAAACAATATTTATGACGGTCATGAAAGTTACAAAAAGAAAGAATTTTGTGATGGAATTTTCAAGTCATCACAAAAAAATAAAATATATGATAGCTCTCAGTGATGACTAATTTTATAATCATTATAGAGTATTTGTTACTGTCATTACAATCACCAAATCTTATATGGAAGTAATCTTGTTTAGTAAAATAACTCACATATGTTTCCTTCTATATTTTGTTTTAAAATTATAATCATGATTTGGGCTTTGGTGTAATGGTATACAATTAATATAGTGAAACAAATTGTCCGTAAAAAGTTCACGTTCTTACCTTTGATCTCTAAAATCGTGTTTTTTTGTGATGACTTTGACAATCACAATAAATTACATGTTAATGTGATTGTATTAATCATCACAAAAGCATTAAGCGTTCATCATAAAAGTATTAAGCGTTTGTGTGATTGTCAAAGCCATCATTTTAAATGTATACAAGACGGTCATTGTGATGCTTAAATCCATCACATAAACCTTTCGTGATGGTTTTTCTAGTTTTTGTGATGGATTTTGGCCATCACAAATGACCATTTTTTAGTAGTGATTAAAACTATAATAATTTAAAATTATAACAATGTTATATTAATTTTTATTGAACATATATTCACATGGTACTTGTTTACATTTCTTGAGTTATTTTAATGAATGTTATTATAATGTGAGTTCTAAGAATATTAAACTAATTTAATAAATATTAAGTCCAAAATATTATTAACTTTTGACCGGTGCAAGTTGGTGCGCTGCGGTTCAAAATATAAAACGGCCTGTGCGATTTTGATATAGAAAACTCTTGAACTGCTATCGATGTGGTGCGATTCTGGTTCAAGATTTTTTAAGACCGGTGCGATTCCAAAATCACTGAAAAACTGGAACTGCACCACACCATTGTCATCCCTAAGCCCTTATAAATGGGGTGAGAAGAATTTTTTTAAGTTTTTTAGTTATTGGATAGAAAATGACAAATATAAAGATCTTTTGGATGAGGCTTTGCAAAGGAATATTAGGGGATCTCCTATGTATTGGGTTAGTGTTAAATTGAAGAAACTAAAAGTGCTTCTTAAGGATTTGAATTTAAAGAGTTGCAATGGCATTTCCACTAGAGTTTTGAAGAAAAAAGAAGAGCTTCAACATATCCAGCAGGTATTCTCTACAGACCATACTAATGCTGATTTATGCCTCAAAGAGAAGAGTTTAGTTGCTGAATATGCTCAACTCAGAGATGATGATGAGAGTTTTTTTAAAGCTAAGTCTAGAATACAATGGTTAGAGCTTGGGGAACATGACTTTTTTCCCATGTAAGGGTTAATGCGAACGGGAGTAGGAATAATATTTAGCAATAGATATAACGCGGGGGGGAGGGGGGGGGGGAACTTGAAGGTTATGGTTCTGTTAAGAACGAATTTGTTGATTTCTTTACAAGGATGTTCTCAGCTCAGCAAAGCTTCCGAGCTAATTGTAAACAGAGACTGGAATCAGTGATGAAAAGAAAGTTAAGTTCTAACCAACAAGCTTTATTAGAGGCAACAGTTACTGAGGAGGAAATTAAAGCAGCCATGGTCCATGTGGAGTCAAAATGGTGAAATATCCCCTGGACCAGATGGGTTTAATGCATCTTTTAACAAGGCTAATTGGGATGTGGTAGGGCCAGATATTTGTACTACAGTTCAATATTTTTCTGTAAGGATAGACTTCTAAAAGAAAGGAACACAACAAGTATTGCTTTAGTTCCAAAAATTCCTAATCCAGAACAGGTTAAACTTTAAAGACTATTGAGTATCGACCAATTGCTTGATGCAATGTGATCTACAAAGTCATCTCAGTGATTATTACAAATAGGTTTCAAGCTGTTCTCCCAATGTTAATCAACAACCAGCAATCTGCATTTGTAAAAGGGAGACATTTAGCAGACAATATATTAATGATGCAAGAACTTGTGGGAGAATATTATATAGACGGGGCCTCAAAGATGTGCTTTCAAGGTTGACATTATGAAAGCCTATGATATAGTGAATTGGAATATCTTTTGATGTGCGTGATGTGATAAAATCCCAACTCAAATGATAAGATGTATTAAGGAATTGGTTGCAAGTCCAAAATTTTCTTTAAATATTAACGGCTCTTTGGAAGGTTTTTCCAGCATTTGTAGGGGTATAAGGCAAGGGGACCCTATATCCCATTGTCTGTTTTTGCTGATAATGGAATCATTTTCGTGTCTGTGTCAAGACAACATTGATAGATCTCAGTTTTCCTACCATTGGAGATGTAAACAACATCATATATCTCGTGTTAGCTTAGCGATGACTTACTTTTGCTATGTGGTGCTGATAGTACTTCAGTTCACGAATTTGGTTTTCAGGACCCATCCTAATCTCTCCAAGAGCATAATATACTATAGTGGTATCAATGATAATGACGCTTCTAATCTAGCTGGTTTCATGGGGATGGCTAAAGGGATCTTCCTCTTAAGTATCTCAGTGTGCCGCCCGTGCCCTTAATCACAACTAGATTGAAGAAAAGTGATTGTAAGATATTGGTTGATAAAATTATTCGCAGAATTACCCATTGGTCTTCTAAATTTGTATCATATGCAGGGAGATTGACTCTTATTAAATCTACTCTATTTAGTGGACAGGTGCTGAGATTGCTTCTTCTAAAGCTAAAGTTAATTGGAATGATGTTTGTCATCCTTTTGAAAAAGGGAGTCTGGGCTTAAGGGACGTGCAAACTTGAAATTCTTCAGGCATGTTGAAACATTTATGGGATATTGCTAGGAAAAAAGATTCTTTATGGGTTAAGTGGTGCCATACATGATAAAAGGAAACTGCATATGGACTTGCAAGGTTCCAAGATCCTGTTCATGGACTTGGAAATAAGTTGATGAAGCTAAGGAATAAATGTCAATTAACGATTAAGGTTGTGATTGGAAATGGGAATAACTTGTTTCCCGGAGGCACAATGGAGATTTAGAAGGGGGGTTGAATAGATTTTTAAAACTTTTGCTTGTTTAAAGATTGGTTACCAGATAATTAATTACTTCAATTAATCTTAGCACAACGGAATATTAGTTTGGAAAACTCCCCTTAAAGATTTAAAGAAATCACAGTTCTAAGTTTAGTTCTATGGATGTTAACCACTAGCACTTATAACAGATATAGCAGTTATATGACAAAAAGTAAATAACACAAACAACTCTTTGTCCATTCTTCTAGTAAAATAAGTAAGATATCCACTAAGGATGGGTCACAAAAACCAGATCACTAAGATCTATTATTACTGAACCACTAAGGTTCCTTTGAGTCACTTAGTCTCGGCAATTCGGTCACACAGACTAGTACACTTAGTCCTCTGATCACTTAGATTCTTTTGAGTCACTTAGTCTTGGTATAATGGTCGTTGAGACCAAGTTGAATAATAACTAAAAGTTGATTGGTTGACGTGCTACTAAGCTTTTCAATGAGGCTTGATTCCTTCAGGTACTTAGCAGCTTTGAACAAGTCGTTCTGAATCGTCTTTTAGTATTTTGACAGAGGTTCAGCTTTTTGTTGTGTGTTTCGTACTTGGATTTGAATCCTCATGCTATTTTTATAGACCTCTAAAAATCGTCTCGTTGGAGAGTTCCCGTTGGTGCATTTAATGCTCTGCTCCAGATGTTCTGTGATGTTGACTTATAGACTAACTACTAGGCTTGCTTTCTGCTCTGACCAAGTCACATCAGACAACAGTCTCACCTACAACATGTTAGTGGTGTCACATCTTCTATCTAGCGGTTTAGACTAATCTTGGATCTTCTAATCTGATTTTGAAGATGGTGAGAAGTCTCTTGGAATCTTCGCTCGGAGACATTGTCAGTCTGAAGACAGTTCTGGCATAGTCTACGAAATTGGTTGATGGTAGAGTGATGGGGAACGTAGAGTTGAGCTCTACGTCCTCTACGATCTGCTCTACGATGCTCGGCATGATGTTTGGGAAGACTTGCAGACTTCTCTTAATACTTCAGCAGCTCTTCTACAATCTTTGTGTCTCTTTTTAGCTTTACTTCTTCTTAGCTGTTGCTCTACGAATTCTAAGTTAACTCTGCGAACACTTATAAACTATACAAAATGACAGAGTAACTTTACGATCGTTTAACAAGACTATATGATCGATTTGATCCTATTACATGTTCATTGAATCAACTCAAAGGATCAATCTAACAAGTTTGATCGTTCTAATTCTAAGTCTTTGTACATATATTTCTCAGATAAGGACTTTACAAAAACTACTAAAACAATTATACATTATAATCACATTATCAAATTTAAATATGGAGGACATAACCATTCCTAACATAACATATTCTTGTGGGCAGATAATTGACATAGATAGGGTCCATTATTGGGGCAATATGGTGCAAGCCTGGAATTTCTGTTATCCCCAAAAAAGCCAGAGTTAGAATGGGTATAACTGGTAATATGTGGAATTGGCCTATAATATCTGTTACTGCTTTGCGAGATATAGTTAGAGGCTCATAGCACTCAAATCAGGCCTCATGTGGAGGATAATGTCAAATAATGTTCTACCACAAATGGGGAGTTCTCTATGAAGGCTACTTGGGAGGTGCTTAGGAATAAAAATCCTAAGGTACACTGGTATAAAGTTGTATGGTTTAAAGATAATACCCCTAAGAATTCTTTCATCACTTGGTTACTTTTAAGGATCGAAGACCGCTAGAGAAATACGTCATAGATGGGGTCCTGTTACAGAAAATATATGTGTATTATGCGGAGAGGCTATGGAAACTATGGACCATTTGTTCTTTCTATGTCCTAATTTTTCTCAGGTCTGGAACAACATAAATAGGAAATGTGATCTTTGGTTTATCAAACAATTGAGTTGGAATTAAAGACTGAATGTCTTATAATCTCACTGACGGTACTTTTGTACGCTGGATTCAGAATATAGCTACCCAGGCTGAAATATACTATGTTTGGAAAGAAAGGAATTTGATGATATTTAAAGGCTTAAACACTACTGCAAGTCAAATTATCCATCACATAGATGAAGATATTAGAATAAAGGGTAGCAAGGTCCATAATTCCTATCAAAATTGGTGCGTGGCTATGGAGTGGGAGTTAACTTTTTAAGTCGAATATTTTCACAATGTAGTTATGTATGATAAATCTTCTACTGGAGCTGTGATTTATGTCAAAATATTCTTTTATTGTGAACTTTTACTGTATTAAGGAGATATTCCTTGCGTGTGTATGCCATTTTGAGCTGGTGTGTATGCCATTTTGAGCTGGTATGTATGCCATTTTTGCTTTCTTATGGTGGTTTTTTTTAAGACTGTCTTCTGTAAATGTGTGTTGTGGGGGGGGGGGGGGGGGGGGGGGGGGCGAGGGTATGCCTCTCCTGATCTCTTGTGCGTATGTTTCTTTTATACAAATTATTTTTCCCACCAAAAAAAAAATGTCTCCTGTAGCTTCTCAGGATGTTGTTATACCTTATATACTAAACAAGAAGACAAGAAAGTTGACCTCGGCATTCATGAAGAACGCTCATCCAATTACTATAGATTTTAACTTGCACCTTAACAACTTGACACAATTATATCGAACTCGGTCTATATATGAAGCAACCTTTAGTGCTGTTTCTACCTTCAAGACAATCTGCTCCTTCCATCAGAACCCTGGAATTACAACTGTCTTGGTCCTAATGCTAATGCTCCAATAGTTCTTAAAGCTTCTATAACCATTTTACTTGGAGCAAATCCATATATCTATGCATGTTTAGCCCAACTTTATCATTTGCAGGAATCAGCTAGCACCTATGAATTGATAGAGGTTAGCACTGGTGGAAAGTTGAGCAGGCACAATCTTCATGTCCAGCAAGTTGGCCCAGACACGGTTACAGAGTTATCAACGTTTCACTTGTCCGGAAGTTATCAAACACAAGATCTACATAGTAGACTAATCTTAGACCATCCACGGGGAAAATCTCGTCAACTTCACAAGTGTATTGTGGCTCATTCATTAGGACAGGCCGTATTTGATGGGAATGTACAGGTCAACAGGTATGGTCTGATTTCATTTTTTCCAAGCTCTGAATATACCTGGTAATTTTGTAGTTTGTATATTGCTTCTTCCTCCAATCCAAAATTAGAGATACATTTTCCTTCTTAATCTGTTTCAGAATTCAAGATACATTTCTAGTTTTAGACTATAAAATGACATGAAGTTTCTATACATCATTACTTATATTCTAGGTGGATAAACTACATTTCTCTACACTACTATATTTTTAGCTAATGTTAGGGATATGTTTGGAAAAATAAAATTTTCCTTGAAAGTAGTCTTGTTTGAAATGTATCTCTAATTTTGGAATGAAGGGGTTAATGTTATATGGAATTTTCGAAATGGGTAAAGTACGTGGACATGGTTGTCGGGGTATGGCATCTTTGTTGGACACGACAAGTCATGTCACCAATAGAGAAGAATAAAAGTGAGCGAAAAAAGATGAGGGAAAGAAGAAACAAACTCGGTACTATAAGTGAGGGAAAGAATTGTCTAATCTCATTTGGCTGTCTTCATGGTCATGTAATCGCTTATTGTAATGAACTTTTGCTTCATAAGTCAAATTATTTAGCTAAGTATTGTTTCTAAACACCCATGTCCAAATATTAGACACTTTTCTGCTGTGTCCATGTGTCTGAAAAAATTGATTTTTACTTACTCCATCAGCTAGAGACACACCTGTATCTGATGCCCGCACCCGAGTCCAAGTAACATAGGTAACATATATTGTTGGTTTACTGTTCTCGAATATATTCAAAAGTCTGTTTAGCTCAAAATGTGGGCAAGTGAGGCTGGAAAACTTGGTGCATTTTTCTGTCCATTTTGATATTACATACAACGAAATCCATTTGGCACATGCCATTTGTGGATTGGCGCTCAATAGTTTTTTCATCGAACTTTTTTGAGCTTTTCTATTAAGTATCTAGTTGTATATATTGTTAAATTTTAATGGAATATCTTCCTTTTCGGTCAAAGCTGAAGAGGCCATAAAACACCTACAATATGGTTAATAACCGAATATGTTCCTCACCACACTACATTTTGTTGGAATAATTGATTGTGTAGAGAAGCGCAACAAACAGATGCAGGACAGCTAACAAGGAGCCTCCTTCTTGAGCCTCGTGCAACCGTAAACGTTAAGCCAAATCTCCAAATCCTTGCCGATGATGTCAAGTGCTCCCATGGAGCTGCAATTAGTGATCTAGAAGAGAATCAACTCTTCTACTTCCAAGCAAGGGGTGTTGACTTTCAGGCAGCCAGAAAAGCTCTCATCTTTTCATTTGGAGCTGAGGTGATCGAGCGATTTCCTAACATCTCAATCCAGAAAAAAGTAGAAAGCCATGTAAAGAAATTGTTGGATCCCAAATTATCCTCTTGATGAAGGCTGATAATTGTTGCACAACTTTTATTCTGAGATGTAAATTGTTTGTAGTAGAGGAAAAACAATGATGTCTCTCTTGTTCAAATATATCCAAGTATTGTGGTGTAGGAAGCGAGTGAAACTTAACATTGTACCCCCTCCTCCTTAGATGAGTTACTTTTTGGTAATTTTCTTTACATACAGCTTACAGAAAAATCACTTCGGACATTAAAAAACTTGTTATTGTTATGAGAGTGATTCCCTCCTCCTCAGGGTACTCTTCCCCTCCTTTCTTCTCTTCTCCCGTGAACCATTCCTTCCCCCTCGTGAACTTCAACTGCCTATATGAGGCAATAATATTGAAGGAAAAGATACAACTTCTCTCAATTGTTTCTCTCTTTATCTCTTACTTATTCTCTCCAAATTTATACAATAATAAAAGTATTTTTCTACAATTTGCTAAAGTTTTATAACACGTTATCAGCACGAAGTTCTAACCAACTGAGACGGTAAAATTAAATTCTTGCAATTTATTATTATACTACCAGTTTGGCTATGCCACTAATAATATAATTTTATTCTTACAATTGGCTTGGCTTTGCCGCCTATTATATTCTTTAACTGCCAAATTATATTTATGTTTTATTGTCCATTTTTAAATTTTGTTATTTACAGTGATACCATCTATCCTTGTTGACCTTACAAGATTAGGTGGGAATCTTTTTATTAAATTGTGGGAATAACATGTCTATGCGGAATACTGCATGTCTGGTGAATAATCATTTGTATTCATTTCTTATTAACTTGTGAGAATAACCTGACTATGCGAACTATCGCATGCTCAGTGAATATCTTTTCGTATTAATTCCTTATTAGCATTTTGTGGAAATAATCTATCTATGCGAACTACCGCATGCTGGGTGAAGATCCATTTGCATTTTTGTACTTATATTTTTTTGTTAAACTATAATACTTGTATATACATTAACGATTGCATATTCTTTTTACTAAAATAATATGTTAATAACATAAATATAAGAATATTTATATTTGCATTTTATCACCCCTTGAGGTTGTGACTTAGTTTATTTTTTTTTATATCATACATGCAATTATTTATTGTTTTAATAAATAATAAAATTGTGTTTTAACCTAGAATAGATGGCAAACTTGGAAAAAATAGATTTTTCTATTTTGAAAATATCTGGAGACAACTATTTGGCTTGGGCATTTTGTTAGTTCCAATCTTCCAAACTGCACTTGTAATTGTTCTTGTGGAGCCATCAAAAGACTAGAGGAGCATGAGAAGATATAAAAGGTCATTCAATTTTTAATGGGATTGAATGAGACCTACACTGGAATAAGAGGACAAATCTTATTAATGATGCAACCTTTGCGAGATATTAATCAAGTGTATGCTTTGTTGAATCAAGAAGAGAAACAAAGAGAATGTCAATTACCTCCTGTTTCTATCAATGAGTCCTCCATCTCTGCAGCTCTTTTAAGTAACAATGGTCCTACTTCCAGAAATTTCAACAACAAAAGGACTTTTCCTACTAAGAAAGGTCCAATGCACTGTACCTAGCTATTGCAATGGTACTAAGCATACAAGAGATACATACTTTAAATTGCATGGGTATCCTTCTTGGCACAAGCATTCCACTGCTAATTCTCTACCTGCTAATTCAATTGCTGCTCATTCAGTGACTACTGCATCACCTTTTGCATATTCTGTTGCAACTTCTACTTCACAACCTTCTGCAGAATTTAATCTCACACAGACCTCTACCTATAATGGAACACTTTCAGAGGCTCAACTAAAACAGGTTCTGCAATATATCAAGATGGACAAGGAAAGTAATTTGTCAGGGGTTAATCTAGATCAAGTTTTGTTCCACTCTTATTAATCCTGTATGTTCATCTGTTCATACTTTTCATGATTTGTGGATTATTGATTCTCGTGCTACTGATCATATTACCCATTCATTCTCAAATCTTGTTAATCTTATACCTGTTACTTCCTTCATACACCTACCTAATGGAATAGTATCTTCTATTACTTATACAGGCACAGTTAATCTTACTTCAACTCTCACTCTCTTTAATGTTCTCTTCGTTCCTAATTTCCAATACAACTTGATATCTGTTAGTAAACTGTCTTCTAACAATGCTTGTTGTGTTCTCTTTTCTCCTCACCAATGTGTTTTTCAGGACCCTGTGTTGAAGACTTTGAAAGGGACTGGTAATCTGGATGGTGGCTTGTATATTTTTCAAGATTCAAGCTCAGCAACTCATTCTAGCAATATTTCTTCTAGTACTGTTACTTCTGCTTCCATTATAAATTTAGTTGTATCCAATAAATTGTGGCATTTCAGACTTGGTCATCCACCTCTTAATGTTCTAAATAAAATTTCCTCTCTTCCTTTGGAGAACAATTATATTCTTCCTTGTGATGTGTGTCCTTTAGCAAAAAAAACACGAGCTGTTTTTCCTCATAGTGTCACCAAAACCACTAAATTGTTTCAATTGTTACATTGTGATCTTTGGGGACCATATAAGTATCCCACTCATGATGGTTGTTCTTATTTTCTCACATTGGTTGATGATTTTTCTAAATGTACCTGGACTTGCATGTTACATCCTAAAGTCAAGTTTCTGACTTCATGAAATCTTTTCTCTCTTATGTTAAAACTCAATTTCAAGGTCATGTTCAGATTGTTAGAACTGATACTGGCAAAGAATTTCTTAAGACTACTCTAAATTCCTTACTTGATCATTTGGGTATTATTCATCAAACAAGTTGTGTCTATACTCAACAAAATGGAGTTGTTGAAAGGAAGCATCGACATCTTCTTGAGGTTGCTAGATCTTTACAATTTCAAGCATCTTTGCCTCTTAAGGTTTGGGCTGATAGTCTTCTTACTGCTACATATCTTATCAACAGGCTTCCTACTTCTATTTTAAACTATAAAACTCCTGTTGAAATTTTAATGGGTACTTCACCTTCTTATACTCATCTCAGGGCTTTGGTTGTGTGTTATGTTTCTACTTTAGCTCATAACAGAACTAAGTTTGATCCAAGGGCTTCTAAGTGTGTTTTTCTGGGTTATCCTTTTGGCAAGAAAAGCTACAGAGTTTTTGATCCATCTACTGAGCAATTTGTCATTAGTAGGGATGTTGTCTTTCATGAAACTCAATTCGCTTTCCAAGATAGTTCTACCACTTCCTCTTCATCTCTTAATTGTTCTTTATTTCCTCCTAATACTGATCCTTTTATTCTTCAAACTGATAATTCTACTAGTGGTTGTTCTGACTCCTCAGAAATGGATTCTTCACTTAATTCATCTTTGTCACCCTCATTGCCTATTTCCAATTCTCCTGATTCTTCTTCTTCTTTAAATGATGCTTCTAATGATGTATCTCATGTTTCTCCCTCTATAACTAAATATGTTTCTCATCGATCTAAGAGACTTCCTGCAAAGTTTGAAGATTATACAGGTTTGCCATCTATGTTTACTCAGTCTCTTCCTACTTCAGCACAAGTCTCTTGTAATGCACAGGTATCCTCTTCATATCCTTTATCTAATTACATCTCATATTCACGCTTTACCCCAACACATCAGCTTTTTCTAGCTGCTATATCTTCTCATTGTGATCCTAAAACTTATTCTCAAGCTATGAAACATTCTCATTGGTAACAGGCCATGGCTGATGAAATTCATGCTTTAGAATCCAATAAAACATGGATATTGACTTCCTTACCTAAAGGACATCATACCGTGGGATGCAAATGGCTCTATAGGACTAAGTTTTTAGCTAATGGTTCTATTGACAAGTACAAAGCTAGGTTAGTGGCAAAAGGCTTTACACAAACTCATGGTCAAGACTATTTTGAAACTTTTGCTCTTGTAGCAAAAATGACTACGATTAGACTTCTTTTAGCATTAGCATCCACTAATAGGTGGCATTTGTCTCAAATGGATGTTTCTAATGCTTTTCTTCATGGGGATTTACACGAAGATGTCTACACGGATTTACCTCCTGGATTTCAATGTCCAGTACAAGCCACTCCTTCTGCTCCTGTGGTTTGCAAATTACTAAAATCATTGTATGGGCTCAAACAAGCTCCAAGACAAAGGTTTTCCAAATTTTCCAGTGTGCTTCTTAGTTATGGATTTCTTCAATCCAAAAGTGATTATTCCTTATTTGTTTTAACCAAGGGTTCCTCATTTACTGCTCTCATTGTTTATGTTGATGATATTATCATCACAGGGAACAATGTTTCTACTATTGCTACTATCAAGTCTTTTCTTAACACTCAGTTTAAGATTAAAGACTTGGGACCATTGAAATATTTTTTGGGACTAGAAATTGCAAGGAATGATACTGGTATATATATTAATCAACGAAAATATGTTCTTGATATCTTACATGACACTGATCTACAAGGTTCTAAACCCAGTGTTATACCTATGGAACAACATCATCAGCTTGCCTTTGATAAAGGGGAATCTTCTCTCACCTTCTGACAGTAGTGCTTATCGCAAATTTGTAGGCAGACTAGTCTATCTTACTATAACTAGACCTAACATTAGTTATGGTGTTCATATTCTAAGTCAGTTTCTAGCTCAGCCTCGACATCCTCATTTTGAAGCTGTATTGAAGTTGGCTAAATATCTTAAAGGAAGTTTGGGTCAAGGATTATTCTTTCCAGCCAACAATAGTCTTCAACTATCTGCCTATTGAAATGTAGATTGGGATTCTTGTCCTGATAGTAGATGATCAGTATCTGGTTTTTGTGTCATACTTGGCTCTTCATTAATTTCATGGAAAAGTAAAAAATAACCTACTGTTTCTAGGTCTTCCTGCTGAATCCGAATATAGATCTATGGCTAATACATGTTGTGAACTAGTATGGATTTCAGCTCTCTTGAAAGATTTTGGTATCTCAATTTCTCTGCCTATTCCTCTATACTATGACAATAAGGCATCTCTTCATATTACATCAAATCCTATGTTTCATGAGCGTACTAAACATATTGAGATAGATTGTCACCTTGTTCAGGATAAGCTTACACAAGGTTTTATTTCTACTCATTATGTGTCCACTCTTGAGCAGTCAACTGATTTGCTTACCAAGTCCTTAGCTTCTCACTCAGGGACGAAACTAGCATAGGACTAGAGGGGGCCACGCCCCCCCAGGTTTGAAAAATTTATTAGGTTCACCCCAAGGTTGGAAAAATTAAATTTATTATAATTCTAAGTTTGTATAATTGGAGCATAATACTGTATATGTTTTATTCCAATTGAATGATACATTTGTATCCAGGTAACTAACTTAAACCCTTATTTAATTTTTTTTATTCTTTGTTTATGTTATGAAACTTGATATTTTACTTTTTAAAAGTTTAACGAGTGATCATATTCAATTTGTTTTCCGGTAACAAACTAAAACCTTACTTATTTGATTGCAAGTTTATGAAAATTTTATTATTAAAAAGTTCAATAAATGGTCCAATAATATTGATTAAGTCATTCTTGTAGTGTAGTTGATTGAATTTTTTATTTTTTTGTTTAATTAGAATCATGGGAAAATCACATATTATTGATTCAATTTTTAAGAGAATTGAATCAAATCATGTTGACATATCTATGCTTACCCCTGAGCCTAATGTTCAAACATCTCTTCCTACTTCTGAACAAGAACAACGTTCTCTAAAATCACCAAGAATTGAAGGTAAAGAATGTGATATTAATTATTTGGAGCGTGATCCTAGAAAACGTATCAAAATATGGAAATGTTGTGGTGTGATTGAAGTTCTTTTTCTGAATATATATTATATTGTTAAAAAAATTCTTGACCCCCCCTAAAAACAAATCCTGGTTTCGTCTCTGTTCTCACTTCTCAGCTTCTTTCATCAATTACTGTCCATGTTGAACATTTGTAACTTGTTTCAAAATGTCAACTTGAGGGGGGATGTTATTGATATGACAAGTGATGTAAAGCAGACTAATGAAGACTATGAAGCACAACAGCAGTCATAGCAGCAGAGTGTCATAAGCTCACAACCAACATCAAATTCATAACAGTGTTATATAAAGAGTCTCTGCATTGTAAATAAAAAAAAGGATAATAAAAATGAATCTATATTTTTCATATGGATTTCATTTTGTCATTTTGTATCTGTTCGCAGTTTAATATTGCGGACGAAAGACTTTTAAAAAGAAGGGTATTTTTGAAATTTGTCCCATCCGCATTATTAACCTGCGGAATATTGAAAATTAAACTGCGGACGGGAGCTCTATTAAACCGTTAAATTATCGGACGGATGCTCACGATTTATTGTAAGGATAATGTTATATATATATATATATATATATATATATATATATATATGAGGAATGATTAATAGCATGTATTTGATATGAATGAAAAATAAGTAAATAACATCATAACCATACATTACATAAATTAAGGGCTCAGATTTAAAACACACATACGTCATCTGCTACTTCAACTAGTGGGCACACAAAAAAAATCGTCATCCGCTAGTTCAACTAACGGATAAAAAAAAAGAGCGGATACAAAAAAAAAATATTTCTCCCCAAATTACCCCCAAGTTCTTGTTTGATGCCCTCCGCTAGTTGAACTAGCGGAAGTATAAGCCAAATTAACTCGATGTTCTAAAAGGCCTGGATGGCCACATTCCATATCCACAGAACATAGCACCTGTCAGCAACGTTTAAAATAAAATACATTCCATGTTCACAGAACATAGCACCTGGCAACGTTTAAAATAAAATTTAGAAAAAATAAGGCCGCAAAAGATGCAACTACTATTTATCATGCCCATATGATGAAAGCTAAACATATTAACAACCATAATGTAACCACTCAAACAAACTATAGATGGTCTTCTCTGGGCCCTCACGTACTATTATTCATAAAGCTAAAAATGCTTCAAAAAACCAGGACCTATTACTTATGATAATATTACGGTTCTTACAATAAACCATCAGAAGGGGGAAAGTTGGCGCTAAATGAACACCAATGAATTGGATCGAGTCTAGAAATACAAACAGCCTTTCTCTTCTAGCTTGCTTCCCTCATCTTCGGTGCAAGCACTTGCAAGTCCCAAAAAGGGATACCATAAGAACCTAATAATCTTCAAATCCTCTTGAAACAAGAGTATTAGTTTCCTTTGCTCAATTGTTAAAGCAAGCTGGAAAAACACAAAGCAGAAAGCCAATTTGAAATTCAGGAAGCAAGTATACACCGAGAATGCCGGAAGATTTGATCTGCACATCAAACTGACATGCTATGAGAACGAAGCAGGAAAAGAAAGAAACAAATGAAATTCACTGCTAGACCTTTTACACAGTAAATCATTAGATTGGAGTGACCTTTTCGTTCAAAATATTTATATGTACTAGATTTCATCTTCGAAGGTCACAGAGAAAACAATAAAATCCAGTAAGCATATCCGCTTGTCAATGTAAACATATATAATGTATACATATCCGAGTAATTGCTGGGTTTTTGACAAAGGAATCGCCTGTGGGTTTTGACGATTTTAGTATCAAATTGCAGTAGGGTTTTTAACGATTTTAGTATCAAATTGCAGTAGGGTTTTTGACGATTTTGAAATCGCAGGAGGGTTTTGGGTTTTTGACAGAGGAATTGTGTGTGGGTTGTGACAATTTTAGTATCAAATTGCAGTAAGGGTTTTGACGATTCAGGAGAGTTTTGGGTTTTTGACAGAGGAATCTGTTAGGAAGTTTGCCTGAAAGGATAGTTAGAGTAGTTAATTGATGATTAATTGTTGTTAGTTACTTAAGGCTATTTTAGTCTTAACATTTGGACAATAAGGACTTGTTAGTCTTTATCTTTCTAAGTCTGTTAGCTAGCAATATTAATACTGAACTATTGTATGGAAATGGGTATGAAATATATGATATGTTTTCTTTCCCAATTCTCTGAATTCTTTCTCTATCTTCTTCTGCACTCTTCTATCTGGCTTCCTCCTATTATCTGTTCTTCCTTTAGATCTTTGGATTCTCATTTCCAGTGGAATTGACAGCTTAATTGAGCTCATCTGTTCAGATAATTAAGGAAGTGTGATCTTAGTTCCTTACAATTGGTATCAAAGCTACTACGATTCAGACACGGCGACTAATAATCAGAGGTTTAACAATCTCGAAGCACATGTTACTGAACATAATACTTCAATTTAGCAGTTGAAGGTGCAACTCCAGGACTCGATTAGCAGTTTGAATCAAAATTTTGAAACTCAAATGGAACAGAAAATGCAACAGATGTTGAAAGGCTTTGAAGCTTGCTTTCAGTTCGATTTCCTGTAACACAGACTACAGGTAATCATAATACAGATTATGGTTCAATTCTAGGATCTTTTGAGGCTGGAACTTCTACTGAAAAATCTAATAACAACATATTTAAAACAATTAAGTTTGAATTTCCTAAATTTAGTGGAGTTATTCCTAGATCATGGATTAGAAGATGTAATAAATTATTTGCTCATAACATGGTGGATGAAAACCAGAAATTGTATTTAGCAACAATGAATCTGGAAGGAGAAGCTGAGGAATGGTATTCTGGTTTTGTGACTGAGGGAGTTGAACTGAATTGGAGTGGTTTTATTGAAGAAATTTTGGCTAGGTTTAGCTCTGAGGTTCAGATTAATCTAATAGGAGAACTTAAAAATCTGCAGCAAAATGGTACTGTTGATGACTACAAGAGGAAGTTTGAGGAGCTTAAGAGTTGGTCTCTTGCTAGGAATCCTGTATTAAATGAGCATTTCTTCATGGATTTTTTCATTGGAGGACTTAAGGAAGAAATTAGATTGGGAATTCAAGAGTTAAAAATTTCTTCTCTTAAGGAATTGATTAGAATGGCTAGAGTTGAAGACGCTAAACTAGAAGCGTGGGTAAGGAGGAGTAGAATGGGTATAAAATCATTTTCGGGCAGTTCATAGAAAACTAACCAAGGTTTTGGACCTAGAACTATAGACGGTGGATCTGTTGTGATTTAATCTGCTGGTTTGCCTAACATTGAGGTAGGCATGTCTTTACCCATGAGAGGTTTAACCAGAGAGCAAATAACAGATAAGAGAAGGAACAAATTGTGTTTTTCATGTGATGAACCCTATTCCGTGGGACACCAATGCAAACAACCACAATTGTTTTTGATGATACCATCTGATACATCTGATAAATAGGATAACCAGGGTTGTGGAAGTGAAGAATGTGATGATGAAGTCGAGTTTGTTGAAGAAATGGATGAGAAACAAGAGGCACATATTACATTGCATGCTTTGTCTGGTCACATTGTTCATAGCACTATCAGAATTTTAGGAATGGTCAATGGGAAGGTTTTGAGGATTCTAATTGATAGTGGAAGCACTAACAATTTTTTGGATTCCCAAGCCGTTAAGCGGATTAATGTTGGGGTACAAGAAACAAAACCTATTTCAATTGCTATTGCTGATGGGTTTAAGGTTACTAGTTATCAGGAATGTAATGCACTTAAGTGGACAACACAAGGAGAGGCCTTCACTACTTGTAAGACCCCAAATTTTATGAATAAAGATTAATTTTCTCGAAATATATTTTTGAATATTATGGTGTGGATTTGATATAATGTTATAGTTGTGGGTAATATTTATAAATTTTGCAAAGTATGCAAGTTGTTATAAAATATTCGATTTGTCGGGGAATATTCGTACAACGACGCAATCATTGGTGGACCCCACAACAGAATTACTGTCGGAGTTAGAAAATGACAGAAATATCTTTTTATGAAAATAACGACGAAAGTTTTACCGTTAACTGTTGAAATACCCGGTGATGAAAAGTACAGTAATACGCGTGGTTGCATAGTAGCACACGATATTGATTATTGATGCTTACGTGAGAAGTCACTCAGTTTTATTCAATTATTTCCACCGTAATTACTGCATAGCATCTTACGTTATTGATTCAATTATTGTCATAATATTTTATATTATTATTTCAATAATTGAGATGACAAAGTTATTCATATTATTATTTGCATAATTAATAATGTCTAGAAAGTTTTATCGAGAAAAGGGGTTTTGTCACCTAATTGCACGCCAATAGGGAGAAAATCTTATCGAAAAACCCTCTCTTTCCTGGGAACGATCTGGTTGTTAATATTGCGAGTTATAATAATGATGAATAAATGTTGTTAAAAATATTGAGGGAATTTTTATGAATTATTTGTTGGCGTATTATTTGGACCTCACCTACTCATTTTTCAAAAATGTCGGTAGAAGTTATCTCAGTTTTGTTATATATATATATATTTATGATGTGTCTGGGATGAAGAGAAAGGGGGAGGGGAGGTTATTACGTATAATGGAGGTAATATTTTTATTATTATTATTATTATTATTATATATATATAACATGTGTGTTTGAAAATGTGTGTGTGAGTTTGAAAATGTGTGTGTTTAAAATGGGTGTGAGAGTGGTGCCTTTGCTGTAAGGCAAATGTTGCATATATATATATATATATATATATATATATATATATATATATATATATATATATACATACATGCAGGGTCTAAAGCGGACCAAAAAAAACGGACCAAGGAGTGGACCAAGTCAAAAACACGCGGGTTTCAGGGCGCGGGTTGGCCCTGAAACCCGCGTGTTTTTGACTTGGTCCGTTCATTGGTCCGCTTTTTTGGTCCGCTTTAGATCCTGCCTGTATATATATATATATATATATATATATATATATATATATATTTCAAAAGTTTTGTTTATTATGAAAAATAGAATATATTATATTTTATTATGCATGGTGTTTGCATAGTGACTACATAGTAAAATTTTGAAAAATCAGAAGGCGTCCGTGAAGTCTGTGATTTCTAAATTCAAATAGTATCCTTTCTATTCTCCTATAAATAGGATGCTTAGTTTAGAATTGAAAATCACACCAGAATCAGAGAATTCTTCTTCTATAATATTGAGCATATTTCTTTCGAGTTTTAGGAAGCTTTGAGTGTAGAAAATAGTGAAAGTTTTCTTCAAGAATATATCCGCTATACTAGTTGGAATACTCTTCTTTTTAAGGTAAGAGGTATTATTTATTTCATATTCGCTTACGATTTTATTTTTCGTATTCGTAAGAAATTTATTTCGTTCAATATTCGCAAGAAATATTATTTTCATTTAATATTCGTACGGAATATTATCTTCGTTTAATATTCGTAAGGAATATTATTTTCGTGCAACAGTCTTAAATGATATTATTTTTGTTCAATACTCGTAAGAAATAATATTTTCTTCCATACTTTGTAGTATGTAAGTAATATTATTTCGTTTCAGATTCGGAATTCTACACTTATTTTGCTAAGTTTTGACTTCTATACTCCATGAAATTAGTAGAATATCCTTGATATTTGCGCTTTATCCAGTATCTTTTCATAGAAATATTATTCTGAGTATCTTTCCAGTATATATATATATATATATATTTTATAAGTTTTGTTTTTTATGAAAAATATAATATATTATATTTTATTATGCATGGTGTTTGCATAGTGACTGCATAGTAAAATTTTGAAAAATCAGAAGGCGCCCGTGAATTTTCTTTAAAATACTGTGCAGTCCGTGATTTCTAAATTCAAATAGTATCCTTTCTATTCTCCTATAAATAGGATGCTTAGTTTAGAATTGAAAATCACACCAGAATCAGAGAATTCTTCTTCTATAATATTGAGCATATTTCTTTCGAGTTTTAGGAAGCTTTGAGTGTAGAAAACAGTGAAAGTTTTCTTCAAGAATATATCCACTATACTAGTTGGAATACTCTTCTTTTTAAGATAATAGGTATTATTTATTTCATATTCGCTTACGATCTTATTTTTCGTATTCGTAAGAAATTTATTTCGTTCAATATTTGCAAGAAATATTATTTTCATTTAATATTCGTAAGAAATATTATCTTCGTTTAATATTTGTAAGGAATATTATTTTCGTTCAACAGTCGTAAGGGATATTATTTTTGTTCAATATTCGTAAGAAATAATATTTTCTTCCATACTTTGTAGTATGTAAGTACTATTTTCTTCTATAATATTTCATTTCAGATTCCGAATTCTACACTTATTTTGTTAAGTTTTGACTTTTATACTCCATGAAATTGGCAGAATATCCTTGATATTTGCACTTCATCCAGTATATTTTCATGGAAATATTATTCTGAGCATTCTTGATAAGTTTTAACCTTTTCATGCCAGACTACTATTCACGGGATACTATTCCCGAAGTACTATTTATGAGATACTATGCACTCATGTATTATTCACCCAAGGTACTATTTATGACAAAAATTGATTTCTTTTCTGTCCAAATCATTTTTAATACATTATTATTCTTGAATTTTACTCCACAAAGCAGTATCATGTTGACTATTTGAACGTTTTTAAACTTTGGATAAATTTAAAGTCTTTAATATTTATTCTTGATCTCGTTTGATTGAATTTTTTATATCATTGTCATAATCCTCATATTTATTTTGTGATGAAAGTCATCTTCGGCCAAGGGTGCAAAGATGAACTGTTGATTGGTATGATTATGACCAGAGATTATTCGGTGTAATCATGACCTGTAATGTTACAAGTGATGTGGATTATTAAGCTGAGTCTCAACGACAATTATTGGTATGATCATGACCATGCGTTCTCTTCGGCCATGGGTCCAAAGATGAATTATTGTTTGGCATGTTCATGACCATTGGTGAAAACACAAATATCCTTGGCCCGTAGTGCATGGATAATTCGTGGTCGTGATAGTAATGAATATCATTGGCCCGTAGTGCGTGGATAATTCAGTGATGTGGATTATTTATTAAGCTGAGTCTCAGCGATTAAATTGATGATAAACTTTTAAATCATAGAAGATAGTAGACATCATGCTCTACTTGAATATTCTAATGGATTGCTTATTCCGATGCAGTTGTTGATCTAAAACTTGTTGTCTATTATATTCTATCAATTGTTATACTGTTGAAGGCTAAGGATAATTTATTCTGCATTATCTTAGTCATAATATTTCTTACTAGGTTAGTTGAGCTCACCCTTTTCTTTCACTATTCTCTTCAGGAAATGAGAATATAGCTGTGACGAGTCGGAGAATGGAGTGATGATCCAGGATAAGTGGCTATAGTAGTCCTCACTATTCTATGAAATAGTGTGATAATAATTGTAACGAGGACTCCATTGAGTGTGGATATTGTCTAGAAGATAATATTCGTGTTAAAACTCTCAGCTACGTTTTTGTCGTATTGTATAAAAGAAGTTTGTATTTGAATTCTGTACCATGTATACTCAGAATGGGTGATGTATACCTATTTTGGAGGCGTCACAATTGGTATCAAAGCTTAGGGATATGATCCTTGGCTGAAATTTGACACTAGAACTAGGAGGGGAGAGACGGGTAATTCCTTCGCTAGTATGACATACCTAAGTTTATTTTTTTTAATTGGTCGGTCTGAATATAGGGATATTATGTGACATGTTAATTAACCCTTGTTTTTTGGCAGTGTTTGAAAATGACATATGAAAATTTTGAGATAAGCAATGGAGCACATGAGACCGTTGTGTCACCGACGATCAATAACCAGGATAATGTGCATCAGGAAGGTAATAATCCTCAGGTAAACAACAACGCTGACCAAATGACGAACGATGGTACATTTAGGAGCTTTTTAGAATTCATGCAGCACCAAACGAAAGAGTCTCCTGTTCATAATGCATGTGGAGTCAATGGCAACTCATGGCTGGTCACTGCTAAATAGTTCAAGGAGCTGTGACCGCTGGAGTTTTTGGGAAAGCTAGAACCAATTAAGGCAGAGACGTGGATAAAGCAGATCACCAAGATATTTGATGTCTTGGAATGCTCAGAGGACCAAAAGGTTCCCTTCGCCATCTTTATGTTACGCGAAGAGGCAGATTACTGATGGGAATCTGTAAAACGTACCCAGCTTGCCGCACTCAAGATGTCTTGGGAGAAGTTCCAAGAATTGTTCAAGGACAAGTACTTTCTCGAAAGTATTCGTCACATGAAGGAGGTTGAATTCATCAAGCTGGAGCAAAATAATATGACCGTATCGCAGTACGAGGCTAAATTTGCGGAGTTATCTCGGTTTGCATTCCATTTGGTAGATAATGAGGAGAGAATGACGCAAATGTTTCTACGAGGTTTGAAACCCTAAATACGTCAATACATTATCTCTCACAAACTTTTCTTGTATTCAGATGTTATGAATAGGGCTCAGTTATTGAAACGCGATAATGAGACAACCCAACCAAGAGAGAGCAGCCGGTAAATCAATAATACCAATGGTAGTAGTCATCGAAGCGGTGACAACAAACATAGAGGGAATCAATATGCCAGAAATGGTAACCACTTCGGTGGCAATCATGGCAAGGATAATAGGAAAGTTGAACTAAGTGAGAACAACTTCAAGAAGAGAAGGTTCAATAATGATGGAAAAACAGCAGCACCCGATTCCAATGAAAAAGAACAACCACTGGTTGTATGTTTCAAATGCGGACATGAGGGACACATCCATTTAAACTGTACGCAATAACCCAAAGAGTGTTTCAATTGCGAAAGAGAAGGTCACCTAGCTCGATTTTGTCGTGTAGTGAAGTCAAGTCCAGTTGGGATAGTGACACCAAAGGATGTCCCAGACAAGTCAAAGCCGGTAGTTTAAGTGAGAGCATTTGTCGATGAACCCAAACGAAGTTATCACGGGTAAGTTAATCATAAACTCTTGCGAAGTCTATACCTTATTCGATACTGGTTCTACCCACTCTTTTATTTCTCCTACTTGCGCTCAACATTTAAATTTGACTCTAGAGAATTAGACCTTGACTTATCTGTTGAAACTCCATTGGGAGAAACCTTCATTACATGCACTATTTATAAGTCTTATTTGATTTAAATCTGTACCCTCACGTTACCTGTCGATCTTATCTCTTTAAAAATAATTGCATTTGATGTGATTTTAGGAATCGACTAGTTAACTACTCATCATGCTAAAATTGATTATTTTCATAAGGTTGTTAGGTTTCATATCCCTAACCAACCTATTATGCGAATTCAAGCAACCAAACCACTAAATTCAATCATTATCATATCAAGCCATAAGTAAAAGAGCCCCGAACCTTTCGCTGGTGACTTCCTTGTGTGGGATGCACCGAAGCCAGACTTTTCGTAGGCGACGCCATGAATAATGGTGGAAAGTTGATAGGTATCAATGTGACATGCTATCCAAATCTTGGATGAGAGTCACAGTTTTGAATGATATTTCTATCGTTAATAAATTTCCTAATGTATTCCCTGAAGACTTCTTGGCCTACCCCCAAAGCGTGAAATAGAATTTTGTATCGACCTTGAACCCGATACAAAACCCTCAAATATTTTTTCACGAAGAATGAACGTAACATGCGCCAAAGACGTTGGCTCATGTTGTTGAAGATTACAACCATATCATATAAGAAAAGCTAACGTAGTAGTTGACGCGTTGAGTAGAAGATTATATGCGGTTACGAGTGCGATGTTGTTAACACAAAGACCCATTTATACGATTTACAAAAGATGGAGATAGAGTTAAAGACTCCACGAACCTACGTGAAGATAGCGAATATATGATTAGAACCGACTTTAATCGATAAAGTTAAAGTTGCTCAAGATACAGACCTGGAGCTGATAAATATGAAGAAGAAGGTTCAAGAAGGCATTATTTTAGAAGCAAGAATCGACGAAGAGAGGAAATCTCAACCCTCAATTTTATTGGTCCATTTGAAATCCTCGATCAAATAGGAACTGTGGCCTATAAACTCGCCTTACCGCTAAGTATGTCGCATGTTCATAACGTTTTTCACGTATCGATGTTACGTAAATATGTGGAAAACCCGAACAACATTATTAATTTAGAACCGGACGAGATAGTAGAAGATTTAATGTATGAGGAGATACTTGTTAAAAATCTTGGATAAGAAGGATCATATTCTACGCTCAAAGGTTATACCTCAAGAGCTTGAATCTGACGAGGTATCCTAACCTCTTCGACATACCAGGTACGTACGACAATTTTGAGGATAAAATTTCATAAGAAGGGGAGGTTGTAAAACCCCAAATTTTATGAATAAAGATTAATTTTCTAGAAATATATTTTTGAATATTATGCCGTGGATTTGATATAATGTTGTAGTTGTGGGTAATATTTATAAATTTTTCAAAGTATGCTAGTTGTTATAAAATATTCGATTGGTTGGGGAATATTCGTTTTAACAGAAAATATTCGTACAACGGCGCAATCATTGGCGGACCCCGCAACGAAATTACTGTCGGAGTTAGAAAACGACAGAAATATCTTTTTATAAAAATAATGGTGAAAGTTTTACCGTTAACTGTTGAAATATCCGGTGATGAAAAGTACAGTAATACATGTGGTTCCGTAGTAGCACACGGTATTGATTATTGAATTATTGCCATAGTAATTACTGCATAGTATCTCACGTTATTGATTTAATTATTTTCATAATATTTTATATTATTGTTTCAATAATTGAGACGATAAATTTATTCATATTATTATTTGCATAATTAACAATGTCTAGAAAGTTCTGTCGAGGAAAAGGGTTTGGTCACCTAATTGCGCGCCAATAGGGAGAAATCCTTATCGGAAAGCCCTCTCTTTCCTGGGAATGATCTGGTTGTTAATATTTCGAGTTGTAATAATGATGAATACATGTTGTTAAAAATATTGAGGGGATTTTTATGAAGTATTTATTTGCGTATTATTTAGACCCCCACCTACTCATTTTTTAAAACTGTCGGTAGAAGTTATCTCAGCTTTGTTATATATATATATATAAGTGTTATATATATATAATTATGATGTGTCTAGGATGAAGAAAGGGGGGAGGTTATTACGTATAATAGAGGTAATAGTATAATATATATATATATATATATATTATAAGTTTTGTTTTTATGAAAAATAGAATATATTATATTTTATTATGCATAGTATTTGTATAATGTTTGCATAGTGACTGCATAGTAAAATTTTGAAAAATCAGAAGGCGTTCGTGAATTTTTTTTAAAAAACTGTGTAGTCCGTGATTTCTAAATTAAAATAGTATCCTTTTCATTCTCTTATAAATAGGATGCTTAGTTTAGAATTGAAAATCCCACCAGAATCAGAGAATTCTTCTTCTATAATATTGAGGGTATTTCTTTCGAGTTTTAGGAAGTTTTGAGTGTAGAAAACAGTGAAAGTTTTCTTCAAGAATATATCCGCTATACTAGTTAGAATACTCTTTTTTAAGGTAAGGGATATTATTTATGTCATATTCGCTTACGATATTATTTTTCGTATTCGTAAGAAATTTATTTCGTTCAATATTCGCAAGAAATATTATTTTCATTTAATATTCGTAAGGAATATTATTTTCATGCAACAGTCGTAAGGGATATTATTTTTGTTCAGTACTCGTAAGAAATAATATTTTCTTCCATACTTTGTAGTATGTAAGTAATATTATTTCATTTCAGATTCTGAATTCTACACTCATTATGTTAAGTTTTGGCTTCTATACTCCATAAAATTAGTAGAATTGTCTTGATATTTGCGCTTCATCCAGTATCTTTTCATGGAAATATTATTCTGAGCATTCTTGATAAGTTTTAACCTTTTCATGCCAGAGTAATATTCACGGGGTACTATTCCCGAAGTATTATTCATGGGATACTATTCACTCGGGTACTATTCATCCGAGGTACTATTCATGACAAAAATTAATTTTTTTTCTGTCCAAATCAGTTTTGATACATTATTATTATTGAATTTTACTCCACAAAGCAATATCGTGTTGACCATTTGAACATTTTTAAACTCTGGATAAATTTAAAGTCTTTTATATTTATCCTTCATCTCGTTTGATTGAATTTTTTATATCATTGTTATCATCCTCATATTTATATTGTGATGAAAGTCATCTTCGGCCAAGGGTGTAAAGATGAACTATTGATTGGTATGATTATGACCAGGGATTATTCGGTGTAATCATGACCTGTAATGTTACAAGTGATGTGGTTATTAAGCTGAGTCTCAACAACAATTATTGGTATGATCATGACTATGTGTTCTCTTCGGCCATTGGTGCAAAGATGAATTGTTGTTTGGCATGTTCATGACCATTGGTAAAAACATGAATATTCTTGGCCCGTAGTGCATGGATAATTCGTGGTCGTGATACTAATGAATATCCTTGGCCCATAGTGCATGGATAATTCAATGATGTGGATTATTTATTAGGTTGAGTCTTAGCGATAAAATAGATGATAAACATTTAAATCATAGAAGATAGTAGACATCATGCTCTACTTGACTCTTCTAATGGATTGCTTATTCCGCTGCAATTGTTGATCTAAAACTTGTTGTCTATTGTATTCTATTAGTTGTTATACTGTTGAAGGCTATTGATAATTTATTATGCATTATCTTAGTCATAATATTTCTTACTGGGTTAGTTGAGCTCACCATTTTCTTTCACTGTTCTCTTCAGGAAATGAGAATATAGCTGGCATGAGTCGGGGAATAGAGTGATGATCTAGGATAAGTGGTTATAGTAGTCCTCACTATTCTATAAAATAGTGTGATAATAATTGTAATGAGGAATCCATTGAGTGTGGATATTGTCTAGAAGACAATGTTAGTGTTAAAACTCTCAACTACGCTTTTGTTGTATTGTATAAAAGAAGTTTGTGTTTAAATTTTGTACCATGTATTTGGTGACTCATAATGGGTGATGTATATCTATTTTGGGGGCGTCACACTACCGATTTTAGAGTTTTGCCTTTAGGAGGAATAAATGTTGTATTAGGTGTACAGTGGGTCAAACAATTTAATATTGTGACCTTTGATTTCAATTAGTTGCAGTTATCTTTTGTTAAGGATGGGAAACAAGTGTTGTTACAAGGAGAATCTGATATGGTGTCTCCCAGTATTCAGATCATGTCATCTGGGGATTTTAAAAGAACTTAGAATTCAGTAACTCATGGCTACTTTGGGTATCTTTTTGGTTTAGTCATGAATCAAAGTGCTGAAGGGTCAGAATTAGAAGGAGAAGCCAGTACTAGTAAAGGAAATGATGAGATTGAGGAACAACAACAGTTGCAATTAGATGCATTACATGGAGGTTTTAAACATATTTTTTAGGAACCAAATTCTTTACTGCCAGACAGGTCATATAACCACCACATCAAGTTAAAGGATGGTAGTCAACCTATTAATTTGAGGCCATACAGGTATCCTCATATGCAAAAAGAGGAGATTAAAAATATAGTTTATGAACTATTGCAGTCTGGAGTGATTTAGCCAAGTCATAGTCCATATGCCTTTCCAGTTTTATTAGTGAAGAAACATGATGGATCTTGGAGGATTTGTGCTGATTATAGATCATTAAATGATATGATTGTTAAGGATAAGTTTCTCATTCCAACAATTGAAGAACTATTGGATGAGCTACATGGTTCTAGATGGTTTTCAAAGTTAGACCTCAGATCAGGTTACCATCAGATTAAGTTTCATGCTCCTGATATTCCTAAGACTACATTTAGGACTCACACGGGCCATTTCAAATTTTTGGTCATGCCTTTTGGGCTGACTAATGCACCTGCAACTTTCCAGCCTTTAATGAATGAAGTTTTTAAACCATATCTTAGGAAATTCATATTAGTATTCTTTGATAATATACTCGTGTTCAACAGAAGTTTTGAAGAACATTTGTCTCATTTGAGAATAACTTTGCAGCTGTTATTGGATCATCAGTTGTATGCTAAGAAAAGTAAGTGCATATTTGGTACTTAGCAGATTTAGTATTTGGGACACATAATTGATCCATCTGGAGTATCTATTTATTTAGATAAGATATTGTGCATGACTAATTGGCCTTTACCTCAAAATATTAAGAGTTTAAGAGGATTTTTGGGGTTAACATGATATTATAGAAAGTTTATTCAGTATTATGGCCTTATTAGCAGTCCTCTCACAGATTTGCTTAAGAAAGATAAGTTTTTTTTGGAATGAAGAAGCTACAAAAGCTTTCTTAGCTTTAAAGGAGGCCATGGTGAAAGCTCCAGTTTTGGCTTTACCAGACTTTACTAAATCTTTTGTATTGGAGACAGATGCTTCCTATTTTGGTGTGGGTACAGTTCTAATACAACAAGGGAAACGTATTGCTTATCTCAGTAAGGTTATTGCTCCCAAACATTTGGGTTGGTCTACTTATGAGAAGCAATTAATGGTTGTGGTACATGCAGTTCAGAAGTGGAGGAATTACTTGTTAGGTAATAAAATAATCATTAGAACTGATCATCATAGTTTAAAGTACTTATTGGATCAAAGAATAACTACTATAAATTAGCAGAAATGGATTACAAAATTGATGGGTTTGGATTATGAGATTGAATATAGGAAAGGCAAAGAAAATGTGGCAGTAGATTATTTATCTCGCTATACTGAGTTGCAAAATCAAGAGCACAGTTGTTTGGGTTTATCTGTAATGGTTCCTCAGTGGGTTCAGGAGGTGGCTCAGTCATGGGAAGATGATGCTACATTAAGGGAAATTATTCTTAAACTCCAGTTTGATCCTTAGTCTGTTACTGATTATACTTTTGTACATGGGAGGCTTAAATTTCAAGACATGTTAGTCATTGGATCTGATATGAATATGAAGACTAAATTTCTTGGTGAATTTCATTCTTCTCCTGTTGGTTGCCATTCTGGGATTAGGGGGACCTATGAAAGACTTTGTAAGTATTTCTATTGGTCTTTTATGAGAGCCGATGTCCTTAAATTTATAAAGGAATGTGTTGTGTGTTAGCAACAGAAACATGAGAATGTGGCTTTGCCTGGGTTACTACAACCATTATCAATACCTAATAGTCCTTGGTTAGATATTGCAATTGATTTTATTGAAGGATTGCCTAAATCTAATGGGTTTGCTGTTATATGGGTCGTGGTTGATAGATTTACAAAGTATGGCCATTTCATTCCCTTTAAACACCCTTTCACTGCTTCTGATTTAGCACATGTATTCATTTCTCAGGTGTATAAACTGCATGTATTTCCTTCCACTGTGGTTTCAAACATAGATAAGGTCTTCATAAGTTTAATTTGGCAGTCTTAGTTTAAGTTGATTGGAACTAAATTGCATTTAAGTACTGCTTACCACCCTCAGTCTGATGGACATACTAAGAGGTTGAACCAAGTACTGGAATGTTATCTTAGATGCATGGTGGCTCAGAAACCCAAGAATTGGATTTGTTGGTTACCTTTTGCTGAGTGGTGGTATAATACCCACTACCACAATGGATTAAAAGCTACACCTTTTGAGGCATTATAGGTATTATTTAATCAGTATGGAAGGGTTTATGATTCAGCTACTAAGCAATTTTGTCAAGATAGGAATGTTTTTTTGCAGCTTTTGAAATAGAATTTAATTGATGCCCAGTCTAGAATGAAGTGGTATGCTGGTAAGGCCAGGAGTGAGAGGTCATTTGTGGTGGGTGATTTGGTTTATTCGAGAATTAAGCCTCATAGGCAGACTACTTTAGCTTATCCAAAGTTTGGGAAGTTAACTCCTAAATTTTTTGGTCCTTTTCTTATTGAACAGAAAATTGGTTCAGTTGCATACAAGCTCACTCTTCCCACAAATTCTAAAATCCGTCCTGTGTTCCATGTGTCTTTGTTAAAGAAAAAAATTGGCCAGGATTGCATTAGTTCCTCTATTTTGCCTCAGCTGGATGACGATGGTCAGCTCCTTGTGGAACTAGTGGCTGTGTTGGATAAAAGAATGGTAAAGAAGAAAAATGTGGCTGCTGCTCAAGTCTTGGTGCAATGGTCTAACACTTTACCAAATAATGCTACTTGGGAGGATTGGGAATCACTCCACCAGAGATATCCCCATTTTCAACCTTGAGTTCAAGGTAGTTTTGATGGGAGGGGTTTGTCAGGAAGTTTGCCTGAAAGGATAGTTAGAGTAGTTAATTGCTGATTAAGTGTTGTTAGTTACTTAAGGCTATTTTAGTCTTAACATTTGGTACAATAAGGACTTATTAGTCTTTATCTTTCTAAGTCTGTTAGCTAGCAGTTTTAATACTGAACTATTGTATGGAAATGGGTATGAAATATATGATATGTTTTCTTTCTCAATTCTCTAAATTCTCTCTCTATCTTCTTCTGCACTCTTCTATATGTCTTCTTTCTATTATCCGTTCTTCCTTTATATCTCTAGATTCTCATTTCCAGTGGAATTGATAGCTTAATTGAGCTCATTTGTTGAGATAATTAAGGAACTGTGATCTCAGTTCCTTACAGAATCGCGTGTGGGTTGTGGAAGTTTTAGTATCAAATGACAGTAGGGGTTTCTTAGATTTTGAAATCACAGCAGGGTTTTGGGTTTTTGATAGAGGAATCGCGTGTGGGTTGTGGGTTTTGAAGATTGTAGTATGAAATTTGGGGTCATTTTTTGAGTTTCACTAGTTCAACTAGCGGATTTATAACCAGATTTATAAATGGCTTGATATGGGGGCAATTTGGTCTAGAATTTTTTTGTGTCCGATAGTTGAAGTAGTGGATGACGTATTTGTGTTTTAAATCTGAGCTCTTAATTTATGTAATGTATGATTATGATGCTATTTACCAATTTTTCATCCATAGCAAATACATATCATGTATTTGCTATGGATAAAAAATTGACAAATATCATTTTTTCCTAAGCAAAAATCCTCATCCGCTAGAATAACTAGCGGATTGGTTATTGTGGCTTGCTAATGAATGAGACAACCAATTGGTAAATAAGTATTGCAATATATGGAAAAGCTAGGTGCACATGCAGATAATATATATTAGTATTATCCTTGAGAAGTCCAAGGATGAAGAGAAAGAAGAAGGGAAGAAAGGAGATAAAACTCCAAAGGCTATGAAAAAACCCAAGATGGACATTCATACAAATGAACTCTTTTCCTCATTTCCAAATCGAAGGGAGGCTAAGCTCCAAAGAATTCGAGGGTAAAATCGGTATCGATTATTTTAACTGTGTTTATTGAAAAGAAGAAAGAGAGAGAAATATGTACAAGGAAGTTGCTATCTTTTTCAATCTAAGTTGTTGGTTTTGGCCGCTTAAAGACAAGAAAACAAAAGAAGAGAGTAGTACAGTGTAGGGCATAATGGTCCAAAGATTTCTTTAATGCAATCCGCTAGTTATTCTAGCGGATAAGAAATTTTATTTTTTAATCCTAGCCCTAGATAATTATAATAAAAGGTAGAGATTATATTTGCCAATTTTTGATCCATAGCAAATACATGCTATTGAGTATTCCTTTCTCTCTCTCTCTCTCTCTCTCTATATATATATATATATATATATATATATATATATATATATATATATATATATATATATATATATATATTTATATAGGAGAATGATCCATAACATCTATTTACTATGGATCAAAAAGTGGCATATAACATTTATATCGTCGGTTTAACAAATGAAAGGCTGGGATTTGATTTGGGAACACGACGTCCGCTAGTATTACTAGCAGACATCGGGAATGAAATAATTAGACACTTTTTCCTCCATTTATCCAAGAAGTCCAATCAGTTCAGAGAGAAATTAATCCTACTGTCCTTAATCTTCCTTGCCCCAGATTACTCAATCTCATCATGCCTCTCTTTCACCTTGCTCCTCTGATCTCTTTTTTTTTGGCTTTTTCAGCAGCCAAGAAAAGACCTTCCGAACAGCTCGTTTCCGATCTATTTTCGAGTCAAAGGGTTTGATGGTTGTGGTTTTTTCTTTGCTTAGCCTAGTTGGGGGATTTCTGGTGTTCATGTATGATGATTTAATCTTGTTTGGGGGACTTTTGATGGAGGTCGGCTCTAGTTTGGAAGGGTCCTACATGGTTTGTCTTCTTGATGATGGGATTCTTTTGGCTTTGGATGATGGTTCCATTCGGATTTGATGTTTCCTAAATTAGATCTCGAATTTGCATGCCGAATTCTGGGTAGGGTTCATATGTTTCTGCATGAGCTTATTCTGATCTGGTATCATTGTTCTTATTATTTTATGTATTCATGATCAGATTTAAAATTGTTGTTTTGGTTAGTCGGTGGCTGCTCCCTGTTTGTGGAGATTATTATGCTTGGTTGAATTTTTGACAGAGGAATTTGTGTTGTCAAATTTGTGTTGGATTTGGAACTAATTGAATTGCTGTGCAAAACCAACGTATGGGTTTTATGTTTTGAGAAATGGGTCAATTGGTTTTCTTTCTGTTTCTTTATTAGCTTTGCTTTTCTAGTCTTATTTGTATTCCTGGCATCAAAATTCACATCGCAAATTTGTTGGTGCTTTGGTTTTGAAGTGTTGTTTTTATTTGATGAAATCAATTATTAAAAGATTGCTCCTATAGATTTACATAAGTTTTCTTTTACATTTTTTTGATTGATTTTGTCACAAAGGTGAATCACTGAATCCCCTCTGTTTTCTGTCAAACCACATCATCCTATGAATTTCTTTCCTGTTGTCAACTGCCAACTGGTTTGTAATTCTTAATGTATTCTCCAAGTCTTTTTTGATCATTTCATGTTGCCCACCTCTAGAGCTACTTGAATACATTGAATTGTAGGAATTCGTGGTTTTGTGGTGTTGTTGAATTGATGTTAATATGTGTTTCTCTATCCGCTAGTGGATTCTAGACATTTGTTAATAACACGTCTGCTAGTCTTACTAGTGGACATACTAATTCAATATTTCAATTAGCAGCCGATTTTCATAAACTGGGGGCATAAGCGTCCAGAATTGAGCATTACCACATTCGCTAGTAATACTAGCAGACAACGAGTTGCCATATCATATCGCAGCCATTCATGTCATTCATTAATTACACGAACGGTATATATGTTATATGTCACTTTTTGATCCATAGCAAATAAATGCTATGGATCATTCCCCATATATATATATATATATATATATATATATATATACACTATTTATATCATTGAAAAAAGAAGGAAATATTAGGATTAGAAAGTAAAAATCGATGTTCTCTACAACTAGTAGTGGACGGTAAAAAAACACAGAGATATATAGTATTATATATCAAAATACGATATTGATATAAGAGTTTGACTTTATTTTAGGGTTTAGTGTTTATTAACTAGTATTTAGGGTTTATTAACTCCTTTTTTAACTGAGTTTAGGGTTTATTACCCTTGTTAATGTGACGCCCCCAAAATAGGTATACATCATCCATTTTGAGTCGCCAAATAAATGGTACAAAAATCAAATACAACATAATTATACAACTGTCGTGTAAAATATAAACTGAGAGTTTAAACAAGAATATTGTCTTCTAGACAATATCCATTCTCAATGGAGTCCTCATACACAGTATACAAACTCAAATTCAATCATCATTACATTTATTATCACACTATTTAACAGAATAGTGAGGACTACTAATGCTATCATCTGGACTGTCAATCTGTTCCCCAACTCGTCCCAGCTATATTCTTATTTCCTGAAGAGAACAGTGAAGAAAGGGTGAGCTCAACCAGCCTAGTAAAAAATATTATGACCAAGATAATGCAGAATAAATTATCATTAGTCCTCAACAATGTTAAACTGATAAAATACAATAGATATCAAGTTTAACTGCAGCGGAACAAGCAATCCATTAAAAGAGTCAAGTAGAGAATAAAATCTACTATCTTTTATGATTTAAAACGTTTTCATCAATTTTTATAGCTGAGACTCAGCTTAATAAATAATCCACATCATCCCTGCACTACGGCTAAGGATATTCATTAGGGTCACGACCACAAATTATCCATGCACTACGGGCCAAGGATATTCGTATATTCATCAATGGTCATGATCATGCCAACAACTGTCCATTAATGCACTACGGGCCAATGAGGATTTTTACCACATCATTTGTAACATTACGGTCATGATTATACCGAATAATCCCTGGTCATAATCATACCAAGTCTATCTATGCACTACAGGCCACAGATGACTTTCAAAAAAATATAAACATGAGGATGATGACAATGATATAAGAATTCAATAAAACAAGTTCACGAATTAAATTATCCAGAAACTAATAACGTCCAAATTGTCAACATGATACTTCTTTGTAGAGTAAAATTCAAGAATGCTTAGAAGAATATTTCCATGAAAAGATATTGGATGAAGCGCAAATATCAAGGATATTCCACTAATTTCATGGAGTATAGAAGTCAAAACTTTAACCAATTGAGTATAATAAAGAATGAAATAACAAAAGAAATCACCATGCATGCGGTACTTCGTATAGACAGGATATTCCAACAGAATAATATGTAACGGAATCAGGTTCGGTGTAAAACACACAGACAGGATATTCCAACAGAATAATAAAGACGGAACCAGGTCCGGTGTAAAACACACAGACAGGATATTCCAACCGAATAATAAAGACGGAACCAGGTCCGGTGTAAAACACACAGACAGGATATTCTAATCGAATAATAAAGAATGGAATAACATAAGGATTTCACCAAGTATAGGGTATGCCGCGTATACAGGTTATGTATAGGGTATGCCGCGTATACAGGATATTCCAACAGAATAATAAAGAATGGAATAACATAAGGATTTCACCAAGTATAGGGTATGCCGCGTATACAGGTTATGTATAGGGTATGCCACATATACAGGTTATTCCAACAGAATAATAAAGAATGGAATAACAAAAGTTCTCTTCATGAATAAGAAAGAATAACACCCCTTACAGGTACAACAAATAATATCCCTTACCGTAAAAGATATCGAAGTAGTGAAGTAGCAGAATACTCTTCTTCTTTCTCTCTATAATTTCTCTCTCTAGAGTTTCAGTGAATTCGTAAGAAATAATGAAGGAATGAACTTCTATTTATAGAAAAACTGAGAGTGTCTCTTGGTCTTAACGAAGGGTCAAAATGACTCTTGGTAATATTGAAGAGACACCTACTATTTACGAAGGGGTAATTAACTCTTGGAACACCGAAGAGGCAAATAACTCTTGGTAATATTGAAGAGACAACTACTATTTACGAAGGGGCAATTAACTCTTGGTAATATTGAAGGGACAAGTTACTATTAAGACTTTAAATCAACGATCCATATTGATTTACTATTATAATTTCAACCAACGGTCTGAAAAATTAGCACATCTCCTCATGGAATAATATTGTACCCAAATGCCCGAGTGAACAATACTAGAGTGAATAGTAATTGGGTGAATAATAACTTGGGAATAGTAACTCGTGAATAGTAACTCATGAATAGTAACTCGTGAATAGTTTCTCGTGAATAGTAACTCATGAATAGTAACTCGTGAATAGTAACTTATGAATAGTAACTCGTGAATAGTACTCTGACACGAAAAGTGCCCCAAATACCCGATTGAACAATATAACCTCCAGACATCAATTATTATCGAAATAAATGTCGATTCTCACTAACACAAATAATTTTAAAACAATGGAACTATCAAATTCATCTTTAATCAACACGAACTTGTCCATCATTGATATCATAACTCACAATACTTAACAACCAGGTTGTTCCCAGAAAAGAGGGGGCTTTTTAATAAGAATTTTTCCCTATTGGCGCGCAATTAGGTGATCAAACCTCTCCTTGACATAACTTCAAGACATTATAAATATTACAATTTAATAATATGAATAACTTTGTCGTCTCAATTATTGATTTAATAAAACATATAATGCAGATGATACTGTGACAATAATCGAATCAATAATATGAGAGATATGATGCAGCAATTACTGTAGCAATAATGCAGTATAACTGAGTGACTTATCACTTAAGCATCAATAATCAATACCGTGTGCTACTATGCAACCACGCGTATTACTGTACTTTTACTACCGGGTAGTTCAACAGTATTAACGGTAAAACCTCCGTCGTTATTTTTATAAAATATTTTTTTTCGTTTTCTAACTACGACAGTGCTTCTGTTGTGGGGTCCACCAATGATTGTGCCGTCGCACAAATATTCCCCGATAAAAAGAATATTCCCCGACCAATCGAATATTTATAACAACTTGCATACTTTGCAAAATTTTCAAATACTACCCACAACTATAACATTATATCAAATCCACACCATAATATTTAAAAAATATTTTGAAAAAAATTAAATATTTATTCATAAAATATGGGGTATCACAGTTAATCCCTAGTTAATAAACCATAAATTCTAGTTAATAAACTCTAAACCTTGGTTAATAAATCCTCTTTAATAAAAATTAAACCTTAAAATAAAGTTAAACCCTTATTCTGATTAGCGTTGGCTACTATTAGTAGCGAATGGTATGTGTTTTTTTTTACCATCCACTACTAATAGTAGTGGACATCGATTTTCAATTTCTAATCCTAACCGTTTCTTCTTATTTGCAATGATATAGATGGTGTATGCTCTATAATGATCCATTGCTAATACATTTTATAAATGTCAAAATAATACTCCCTCCGTACTCAAAAAGACAACCTAAGGTACAATATTTTTATTTTTAAAAAGATTGCAATAAGTATTTTAATTGCTAATACATGTTATAAATCATTACCTATATATATATATATATATATATATATATATATATATATATATATATATATATATATATATATATATATATCAATATGTCAAAATAATACTCCCTCCGTACTCAAAAAGATAACCTAAGGTACAATATTTTTATTTTTAAAAGGATTGAAATAAGTACATAAAGTATATGACAAATATATTATTTAGTGAGATCTATTAGTATAAAAAAAAGGCTCATCATTTTATGTAATTTTGTGGGATCAATAAACATAAATTTAAAAAAAATTTACTCTCTTTTTTCTAATTTAATTTTCTTCATTTATGTAAACAATATATTCAAGACATTCTTCTAAGGAGGGAGTAACTAATTCCTTATTTAAGGATGCCAATTTTGTCCTATTGTTGCAAAGAAAAAGTGGTGGTAGTAAAAATTTTGAACGTTAAAAATCCTGAATCCATGACAAAGTAGTTACCAGCAATTTCATCACCTGGATCATATTTAAATGAAAATTATACCCAAGAAAAATTAGGTCTTTTCTTCTTATGGTGTTGTCATCTGGTTTCGGGTTCTGCAATTCAAGAGAATGATATTGTATGTGCCAAATTGTATTCGAATAAATTATATAAATAGTTTCAATTAAAGAAATGAAATTTAAAAGTCTAACATTTTAAAGTTTTGCATTAATTACTATATATAAAAAGTCGTAGTCCGACCTATCAATTTCAAAAACCGGAGAGTTATCAGTAATTGTTAAGTTACTCTTCAAATACTATTTAGAAAAGAATTGTTATTATAGAAAGAAATGTGTTCTACTTTTAATAGAATATTTATTATACGTTGGAGTTCAATTATGAGAAAATATCTTATTTGTAGTAGGAGTTTTATTTTGAAAAGTGTCCTATTTTGAATAGGAAAATGAGAATTGTGAATACTGTATAAATAGAGTATTATGCTTAGTTGTTGAAGTATTTATAGTATTATGTTGAGTTATTAAAGTGTAGCACAACCAAAAGTCATGTAGCATCCTAAGGGTTGAGAGAGGATGTGAGTGGGTTTGGTGTTTGTGTGAGGGAGAGTGTTTTTTGCAAATTAAATATCCCAAAGTTGTGTCGCGGTATTGTGATTTTTATCTTTAAGGGTTTTACACATTAAACCTTATGTGTTTTACATATCTTTATTTTATTATGTGGTTTGCATTGACTTAATTCCCAGCAGTAATTTAGAGTCGACTCGGTTAAATTGGGAAAAAAAACGACTCCTATTCCTCTTCAGCTGCCTTTTCCGATCCTTTCCCTCGATCGCTTTAACGTTTTGGATTTCGTCTTCCGAAGAACAAATTTAATGTCTTTTATTTCGTTTTCCGAAGAGCAACATGTATATATACATGTGATAATAAAACATTTGATAATAAAGAACGAAGATGTAGAATTGTAGAAAGCATTTAAATTATAAAAAATATAGTCTCCTTTTCCTCTTCAACAGCCTTTTCTGATCCTTTCTCTCGATTGCTTTAATGTTTTGGCAACATGTATATAGAACGTAGATGCAAAATTGTAGAAAGCCTTCAAATCATAAAAAATACAACCTCTTTTTCCTCTTTAGCTGCCTTTTCTGATCCTTTAGAAAGCCTTCAAATCATAAAAAATACAACTTCCTTTTCCTCTTCAACTGCCTTTTCTGATCCTTTCTCTCGATCACTTTAACATTTTAGGTTTCGTCTTCCGAAGAGAAAATTCAATATTTTTTATTTTGTCTTTCGAAGAGCAACATGTATATAAATGTGATAATCAAAACATTTTATTATTTCCCAGAGGCACAATAGAGATTTAGAAGGGGAAGGGGGGGGGGGGGGGGGGTTGAATAGATCTTTAAAACTCTTTCTTGTTTAAATAGTTTTTACTAGATAATTAATTAGTTCAATTAATCTTTAGCACAATGGAATATTAGTTTGGAAAACTCTCTTTAAAGATTTAAAGAAATCACAGTTCTAAATTTAGTTAAATGGATGTTAACCACTTAACAGATATAACAAGTATAACAATTATATGACAGAAATTAAATGACACAAGATATTTTTAAGTGCTTTGGAGTACAAACAACTCCTAGTCCACTCTTCTACTTCAACAAGTAGGAAATTCACTAAGAATGGGTCACAAAGACCAGATCACTAAGATTTATTACAACTGAACCACAAAGGTTCCTTTGAACCACTAAGTCTAGGAAAGGTCACATAGATTAGGTTACTTAGAGCTCTACAAGTCACTTAGACTTGGAAGAAAGTCACTAATACAATCAATTCAAGTTGGATGGAAGTTGTTTGATGCATTGCTAAGCTTTGCAAATAAGCTTCATGTCTTTCTTGTATTTAGCAGTTTGAACATGATATTAAGAATTGTAGAGTAGAGCTTGATATGATCCTGTAGAGTTTCAATTTTTTGTATATGTTCCTATGTACTTGGATTTGAATCCTCTTACTTCTTTATAGACTTCTGAAAATCAACCCGTTAGAGAGTTCTCGTTGGTGCATTTAATGCTCTGGTCTAGATGTTCTCTGGTGTTGACTTCTATCTAGTTGTTTAGACTAACCACTCTTTAAATCTTACAATCTGAATTTGAAGATGGTGAGTAACATCATGGAATTTTCGCTCTGGGACTCTCTAAAATTTTCAGTCTGAAGACAATTCTGACATGCTCTATGAATTATCAGTCCTGCTCTACGATTTGTTCTACGATGCTCTGTTATCTGCTCTACGAATGTCTGCTCTACGAATGAGTACTTCACGATGTTTAGGCAGACTGGTTCGTAAACATGTATAATGATTAGTCGTTCTCAGTGTTGTTTGACATTGTGGATAATCTTGATTACATTTTTTCCATTGATAGACAATTTTGCTTCTAAGGTTAAAACAATTGCGTAATCAGAATCGTTGCGACCTTTACAACGTACGTCAATGTTAGTATAACAAACAATTCCTGTGTAACTTATGTATGTCTGGGTAATATTTTTTTCATTGTGCATTATCCTTGGATATATTGGAAATAAAAACCTCACGCACGCACTAGAGAAAATAGAGAAGATGTTATCACAAAAAAATATTATAATTTTTGCTTACTTCAAATGAATTGAGTACATATATATTTATAGGAATCTCCATACATGTAAAAACTCAAATACATGAATAAACATTTAATGAAAAACAACTTCCTAAACACCTTTTCAACTAGTTTCATGAACCTTTAAATACATGAACCAACATAGCTTTATAAATATTAATTAAAACATAAATATGTTAAATACTTAATTACTTTGGGACAAGTTTATTTTTCAACACCCCCTCTTAAACTTGTCACACCAAGTGAGTTCTGCAATTTGCAAAATAATTCGACTTTGAGTGGCTTCGTAAAATATCAGCAATTTGGTCTTGAGTCCTCACAAATACAAATTCAACTTCTTTCCTTGCAACACATTCTCTTATAAAATGATACCATGTATCAATGTGTTTGCTTCGGTTATGAAACACTGGATTCTTAGCCAATGCGATTACTAACTTATTATCGATATAAATCTCTGTTGGCTTCTCTTGTTGCAAATTAAGATCTCTTAAAAGATTTTGAAGCAAAATGGCTTGACAAACACAAGATGTAGTAGCAACATATTCCGCTTCACAAGTAGAGAGGGTCACAATAGGTTGCTTCTTTGAGGACCATGTAAATGCTGAATTACCCATAAAGAAAACAAATCCAGTTGTACTTTTTCTATCATCAACATCACCATCCCAATTTCTATCACAATATCCCTCATGATTGAAATTATTTGAAATTGAATAAATTAAGCCAAAATCAAGAGTACCTTTGATGTAACAGAGAATTTGTTTAGCAACTTTCAAATGAGTTATTGTGGGGGTTTCTATGTAACGACTAACAAGGCTAACTCCATATATAATATCCGGTCTTGTGGATGTTAAGTATTGCAAACTTTCAACAAGTCTCTTGAAAAACGTTGGATCCACTGTATCTCCTCCTTCATGCTTTGACAATTTATTACCACATTGAATGGGTGTGCTTACTGGCTTACAATCAAACATTTTAAATTTCTTAAGAAGGTCTTTAGCAAATCCTTCTTTAGAAATAAAAATTCCTTCTTTTCTTTACTTCACTTCATGACCAAGGTAGTAAGCTATAAGACCCATATCCGTCATCTCGAATTCATGCGCCATAGCCCTATTAAATTCTTCAAACGTGCTTGGATTACTTCTGGTAAAAATCAAATCATCAACGTACAAGCACACAAATAAAATATCGCCATTCTTTCCGACCTTTGAAAAAATGGCATGTTCAAACGGACATCTTTTAAAATTATTGTCTTGGAAATATTTATCAATTCGGCTATTCCAAGCTCTCGGCGGTTGCTTCAATCCGTATAATGCCTTCTTCAATTTCAAAACTTTATCTTCTTCTCCGTTAACAATGTAGCCAAGTGGTTGTTCCACGTACACCTCTTCTTCAAAAAATCCATTTAAAAATACAGATTTCACATCCATTTGGTAAATCAACCAACCATTTTGAGCCGCCAATGAACCAAGCAATTTATAGTTTCCAAGCGAGCAACAGTGGCAAATACTTCATCATAGTCAATACCTGGTCTTTGACTGTACCCTTTGGCTACTAATCTTGCTTTGTATTTCTCCACTTCACCCTTTACATTCTTCTTTGTCTTGTACACCCATTTCACCCTAATTGATTTTTGGCCTTTTGGAAGTGTAGTAAGTTCCCATGTTTCATTCTTCATAATGACTTTGATTTCTTCATTCATGGCACTTCTCCATTTCTTGTCTTTGGATGCTTCTTCAAACTCCATAGGTTCACAATTCGCAAAAAGACAAAATAAATTCAAATAATCAATATTTACCTCCTCCGTAGTATCAAGAATTTCTTGCACACTTCTCATCTTTTGAGGTCACTCACTTGAACTTGATTGAGATGAAGGTGGACTAGATTGTCCATTAGATGGTGGTGGTGATGGAGGTGAAGAAATAGGATTCCCTATGACCGCTTCTCTTTCTTGTGCTTCCTCGTCAATGAAAGGAAAGAAATCCCATGAGCTTTCTTCATCAAATCCCATAATGTAAGCCTATATCTCTCCAGGATAAGCCAGCTAAATGAAGAAGATCAAAGCAGGCTGAAAGGACAAGAAAAAGGGAATGATAAAATTGCTAGAAGATCTCTACAACGGAAAAATCTCTCGAGGGAATGCAAATTCTCAAAGAAGAAAGATCAAACAAACTCCACAAGAGACTAAAATTCACCCCTATGAGCAAATCAAATGAAGAAATGCTACACTTTCTGATAAGCAAAGGAAGGATTACTAAGTTGCTGCCTCCTATAAATCCTAATATAAAGAGTTATGATTCCACCAAGATATGTCTCTACCATTCTAACTCACCTAGACATGCGACTGAGGAATGTTGGTCTTTGCGACATAAAATCCAGGATCTCATTGAAAATGGAGGGATAAAGATAGAATTCCCCATGACCAAAAAAGGCGAAAAGGAAATAAAAAGCTTAAGATGTCCTACTCGAGACAGGCAGTTCAAAGGAGGTGAAGGCTTTGAGCACCAATCTTGGCAGAACACAAGGTGGACTGATCTTAATGCAGGGAATGACAGAGGAGACAAGGGAATCCCCAAAGGAGATTCCTCTGCCAACATCAAACATCCTGTGGTCCAAAGATAGAAACCACGTCCCTGAATTTATCATCTTGGATGACGAGGAGGAAATACTAATCCTTTCCAAAGAAGAAAAAGCCAAAAAGGAAAGTTCCTCGTGAGAAATATAACAACAGTTCGTGGGATATTTTATAGTTAAATTCTCTTAAGCCCAAGAAAAAGGTGAAGGAACAGATGAATAAAAAGGTGGTGAGGTTGTCGGGGAAACCAACCCATCGAAGAATCAGGAGTTCATACCTTTTTGCGATGGGTCCAGTTTAAGCGTCCCTGAGGAATGTACTAAATTAGGAAGCGATCAAGTTATGGCCATAAGTGAAGATATTCAGAACCAAGAGGTAACCTTTGTCATGAGCCTTGAAGGCAACATAACCACTGAGAACTATACTATCAGACCTCAGCCAGCAAAGAAAATATAGATCTAGAGGATAAAGTTGTGAGTTCTAGGAGATGTTGGGACAATATCACTTTCTTCGTTGTAAGCCTTTTATTTTCCATGCATGTAAATATTGAAAAAAAATCAAAAAATCTAAAAATAAAAAAAAAATCAAAATCAAAAAAAAAATCAAGCTAGTCAGGTCTCAGCCAGAAGCCTGAACTACAAAAGACCTAATCTCCCCTCATTAATGGGAGTATGTAGTTAACCATTTATGGTACGGTCAAACTAAACAAAATCCTATAAAACACTTTTCTAACCATTTAGCTCATCAAACAAGAACTACGCAGACCTGATCTCCTACATACATAAGAGTACATAGGCAGCCATCAGTGGTGTGGTCTGATCCTCAAAAGAAACATCCAAACCCAAACATCAATCCCAAGACACCAAGAAAAACCCTCAAAGTCAATGACCTATGTTGAGAAGACCCAACAAGTACTTCAATGTCATTCCATCAAATCTGGAATAAGTCTCAGAAAGGAAGAAACAACGATACACCAAGACAACCAGCAGCGAGGACCTTCAAAGAGCCGACATACTCAATCACAAGTCTTCATCACATGAAAAGAAAATCATTAAGGCCAATTGCACAAAAAAGTCAGGAATAATGATTGATGGTATCAAAGCCCAAATCCACTACCTGTTCACCATATGGTACAAAGGTAAAAGCCTCTTGCAATCTCGACATCTTATCAGCCCATCTGTCAAAGAAACAATCCCAGACAACAAGCAAGTCTGGGGCAATTTTAAAAATTAGAGACAACCCGATATTGGAACCCTTACAATAAGACTGGTGCAATCACAGAAACAACAACAACTCAACACTGGGGCATTTATCAACCATCCTAAAGAGGACAATGAACTAGTCAGCACCATCAATATGGTACATCATCATCAGAGCTTCCCTCATATCATCTCATTGGCTATTCAGTATGATCAATTGGTCTTTTCCAATCATACTGTTCTTAGAATGAATAATCCACATGTGAAGTATGAATCTTTCATATCTTTATGAGCTTTCAGTCTCCATTTACATGCATTAGCAATAATATACATGTTCAGTATTCTTAGAAAAAGGGTTTTGCTTAACTTGTTATGAATGAGATTAATTCTGATAAGCGTACGTGGGGCAAGAATCACGGGAACGATTCGAGAATTAAGATTATTCAACCTTTTTGATTGGTCACGACATCCCAGTTCAAAGCACTTTTTGGAATAGACTTGACCTTATATGCATGTCTACACTTTGCGATTGCCCTGACTCTTAGTTGCGGAGTATGAAGCTATGGAAAAAGTAATGGCAATTATTGAAAAGATAAAAGATAAGTCACCAGCCTAATGTCTCGAATCGTGGCCTAGGTTGTTCGAGTTATTAAGCCCGACGGATGTCTTTACACCTGGTGCCCTAAAGTCATCTGGTTTAGGAGTCATGCCCAACGCTCCATACATGGGTAACTTTGTGCCTAAGAAAACGAGCATTAAAAAAAAGAACATGCAAAACCTGAACAGATCCAAATCATGACGTAGGTTATTCGAGTAATTAAGCCCGAGAGGGGTCTTTACACATGGTGCCCTAAAGCCATCTGGTTTGGGAGTCACCGGCCTAACGCTCCCTATATGGGTCAATTAAAGCCTAAGAAAACGAACCTTTTAAGCTCAGGTAAAGAAACAAATAGAGTGATCGCCTGACTTATCTCAAAGCGTGGCCTTTATTACTCGAGCCAGTAAACCCAAAGGGGTATCTTAACACCTAGTTCCCTAAAGCCCTCCGGTTTAGGAGTCATTAGTTCAAAGTTAGTTACATAGATAATTCTGAATAACCTAAGAAAACGAGACAAGTTAGGCGAGAGGAAAAAAGAGCGAGAATCAAGAAAATTTGTGAAATGAAACCCTTACCAAGAGTTGCGTCATTCATAGTACATGTGTTATATGAAATCAATTCTACGTAACGTCTAGAGCGAAGCTGAAGTATCTCTGATATCGGGAGATAAGTCTTTTGAATCTAATCCTACCCATATATAATGACCATGGATGTTTCCAAATTTCCTTACGATTTCATAACTCATAAACTTTTACTTCAAATGCCTTATTCACAATAGTGTACAAATCCTGACGGCCGAGCCGTCAAGCTTTTGGTACATTTTATTCTTTTGATATGCAGGATATTGCTCACTCGTAATTTGGTCAACAAAGAGAGTTTCTCATATGAATCCCTGACATCAACATGCGAAAGGACTGGGGCATTTTCTAATTCCAAGAAATGGAAGGAGTTTAAAGCAGGATCAAGCCTTTCATCAAAAAAAGGGGAGAACTCCTGAAAGAAATCATGGCGACATAAGATTGCCCCTACAGAAGAAGGGGAAAATTCTCAAAAAAGTTCTTAACTCAAGAGCAGAAGGCCAATGATGAAAGGTCTAGCAAATGAAATCTACACGACAAAACATGTTAACCCGTGTCAAGTCCTCAAAAGTTGAGGCCTCTACATCGAAGTTCAAATTTGGTCAGTAAAAGAATGAGCCGCACCCTCCAGGGATGTCAGCGGCACTTAGGTCATCAGTCCAGTCAGGTTGCGAATCAAAAACATAAGGGAATGGGACACAAGCACCCAACAACGAAAAGAAACTCTAAATTGCCTTAGAAAGGGTGAGGTAAGTTTATACTCCAGATAATTTAAAATGTGCATCAACCTAGAATAATAGAATCCTAAGGATAAATCTAGATCATCCCATCATGAATGATCTGTACATGTGCAAATGCGTTACATCAGCATACATCTCCATCAAATTTTAGCATGCATCTTTAGTAGATTTAAATATGCATGCACATTAAATGCCTAGATTAGAGAAAAATTTCTTCACAGACATCAGTTGGTATTGTAAGTCGTTGGCATCAATCCATCGTAACATCAGATGGAGTCTAGTGAAATAAGTCGTTGAATATTACTTCGGTAAAGGTATCGGAAGATTCAATATTTTAAACCACTGGCATCAACTCAATGTAACATCAATACAGTTCAGTGATGAAAGCTTTGCATACCACCGTTCAAGTGGGAATCAAAACAGTTTGGTGATGTCAGCGTAGTCAACTACCAACATGGTAGGATCCGTTGTCAAACTACCAGCAGGGTAGGCACCGTTGTCAAACTAACAGTAGAGTAAGCACCGTTGTAAACTACCAACATATAAATTGGGAAGGTTTGGTGATTTCCGAACGTCATCCCCAGCAGAGATGTAGAAAACATCTCAACTTATCTTCATCAAACAAGCATAAACAACACCGATAAAAAGCCAAACTGTTGGAGTCAACGTACCAGCAGCAATCGGTAATGGTAAAGCAATTTGCGATGTGCAAATTATGATTTGCGATTTGCAAAATGCGATGTGCGAGTTGTGAAGTGCGATTGGTTAAAAGCGAAGTGCGAAGTGCGAAATGTGATGTGCGATTTGTGAACTACGATTTGCAAAAGCATTTTAACATTCATCATAAACATTCATTACATTTCAATTTGCATCATTAAATATACTTTGTCATATTTCAAGTGTCTAGTAATCTTTATCATGTTCATTCCATTGCACTGCATGAACATGATAAAGAGGGGTATCTGTAGACATTCAAAATTTTGTTTTCATATTACTAACTATGTAGGAGGACAAAATCAACTTTTTCACACTCTAGAGATTACATGGAGGACCACAACATCAGTTCTAATCATGGAGATAAACTCGAGAAATAAGTTTCTAACCCCGGAGATAACCCCGGGAGATCAGTTTCTAACCCAAGAGATAACTTCGAGAAAGTCAAGTTCAATGCCCAAAGTCAACCTTGGGAGGTCAAACCAATCTTAGAGATAATCTTGAGGACAGTCAGAGTCAACACCAGGCCAATCTCAAAGATAACCCTGGGAAAAGACTACTATAACTGCGCCAAAACCGGAGATAATCTCGAGAGGGGAAAAATGGTCATTTTGCCAACTTAAACTCAACTCAAATCGAATAAACTCATTTCAATGAAAATTTCTTCAAAAGAAGTCTCACAAGAACTATAGCTTAAGTTCTGAGCGCAAATTACACAAAACAGCTCAATGGACTGCCTACGGAGACCCATAGATGCCATTTCGGTCATGGACCCATCTTCTTAGATTTGAAAAAGGGCAAGCCCTATGTCATTACGTAGCTCTCGAAAAGATCTTTCCAGAATAGTATGGCACATTTCTATCGGACTCCCGGATTGAAAGTTATGAAGGTCGAGCGGACATCGCATTATCTGAGTGCACGTACTTTATGATAACGGGACCCGCAATGCCTGGGCAACTTAAGCAGCTGCGGGTAGACCCGCTATTGTTGCGAGTTGACCCATGACACTTTTGGTCTATAAATAGACCCCCCCATCAACCATAAAATGTAAGAAAAAAGGAAGAAAAGAGAGAAAACTCTATCCATTTCAGTGTGTAACCTCTTCTAGAGTGCTCCAAACTGAGTGATTCTTTTTTTCGTGTTTTGTAACATATTATAGTTTAATCAGTGGAAACTAAGTTTTCAGGCATCAAAAGCTATCCGAAGTCTTCTTGGCAGCCCAATATAATATTTTTTTTAGGTTTTTAATCTTTTTATTACTTCTATACATATATATCTACTAACGTTGAGAGTCGCATTGTGTGGGTATGCCCGGATCGTCGATCCGTGACTTTTTATTGCTTATATATACATTTACATTTCTGTCTGGCCTAGAGTTTATTTTGTGGCCATTCACCGCTATATATATATATATATATATATATATATATATATATATATATATATATATATATATATATATATATATATATTTCAAAGTCCTTCCTGGAGTTTACTTCGTGGCAGTTGATCATAAATATATATAATTATATATATATATATATATATATATATATATATATATATATATATTTACTTCTTTTATGTAAATATCTGCTTTATCGCTTTCATAATGTAGATATTTAATCTTTTAGGCTAGATTTTCCTCAATATGGCTATTTCTAACTTTAACCTGTTCAAAGTGACTAAACTAGAATCGTTGAAGCTAGAATGATTTAGATTTACTCAAATCAAATTTTGTTTCTAGCTTTTGTATGCATTGATATTTCATGTGAGCCTAAGAATCATGTGATCACAGATTCAGTTTCTGAATCTAGATTCGATTACCTTGATGGACATTTTGCAGCTGCAACCAGCTTGTAAATTATCTACGGTGTCGAAATTTCCTAAGATGGCTCTCATGCCCACAAGGAGTTCGGTACTGCTATTATCTTATTTTCTCAATGATGCCTCACATCTCAAAAAGAAAAGCAATCAAGCCAAGCACATAATAAAATGGAAGTATCAAAGGCCTCAATTACTATTGACCACAAGAGTTTGAAAAACCTCTTTTACAAAACTTTACTACTATATCTTGTTAAAATAGAAATTTTATACAAAAGTCAAACCCTTTGTATATAGGTGCAAACGAGGATATCATTACTTCCAAACAACTGCACATAGGCCCTACACACACACAGAGAGATAAAAGTTTAATGAAAAGTAGCGGTAACCGTGTTATCACGGAAGTTGGGGAGTGCCTAACACCTTCCCTTCGCTTAATCAAGCCCCTGGACCATAACGAATTTTAGTTTCTCAGACCAGTTAAACAGTGTCAAAACATTGGGTGTTTGAGAAAACCTTTTCTCGGTTGAGTTGGTGCAACCATTTAAAAATACCAATTAGCGACTCTAACAGTCAAATCGTCGACATATACTTGTCGGACCTTTTCAAACTTTTTTTCCAAACAAATCTCACCTAAAATGAGAACATCAAAAGACAAACACAGAAAGGGATAAATAAAAATCCCAACGTCGACATGCTACCTTGTTGGAAAAAGAGTTTATCTGTGTCGAATGAGTAGTTTGAGTTGTGATTCTGGGGACATAATCCTTGTATGGAGGGAATGATGTAACAATCCAAGATTATATTATATGTAATTTAAAATAATTATTAAATTAAATAAATATTTTATTGATGTGATTGTTAGTAAATATTTATTTGATGTGATTGTTGTTACTAAATATTTATGAATTAATAAAATTCTAAATTAATGTAATTTATAATTTAGAGAGTTGTAATATAACATGAGATGTTATATTATTTTTTTAATAATTTAAAATGGTATTTTAATTATTAAATAAAATTATAATGAAATTATAATTTTATGATATTTGTTTAAGTGGAAAATTTATTTAAAATATGGTATGTGTAATTAATTTATTTGTTTAATGTTGGATATGGAAATCCAAATAAATAATATGTGATTATAAATTATAAACTGAATTGTTTATTAAAATAAATTAAAGTAATTTTTAAATTAATTTACCCAAACAATTCTTAAAATATTAAGTTTGTATTTTAGAGACTTTTTGCCAAACAAAGCCTTATGACTTTTGAAATTTTGAATTTTGAATTATACTAATAAAGATAAAATAAATAAAATATAAATAATATATATTAAATTATGGTAACTGATAATTTAATAGGGACAATTAGTAGACGTCGGTTGTAGACGTTTGTAAATTATACGTTGATTTTGTTTAATTTACGTATAGTGTATTTGGTTTAAACCTAAGCCTAAGTAGAAAGTTACAGAGAAAAAGGAAAAGAAGGTTTCAGAGAGAATTTGAGAGAAAGTTCTGAGTTTTCAAGTGATTATCAGTTGGTTAGCAAGGATTATTTAAGCATAAGAATGTATTTCTCTATAATTTTGATATGTTGTGTATATATATGTATATGTGAGTTTTACGGCATAATTTATATGTTCTGTGAATTCAATTTGTTGAATTGTTGATGTACAACTGAATTGTGGTGATTATACGTGTTAGTTATGTTTGAGTTTGTATGTAAACAAGGAATTGTATGCTAATTTCGTTTAAAAAGGAAGAAAACTATTACAGTGTATATATTTTTTATACGTGGCTTGTAAAAGTACCAAATATGGTGGTAAATTTGTATGTTAATATGTAAATCGAGTCTTGATTATTCTAGTCCATTAAGAAACGAAGAGAACGTAGTTTGAATGAATTAATTTAAACAAGAATTGTGATCACAGTGATGATTTCTATGAAGAATGTCAAAAAATGAAGTTTTGTGTAAAAACATGAAATTTAAGGAATTAAATTAGTTAAAGTTGTTGTTAAATTGTTCTAAGTGGTTGAATATGTTAGCAATCATGTTTCTGATAGTTCTATACCAATTGTATATGTTAATTTCACTATTTTGTGGGTAAAATTCGTGTTAGTTGGGCTAAAAACGGCTACTGTTGCTTCTTTCTAGTTCTGTTTGTGCACCAGCGCAGCTGCGTTGGTGCCAAGGCCTGAAACGGCGCCGCTGCGTCGGTCCCAGGCTTATGTATGGTGCAGCTGAGCCATAAAATGATCTGAGGCAGAGGTTTCTGCTACTGCTGCAGACCTTGGATACCATTATAACTTAGTTTAATGATGTGTTAATGTAACAAACATGTAATGGGGAGGCTAAAAGAGAACCGTGTCATGTCATTGATAGTTTCAAAGTTGTAAAAGGATTTATAAGTTATGAATGTGATTGTGTCAGGACTTAGTGTACACAATGAATGGCAAATAAGTGTTGTGAAGTTAACAATTGGAATTTTTGATATTTATATAGAAGCATAAGACTTGTACTAAATTAACAAGTTTAGCTAGAAATGGGTGTTATTTTGGAAGTGGATGTTAACATGTCTAATAGATATTGTGATTCCACTAAAATGTGTAGGTGAACGTGAGTTATAATTTATAGCTTACGTGTGAGGCAAGTTTCTAAACCTTACCTTTTTACATTGAGCAAGTTTCTTACTCTCAAACTTTGATTGAGCAAGTTCTTTATTCATAAACTTTATTTGAACAAGCTATAATTCTAATTTTATTCAAGCAAGTTTTGAATTATAATCATTGTTAAATTACTCTAACTTGTTTATAGTTAAGCAAGTTTCTTTAGTTCATTCTTTTATAGTGAGTGCTTCTTGAACTCTAATTCCTAGAATTGAACTGTTGTATTTCAATTACTTTTCACAAGTTATTATCATGATTGAGCAAGCTTTGTTTGCAGTTCGCTATCAATTAGTTTATATTCATTAGTTAAATTTCTAATTTGGCAAGATCATAGACCTAGCATATTATTGTTCAAGCAAAGGTTTATCATTTTATTCAATGCTTAAGCTCTCTATTTATTTCCAAGCATGAGTTTAGTATATAGTCAATTCACTTATGATTCTCAATTGTTCTATATTATGTTGTCATTAACCAACCGTAGTGTTATCAAACTTTGTTGATTCAGCTAAACCTTTAGGTTATGGACGTTAAACTCTAAATTACCCTTGAAGCTTATACAAACCAAACTTTCTTTGGTGCGGACTTGTACTCTAAAACTGAGAAGAACAACCCTATTATAGGGGATACGCAATGCGTTTAGATGTTTGTGCACAATACATGGTACGAAGGGCTGATCCCCCTAAGTACGTGAAGTCCCTACAGTATAACTGTTAATGTTAGAGTTGAAAGATTACTTATAACCATGGACATAGTTTGTGGTCTTATGACCCTCAGATATATATTTCATATTTTGATTCCAGTTGTTGGTTATCATTGATAGAGTACTATTCAGTTTTGGTGAGCCTATTCATTGGCGGTTATTATTCTCTTGTTGATTCATTGTTATATCTAGTGAGCATTTGTTTTGCTTACTCTTGCATAAATATAATCATTGCAGCTAAAGTTGAGAAGGTCGACGAACCTACAACAAGCAAAGGAAAGGGAAAAATGTGAAAGTGATGAAGACTTGTAATTTCATTTATTGTCATGATGTTAGACTTTATATTTAATGATGTGATGTAATTCTTTTATTTCCGCACTTGATTGATGTTTAAGGTTAGACAACCTGGGAAGACTTTTTGATTAATGATGGAACCCTTTAAAGGGGATTATTTTTAAGTTAATTTTATTATATTTGAGTAGATAGATATGTATGAATAGAAAGTGAACACTAAGTCTTGTGGGAATGAAGTACCTAGATTTAGGTGGTGTCACAGGTTGGTATCAAAGCTTTAGGTTATGAACCTTAGGTGGGGAAAAGCCTTAGGAAGTAACCTTTGAAAAGATAGTGGTGATAAACTCTTATCAAGTTGTTAAAGAAGAAGTAATAAAACATTTATGTGCTTATGTGATTGTAAATTATGTGCTCGTGAGTGTCGAGTAGTAATGATTAGTAATTGAAAACTTAAAATTTGGTTGACAGGATGGCTAATGTAGGAGAATCCAGTCAGGCTAGGGAGGATGGATTCCAGATGCCTAGAGAGGAGGAGCCTCGAGATATTCAGGTGATTTGGGAACAACTACTGCCACGGGAGACATCTCCGTTGGTCACAGTGGTTGAGCAGGAGGGTTTACCTGATGAGGATGATGAGATAGAAATGGACGAGGAGGACCCCGTTGAGATGCCACAGTAGAATGAGGATGAGGAGGACAAGGAGGACGAGGAGGAAGAGCTTCCTCTTAACTCGATTGCTGCCCGTATGTACGATGAAGTATACGATCGCAATGTAGATCTCCATGATACCGTCGAGGAGTTGCAAGAGATAGTAGCTAAACAATAGATCGCAATGGTACAAAAGGACAATGAGATCCAGGATCGAGATGAACGTCTTAATAATGTCGAAGAGACGCTGATCCACACTGAAGGAGAGAACGAGCAACTGACAGAGAAGATTACAGAGCTGGAGAACAAATTAAAAGAAGAATATATGAAGAGGGAAAGAGCCGAAGACGCATATGAGGAAACTTTTCAACGAGCCAGGGTAGCAGAGAGAGAGAGAGAGAGGTACAAGTAAAGATGATCAAGATGGAAGAGATGAATAGTGTTTTAAATACCGTGATCAATCGAGCTCAAGATTGAGTTATGTGTTATACTATTCAGTTCGAGACACTGCCATCGTACATTTTAGATCGCCGAACAATTTTTCGTATTATAGAAGAGGAGCGTCGTAAGGCTATGCATTATTTGAGTAGATCGTCATAAATGTAATTATTATGTGATTAGTGAGTAAATAAGATGTTAATCCCAGGTACAATACAACCAATGGGATGCGATGATGATGATGTTATCCTGAAACTTTTGAAGTTCAAGGAAGTAATGTAAATAGAAGTGATGCTATTGTTCTTATGTTTCCTAAAAGATTATGAGTGAATAAAAGTTATTGTTTTATTCAAAGTGTTATGTGTTACGTGATAATCCTTTATGGTGTGCAAATTAAGTATTAATACTTAAAAGATTGAATAGAATCTAATGAGTATATGTTAATAGAAAATGCCTCTAAGACATCAACCACGACAAAGGACCCCTGAGAATAACAACAATGCTGAGGCTAATCCAGTTCAACAATTCGTAACGCTACTGATGGGAGCATTATAGAATCAGCCACAGAATCAAGCTGCAACATTTAAAGATTTCAAGGTGGTTGGGCCACCAGAATTCTGCGGGTCCATAAATCTGGTTGAGGCATAGACCTGGATCATGGAAATAGAGAAGGTGTTTGATGTTTCTAAGGTCGGTGAGAACCAGAAGACTGCTTTTGCAACATTCATGTTGAAAGAATGGGCTGCTTATTCGTGGTAAGCCAATAAAACTAGAGAAGGTCAGGGAGTGATGACTTGGGATAGATTTAAGGAAATATTCTTCGAGACCTACTTCCCAGAAAGCTCAACGAATCAAATGGAAGTACAGTTTCTAGAACTAAAATAGGGCACAATGTCAGTATCGAAGAATGCTGCGAAATTCAACGAGTTAGTGAGGTTTGCGCCATATCAAGTGAATACGGATGAGCGCAAGGCAAGGAGATTTGAGCAGGGATTGAAGCCTCTGTTGTACAGCAGAGTCTCATTATTCCAGTTAAAGACGTTTACAGCAGTGCTTGAGAAGGCAATTCTCATTGAGAGTGGAGGCGAGACTATAACAAAGCATAACGAAGAGCAGAGAAAGAAGAAAAATGAGGGTGAAGCTAGGAATGGTGGTGGTAACGGTGGAAATGGTTGCAATAATTTGAAGAGGAAGTGGAATACAAATGTGGGAGATGGAAATCAGCAAGGTAACCAGCAGAAGAAGAAGATTGACACATGTGCTACATGCAGGAAGTTTCATACGGGTATGTGCTTAAGGGGGAAGCGGGTATGCTTTAACTGTGGCCAGGAGGGTCACATTGCCCCAAACTGCAATCAACCCAAGAAGAATGCTTGCTACACCTGTGGGTTTAAGGATCATTTTACCCGCGAGTGTCGAAAGAAGAAATCTGGTGAGGCAACTAGAAGCAAGGGAAATGCAGGTGGAGGCACACTAACTATTGCTGGACCAATGTCATCAAATAAACCCATAGCCAGAACCTTTAACATGACGATGCAGGACGCGGTGCAATCAAAAGATGTCGTGTCAGGTATTATCCCAATCAATGATATAAATGCATATATATTATTTGATTCGGGTGGTACTTGCTCGTTTATATCTGATGAGTTTGCTAAGAGGTTAGAAATACCTAGTGAAGAGTTGAACTTCCCTTTACACATAAAAATTGCGAATAGGGAAGTGATTCCTGTTAGGTTCGTATACAAGAACTGTAAGGAGAATATAAAGGGGAATGTTATGAAAGTAGATTTAATCTCGATAAAACTTGGAGAGTTTGACGTTATATTGGGAATGGATTGGCTATTCAATAATGGAGCGATAATTGATTGCCAAAAGAAGTGTGTAAACCTTATGACTCCGTCAAAGGTAGTTTTCCATGGTAGCAAATTACCTAGACAAGCATGGTGTTTGACGGTTATGCAGGCCAAGAAGTTGTTGAGTCAGGGATGTGTATGGTACTTAGCCTACATAGTCGATAGTCAAAAGAAAAAGGGTGTGAAACTGGAGGAAATACCAGTGGTTAGGGACTTTGTAGACGTGTTTCCAGAATATTTTCCAGGACTTTCGCCTGACAGAGAGGTCGAGTTCGTGATTGACTTAACACCAGGAATTGCTCCAATATCGAAGGCCCCATACAGAATGGCTCTAGTAGAGATGAAGGAATTGATGGTATAATTGCAAGAACTATTAGATAAGAAGTATATTCAACCAATCATATCACCATGGGGAGCGCCAGTTTTATTCGTGAAGAAGAAGGATGGGTCAATGCGTCTTTGCATTGATTATAGGGAATTAAACAAAGTCACTATTAAAACCAAGTATCCATTGCCAAGAATAGATGACTTGTTTGATCAATTGAAAGGTGATAGATATTTCTTAAAAAATAGATTTGAGAAGTGGGTATCACCAACTGAAAGTAAGGAAGGAGGATGTACCGAAGACGACATTCCGAACTCGCTGTGGACATTACGAATTTTTGATGATGTCTTTTGGTTTGACAAATGCCTCTGCAGCGTTCATGGATTTGATGAATAAGGTGTTTAAACCATTTTTAGACAAGTTTGTGGTGGTATTTATCAATGATATTCTGGTATACTCTAAATCTCAAGAAGAACACGCGGAACACTTACGTCTAACACTAGAAACATAAAGAAAAGAAAAGTTGTACGCGAAATTCTCTAAATGTGAATTTTGGCTAGAACGTGTACAATTTCTTGGGCATGTAATCGACAAGGATGGAATTTCAGTGGATTCATCAAAAGTCGAAGCTGTGATAAATTGGGAACGACCAAGAACTTCATCAGAAGTGAGAAGTTTCTTGGGATTGACAGGGTATTACAAACAGTTTATTCAAGATTTTTCCAAGATTGTCATTCCGTTGACAAATTTGACGAGAAAAACTATAAAATTTGTTTTGACGGAGAAGTGTGAAGAGAGTTTTAAGGAATTCAAGAAGAGGCTCAGTTTGTCACCTGCGTTGTCATTACCAGATAATACAGGGAATTTTGTGGTGTATAGTGATGCTTCACATAAAGGATTGGGTTGTGTCCTTATGCAGAACGACAAAGTCATTGCATATGCATCAAGGCAATTGAAAGACTACGAGAAAGGGTATCCGACTCATGATTTAGAGTTGGCAGTAGTAGTGTTTGCACTAAAAATATGGAGACACTATCTCTATGGAGAAAAATGTGAGATCTAGACAGACCATAAGAGTCTGAAGTATATTTTCACACAGAAGGACCTAAACATGCGTCAAAGAAGATGGATGGAATTAATAAAAGATTATGATTGTGAGATCTTTTATCATCCAGGAAAAGCTAATGTGGTTTCAGATGCCTTGAGTAGGAAAGGCTGAGAAAAGTTGATGTTGTTAACCGATAAGGAGGAGCTCATTTCAGCAATGGCAAGGCTAGAGTTGGAAATCAAATTTCCAAAAGAAGCTGACGAAAGATTGTACCAAATGGAAGCTAGTCCAACTTTGGTGGACAAGGTGAAAAACGCTCAACTGCAGGATGAAGAATGCAGAAAAATAAAGGAAAGTGTGGTCAAGGGTAAAGAAGTGAAGTATAAGCTTGATACTGAGGGAATGCTAAGATTCGAGGGACGAATTTGGGTTCCAGCAGTACATGATATTAAAGAAGAAATCTTGATAGAAGCTCATAGCTCAAGATATTCGATTCATCCGGGGAAGTACAAAGATGTATCAAGATTTATGGCGATATTTTTGGTGGCCAAATATGAAAAGAGACGTTGTAGAGTGCATTGCAAAGTGCTTGACATGTTAGAGAGTGAAGGCAGAACATCAAAGGCCAAGCGGATTACTTCAGCCGTTGGAAATACCAGAATGGAAATGGGAGCATATCACAATGGATTTTGTGGTAGGTCTTCCAACAACTCAGAAAGGATACGATGCGATATGGGTGATAGTTGATAGATTAACAAAATCAACACACTTTTTACCAATGAAGATTAGATTTAATCTTGATCAGCTGGCAAAATTGTACGTTAAGGAGATCGTCTCAAGTAATGGAGTTCCAATGTCAATAGTATCAGATAGAGATCTGAGATTCACATCATATCATCATATCATCCACAAACCGATGGGCAAAGCGAATGAACAATCCAAACACTAGAAGATATGTTGGGATGATCATCTACCGTTGGTGGAATTTACATACAATAATAGTTATCATGCAAGCATTGGCATGCCGCCATATGAGGCATTATATGGCAAGAAATTCAGAACTCCACTATGCTGGGATGAAGTTGGTGAACGTTAACTGTTAGGACCAGAACTGGTACAACAGACTGTCGAAGTTATCAAACTTATTAGAGCAAGATTGGTAGCTACTCAAGATCGATAGAAGAAGTATGTTGATCAACACAGGCAGAGTCGCGAATTTGAAGTAGGAAATTTCGTTTTTCTGAAAGTTTCTCCTTGGAAGGGAAAAATTCGTTTTGGCAAGAAAGGAAAACTAAGCCCAAGGTTTATTGGACCTTTCGAGATACTGCGAAGAGTGGGAGAGGTGGCTTACGAAGTAGCTTTACCTCCAGAATTAGAACATGTGCATAATATTTTTTATATGTCGGTTTTGCGACTGTATAAACCCGATTATAAACAAGTAATCGAGTATGAACCATTGTAATTTAGTAAAGATTTGTCTTATAAAGAGGTTCCTATCCAGATAGTCGATAAGAAAGAACAAGTGCTCAAGAATAAGGTGATACCTTCTGTGAAGGTGATGTGGAGGAATCACAATGTCGAAGAGGCTACGTGGGAACTCGAAGATGAAATGATGAAGAATTATCCTGAGTTATTTGTTTAATTTGTGTCTTTGATTCTGGGGACAGAATCTTTATAAGGAGGGAAGAATGTGACGAATGAGTTATTTGAGTTGTGATTCTGGGGACAGAATCCTCGTAAGGAGGGAAGGATGTAATAATCTAAGATTTTATGATATGTAATTTAAAATATTTATTAAATTAAATAAATATTTTATTGATGTGATTGTTGTTAGTAAATATTTATTTGATGTGATTGTTGTTACTAAATATTTATGAATTAATAAAATTCTAAATTAATGTAATTTATAATTTAGAGAGTTGTAATATAACATGAGATGTTATATTATTTTTTTAATAATTTAAAATGGTATGTTAATTATTAAATAAAATTATAATGAAATTATAATTTTGTGGTATTTGTTTAAGTGGAAAATTTATTTAAAATATGGTATGTGTAATTAATTTATTTGTTTAATGTTGGATATGGAAATCCAAATAAATAATATGTGATTATAAACTATAAACTGAATTGTTTATTAAAATAAATTAAAGTAAATTTTAAATTAATTTACTTAAACAATGCTTAAAATATTAAGTTTGTATTTTAGAGACTTTTTGCCAAACAAAGCCTTATGACTTTTGGATTTTTGAATTATAATAATATATATAAAATAAATAAAATATAAATAATATATATTAAATTATTGTAACTGATAATTTAATAGGGACAATTAGTAGACGTCAGTTATAGACGTTTGTAAATCATGCGTTGGTTTTGTTTAATTTACGTATAGTGTATTTGGTTTAAACCTAAGCCTAAGTAGAAAGTTACAAAGAAAAAGGAAAATAAGGTTTCAGAGAGAATTTGACAGAAAGTTCTGAGTTTTCAAGTGATTATCAGTTGGTTAGCAAGGATTATTTAAGCATAAGAAGGTATTTCCATATAATTTTGATATGTTATGTGTGTATATATATATATATATATATATATATATATATATGTGAGTTTTACGGCATAATTTATATGTTCTGTGAATTCAATTTGTTGAATTGTTGTTGTACAACTGAATTGTGGTGATTATACGTGTTAGTTATGTTTGAGTTTGTATGTAAACAAGGAATTGTATGCTAATTTTGTTTAAAAAGGAAGAAAACTGTTACAATGTGTATATTTTTTATATGTTGCTTGATGATTGAGTAATATACCCATGAATTGGATATATTTTGGGCTTAATTTGTTGTATTCTCTAAGCATTTAGATCCGTTTTACTGTGTTTAGTTGTGTTATTGCAGGATTGTGAGCTGCTGGAACACTTGGGGGCAAATGAGCTAAAAATGGGCATAAGAGTCATTTTCTGCCTTACAGTGCCGGGGCGCTCATCATAGCATTAATTACAGTGCCGAGGCGCTGGGACGGGAATTTGGTTGACCAAGCAGCGCGTTCACTGGACATTAACTTTCATTAAAAACTTTAAGGAGGTGGTTATGTGATGAAAAGTTGAGTTTGAATTGGATTATGGAACAAGATGGGAAGTATATAAGGTTTATTTGCATTGAATTAGGGGACTCATCTACACAATTTTGGGAGATTAATCAAGGAGCAAGAGGAGATTTTGAAGATTTTAACTTGGAGTTCTTCTTCTTCTTTATTCTTTTAATTTTTGTAATTCATTAAAGATGATTTTTCAACTATTGTTGATTCAAATTTTTGTTATGAACTAAATTCTTTAATTAAGATTCCAATTTAACCTTTTATGATTATGAATTGATTATTTGATTTATTCCAATTATTTATGTTGAAGTGAATTGTTCATCTTGCTTTGTACTGATTGATTAATTATCTGGCCAATAATTACCTTGTTACTTTAGAAGGAATTGGAAGAGGAATTCTAGGGTTAGAACTGGGCATGATGACATGTGACTTAGTTATTTGCACAGTGAATAATTAGGTTTGTGAATAGAATAGAAATATCTATTTGTGGCATGTAGCACATAAGGAATTGGAATTGTAACGAGTTTAATTCAATTGTTTTTCATAGGAATATAGCAAAATTAATCTGGATTAAGTAGAAGGCGATTAATCAATTGGAAAAGGGCTTTTGTCATTTGAGAATTCCTATTAATAATTTAGTAGACATAATAATTGGGATAATTGAATAATTGATTTATAAGTCATAATTGGGGATATTAGAGTTTTAATCCTTATTTATCTGAATTCAATCAAATCTTAGTTTATTTATTTGCTTTCTTTTAGAATAATCTCTTTGCGTTGTTTATTAGTTTTCTTAATTCTAAAAATCACAATTATTGGTTGTTTAAATAAAATTGAATTGATATAGTACTTGTAGTTGTAGTTTATTAATTAGAATTCTCTGTGGGATCGACACTCTATCTTATCACTATATTACTTGTTGACCGTGTATACTTGCACGTTTGCTTTGATTGTGAAATCACTCAACAAGTTTTTGGCACCGTTGCCGGGGAATCTTCTTTATTAGTATTAATTCCATATTAGTTATAATCAATTCGGTCTTAATTTAAACATTACTTATTTTTATTTTTCTTCTTGTATTTGCAGGAATTCTTTGCGAGTGTATGCACATTAGATCAAGGGTGAGAAAGGAACTTTTTCCTTATACGGACGATATTGAAAGGAAGTTCCGAAAAGTACAATCGACTAATGCAGTATCACCTGAGGAAGAAAAACTGGCAGAACAAGAAATTCCAGCGAACATGGCAGGGAACGACCAGAAATCACTTAGGGACTATTCCATGCCGAATGTCATGGATATACAGTCGAGTATTAGGAGGCCGGTGATCAATGTAAACAGTTTTGAGATTAAACTGGCAAGAATTCAGATGCTTCAGAATACATGTCTGTTTGGGGGTAGTTCGATAGATGATCCTAATAAGCATATATTAAGTTTCTTGGAAGTTTGCGACACCTTTAAATTTAACAATGTATCGAAAGATGCTACAAGGTTGAGGATGTTCCCGTTTACCTTGAAAGATAAAGCGCAAAGTTGACTACACTCTCAGCCTCCTGGCTCAATCACCACTTGGGACGACTTAGCTCAAAAGTTTTTAGCTAAGTTTTTCCCACCATCGAAGTCGACAAAACTACGGAACGATATTCACACTTTCACACAATTTGATTCAAAATCGTTATATGAGGCGTGGGAATGGTTTAAAGATATGCTCCGTAAGTGGCCACACCACGGAATTCCGCAGTGGATGCAATTAGGGATATTTTGTGATGGGTTGCAAGCGTCCATGAGGGCTAGTATTGATGCAGCAGTAGGGGGAGCGATCATGTCTAAGAGTTTTGACGAGGCATATCAGCTGTTAGAGACAATGGCCACCAACAACTATCAGTGGCCCATGACTAGGTCTAATCCTCCAAAAACAGCGGAAAAGTATGACGTAGATGCGCTGACAGCATTACATGCACAAATGGCCGCAATGGCTAAGCAAATTGAATTATGGCTTCCACAATCCACATAGCAGGTAGCGATGGTTTGTGAAATATGTGCTGGGGATCATACTATGGATCAATGTGCCATAAATACTGAATCAACACAGTTTATACGGAGTTACAGTCGGTCTACCCAACCTTATCTGAATCAAAATGTATATAATCCGGGTTGGAGAAATCATCTGGGGTTTTCATAGAGTAACAACTAAGCTTCAGCTCAAGCGTTGAGACAAAAAAACACATCCGAGTTTCAAAATTAGACACAACAATCAGAGAGGAAATCAAGTTTAGAAGAAACCATGGAGAGATTTATTAAAGCTTCTGAGAAGAAACACGGGGAACATGAAAAGAAACTTAATCAAACAGAGGTGAATATGCAAAGCCTAAGTGTGTCGATCAAGAATCTGGAAAATCAAGTGGGGCAGATAGCGCATGCACTTAATAACCGACCACTTGGAACACTTCTGAGCGATATAGAGAAAAACCCAGGCATAAATGAGCATTGTAAGGCTGTAACTCTACGAAGTGGAAAGGAATTACAAGAGACAGTCACGAATAGGGAATAGAGGGACAAGGCATCAATTGAAATAGAGGAAGTAGTGGACACCAAAAAGTGTCAAGATGAGACCGTACAGTAGAAAGATTCTGAACCAACTAGCACAATGCCTCCCATGCCGTATCCACAGAGATTTCAGAAATCTAAGTTGGATAAGTAGTTTTCACGATTTTTGGATATCTTCAAAAAGCTGCATATCAACATCCCTTTGCCGAAGCCTTGGAGCAAATTCCGAGTTACGCCAAGTTTATGAAGGTGGTTTTGTCGAAGAAGAGGAAATTGGGTGAGTTTGAAACAGTGGCATTAACCGAAGAATGCAGCGCGATCATTCAAAATAAGTTACCACCGAAGCTCAAGGATCCAGGTAGATTTAATATACCATGTGAAATTGGAAATCAGTTTTCGGGTCGAGCATTGTGTGATTTGGGGGCTAGTATAAACTTGATGCCATTATTCGTCTACAGCCTGTTTGGGCTTCAAGCTCCACGACCGACAAATATTGGTTTGCAGTTAATAGATAGATCAGTTACATATCCATGAGGTATTGTTGAGGATGTTTTAGTTAAAGTGGATAAATTCATCTTCCCTGCTGACTTCTTTATTCTGGATTATGAAGTGGATAGCGAAATTCCAATAATTCTTGGGCGACCATTCTTAGCAACGGGTAGAACTTTGATTGATGTTCAAAAAGGTGAAATGACGATGAGAGTTGAAAATCAACAGGTCACCTTTAATGTTTTTAAGTCAATGTCTTACCCAAAAGAAAAAGGTGACTATATGCGGGTTGATATCATGGAAGAATTGGTTAATCACAAATTTAATTGAAATTATTCGGAGGACCCGCTTGAATCCATTTTGCTCGGGACAGAAGACTGCGGCATTGCAGAGGATATTGAATATGTCAAATGGCTAGATACATCATCAGTCTTCCGGAAAAGCAATCAATCATTCGACACCCTTGAGAGGCCCGAAACAAAAGGTAAAAAGTTCAAACCCTCAATAGAAGAGCCACCGGTGTTGGAATTAAAGCCACTACCATCTCATCTGCAGTATGATTATTTGGGAAAAGACGATACCCTACCAGTTATTGTTTCGTCAGAGTTAACTGACACGCAAAAGGAGAAACTGTTACGGGTTCTACGTGAGTTCAAAACAGTAATTGGGTGGACTATAGCGGACATTCGAGGTATTAGCCCATCATTTTGTATGCATAAAATTTTAATGGAAGAGGGGGCAAAACCAACCATTGAGATGCAAAGAAGGATAAACCCCATTATGAAGGATGTGGTGAAAAAGGAGATTATAAAGTGGTTGGATGCCGATATTATTTACCCTATCTCGGATAGTTCATGGGTAAGTCCTGTGCAATGTGTACCAAAGAAAGGAGGTATGACAGTGGTGAAGAATGAAGCTAATGAGCTCATCCCTACTAGAACAGTTATAGAATGGAGAGTATGCATGGACTACCGCAAACTGAATAAAGCCACTCGTAAGGATCACTTCCCCTTGCCATTCATTGATCAAATGTTGGATAGACTAGCGGGACATCAATTTTACTGTCTTTTGGATGGATATTCGGGGTATAATCAAATTGCCATAGCACCGGAGGATCAAGATAAGACTACATTCACATGCCCATATGGTACGTTTGCATTTCGGCGTATGTCCTTTGGTTTATGTAATGCGTCGGCAACCTTTCAACGGTGTATGATGGCGATTTTCTCCGATATGGTCGAGAAAAATTTGGAGGTATTTATGGACAATTTTTCTGTGTTCGGTGATAACTTTGATCTATGTTTGAAAAATCTGATTTTAGTGTTGAAACAATGCGTGGAGACTAATCTGATTCTTAACTGGGGAAAATGCCACTTTATGGTGAAAGAATGGATTATTCTAGGGCATAAGGCTTCTGCCGCAGGGTTAGAGGTAGACAAAGCAAAGATTGAGACAATTGAGAAATTACCTCCTCCATCATCTGTGAAGGGAATCCGGAGCTTCTTGGGACATGCGGGTTTCTATAGACGCTTCATTAAAGATTTTTCCAAGATTTCAAAACCTTTATGTTCTCTGTTGGAGAAAGATGTGCCTTTCAAGATGGACCAGTCTTGTATCGAGGCATTCGAGGTATTAAAGAAAAAGTTGGTCTCTATTCCAATTATTGTGGCACCCGATTGGTCTTTACCGTTCGAATTAATGTGCGACGCTAGTGATTACGCAGTGGTAGCAGTATTGGGACAACGTCACGACAAGATTTTTCACACAATCTACTATTCCAGTAAGACGTTGACGGATGCCCAATTGAACTACACAACCACCAAAAAAGAATTACTTGCAGTTGTGTTTGCCATCGATAAATTCAGAGCATGTCTAATTGGGACCAAGGTAATTGTCTACACGGATCATTCTGCCATCAAATATCTGATTGAGAAGAAAGAAGCTAAACCGCGATTAATACGATGGGTGTTACTGCTGCAAGAGTTTGATTTGGAGATTCGGGAAAGAAAAGGTACAGAAAATCAAGTGACGGATCATCTTTCTCGGTTGGAAAATGCAGAGGTACAGAGGAAAGACAACACAATGATTAATGAGAAATTTTCGGATGAACAACTTCTCCGAGTAACCACAATACTGCCTTGGTATGCTGATTATGTGAATTACGTGGTTGTTAACGTGTTACCACCAGATTTGAACTCTCACCAACGAAAGAAGTTCCTCCACGATGTTAAGCAGTACTTTTGGGACAAACCATTTCTGTTTAAGGCTTGCACGGACCAAATAATTAGACATTGTGTACCACATGAAGAGATGGACAGCATTTTGAGTCATTGCCACTCGTCAGATTATGGAAGCCATTATTCCTGTGAACGAACAGCAGCTAAAGTGTTGCAATCAGGATTTTTCTGGCCTTCTTTATTCAAGGATGCATACCTCTTTGTGTTGAAGTGTGATCGATGCCAAAGCGTAGGTAATATCTCCAAGTGCAATGAAATGCCACTCAACTCAATATTAGAGGTAGAACTATTCGACGTATGGGGAATCGACTTTATGGGACCTTTCCCATCCTTATTCAATAATCATTAAATTCTGTTGGTGGTCGACTATGTTTCCAAATGGGTAGAAGCCGCAGCTTTACCCACGAATGATGCCAACGTCATCCTTCGATCCTTAAAGAAAAGTATCTTCACACGATTTGGGACGCCGAGAGCGCTAATAAGTGATGAGGGGACTCACTTCTGCAATAAACAATTTACAGAGTTACTCACAAAATATGGGGTTCATCATAAAATTACAGTTGCGTATCATCCCCAAAGCAATGGTCAAGCGAAAGTATCGAATAGGGAGGTCAAGCGAATTCTAGAAAAGGTGGTAAATCCGTCACGAAAAGATTGGTTTTTGCGTCTTGACGATGCTCTATGGGCCTATCGAACAACATATAAGAATCTGATCGACATGTCACCTTATCGAATGGTCTACGAAAAGGCGTGTCACCTCCCAGTCGAGCTAGAACATAGTGCACACTGGGCCATTCGGAAGCTCAATTTTGATTTACAAGCGGCGGGTGAGAAAAGGTTACTGCAGTTAAACGAGATGGACGAATTTCAGTTCAATGCCTATGAGAACGCAAAACTCTATAAGGAGAAAGTCAAAGCTTGGCATGATAAGAAAATTCTTGATAGAACATTTGAACCAAGACAAAAAGTCTTGATTTTCAACTCTTGATTGCATTTATTCCCTGGAAAACTGAAATCTCGTTGGTCAGGACCATTTACAGTTGTATCTGTTGCACCACACGAAAACATTGAGGTCGAGGAACTGAATTCAAAACATAAATTTAAGGTCAACGGTCGACTATTGAAGCATTACTGGAGTGGACCCATTGAATGTAAATCAACGGTCACATATCTCTCTGACCTAGCAGACAACTGAGCACAGCAGCAAAGTCGGGCTGACGACTGTAAACCAAGCGCTAATCGGGAGGCAACCCATTAAGTTTTTAGTTTTTCAATTTAGTTTCATATTATTTCCCTTATTTATTCTTTTAGTATTGCTAGTAAATATTTTGGTTGATTAAGTCTTAAATTGTCTCATGTTTGCAGGTCCTTGTGCAAGTATTGATTGAGTTTCAATTTTCAGGTTGGGGATGTGAGCAAGATGTTGAAAGCAAGGTGTCAACCCCTGCCTAACTGCGCCCCGGCGCTTGGACTTCACACAGATAATGCGCCCCGGCGCTAGCCCTTCATACCATTCTCTGCATAATCGCACCCCGGCGCTTGTTCTCTAAGAAAAACCAACGCCCCGATGCTAGTACTCGGTAGCACTCCCTGATGGCTAGCGCCCCGGTGCTCATTCCCCATATAACTCAGCACCCCGACGTTGAGCACTGTCACAACGCCCTGATGACTAGCACCCCGAAGCTCATTTCCTATACAAACGTAGCTCCCCGGCGCTGGGAATCCGAAAAAGAGTCCAACGTGCAGTAAAACACTCGGTCTCCAACTCTAACATTCCAACTTCCCCCACATGGTTCCTCTCCTCATATGGTAACTTATCTAAATATTTGCAAGCACACTTCGACATATCACATTGAGATTTCCCTTTTGCACTGCAACTCTCATCTCACGCAAAGGTATGCTACTAAATTACACTTCATTGATGGAGAATTCAACTCTTGTTAATTGTGAGATGGGTAAGCTAATTTACATATTGGTTCATAATCTCCACATCTACACTACCGATTCTCACCCTTTTGATTTCAATTATCTCATTGTCACGACATGGGAATCACGTTTGATTATGCACCACTTTTGGTTGGAATATCATGCATATGTGGTAATTGAATACCAGGAAGGTGATTTGATAGAAAATTAGTGTGTTTCAAAGCAATTTATGAGTTGCCCACAAGGTGTTCGCTAAATTTCCTGACCCAATGCTAATGGTTACATTTGCACATATCACCATATCCACACAACACCACATATGACATCTTGACACCTCAATGTCATAGGTTTTATTTTGCTTGACATGCCACATCTTTTGAGTAACTTATGTGTCTATCTTATCGATTGTAAAAGTTGCATAACACATACGTCTAATTGATATAATAGTGCGTGTTCATGCTAGTATGTGTCATGCCACACCCTAAACTATGTTCTTAAAGTTTGCATATATTTTGAAGTTTGGGGGTGTTATCATGAATGCGGATAACCTAGCTAGAATTCTGTCCAATACTAATTCTGGTATATATGTTTCATTGCAGATTATTTTTACATGGCTTGCAAGCGACAACGAGGCGAAGGGTCCGGTTCTGGCTCAGCCCCTCCAAAATTTGATAGCTGACGATTTGTCTCCCCCGAGGCATAGGAGCGCTATAACAAGATGGCTACCCGATCTCTCATCCCCGAACGAGGTTTATGGCCCTATCAATCTAAAGATGGGGACATAGTAGTCATGATAGCCGAGAGGAACTGGTTTACACTCACCGAACAGCCTGATCCAGCGATGATTGCAGTTGTCAAAGAGTTCTACGCCAACGTGCCCGAGCACTACCATTATAGGGTGTTTGTGAGGGGCAAAACATTTGAAATTGGCGAGGAAGACATAAACGGATGTTATCAACTGCCATTAGAGGGCCTGAATGATGAGTTTGCTAGACTCGTGAGTGATGGGACGGATTATGAAAAGATAATTCGTGAGCTGTGTCAACCGGGCACCACATGGATTGTGCATGAGCGTGGCAGCATGACTTTCCCGCTGTCACACCTCAGTCTATATGGAAAGGCATGGTATGCCTTTGTTTGTGCCAAATTAATGCCATGCACACATGTGAGCCACATCACTAGAGAAAGGGTTGTGGTACTATATTTAATAATTCAAGCCCTAAAGATTGATGTCGACCACCTTATTCAGCAGTCCATTTTCCGAGCATCACGACGAGGGACCACAGGAGGGTTACCACATCCATCTCTCATCTGCGTTTTGTGTGCAAAGTTTGGAGTCAAATGGAAATCAGATGAGATGATTCAAACGCCCATGCCATTGTTGGACCACAAGTTGATAAGCAGATATAAAGTGTGAACAGGTGGGGCAAACCACCCTAGGGGATTGGGTTTCATAATTCCCCAAGTCGAAGCTACTCATGCTCCGCCGCCACCTCAGGCTCCACCTACTTATGGTCCGTCCTCTACAGCTCACCGTGGTGTGGTCCCCGAAGCAATCCAACAAGAAATAGACGGATGGTTCTACAATCTCGAAGCCCAAAATGTTCGACTGTCTGAACGTCAAGATGTGATCTATAAATATTTGGTCGACCAGTTTGCAACTCAGAATGCCATGAACGCCCAGTTGGTTCTGGGTGTTAATCTCAATCAGTACCCTACTGCTCCAATTCTTCCTGTGTTTCCCCCTTCTGATCAAGAGATGAGCGAGGATGATGATGCTCCACCCGAGGCATAAGCTCGTTAGGGAAGTCCTCTGTTTTATATTGCTTTCTCTTTCGCATGAGAACATTGCTCTAGATAAGTTTGGGGGTAGTTTATTTTTATTTGCATTAGTAGATTATGATTGTTAATAGTTTGTGGATGCTTTGATTGTTATTAATGTTGCATTTAGGATTGCATGTTAATTCCAGCTTTTGATAGTACGTATATTTGGGGGCCAATGATGAAATTAGAATTGCATGAACAAGTCTAGTAAGGATTGTTGAGGCAGTGATATGATTTTCTTGACATGATTTAAATCTTCATCTGTTTGACACTGATATTATAAGGATGGCACATTTTGAAAAATGACCATGTTGGCTATGATAGTTTAAATGGATAGATAATAGAGTTCTAAAGGATGAATGCTAGTGAAATGAAGGAACACGTTAAATAGCTAGTGAAGACTAAATTTAGATATGAACTCAAGTTTGGGGGAAAAATATTTGGAGTATATAAGCTTTGAAAAAAAAAGAATAAACACCGTGGCATGCTTTTCTAGTTTTGTGGCATTTGTTACTTGAGTAAGTAAGCCCGAGGGGATTGTCTCTACACCTAGCGCCCTAAGGTCTTAATGGCTTGGGAGTCGTTGGTCGAAAGCTCGTTAAGGTAGCATTGAAAAGCCTAAGGGAATAAGACAATGCATAGTCACGAGGAAAAAAAATAAACAAAAAATATATACAATTAAGCGGGAAAAGTGCAAAAAGCCCCCGTTATAGAAAAAGAAGAAGCATAAGTAATCCATTTTGACCCTTGTATTTTGGTGATTGTTTAATTTCTGTTGAATCTAGTTTATTTGATTAGTTCTCGAGTTGAAACTGTATAATGCCTATTAAGAAATTTATTATTTTTCATATTTTGTTGTTCGTTGGTTGGCATGGTTGTTGAACATACACTCACAATATCAGTAATAACAGATTTAGATTCATTGATTGTTGGGATATTATTGAACTGCAGTAACATGATGTATTAGCATGTTTTTATGATTTTTCTGAGGCCTAATGAATATATTTGTGTTATTGGATTGCTGGAATTAAGATCATTTAGATAGTTTGCATGTTGTTCAGTTGTGTTGTGTCTTGTGTTTGTTGCTTGAGGACAAGCAATGATTTAAGTTTGGGAGTATTTGATGATTGGGTAATATACCCATGAATTGGATATATTTTGGGCTTAATTTGTTGTATTCTCTAAGCATTTAGATCCGTTTTACTATGTTTAGTTGTGTTATTGCAGGATTGTGAGCTGCTGGAACACTTGGGGGCAAATGAGCTAAAAATGGGCATAAGAATCACTTTCTGCCTTATAGTGTCGGGGCGCTCATCATAGCATTAATTACAGCGCCGGGGCGCTGGGGCGGGAATTTGGTTGACCAAGCAGCGCGTTGACTGGACGTTGACTTTCATTAAAAACTTTAAGGATGTCGTTATGTGATAAAAAGTTTAGTTGGAATTGGATTATGGAACAAGATGGGAAGTATATAAGGTTTATTTACATTGAATTAGGGGACTCATCTACACAATTTTGGGAGATTAATCAAGGAGCAAGAGGATATTTTGAATATTTTAACTTGGAGTTCTTCTTCTTTATTCTTTTAATTTGTGTAATTCATTAAAGATGATTTTTCAACTATTGTTGATTCAAATTTTCGTTATGAACTAAATTCTTTAATTAAGATTCCAATTTAACCTTTTATGATTATGAATTGATTATTTGATTTATTCCAATTATTTATGTTGAAGTGAATTGTTCATCTTGCTTTGTGCTGATTGATTAATTATCTAGCCAATAATTACCTTGTTACTCTAGAAGGAATTGGAAGAGGAATTCTAGGGTTAGAACTAGGCATGGTGACATGTGACTTAGTTATTTGCATAGTGAATAATTAGGTTTGTGAATAGAATAGAAATATCTATTTTCCGCATGTAACACATAAGGAATTGGAATTGTAACGAGTTTAATTCAATTGTTTTGCATAGGAATATAGCAAAATTAATCTGGGTTAAATAGAAATCATTTGGAAAAAGGCTTTTGTCATTTGAGAATTCTTATTAACAATTCAGTAGACATAATAATTGGGATAATTGAATAATTGATTTATAAGTAATAATTGGGGATATTGGAGTCTTAATCCTTATTTATCCTAATTCAATCAAATCTTAGTTTGTTTATTTGCTTTCTTTTAGAATAATCTCTTTGCGTTGTTTAAATTAGTTTTCTTAATTCTAAAAATCACAATTATTGGTTGTTTAAATAAAATTGAATTGATGTAGTACTAGTAGTTGGAGTTTATTAATTAGAATTCTCTGTTGGATCGACACTCTATCTTATCACTATATTACTTGTTGACCGTGTATACTTGCACGTTTGCTTTGATTGTGAAATCAACCAACATGGCTTGTAAAAGTACCAAATATGGTGGTGAATTTGTATGTTAATCTGTAAATCGAGTCTTAATTTTGCTAGTCCATTAAGAAACGAAGAGAACGTAGTTTGAATGAAGTGATTTAAACAAGAATTGTGATCACGGTGATGATTTCTACGAAGAATGTCAAAAAAATGGAGTTTTGTGTAAAAACATGAAATTTAAGGAATTAAATTAGTTAAAGTTGTTGTTAAATTGTTCTAAGTGGTTGAATATGTTAGCAATCATGTTTGTGATAGTTCTATACCAATTGTATATTTTAATTTCACTATTTTGTGGGTAAAATTCGTGTTAGTTGAGCTAAAAATGGTTATTGTTGCTGCTTTCTAGTTCTGTTTGTGCACCAGCGCAGCTGCGTTGGTGCCAAGGCCAAAAACGGCGCATCTGTGCCGGTCCCAGGCTTATGTATGGCACAACTGCGCCATATAATGATCTAAGGCAGAGGTTTCTGCTACTGCTGCAAACCTTGGATACCATTATAACTTAGTTTAATGATGTGTTAATGTAACAAACATGTAATGGGGAGGCTAAAAGAGAACCGTGTCATGTCATTGATAGTTTCAAAGTTGTAAAAGGATTTATAAGTTATGAATGTGATTGTGTTAGGACTTAGTGTACACAATGAATGGTAAATAAGTGTTGTGAAGTTAACACTTGGAATTTCTGATATTTATATAGTAGCATAAGACTTGTACTAAATTAACAAGTTTAGCTAGAAATGGGTGTTATTTTGGAAGTAGATGTTAACATGTCTAATAGATATTGTGATTCCACTAAAATGTGTAGGTGAACGTGAGTTGTAATTTATAGCTTACGCGCGAGGCAAGTTTCTAAACCTTACCTTTTTACATTGAGCAAGTTTCTTACTCTCAAACTTTGATTAAGCAAGTTTTTTATTCATAAACTTTATTTGAACAAGCTATAATTCTAATTTTATTCGAGCAAGTTTTGAATTCTAATCATTGTTTATAGTTAAGCAAGTTTCTTTAGTTCATTCTTTTATAGTGAGTGCTTCTTGAACTCTAATTCCTAGTATTGAATTGTTGTATTTCAATTACTTTTCACAAGTTATTATCATGATTGAGCAAGCTTTGTTTCCAGTTTGTAATCAATTAGTGTATATTCAGTAGTTAAATTTCTAATTTGGCAAGATCATAGACCTAGCATATTATTGTTCAAGAAAAAGTTTATCATTTTATTCATTTTATTCAATGCTTAAGCTCTCTATTTATTTCCAAGAATGAGTTTAGTAAATAGGCAATTCACTTATGATTCTCAATTGTTCTATATTATGTTGTCATTAAACAACCGTAGTGTTATCAAACTTTGTTGATTCAGCTAAACCTTTAGTTGATGGCCGTTAAAATCTAAATTACCCTTGAAGCTTATCCAAACCAAAATTTCTTTGGTGCAAACTTGTACTCTAAAACTGAGAAGAATAACCCTATTATACGGGAAACACAATGCATTTAGATGTTTGTGCACAATTCATGGTACGAAGGGCTGATCCCCCTAAGTACGTGAAGTCCCTACAGTATAACTGTTAAGGTTAAAGTTGAAAGATTACTTGTAACCGTGGACATAGTTCGTGGTCTTATGACCCCTCAGATATATATTTCATATTTTGATTCCAGTTGTTGGTTATCATTGATAGAGTACTATTCAGTTTTGATGAGCCTATTCTTTGGCGGTTATTATTCTCTTGTTGATTCATTGCTATATCTAGTCAGCATTTGTTTTGCTCACTCTTGCATAAATATAATCATTGCAGCTAAAGTTGAGAAGGTCGACGAACCTACAACTAACAAAGGAAAGGGAAAAATGTGCAAGTGATGAAAACTTGTAATTTCATTTATTGTGATGATGTTGGACTTTATATTTAATGATGTGATGTAATTCTTTTATTTTCGCACTTGATTGATGTTTAAGGTTAGACAACTTGGGAAGACTTTTTGATTAATGATGTAACCCTTTAAAGGGAGGATTTCTAAGTTAATTTTATTATATTTGAGTAGATAGATATGTATGAATGGAAAGTGAACACCAAGTCTTGTGGGAATGAAGTACCAAGATTTGGGGGGTGTCACATTATCCTCGAAGGGGTCAATGGGAGTAAGATATATCTTGAAGAAGTTTAAGAACAACTAAATACTACGAATCAAAGTTGGGTACCTGACCAAGTGGAAGAATCTACTATAACACAACCTATTCGTAAATCTGTAAGAGTACCGAAGATACCTGAAAGGTATGGATTCATCATAGAGGATAGTGACGAGGTACACGTCATAGATGATGATGATCCATTGACTTAAGAAGAGGCTATAAGTAGTAAAGACTTAGAGAAATGGCAAGAAGTTATGAAATTCGAGATGAACTCCATCTAGGAAAACCAAGTATGGTCTTTGGTTATACCACCTGAGGGCATTAAGCCTATTGGGTGTAAATGGGTCTTTAAGACAAAGATTGGAGCGGACAGCAAGTTAGAGACCTATAAGGATCGACTGATTGAAAAAGGGTTTAAACAAAGATAAGGAGTTGACTATGATGAACCCTTTTCACCAGTAGTTATGCTGTGACGACCCCAAAATTGGGACCAACTTAACCCAATATTAAGATTAAATTAATCTCGACCTTATGCATTCAATACTATTTAAGTTCAGCCTTACATCAAAATTAGATGCAATATTGGCTAAAAATTTGGATAATTAAAATTTTATATTATTTTTGTGTTTCCTGAATCGCAACCTTTATGATCCCCTTTATTAGCATAGTAAGTGAACTATGAAAATTCAAGTACCAATGCTTATCATCTTTATAGATTAATATTTCACCGTATAATTCTATATACAATCAATCCCCACAAAACGTTCTCATTTCAAAATAAATATTCTTTATTAAATATTTTAAATTGTACACCATTATTGATTTACACAATTTAGAAAACTATCAGCTTCTAAATCATAGAAAGTATCGTCTTCCACATGTCAGTTCATTCTTCATCATCCAAGTAGCAAATATTATTGCATTCTATCGTTAACCTGTAAAAAGTTTATTGTTGCAATTTTGAGCTCGACAGCTCAGCAAATCCAACAGTTTTCATGCATCATATAACACATAATCGCATGCTCAGCATATATCTCAATTTAAAATAGTTATAAGATTTCACTGCTCAACATTAATATTAATTTAAGATAAGTATAAGTTTCACATGCCTGATATATCATATATCACAAATTGAGTTCCATAACTCAACCAATTATAATTATAATTTGACTTTCAAATTCATACACACATCTTATGTAATATCAAATGCTCATTCCATTATACAATATAAACAATCCATATCGAATTCATGTAGCAAATAGAAACTTGAAGACTTGCCTTGCGTAGAAATTACAATGCATAGTTACCTCTACTTCGTATATCCTACACAGTCATATAATCATACACTTCACTTATACAATTCATATCAACTTGGTTCACTTTTAATTCAATGTACTATCTTAGCTTGCCCTGCCTCTATCTTATTTATTGGATTTTAGAAATTTATTATCCAACCCTTGCTTTAACTTTCAAATCTTTTAGAAAACTTGACTTAACATAGCCATGTTATACTAGGTTAAGTTTAAACCTTACTTAATATTTGTATTTATTATTTGAGAGACTCATGTGTGTATGCTACAAGGCTAAGTTAGATATCAGACTTGTCTTGGCAATACTGCAGCGCTGCACAGCTGCGCTACCCTTTAGCCTAGAAGTGGCGTGGTTACGTCACTCTAGCTTAGGCTCAAAGTTAAGTGTTTTTTCCTTGCTCCTGGTAAATTCTTATTAGACTAGGCTCAAAACTATCATATTATACTCATAGCAGGGAAGTTTAAAAACTAGGTTAGGTTCCCTTCCAAATACATCAAGTTTATTTACAAACTAATATAAAGGTTTATTTTGAAAACTCTTACGTCCATCCTATTTTAGTTAGAATTTTTTGCAAAAGTCTTTTAGTAAAAAAAGTTAGGCTTCAAAGATTCCTTTTGCAAAAGTCTTTTAGTTTTTCATTTAAAACTCATTCAAATTCATGCTACACTAAGTCAAATCTATCATGGTTAAGCTAAACATCATGAATGACACTTATTACAACATATAATACTCTAATACTCATGCTCTATAACTTAGCACTTAAAGAAAATATCTTGAAATGACTGTAGATTGGCGCAACTGCACTTGCCCCTGGCCTTGGAAGTGGCGCAGCTGCGCTACTTCGACTTCAGACTCTGTTCTGGTTTTCCAATTGCAAAACCCAGAATTCATGCTATCATTTCTTTCCTAACTCCCTTATATAAACAGCGTACATACCCCAAAGTACTTACAACATGACTAAAATCCATGTTGTATCATAAATCAAACTAGAAAAGCTATGAGTTTTAGATGAATTCCTCGTTTGACATTTTTACAAATACCTCATGGTCATTAACTATAAGTCCAGATTTCAAAATTCTTTAAGTTATGATTTCATTCCACATTCTCAAGGAATCCGATACCAATTTACAACCAACACAAACAAACTAAGTTACTTTTAATCTCAATTAATTGCTAAAATAGATAAATGATACCTTTGCTTTGATTGATAATTTGCTTCATTCCTTTCTTCTAATCAGTGATACAATTAACTTCCTCATCTCCTTCAGATAATTACTACCGTTTAAGAATTTTCAGAGCTTCCTTAGCTAATATGAAGATATAGAACAAAAATGAAAACTCAGGAGACTGACGGTTTGGGTTGTATATATAAAGGATTTTAAATTCTTGCTTGTCATGGAATAGCTTAGCTGAGTTGCTAAGCTATGTTGCTACAGGATAGACAGCTCTTGCTTCTTGCTTGATGGCTACACATAATTACCTGCTCATGCTTATATAATCTACATTTATTACACAATTTATTTATTGCATACAAAATTTAGAAAATTATATCCTTTTACTCTACCCTTTAATAAATTATTTTCCATAATTTATTTCTTTAATTAAAACAAATATATAATATTATATTTGTTCATTCCCTTTTCCCTCTAAATAAATTGTTTTTCACAATTTACCTTTGACCAAAATATATAGTAATATATTCCTAATTTTTTTTCCTTTCCTATAAATTGTTTTCAACAATTTACATAAATAAGTATATAATAATAAAATATTTATTTATTCATAAAAAAAATACATATTACACAGTACAAAATTCATTTATATAGTACAATTCATACCATAGTTCACATAATAAGAATTTTATTTATTCAAATTCTTATTTTAATATATTTTAAAAATCCAAAACGTCACATTCTTCCCCCTTATACCGAACCTCCCTACACGGTTTAAGTGATGATAAAATATATTATTTTCACATATCATTACATATAAACATATTCATACACATTCACATATAACATACACATATTCATGCATCTCCAAATATCAATAACATTCTGTTTTCTTATACTTATTCCTCTAATGATCAAAAGTTTAAAAATTATCAGACTTATACATTTTTAATCTTCATACGACTAATCCATCCATTTTATTATTCGAAAATCTCTATTTGTCATATCCTTCAATATCCTCTTCTTCAAAAATTCATTTATACTTTATGTATTATATAACCCATTTCATTCTAAAGAACTTCATTCTCGCTAAACCCAACTATAAGAATTGAAATTCTCCACAATTGTTCAATAATCACGAAGCAATATAAATAACTCAATAAATCAAACAATTTGTTTAGGATGAGCTTTCACGAAATCTATTTAGAAAAGGTTTTAACATATATGCATCTACAAACCTTCTTGCTTATCTTGCTTATGGATATGTAGGTTACCAGCCTATCATATCCTGTGTTAGTTCGTGTTGGAACTATATTCACGTTTATCTTGGGTATAAAAATTTTCCCTAGTTAAGGATGTTCTGGAATCCATACTAAATCAATTTAGTTGGACAGTTCATGAAACACTTAATATTAATAATGAGATATATGTGTTTAGCTGATTCAAATGGTTTTGACACTACTTTGGTTTATTTAAAATATTGAAAATCATTTTATGACGCATAGTACCGCACTATTTTTAACAGCTTGATGAGAATGCCGTCATTTTATGACTTCGTCATACTATATCATGTCATAGTGGGATGACGATCCATAGATCACATCCAAAATTAGGTGAAACTACATTAATGACTCCATCATTTGTCATATCGACATCATATTATTGATGTAATGATGACTAAAAATATATTTTGATATTTTAAAATTTTTCTAGCCGAACTAATTAGCATAGACATAAGAAACATTCGAACTTTTAAAACTTACTGGTTCAACGATTTGATCCAATATTTATATATATACATTTTTCTTTAGAAATAACAGAGCAATTATTTGCACGATGCCAATAAACTTTGAAATCTTACATAACTAGAAGATTTGAGAATATCCATTCTTCCTTCATCTGCTTCAGCTTTCCTTATAGCTCCAATATATAATTCTATCATCAATACTTAATATATTGAAATTAATAAGTTCTAATTCTATAATATTTCTATATCGTGGTATAGCTCATCAAACTTTCCACACATTATGCGTTTAGGAACTTGCCATAAGAATATGAGTTTAAGAACTTATCCTAGCAATACTTGGTCCAAGAACCAATCAGGGACTGTCCACACGCTTAGGGATTCAAAACATTCCATATGATTATAAGTCACAAACTTGCCATAAGTATGAGTTTAAGAACTCACACCTAGTCCTATATTCTTTACTATTAGATATAAATATAAGAAAAGAATCACTTTCTCACCATACATATACCGATAGCGCAACGCCAACATTTCAATAATTATCAATATAATAGACTTAGTGGTCGTTAAACCAAGCACAAAACCTCTGCCCATACAAAGGTTTGCACAACTTAGCTATCACATGAGTCCTCATTAAAATCACACCCATTCCTATCTTGTTCTTATCTTTCTCTAATTTGCTTTAATACGAATTTTCTTTAATTCGTATTCCATAATCTTTTTAACTCTTTCCGAGTTTTATTCATAGCACCCTTTATAGCATTCAACTTCAATTTCAATTCTTCTATTGATCATTTGCCCTTTTTACAACTTAATAAGATCACGTAGTGATCTTTTCCTATAATTTAGATCAGGTGTTCCCTAATCCTTTGATTTTCAAGATTCTTCGTTAAATCTTTGCGTATTAGCTTATCATATTATTTTATGAATTTTTAAATTGATCTTAAGATCTCTTATACCTCAAATACTTAGCATTTTCTTTTCTTGTTTACGGTTATAGCCTAGGGTACGCTTACCTAACGTTTATAACCCATAGCTTTTATACCACTCTGTGATGACCCAAAATTGAGACGCATTTAACCCAATATTAAGATTAAGTTAATCTCGACCTTGTGCGTTCAATACTATATAAGTTCAGCCTTACATCAAAATTAGATGCAATATTAACTAAAAATGTGGATAATTAAATTTTTATATAATTCTTTCTTCTTGTGTTTCTCGAATCGTAATCTTTATGATCCTCTGTATTAGCATAATTAGTGAACTATGAATGTTCAAGTACCAATGTTTATCATCTTTATCTTTATAGATTAATGTTTCACCTGTATAATTCTATATACAATCAATCACCACAAAACGTTCTCATTTCAAAACAAATATTCTTTATTAAATATTTTAAACTATACACCATTATTTATTTACACAATTCAGAAACTATCGGCTTCTAAATCAAAGAAAGTATCGTCTTCCACATGTCGTTCATTCTTCATCATCCAAGTAGCAAATATTATCATTCTATCGTTAACTTGCAAAAATAATTTTTGCAAGTTTGAGCTTGATAGCTCAGCAAATCTAACAGTTTTCTAGCATCATATAGCACATAATCTCATGCTCATCATATATCTCAATTTAAAGCAATTATAAGATTTCATGCTCAGCATAAATATTAGTTTAAGATAAGTATAAGTTTCAGTGCCTGATATATCACATATCACAAATTGAGTTCCATAACTCAACCAAATATAGTCATAATTTGACTTTCAAAATTCATACACGCATCTTATGTAATATCACATGCTCATTGTATTATAGTTTATAAACAATTCATTTTGAATTCATGTAGCAAATAGAAACTGGAAGACTTGCCTTGCGTAGAAATTACAACGCATAGTTACCTCTACTTCATATATCCTACATAGTCATATAATCATAAACTTCAATTATACAATTCATATCAACTTGGTTCACTTTTAATTCAATGTACTAATTTAGCTTGCCCTGTCTCTATCTTGTTTATTGGATTTTAGAAATTTATTATCTAACCCTTGCTTTTACTTTCAAATCTTTTAGAAAACCTGGCTTAACATAGCCATGTTATAATAGGTTAATTTCAAACCTTAATTATTATTTGTATTTATTATTTGAGAGACTCATGTGTGTATGCTACAAGGCTAAGTTAGATATCAGACTTGTCTTGGTAATATTGCAGCGCGGCGCAACTACGCAACCCTTTAGCCTAGAAGTGGCGTGGTTACGCCACTCTGGCTTAGGCTGAAAGTTAAGTTTTTTTTCCTTGCTTTGGTAAATTCTTATTAGACTAGGCTCAAAGCTATCGTATTATACTCATAGCAGGGAAGTTTAAAAACTAGGTTTGGTTCCCTTCCAAATACAATCAAGTTTATTTACAAACTAATATAAAGGTTTATTTTGAAAATTCTTACGTCCATCCTATTCTAGTTAGAATTTTTTGCTAGACTAGACACCACTTAACACCATACAAACATGTCATGCATATACCAAAACTTTGAATTATTAAAAAAAGTTTGGCTTAAAAGATTCCTTTTTCAAAAGTCTTTTAGTTTTTCATTTAAAACTCATTCAAATTCATGCTACACTAAGTCAAATCTATCATGGTTAAGCTAAACACCATGAATGACACTTATTACAACATATAAGACTCGAATACACATGCTCTATAACTCAACACTTAAAGAAAAATATTTTGAAATGACTATAGACCGGCGCAGCTGCATTTGCCTCAGGCCTTCGAAGTGGCGCAGCTGCGCTACTTGGACTTCAGACTTTGTTCTGGTTTTCCAATTGCAGAACCCAGAATTCATAATATCATTTCTTTCCTAACTCCCTTATATAAATAGATACATACCCCAAAGTACTTACAACATGACTAAAATCCATGTTATATCATAAATCAAACTAGAAAAGCTATGAGTTTTAGATGAATTCCTCTTTTGACATTTTTACAAATACCTCATGATCATTAACTAGAAGTCCAGATTCCAGAATTCTTTAAGTTATGATTTCATTCCAGATTCTCAAGGAATCCAATACCAATTTACGACCAACACAGACAAACTATTTTACTTTTAATCTCAATTAATTGCTAAAACAGATGAATGATACCTTTGCTTTGATTGATAATTTTCTTCATTCCTTTCTTCTAATCAGTGATACAATTAACTTCCTCATCTCCTTCAGATAATTACTACCGTTTAAGAATTTTCAGAGCTTCCTTATCTAATATGAAGATATAGAACGAAAATGAAAACTCAGGGACTGAAGGTTTGGGTTGTATATATAAAGGATTTTAAATTCTTTCTTGTCATGAAATAGCTTAGCTGAGTTGCTACAGGATTGAAATCTGTTTCTTCTTGCTTGATTGCCACACATAATTACCAGCGTTCATGCTTCTATATCTCTAATGCTCAGATTCTACTAACTTAGCCGTACATATGTAATTTACATATATACATATATTACATAATTTATTTATCGCATACAAAATTTCAAAAATTATATCATTTTACTTTATCCTTTAATAAAATATTTTCCATAATTTATTTCTTTAATCAAAATAAATATATAATATTATGTTTATTCATTCCCCTTTTCCTCTAAATAAATTATTTTTCACAATTTAACTTTGACCAAAATATATAGTAATATATTCTTAAATTCTTTTTCCTTTCCTATAAATTGTTTTCAACAATTTACATAAATAAATATATTATTAAATAAATATATAATAATAATATATTTATTTTTTCATAAAAATAAATATAACACAGTACAAAATTCATTACAAGTCCTTGTGACCTTTGTATTTTTAAATTGTCAAGGCCTTTTGTCTTGGTAGCTGGCAAATCTACATTAAGCCTTTGTCAGTTTATGTTATACGCATTGTTTCATAAGGCTGAAAGTTAGAGTAGAGAAGAAAGAAATTGAGAGAGTGAGAGTCTTACTATGAACTTTGAGAGGAATTCTAGAAAATCAAGGAGGAGAAGGAAGGTCTTCATCATTTATCTATTATAAAAAGTAATCAAAGGTAATAAACTAACTTTAATTTCTATGTCCATGTTTCCTCTGAGTTTTCACTGTAAATTGGTTTGATGATTGGTTTTGTTGAGATGTTGATTATATATGTTCTTGGGTATAATTAAACTGTTATATATCATCTATAATTGGATTTGAATTAACCAAATTTGTTTATATGTGTTAAAGAAGAGGAATTTGAGTTTTTGTTGAAATGTGTATATCATGGTCTGTTTAAATGCTAAAATTGGTTGTTAATACATGCTTGAAATCTTAAATTGATGGTTGATTATGATAGTACTCTGAGATACAAAAACAACGTAACTTGTATAGATCAAATTAATTGTAAAATGAATTCGTGGTGAATTATCTGGCTAAGTATGTTAAATATGAGAAATTAGCATGAACTTGGATTTTAAATTTATAAAATTGGTTATTAAAGTTGTTTGAGACGTTGAATTGGTCTTATATATGTTTAGTTTCGTGTTTGCTGGGTTTATAGCTTCTGTAATTAGTTAATTTAGAGTTTGGATGTTGGAGTTAGGAATTTTTGTAAAAAGCAGAGGCTGAGTTCGTGTTCTGGAAAATTGATTCTGGAGCCGAGCGCTGCCGCGCTGCTTTTGGGCGTCGTCGCGCTGCTTTTAGGACTGTCAAACCCATAGATGAATTCTTGTTTATACAGTTGGAGGAATGTTCATTTAACGTATACAAATAATTAAAGAGAAGCTTAAAACATGTAAGAAAATGTAATATCAGATTTGTAAACACAAAGATGTCATTAAAGGTTATGAACTAATAAGTTGTGAAAAGTCTTGAATGTGTTGTTATGATAAGTGGAGTTGTTGTTTAAACACCATGTCGTGTATTATTGTATAATAGGGAGTCTAGATTCATTGTATGTGAATGATTGGGATAATTAGATCATAAGCTAAGATTATAGACTTGACTAAATGGTGATTAAAACCAATAAGGTTAGCTTAAACGTAACTAATTGGTGTGATGATCCTAATGATATATATATAGGATATTTAGAGAACGTGAATTGTAATTGTGTAGCGAACGCATGAGGCAAGTTTTCTAACATTTTCTTCTTTATTATTCAAGCGAGGTTTCTTAAATTGTTCAAAGTATATGATTCCAAATTAGGCTTTCTAATTCTTTCGAAAGCATTACCTTGGTATATGATGTTTATTCAGTTGTGAATCATTATTATCATATCCTTGATTATGTATCATTGTACAAGATTATATTATTGTTGTATCAAACTCTTGAATGGATATCGAACCCTTTTTGATTCGACTGGTCTATAGTTAATGAGCATTCTAAACATCTAATTTTTTTTGAAGCTTTTCTAAACCAAACTTCCTTTGGTGCGGATTCTAATGTTAAAGACTAAGATGAACAACCCTATAGTGCGGGATTATGTTGTTGGAAACTATAAATCTAATTTAGCAATAACGTTAAATGTTTGGGCACAATATATAGTACAAAGGGTTGATCACCCGGAGTATGAGATGGTTAGTCCATATAGTCTAAATGACTGTTAAAGGTTACTGTAGAGATACTCGATAACCTAAGACATAGTTTATGGTCCTGTGACCTCAATATATACCTTGATCTTGATATCATAGATTCATTTAAAAGTTGTTTATTCTATTAAATTCACAATTCTTAACGTAAAGCTTATTATTTCAAGAAGGAATAACTTGTTCAATTAAAGTTGATTCATTTTTCATTCATATATTATTTTATACATTGTTCTACATGTGAGTAAGTTGTTTTGCTCACTCTTGCATAAAACATTGTAGCTAAGGCTGAAAAACCTAAGGAGCCATCTACCAGTAAGGGCAAGGGCAAGATGCACAAATAGCTGATGTTTAGACTATTTTTATTTTATGAAGCTTATGTAATAAGACTTGATTATTGTTATGTTTTGTTTTTTCGTTGATGATGTAATAATTAAAGGTTAGTTGACCTGAGATTCTATATTTAATATATAACCCTTTAATGGGATTAATGTTTATGAAGTTTATTATCCTTTATTATTAGTAGTTAGATATGTTTGTGATAGATAATGAACACCAGATCTGTGAGATTGAAGTCCCCAGATTTGGGGGTGTCACGTCAGCATCATGTCTCGTATATTTTGTTAGATCCCAGAGGGCACAATAGATCTAGAAGGGGGGGTTGAATAGATTCTGTTCTTTTGAAATACTTTTCTGGTTTATGATGTATTGTTCATATTAGATTATATGACAAACATAGAATCTTTTCAAGCACAGCGGAATAAGTAAAAGATTCCCGTCCTTCATTGACATATTCATAATCATACAAACATTGTTCGTTGGGTTGGTTTAGTTGTAAGCAGTTAAAACATACATAGCAGTTATAGCAGTTATAGCAGTTATAGACATAATGTAAATGACATAATGTAAAAGACACAAGGGGTTTTAAGTGGTTCAGAGACTCAAGCTCCTAATCCACTCTTCTGCTTTCAACTAGCAGGATTTCCACTAAGGAAGGGCAGCACCCTAAATCTCTACGATTCCTTCAATGCCAGCAGCCTTGGGACTTCAGTTCACTAAGAACTCTTCAAGGCCAGCAGCCTTGGGACTCCTCTAGTTCCCTAGGAACTCTTCAAGCCCAACAGGCTTGGAACTTCATTTAGTCCCTTTGGACAAGGACCCTTTGGCCCTGCTTTGTTTAGTCCCTTTGGACAAGGACCTCTCAGGCCCTGGCTTCTTGAGTTGTTGTTGTTGTTGTTGGAGTCGGTGCTGAGCTGCTAAGATGTCTTCATGCTCTGAACATCTTCTATCTTTAGCAGCTTCGGCTTGATCATCCTTGAAGAGCAGTTGAGTGTTGCATGATGCTCAGCTTCTTAGGTGGCTCAACTACTCCGGATGACCCCTTGATGAACTGCCTTGAAGATCATTCTCCTTGGTACTTGATGGCTGCACATGAGAGGCTTCTAGGATGACTGTAAGCTCTTCTGCAAGGTACCTAGAAGCTTTCTCAAGCTTGACACCAAGATGGCTTTTGTGATCTCCCTTCTTGCTACTCGATGCCTTCCCATGATGGACTTGCTAAGATGACCGTAAGCTCTTCTCTATTGTACTTAGAGTCTTCTCATGATGGACATCCAGATGGCATGATGCTCTTCTTTCTCTCGGCAGTTCAGAACACTCTTCATGTAGTAGAACTCTCACTTCTACATAGTAGAACTCACACTTCTACTTCTTGCTTGATCTGACTTTTGAGTGTTCTTGGTGGATCGTAGAGTGAGTCTCTGGACTTACTATTACTTGATTCGATCAGTCCACCTTCTCTCCAAAACTCTACTCTTCCAGCAACCTTTGATCATTGAAGTTCTTCTACATTTATACACCTTCCCAATCCTTCCATTGGAAAGTAGCCGTTGGAAGCTATTCAAATGTCTTCACAGATCCCAAGTTGCTTGATGTAGACTGCTTGATGTGACATGACATACTTTTTCTGACTCTGCAGTCTACTTTTTCACCTACCCTGTCAGACGTATCACTTTACTGTCCTGGGCAGGTCGAAGACTTTATTTCTTCTGATTTCTTGATCAGAGGTTGTCCTTTTGCATCGATGCTCTCAATAAGCACTTGTCCGAATTACTCTTCAGATTGAACCTTTGCCAATGCCTCAATCTTCAGGTATCCGAGCTCTACGATTCTGATGCACAGTCTTCAGGGACCTGATCGTAGTGTCTTGTTGACTGGTGGAGACAACACTACGATCTTGAAGAGTGTTGATTAGATCTTCAATGTAGAACACCTCTTCCTTGTATTGTTCAGTGCTTCAATACTTCTGTTTGCTTCGACTGTTCTCAGATACTGATGGCTTAATTCCTTGCTCTGGTTCCCTTATGAATATCAAGACACTTCAGATTTGTGGTGCGTCCAGCTTGCTTTCTCCTGGTGATCTTCCGCTCACTTATCATTAATGAACTGACCCTGCACTTAATCACTTTAGCCTTGCTCTTCAGAAGCTGACCAGTATCTCGGTTCACCTTCCATCAGTTCTTTCTTTGTCTGACAAGCACTACGATCCTGGTTGCTTCCAAGATCGTTGTCTTCTGTTTTCTTGATAGCAACTGCATTAGCTGACTTTTCCTTAGTCAACTGCTGAAGTCTTCTTTGAATCATCTTGTGGAAGACTTCATCACGAACGGCCTTTCAACTCAATCTTGATGCTGATTGGTTTGGTGCTTACTTCTTCTGCTAGCCTGCATGCCATTCGTTGAGTGCTCTCTGGTTCCCTTACTGTGGATTACATCTTTGCAGTGCCAACCAGAGGCTTTGTACCTTTGGATATACTGGGAGTGCTCATTCGTTGAGAACCGTATCTGCTCTACGATTCTGACTTAGCATTGTGAGCATTACTGTTGGAGTCGTAGTTCTGCACTCTACGATTCAGCTTCGGCTGTGCAAACACTTCGTTCCCGAAGATCAGATCTTGACACTCTATGATTTCTGCACTCTACGATTTTTGCACTCTACGATTCAGCTTCGGCTGTGCAGACTCTACGTTCCCAAGATGCTTCGGCAGTGCAGACACTACGATCCTGAGATCAGATCTTGGCACTCTACGATTTCTGCCTTGAGCTTGTTGTCTTCATCTGATCTTGTCCGACTACGATCTCTGCATTTGTTCAGTAGACTCTACGATCGCAGAGTGTGGTCTACGATCCTTGTCTTTGACTTCGGCATCGCTAGACTCTACGACTCTGAGTGTAGAGTGCATTTCATACTTAGCTTCGGCAGATTGTCGTTCGGCTTATAGGCAGGTTGTCTCTACGATTCAGAACATGACTTCGTCAGTACACTACAATCCCGAGGAGGCTCTTCTCGACACACTACGATCCTTCTTCGTTTCCCCTGGAAGTCTACGAACTCTGAGATCTCACTATCTTGCATACTCCTATTCTGCCTCGATAGCTCCCGAGTTGACTCTGACTCTCCTGGCAGACTACTGACTTCTGGTGCAGTGCTCGACGATCAGACAAGCCTATCTATTACATCATAAGATCAACCTAACAAGCTTGATCTTTCTATATTTATAGTCCTTGTACATCATTTCTTTTTAAGGACTTTACAAAGCTGTTTTGCTTATGTAGGATCAACCTAACATTTTTGATCAATTCATTCTAAGTCCTTGTACATATATTTCTATTATCTATCAAAGGACTTAACAGCTTTTCTTCATACAAACATACTTGCATATTCATTCATATATATCATAATCAAATCATATATAAATAGGAATAACATTCACATGTTTATTCCTGACAATCTCCCCCTATTTGATTATGACAAAAATAATAAGTGCATATGCATGTTATGAATGAATCTTAGATACAGTGAGAAGATGTATTTCTAAACAGTTAATCATGAATGTCATTTATATTAATATGGCAATTATATATTCAGACATTCTAAATCCTGGATCCAGAACATACTAACAGACTAGAGATATACCTCCTTGGCTCCATGTATGATTCCAGGATTCTTGTTGATCGGCTACTCATCAGCTGCTGCTTCTTGCTCTTGCTCCCCCTCTGATGATGACCTTTTCTCTTTGCTTGATTTCCCTTCATCATCTTTCTGATCTGGCTCCCCTTCAGCTTCTGTGATCTTGGTATCATCATCTTCAGGCTCCCCTTCAGATGATGATTCTCTATCTGCTGCTGCTTTCTTCTTCTTTGACTTTTTCTCCCTTAACCCTCTGCTCTTCTTTTGGTGCCTCTTGCTCCTCTTCTTTCTTCGCCTCTCTTTCTCCCCCTTTTTTTCATCAATCATTTGAGAGAGCTGCTCCATGTTGGACATAAGCTGCTCCATCAGGTAGGAGGAGTTTGCAACTTTAAACTTTAGCTCTTGCTGTCCGAGTTCAAGTTGCACAGAGAAGGACTGTTTCAGATCGTCAATCTTGTCAGAGAGGGCTTCGATCTGCTTTGCATTGGCCTTCTGAACTTGTAGAGCTTCTGCCTTCTGATCTTGGATGGCCTTCTGATAGATGTTATCTCTCTCTTGGAGTTTGAGAGATACATCAGCCAAGATAGCTTGAAGCTTATGCTGGAAAGAATCATCTCCTGCTGCTGTCTGCTTCTGTGTTTCTTCAGTGAGCATAGATATCTTCTTGCTTAAATCATCAGAGCTCTTCAGTAGTTCCTGCTCCAAAGTAGTTTGATCATTTTGATTGCCAGCTTCAGGTGGAGCAATGGATTGGACTCTACGATTGTCATCTTTGGACAAATTTTCAAAGGTGTGGATAATCTGAGCAATCGTGGAGTACCAATTGCTTGTGGAGGATGATGGAGTGTCTGATAGCAGTGCATGATCATAAGAAGGCTTCATGGATTGGGCTTGAACATGATCAGCCGTAGAGTTAACAGACTCTATGATCAGCTCCTTGGTCATGATCCTTCTTCCTTCAGAGTCCACCCTACGATCGTAGGGGATGTAGAGATTTCCAGCATGTCGATAGATCTTGAAGTGGGGCTGGTTTGTGATCAGCTTGGTGGCAAACTTCTTCACTCTTGGAAAGTTCTGAGCCACCAGTTCCATGCTTGGAAACTGCTTATAACACCAACTAAAGTAGCTTCCATCTTTTTCAGTAATGGCCTTTAGCCATGGCATCCACTGGAAGAACCATCTCATTAGCAGATCATCAGGGTTGTAGAGAATGGTTGTGCAGTCCATTTCCATGTTGTTCCAGTTCTTGACCAAGTCAAAGGAGGTCATTCTTACTATTCTGATCTGTTCACCTCCATGGTTTACCCATCTTTCAGGAGGAGTCTCTGATGGTTCATTGGGAACTTCTACTACTATTCTCCTGATAAATCTTGCAGGTGAGAGAACAGGGTGAAGTTCTGAATTTCCTGATTCCTGATCTTCAGAGTTGGAATCATTTCCAGCTTCTTCCTTCTCAGAACCAGAGCCATTTAGATCAGCTTCAGCAGAGAGGTCTTCTTGTTGCATTTCGTGTTCAGACTCTTCTTGAGCATCTTCAACAGAAAATCCTTCTTGCTGAATTTCATCATCTGAACTTTCTTCAGCAAGTCTTTCCATAGATTCTTCTTTTCCATTGCTGGCTTCTTCTTCAGCATCTTCTCCTGGGGATACAGATTCATCATCACTTAATTCAATGATGGCATTTGATTGGCCACTGTTCCTTTTGGAGGCAAACTGGGCTTGCAGCCTGTAGCTCTTTCTTCTTTGTGGAGGTTCAACTATCGGAGAGACAGATTTTTCTTCTTCCTCAGTCTCTGACTCCTCTTCCTTATCAGATAAACTTCTTTGAATATCAGCACTGGCAGGAGCAGATTCTTCTTCCCTGTCCTCATCACTTTCTGAGTCATCATGAAAGCTCTCTTGGATTGAGGGGACATGTTCTTCTTCTTCTTCTTGGATAACATTTTCTGAACCATTCTCTGGGCTGGTTGGGGCAGTTGCATTTGGGGATGCACTTTGATCAGAAATTTCTTTTTCTTCATCAGAGTTGCTTCTCTGAGTATTGGCCATGGGGCTAGAGCACCTTTCCTTATCAGCAGATGTATTGATTTGAGAAGCTAAGGCTGGTTTGTCCTCCACCTTAGCTTTCTTGCTGACTGGCCCTTGAAGCAACCTGCTGCTTCTTTTTTTTGTGGTCTCAGCAGTTTGGGCCTCTTCTTCTTTACTCTTGTTCAAGGAGGAGACTCTCATTGGTGGGGCATGGGCTTTCTTCACATCACCAGCTCTTTTCACCACTTTTGATTTCTTCCTAGCTGGTGTGATTTCAGCTGCTTCAGAGTCACTGGACTCAGAGCTCTCTGCCTTTACTGTCTTCCTCTTCTTTGCAGAGGCTCTACTACTGCTCCCAGCTGTCAGCCTTTTGTTCTCCTTAGGGTTCTTCTTCCAGTTTTCAAATAGTTGTGGAGACATCACCTTGTGCACATTCAGGGCTTCTCCCTCATCATCTTTCCCCCTAGCTTTTTCTTCAGTATGATACTTAACATCCTTCCATGATATACCTTGGTCTGGGGCTTCTTCTCAGTCTTCTCTACCCATTTGGAGATCTGATCAATCAAGATAGATCCAAAGTCGATTTGTTTCTTCAAAACTATTGCAGACATGATTTTCAACTGCTGATCGATCACTGTGTCATGTGCAGTGTTCTTACATAGTATGCACTTTCCAACTATTTCAGCAAGGAACTCATATTGCTCAGGGAACTCCTTCTTCTTCATGTCCTTGAAACTAGGGTTTCTTTGATACCCCATAATTTCCTTAGCCAATTCAGTGTTGACATTATCAAGGTTCTTCAGTCCTTGGTTAGGAAATCCTAGGCATTGGTTTAGGTCAGAAGATTTTAACTTGAGAGACTGACCTTTAACCTTGGTAGTAAGGGTTTCCGAATTTATAGAGACGTTTGAGTAGAATTCTTTAACCAGGTTGCAGTAGACTCGAGTATTTGCTTCAAGGCATTCTGAAAATCCAGCCTTCTTTACAAGCTCGAGAATATCTCTGAACTTCTTTTCAGATTTCTCAAACGATTTGGTTCCAAGCTGAATACCAGTGATCACTTGCCAGTTTTCCATTTTGAGTAGTTTGAAGAATGTGGGTATTAAATATAGAAAGGTTTATGCGAGATGACTGTCTGGTTGGTAAGGCTCTGGAGGTTAACTGATTTTGCTCTTGAAAAGCTTTCTAGGGTTTTGAAAATGAGAGGGAGAAAGGTTCGATATCTTTTGGTAACTGTCTGCAGATTTGAACTTGTCTTTATGGCAGTTCCTTCTAACTCTGCATACTTAGTGATGTGTCAACTGTCCATTGGTTGCACGTTGCCCAGTAATGAGCTGTAACTTCCCACAACTTTTCAGTTATTAGAGGAGTGGACGTTTAATTGACATGGCTTTGACCGTTGACCTTTTGATTCTTAGAGTAACATGATGAGATAGCTATAGACTTTACGATTTCATTTGTTTACTCAACGATCAATTTCTGAGAGATGCTGCATTGGATGGCTTCGTCTTTCCTCCTTATTTCGATGCAGCATAGCTCAATCACTGATGTATTCGAACTTATCTCCTCAACTTGAATGGCTTAGCAGATGTCTCATTCTTCATACTCCTTGAACTGGAATACCCTTTGGTAGGACTACGATCGTTGAGTTATCTTCTTCTGTCGCTGAGGTTGCACTACGATCGTTTAGACAGCATTACGATTGTTGAGTTTGTACTACAATTGTTTAGACCTCTTCAAGTTCAACTCTACGATCGTTGACTGACTTGGTTCTTTTGAGATGAACTAGATCAAGCATTCCTTCTGGGATAAGATAGCTCAGGAAGGGCCAACCTCTTAGAGTTAGCTAAGGGTCAGGTTTGTTCCTGAGGCGCTTTCCAGATGAAATACTAAGATAGTGATTTTCGATGACATCTCATTAGATCCTTTTGATGGGAAGATCTTCTATCATCTTTAAGTATCTGCATTGCTGAAATCGTGGTGTCCTTCTACTCTTACTCTACGATCATGTGTTTGATCGTAGACACTTCACGATTATGGATTAGGTGGCTGAAGGGTTATCAGTAGTTCGTTTTGAGACGATCCTACTGACTATGGATCTTCATTTGGTTCATCAGCCACAAGGTTTTGGGACTTTGTAGCTGGTACATCTCTTCCATGTTAATGGTGAAGTTATTCCTTAACAGATCATTGCTCCCCCATTGTTGATGCCGTCATCTCAGATAGATGTGATTCCTTCTTCATATTCATTTGAGGGCTGCCCAACACTTCTACTTCTGACTGGAATCATCATCGTTGCTTAGTCTTTCTTGTATCGTAGAGATGAGTATTTTCAAGATTGATCACTCTACAATCATTTGACAGTACTACGATCGTAGTCTTATTTGACAGTCCTTAGTTTTGAGAAGTTCTGCTTCGTAGAGAACTCTTTTTGTCTCAAGCTCAAAGATCTTCTATTGTGAGCTTCCCTTGAGGATCCTTTCCATAAAGCGTATCTCTCTTGGCATGGGCACATAGAATCCTCTTTTATCATCTGTTGCATGGCATGCTCCCATATACAGATTTGCAGCCATGTGAGCTCCATTCAGGTTAGCTCAGATGGTCTTCAAGGACAGGCTTGGACATATATGGACTTTATCAGACTTTTCTCTGAATAGTCCTTAGCCTTCTGCTGGTTGAATCCTTTTGAATGAAGTCTTCTGCTTCAGCATTCCTTAGTGTGGTCAGACTGACCAAGTACCTGCAGGTTCAAGTAATTCCTACTTTTGGTCCCCATTGTTGAATGGGTCCTGCTAGGTTAGTTTTCTAAACCCCTATTCCTCTTATCTGGATAATCATCATGTTTATCACCAACAGACATTCATGCATGCAACTATCTTGGGATAATACATTTTAGATGCATGACGGTGAGTGTGTGTAGGATTTGACAAATAATAACACACTCTTTATCTATGATGGTTTCATCAATTACTGGGTTATGTTCACAATGTTTAAGTGTTCACATAGTGTGAATCAACTCTGCTATTTATGAGTATCTAGTTGATTTATGGATGTGATCAGTTTCTACAAATCAACAAGATCCTCTTGTAGAACTGATCATTCTCTGTGTGTTGTTAAACACTTAGAACATAGGCTTGTACACACATACTAGCACAACAGCAATGATTACTTAACATAAGATTCATTTGGTCTGTGATATTCTTGTGATCCATTTCAGATTTTCTTCAAGATGTCATCTTCAGCCTAAAACTTGGTTTAAAGAGAAAGTTTGTAGACATTTGAATTTTCCATCTTTAGACTACTTTCTCTATTCACCTTTTTAGGAAGATTATGACTTGTTGACAGAATACTGTCATAGTTCATAAGATGGTGCAACTATGATGTATACATTAATGATGGTGAGTAACCGTACCTTTTTACTGTCAGTTTCTTAACAGTCATTTACTTTAGATATACTGAGTTCAGGTATTGATGTGCATAGCTTTTACTTTTGCCCCTTTTCAGCTTAATGCTCTTGTCGGCCTTTCATCAATCAGTCGTGGTCTTGAAGATGTAGATCAAGAGAATCGTGGCATTAAGATCTTTGACATCCTTGAGTTTTCAGAGACAGCACTCGGTTGTTGGTTGGTCACTCATAAATTGAGAGGATCTTCTATCTCCACTTGATAAGTCATTTCTTCGTACGCGTGACCTCTTCATCTTTCAGACTGATGAATGCTTTACTCCTTGTTACTGATGTCTCTTGCTCTCTTTCTCTCGTCTGATCTTTAGACTATAAGATTGAATGCAGGCTAGGATTGGTCTTGTTGATATAGCAATCGAGGATATGAACCAATCTGAGCAGCTTCAGGTGTATACACATTTTTACCTATACACAATATTTCCAACATGTGAGCTCTTTTGCATATAACAGGTTAATTACTACTAAACTAAGTTTAGAACAATGTTGGTGCCTTGGATCAGACTCAAAGCGATTAACTTTAGAATACAGCATCAGAACCTGCTCTGATACCAATTGTTAGATCCCAGAGGGCACAATAGATCTAGAAGGGGGGGGGGGGTTGAATAGATTCCTTTCTTTTGAAATACTTTTCTGGTTTATGATGTATTGTTCATATTAGATTATATGACAAACATAGAATCTTTTCAAGCACAGCGGAATAAGTAAAAGATTCATCTCCTTCATTGACATATTCATAATCATACAAACATTGTTCGTTGGGTTGGTTTAGTTGTAAGCAGTTAAAACATACATAGCAGTTATAGCAGTTATAGCAGTTATAGACATAATGTAAATGACATAATGTAAAAGACACAAGGGGTTTTAAGTGGTTCAGAGACTCAAGCTCCTAATCCACTCTTCTGCTTTCAACTAGCAGGATTTCCACTAAGGAAGGGCAGCACCCTAAATCTCTACGATTCCTTCAATGCCAGCAGCCTTGGGACTTCAGTTCACTAAGAACTCTTCAAGGCCAGCAGCCTTGGGACTCCTCTAGTTCCCTAGGAACTCTTCAAGCCCAACAGGCTTGGAACTTCATTTAGTCCCTTTGGACAAGGACCCTTTGGCCCTGCTTTGTTTAGTCCCTTTGGACAAGGACCTCTCAGGCCCTGGCTTCTTGAGTTGTTGTTGTTGTTGTTGGAGTCGGTGCTGAGCTGCTAAGATGTCTTCATGCTCTGAACATCTTCTATCTTTAGCAGCTTCGGCTTGATCATCCTTGAAGAGCAGTTGAGTGTTGCATGATGCTCAGCTTCTTAGGTGGCTCAACTACTCCGGATGACCCCTTGATGAACTGCCTTGAAGATCATTCTCCTTGGTACTTGATGGCTGCACATGAGAGGCTTCTAGGATGACTGTAAGCTCTTCTGCAAGGTACCTAGAAGCTTTCTCAAGCTTGACACCAAGATGGCTTTTGTGATCTCCCTTCTTGCTACTCGATGTCTTCCCATAATGGACTTGCTAAGATGACCGTAAGCTCTTCTCTATTGTACTTAGAGTCTTCCCATGATGGACATCCAGATGGCATGATGCTCTTCTTTCTCTCGGCAGTTCAGAACACTCTTCATGTAGTAGAACTCTCACTTCTACATAGTAGAACTCACACTTCTACTTCTTGCTTGATCTGACTTTTGAGTGTTCTTGGTGGATCGTAGAGTGAGTCTCTGGACTTACTATTACTTGATTCGATCAGTCCACCTTCTCTCCAAAACTCTACTCTTCCAGCAACCTTTGATCTTTGAAGCTCTTCTACATTTATACACCTTCCCAATCCTTCCGTTGGAAAGTAGCCGTTGGAAGCTATTCAAATGTCTTCACAGATCCCAAGTTGCTTGATGTAGACTGCTTGATGTGACATGACATACTTTTTCTGACTCTGCAGTCTACTTTTTCACCTACCCTGTCAGAGGTATCACTTTACTGTCCTGGGCAGGTCGAAGACTTTATTTCTTCTGATTTCTTGATCAGAGGTTGTCCTTTTGCATCGATGCTCTCAATAAGCACTTGTCCGAATTACCCTTCAGATTGAACCTTTGCCAATGCCTCAATCTTCAGGTATCCGAGCTCTACGATTCTGATGCACGTCTTCAGGGACCTGATCGTAGTGTCTTATTGACTGGTGGAGACAACACTACGATCTTGAAGAGTGTTGATTGGATCTTCAATGTAGAACACCTCTTCATTGTATTGTTCAGTGCTTCAATACTTCTGTTTGCTTCGACTGTTCTCAGATACTGATGGCTTAATTCCTTGCTCTGGTTCCCTTCTGAATATCAAGACACTTCAGATTTGTGGCGCGTCCAGCTTGCTTTCTCCTGGTGATCTTTCGCTCACTTATCATTAATGAACTGACCCTGCACTTAATCACTTTAACCTTGCTCTTCAGAAGCTGACCAGTATCTCGGTTCACCTTCCATCAGTTCTTTCTTTGTCTGACAAGCACTACGATCCTGGTTGCTTCCAAGATCGTTGTCTTCTGTTTTCTTGATAGCAACTGCATTAGCTGTCTTTTCCTTAGTCAACTGCCGAAGTCTTCTTTGAATCATCTTGTGGAAGACTTCATCACGAACGGCCTTTCAACTCAATCGTGATGCTGATTGGTTTGGTGCTTACTTCTTCTACTAGCCTGCATGCCATTCGTTGAGTGCTCTCTGGTTCCCTTACTGTGGATTATATCTTTGTAGTGCCAACCAGAGGCTTCGTACCTTTGGATATACTGGGAGTGCTCATTCGTTGAGAACCGTATCTGCTCTACGATTCTGACTTAGCATTGTGAGCATTACTGTTGGAGTCGTAGTTCTGCACTCTATGATTCAGTTTCGGCTGTGCAAACACTTCGTTCCCGAAGATCAGATCTTGACACTCTACGATTTCTGCAATCTACGATTCAGCTTCGGCTGTGCAGACTCTACGTTCCCGAGATGCTTCGGCAGTGCACACACTACGATCCTGAGATCAGATCTTGGCACTCTATGATTTCTGCCTTGAGCTTGTTGTCTTCATCTGATCTTGTCTGACTACGATCTCTGCATTTGTTCAGTAGACTCTACGATCGCAGAGTGTGGTCTACGATCCTTGTCTTTGACTTCGGCATCGCTAGACTCTACGACTCTGAGCGTAGAGTGCATTTCATACTTAGCTTCGGCAGATTGTCGTTCGGCTTATAGGCAGGCTGTCTCTACGATTCAGAACATGACTTCCTCAGTACACTAAGATCCCGAGGAGGCTCTTCTCCATACACTACGATCCTTCTTTGTTTCCCCTGGAAGTCTACGAACTCTGAGATCTCACTATCTTGCATACTCCTATTCTGCCTCGATAGCTCCTGAGTTGACTCTGACTCTCCTGGCAGACTACGACTTCTGGTGCAGTGCTCGACGATCAGACAAGCCTATCTATTACATCATAAGATCAACCTAACAAGCTTGATCTTTCTATATTTATAGTCCTTGTACATCATTTCTTTTTAAGGACTTTACAAAGCCAGTTTTGCTTATGTAGGATCAACCTAACATTTTTGATCAATTCATTCTAAGTCCTTGTACATATATTTCTATTATCTATCAAAGGACTTAACAGCTTTTCTTCATGCAAACATACTTGCATATTCATTCATATATATCATAATCAAATCATATATAAATAGGAATAACATTCACATGTTTATTCCTGACATATTTCATTGCATACATGATAGTAACTCATGAGATCTCTCTTTTATTGAGGACAATTTAGAGAGATATACTCCATGATTCATCATCATGAGACATCTCTTGGAGTTTGTCAAGCTAAACACCTTTAGCATCAAATGAATATACGTTTTTTGGATCAAGCTGAGCATCATTTTAAATCAATCTATATAGATTTAAATCCCTAATATATAAGATTCTCCTCCCAAATCATTAATGAAGGAATGTTTAGACAACTTTATCTTTACTAATTATAGCACTGGTATGTCATTCCTTATCAATAATATATCAACATATAATACTAGGAATGTCACAACGCTCCCATTGACCCTTTTGTACACACTAAGTTCATTCTCATTTTTGATAAAATCAAACTCTTTCAATTGTCTCATCAAAATGAATGTTCCATCTTTGATAAACGTGCTTCAATCCATAAATGAATTGTTGTTACTCATATACATGATTTTCTTCAACCATTGAAATAAATCCATCTGACTTTATCATACATACATTCTCCTCTAATATATTTATTAAGGAAGGGCGTCCCCACGTTAATATGCCAAATTTAGTAATAATAAGCTGCAATCATAAGAAAAATTTGAATGTACTTGAGCATTGCTACCGGTAAAAAGGTATCATAGTTAACTTCTTGACTTTGTTTGAAATCTTTTTAACCAGTCTGGCCTTATAGGTCTCTACCCTACCATTTGCTCCAGTCTTTCTTTCAAAAAACCCATATACAACCTTTAGGCATTATGCCTACTGTAGGTTTAGCCAAAGTCCATACTTCATTTACATACATGGGAGTCCATTTCACATTTCATGTTCATTTACAATTTCTCTGAGTATCTACAACTCTTAGTCTCATCGTATGTAACTAGAGCATCATCTTCTATGATGCGTACCTCATCATCATCATCTACGATGAATCCATACCTACCATGTATTTTTGTTACTTTTCTAGATTTACAATTTGGTTGTGGTACAATAGATATATCTACATGTTCCTCTTTTTGCCTTATACTGCTTTGTGGTTCTTAAACTCCTTCAAGAACTATTGTCCTCCCACTACCCTCTTCAATGATAAACACCTTTATCTAAGAAGGAAAATATTTTTCATAACAAAAACCTTTTTCTCAGTAGGATTATTGAACATATATACCCTAAACTTACATTAGGATGTCCCACAAATCTGCACTTTTCAGATCCTTTCCCAAACTTATCCTTTTGAAACCTTTTCACATAAGCTGGATAAGCCATTATCTTAACATACTTAAGATTAAGAATTCTCCTTTACCATAAATCTTATGGATTCTTGAGGTAGGATTTTGGGGTTACCTTATTTTGTAGATATACTACCATTTCTCGGGCATAACCCTATAAGGATACTGGAATGTCGGTAAAAATAATTATGGACTGCACCATATCCAACAAGGTATAAATTTTCTTTTAAGATATATCAATCAATTATTGTGTATCAGGAAGTGTCCGTCGTGAGAGAAAATAATTTGAGACGATCTAGAAACTTATTGCACAAGTATTCCCTTCCTCGATCCAATCAAAAAATCCTAATACTTTGCCAATTTATTTCATTTCTAATTTTTTGAACCTTTCAAATGATTCAGACTTGTATTTCATCAAATACTTATATTCAACTCTTTGAATAATCATCTCCTTTTCTCTTACTAGTTTTTTCAATTTCAAAATTATTTTTCATGTAAGTCAAGTATGTAAAGTCCATTCAGTAAATTGCCAACACTATATAAAACATTTTATTATAAATAGAACAATTGTTGTTCTTTATTATAATATCAAAACCATCCATATTCAATACAAAAATTGAAATAATGTTTCTTATAGGTGTTGGAACATAATAAAAATTATTTAAACTAATGGACTTGCTCGCATGCAATCCTAAACAGTAAGTTCCTACGGCTAATAGACCAAGTTTTGCTCCATTCCCCACAGGTAGAATTACTTCTCGTTTGTTTACATTTCTACTTCTGCTTGGTCCCTTCATAAATTTGTATTTATAAGAACCACAACCAGTATCCAAGTAAAACCGAACTTATAGAAAGATATATTTTAATCATGAACAAAATTGTATTTGTAACCGAAGTTTCACTAAGCTTCTTCTGGTTAGCCTCTGCAAGATAATTCTTGCAGTTTCTTTTCTAATGTCCAGGCTTATTGTAGTGGAAGCAAACTCATTTGCTATCTGTATTAGTTCTTTTTTCTTATTATCCTTTGTTTTTTCTTTTCTTTATACCTTCTTTGAATTGTTCTTCTTTTTAGAAGATCCTTTAGCCCCTACCAATATGGCTTGGTCTTTCTTGGTTGGAAAATGATTATCAACATTTTTTAACATGTTAAGCAAATCAGTGAGGCTGACATCTAGCTTGTTTATGTGAAAATTCACAATAATTATGAGAAGGAGTTTGGGAGTGGCTGCAAGATCAAATTTTGGCTCAACTCTCCATCTATGACAAAACCCTATTGTCCTAATTGTTCAATCAAAGTGATCATGTTGAGGACATATGTCTATATTGTAGTGGCATCGATCATTCTAAATCAGAAGAGCTCCTTAGATATCTGATATCTAGCAGTCCTATTTTCCTCACCATTCAACTACTTGAAGTGCATGAGTATAGTAGGAGTATCCATAGTATCATGCTGACCTGAAGCTAGTTATTAATGGATGCGAGCATGATGCATTGTGCCAACTATGAATCAACTTGTCACTTTCTAAAAGTAGCAATCTCTTCCTCAGAGGCATTATCTGCAACCATTGCATGGATAGGCATATTAAGGACATAAGATAGGTTTTCAGCCTTGAGAACTATTCTCAAATTCCTTAACAAGTCTGTGTAAGTCGGTCCGATTAATTAGCATCTAATATGCTACACAGTGATAGTGAATTAGACATTGCAAAATTTTGTAAATAAATTTTTAATTAACAACATTTTAGTATACATTCATTTTATTATTTTGATCAAGTGTGACGCATCTGGATCAAAATTATCCAAGTTAAGTCCAATCTAGCACTTCCATATATGTGAAGAGTGGACAAGAAACCCTAATTAAATAACTAGGGTAAGGTAAATTAATGTGTTGGACCTATATTAATTAATGTGGGCCAAACAATTTAATTGTTAGCCCAAATAAATAAAAAGAATGGCCCAAACCCTAGCCTAAATTGGAAGAATTTTCAAAAAGCTTATATAAGCAATTTTAGCAATAAAATAAAAATCAAAAATGGGAAGAAAAATGAGGGAATGTTCGAGTATAGAGAGGGGGAGTAGCACATGGGAAAATTAATTTCCTACACATCATTTTCTAAGGCTAGCTTACTAACTTCCTAGCCTATGTTCCCTACTTTTTTAATGAGATCCATAAAAAGGGGGATGACAAAGAATTTGGGAGATTTTCCATTATATATATATATATAGGGCAGATTAGGTCCGGAGTCCTAGACCTGACCAAAATTTGATTTTTTTTGTTGCTTTTTTTTAAAACAACTAAAAAAAAAATTATGGAACTTGAATTTTTACATAATACAGTGTTTTGGATGTGATTTGGATACATATAACAAAACATGTCTGTACAGACTGTACCCAAAATACTGTATTATGTAAAAATTCAAGTTACATAATTTTTTAATTTTTTTTAGTTGTTTAAAAAAAAGCAAAAAAATAAATAAATCGGATTTTAGTTATTATATATATATATATATATATATATATATATATATATATATATATATATATATATATATATATAGAGCTAGGATCAAGAGTATTCCTCTTAAATAACATTCCTTCTTAAATAACACTCTTTTATTAAAATTACGTTGTTTTGGAGTCTTTTAAAAGATAGTGGTCCCACTTGCTTTCCTTTTATTTACAAAAATACCACCCACCGCCCTACTTGTTTTTTTTAAAAGACTCCAAAACGACGTAGTTTTAATAAAGGAGTTCTATTTAAGGAGGAATGCTCTTGATCCTTACAATATATATATATATATATATGTTTAATGTATAGATTTTGAAGCTTATAAATAGAGTCTCTCACATTTGCTAGCAAAATATTTGCTTCATTTCCATTTCCTTAAGTTCTAAAGAGAGAGCAAAATATTTAGGAAAGAGAGAGGGGGCTGTCGAGTTTCCAAGGGAGAAAGGAGAGTTTTGGTATGCCATCAAGGTTCATAACATACTTTGAAGAGGAAGAAGAAGTATCCCAAATCAGGGTTTAAAAGTTTTCTAAATTCTAAACCCTAGTTAGATCTATGTGTTTTTTTGTGGTTGTTTTAGATCAAATAATGATCTTATGTGCTTAAATATTATGTTAGTAGATCTATATGATATATGATGTTTTATTCTTAATTAGATCTTGTCATTTTATGTGTTGATGAGCTTGAATAACAAAGATAAACAAAAACTATTTTCGGACTTAAAAACCCTAATTTTCAGTCTCTACCATTTTAAATCTGTACATTATTTTTGAGATACATCAAAGCCATGAGTTAGATACATGAGTTATCTAATGAACCCAAGTGGAATCACTCAAAAATATTAAACGGATCAATTGTGACATGATTTTCCGTAAAATAGTCGCTGCCTACAAAAATTGGAAAAAGGCCCAAAAGTTTTCTGGCCAGTTTCTTATAAGGGCTATTTCGGCCAGTTTGTGAGATTTAAAAATTCTGGTCTTTTGTGGTATGTTAGTATATCAAGTGAACTAGTTTCTGTCCAAAATTGGGAATTTTTTGATATCCAAAAGTGGAGTTCTAGTCCGTGAAAGAAAATGCGATTTTAAAATGAAACTATTATAAACTGAAATCCACAGCCCAGAAAATTGTAAACTTTTTACAAGACTCAATGTTTGATGAGATGAGTTTATTGTATAAATTTTGGAATTTTTAGATAAAAGAATAATTTTTAATAAATGTTTCCATTTCGGACTGTTTTGGCCTATTTAAAAATAGGAAATGAGTTTGGAAAATTATAAGAAAATTATTTTGTAGCTAAAATATTATATATTAAGTTTTCCCTGAAGATAAAAAAAGATGATTTGGTATTTTTCATGTCTATAAATGAGTTAAGAATAATTGAGAAAATTAAGTTATAAAACTTGTAAATGTGATTTTACTGATTAATTATCATTATATGATGTATTACGACTTTATTAGGGTATTTTGGTCATTTTTAATAAAATTTTATATGAATGACATATTATTTTTATTTAATAAATTAAATAGTAAGAGATAAATAATTAAATTAAATTGTTTATAAATGAATAAAATATTATTAAATGATTAATAATATTAGTAATGAAATAAAATATTATTAAATAATTAATAATACTAGTAAATGATTAAAAAATTATTAAATAATTAATAATATTAGTAAGTGATTAAAATATTGTTAAATAATTAATAATATTAGTAATGAAATAAAATATTATTAAATGATTAATAATATTAGTAAATAATTAAAATATTATTAAATAATTAATAATTTTAGTAAATGATTAAAATATTATTAAATGATTAATTATATTAGTAATTGATTAAAATATTATTAAATGATTAATAGTATTAGTAATGATTAAACTATTATTAAAAGGTTAATAATATTAGTAAGGGATTAAGATGTTATTAAGTGATTAATAATATTAAGAAGTGAATAAAATATTATTAAAGTATTACTAATATTAGACGAGAGTTTTAAGGTGATGATTAAGTGATTAAAATATTATTAAAAGACGATAATATTACTAAGGAATTATCTAATATTTGATTATGTGGCTAAATGTTAGATAATTTATTTTAAGAATAATTATATTATGAGTTAAGATGTGTTATGCTGATTGAAAGATCAATTTTATTAATGATAGGTCTTTTTTAAGAGATTAAATTAGATTGCTTAGATGTAATCATCAGAGCATTCAAGTTTTCTAACTCAAACTTGAGTCATTATTTTTCAAGCATGTTAGTGGATTAATTATTATCAATTATTCCACATCAATGATAATTATTATTATTCGCACTTAGTGCAAGCTTCATATGTTCGCCTAGTATGAAATGCTGATCACCTTAATTACCAAAAACCTATTAAAATGTTCATTTTAATTACTGATAAACCTTCGTATTTGTTCATGGTCATTGTTGGCCACTCAACATTATTGATTCAGTTATTCATTTATTGAAACTTGATTCTCATTCTTTCATAATTGTTATATATTGTTAAAAAATTCAGAAGCTATATTCTTTTTCCAATCATGATGTATCTTTCTTGTATTTAAACTTTCTATATCATGATAATATTTCAGTTAAGCCCGAGTGCTCAAAGTGTGATAACCCGAAAAAATCAGATTGTCTAGAATTTAAGTTTAAAGAATTAGTTATTAATTAAATAAATTTTTATTAATAATATTTTGTGCTATGTGTTTATTAATCGTTCTAGAACCTAGGATGATTATAAAATGGGAGGATTCTGGCTACGAGCTAGACTGAACGAGTAAGAATTTTCAAGACGAAAATAAATTTTTCCGGGAACAAAAATATTTCTGAGGAAAAAGACGAAATATGCACTATTCACCTGACGAAATCCCAAGGGTTAGGGTTTGAATAACCCAAGCCTTTTAAAGAGTTCAGTATGTCGAAATGATATTTCGTCGAAAGATTTGACGATAATATATCGTGAAAAGTTAAGTAAGCCGATAAAAGTTTTTCTCAAAAAAACGTGGAGAAATTAGACGAAATAAAAATGATAAAAAGTATTGTTATGTACTTTTCATTCATTTAACTACGTTAGGAAAAAAACGTGAAGGAAAACGCTTATCATATGGTTGAAATCATGAGAAAACGAAGAAAATAATGATTAGAAGTTTAGTTTATAAATTTCTTAAGAAAGTATGAGTTTCGTAATGAATTTGAGTGATCTGAATGAATTATATGAACGATTCGGTGAAATAAGTAAGGAATAGTGTTTTATAACATCGAATTCCAAGAAAAAATGAAATCGTAATCAAAATATCGATTAAAAATGAAAAACGAACAAAGAACGTGAAGAACACGTAAAGAACACGAAGAACGTTGTTGATGTTTAAGTTAGTTGCTTAATGTTTGGTTGGTAACAGTAAAAATGTTCATGAAGAACGGATTAAACTTAGCTATAACAATGTTATGGTGAAAATTTCGTAAAAGACGAATGAGAAATAGAAATTATGTAAATGAACCCGAATGTAAGACCCCAACTTTTATGAATAAAGATTAATTTTTCTCGAAATATATTTTTGAATTTTATGGTGTGGATTTGATATAATAGTTGTGGGTAATAATTACAAATTTGGCAAAGTAAGTAAGTGGTTATAAAATATTAGATTGGTCGGGGAATATTCGTTTTAACAGGGAATATTCGTACGACGCACAATCATTGGTGGGCCCCACAACGAAAGTATTGTCGGAGTTAGAAAATGACAAAAATATCTTTTTTATAAAAATAAAGACGAAAGTTTTACCGTTAAAACTGTTTAAATACCTTGTGGTAAAAGTACAGTAATACGCGTGGTTGTATAGTAGCACAAGGTATTGATTATTGATGCTTACGTAAGAAGTCACTCAGTTATACTCAATTATTGCTACAGTAATTACTGAATAATATCTCTCATATTATTGATTCAATTATTGTTACAGTATCATCATGCATAATATTTTATATTATTAAATCAATAATTGAGACGACAAAGTTATTTATATTATTATTTTCAATATTGACGATGTCTAGAAAGTTCTGTCGAGGAGAGGTTTGGTCACCTGATTGCGTGCCAATAGGGAGAAATTCTTATCAGAAAGCCCCCTATTTCCTGGGAATGATCTGGTTATTAAATATTGTGAGTTATAATATTAACGATGAATAAGTTCGTGTTGATTAAAGATAAAATTGATAGTTCCATTGTGTTGGGATTATTAGTGTTTGTGGGAATCGATATTTATTTCGATAATAATTAATTTTTAGAGGTTATATTGACCAATCGGGTAATTAATCGGATAAATGAGCAATTAATTGCTATTAATTCACATCTTTATAACTATTTGTTCACATGTATGTACTATTTATTTACATGCATATACTATTAGGGGAGGTGGTGGAAGATTGATAATACTTGCATGACTAAATTAAAAATGGAGGTATAGATGAAGGTACTATACTGTAACTATTTTTTTTCACATGTATAGAACTATTGATTCAAATAACTGAACTATTGATTCACATGATGTACTATTAGGGAAGGTGGTGTAAGTTTGATAATACTTGTAGGACTAAATTAAAAGTGAAAGAAAAGATGAAGGCATTATACCGTAATATTTTGAGACCCAAAACGTGCAATTATCAAAACTATATTTTCCTATAAATAGAAGCTCATTCTTCTTTCATTCTCACCAATTCACTGACTCATAAGAGCAATTATAGAGAGAGAAGCTATAGAGAGAAAGAAAAAGAGAAGTCTGCTACTTCATTATTCCAGTATCCAGTCTTCTTCTGAGGTAAGAGATATTATTTTTGTTCAGTATTCACAAGGAATAATATTTTCTTCCATACTCTGTACTATGTGAGTAATATTATTTCGTCTCATATTCTTGATTATATCCTCATTCTGTTAAAGTATTACTTCTATACTCCATGAAATTAGTAGAATATCCTTGATATTTGCGCTTCATCTAATATCTTTTTATGGAAATATTATTCTGAGCTTTCTTGATAATTATTGATCTTTTCATGTCGGAATACTAGTCATGAGTTACTATTTACGGGTTACTATTAACCCAATTACTATTTACTCAAATATTATTCACTCGGGTATTAGGGGCACTTTTCATACCAGAGTACTATTCACAAGTTACTATTCTCGGGTTACTATTGACACAGTTACTATTCACTTAAATATTATTCACTCAGGTATTCGAGGCACTTTTCATGCCAGGATACTATTCACGAGATACTATTCCCAGAGTACTATTCATAGGGTACTATTCACGGGGTACTATTCACCCGAAAAATATATTTCTTTTCTGTCTAAATTATTTTTGATACATGAATATTATTCTTGAATTTTACTCCACAAAGCAATATCATATTGACAATTTGGATATTTTTAAACTCTGGATAAAATCTTTAATATTTATCCTTGATTTCGTTTGATTAATGCTTATATCATTGTCATAATCATCATGCTTATATTGTGATGAAAGTCATCTTTGGCTTACGTGCATAGATGGACTATTGATTGGTATGATTATGACAAGGGATCATTCGGTATAATTATGACATGTAATGTTACAAATGATTTGGTAAAAGTCCTCATTGGCCCGTAGTGTATTGATGGACAGTTGTTGGTATGATTATGCCAAGGGATTATTCAGTATAATCATGACCATTAATGATTACATGAATATCCTTGGCCCGTAGTGCAGGGATGATTCAATGATGTGGTTTATTTATTAAGCTGAGTCTCAGCTATAAAGTGGATGAAAAACTTTTTAAATCATAGAAGATAGTAGATATCATGCTCTACTTGACTCTTCTAATGGATTATTTATTCTGCCGCAGTTAAACTTGATGTATATTGTATTTTCTTAGTTTAACACTGTTTAAGGCTAATGATAATTTATTCTGCATTATCTTAGTCATAATATTTCTTACTGGGCTAGTTGAGCTCACCCTTTTTCTTTCATTGTTCTCTTCAGGAAATGAGAACGTAGCTAGGACTAGTCGGGAAATGGAGTGACGATCCGAGATGGTTATTTTAGTAGTCCTCTCTACTTAGTGTGATAATGACGTGGGATAAGAGCTACACAATGACGTGGGATAAGAGGTTGTACGAAGCCAGGAAGATGGGTCCATGACCAGATATTCAAGTCTTCAAATTCCATCCGGTGTGTTGTCTTGTGTAGTAGTCACTCAGGATTTTGAGTTATGGTTCTTGTGGGACACTTCGGTATGAAATGTGGGTTGAAATGATTTTGAGACGACGTTAATGTAGTATTGAGGTGGCAAATGACAATTTTGCCCCTCACTGGGTTATCTCTGACTTTGTGTAGATGTAGTAGTCATTGCTCAGGGTTATCTCTGAGATTGGGCTGCTGTTAAGGCTGAATGTCCTCAGGGTTACCTCTGAGGTGTTCTTGACCTCCCGGGGTTATCTCCGGGGTTGGAACTGAGTGTCCCGGGGTTGTTTTCGAGGTTGAAATTGATTATTTCGGGGTTATCTCTGAGGTTAGAACTGACCATCTCGAGGTTGTCTCGGAGATTGAAACTAAGTATCCCATGGTTGTCTCTGAGATTGAAAACTGAGTATCCCAGGGTCGTCTCCGGGATTGAACTGATTTGACTTCCAGGGTTATCTCTGGAAGATGATTTTTGTGACGCCCCAAAAATAGATATACATCACCTATTCCGAGTCGTCAAATACATGGTACAAAATTCAGATACAAACTTAAATATACAACATGAGATGTGAGTTTTAATAAAATCATTGTCTTCTAGATCGTATATAAACTCAAAATAAATCCTCAATACATTTATTACCAGACTATTTCACAGAATAGTGAGGACTACTAATACTATCATCTGGACCCTCACTCCGTTCCCCGACTCGTTCCAGCTATATTCTCATTTCCTGAAAAAAAAAACAGTGAAAGAAAAGGCGAGTTCAACTAGCCCAGTAAGAAATATTATGACTAAGATAATGCAGGATAAATTATCATTAGCCTTCAACAATGTTAAACTGATAAAATACAATAGACGTCAAGTTTAACTGGAGCGGAACAAGCAATCCATTAAAAGAGTCAAGTAGAGAATAAAATCTACTATCTTTTATGATTTAAAAAGGTTTTTCATCACTTTTTATCGTTGAGACTCAGCTTAATAAATAATCCACATCATCCCTACACTACGGCCAAGGATATTCATTAGGGTCACGATCACAAATTATCCATGCACTATGGGCCAAGGATATTCGTGTATTCATCAATGGTCATGATCATGCCAACAACTGTTCATCAATGCACTATGGGCCAATGAGGACTTTTACCACATCATTTGTAACATTACGGTCATGATTATACAGAATAATCCCTGGTCATAATCATACCAAGTCCATCTATGCACTATAGGCCACAAATGACTTTCAACATAATATAAACATGAGGATGATGACAATGATATAAGAATTCAATAAAACAAGTTCAAGAATTAAATTAACCAAGAACTAATAACGTCCAAATTGTCAACATGATACTTCTTTATAGAGTAAAATTCAAGATTGCTCAGAAGAATATTTCCATGAAAAGATATTGGATGAAGCGCAAATATCAAGGATATTCCACTAATTTCATGGAGTATAGAAGTTAAAACTTTAACCAACTGAGTATAATAAATAATGGAATAACAAAAGAAATCACCAGGTATGCGATAGACCGCACAGGCAGGTTATTCCAACAGAATAAAAAATACGGAACCAGGTCCGGCGTAAAATGCACAGACAGGATATTCCAACAGAATAATAAAGACGGAACCAGGTCCGGCGTAAACGCACAGACATGATGTTCCAACAGAATAATAAAGAATGGAATGACAGAAGAATTTCACCATATATGCGGTACTTCACATAGACAGGTTATTCCAGCATAATAATAAAGAATGGAATAACAGAAGAATTTCACCAAGTATGCGGTACTTCGCATAGACAGGTTATTTTAACATAATAATAAAGAATGGAATAACAGAAAAATTTCAACAAGTACAGGGTAGTCCGCATATACAGGTTATTCCAACAGAATAATAAAGAATGGAATAACAAAAGTTCTCTTCATGAATACAAAAGAATAATACCCCTTACCTTAGAAGAAACTGGATACTGGAATAGTGAAGTAGCAGGCTTCTCTTCTTCTTTCTCTCTATAATTTCTTTTTATAATAATTGGTCTATAGCTTTAGTGAATTGGTGAGAAATAAAGGAAGAATGAGCTTTTATTTATAGAAAAATATAGTTTCGATAATTGCACGTTTTGGGGCTCAAAAAATTACAGTACAATACCCCCAACTTTTTTTTTCATTTTTAATTTAGTCCTGCAAGTATTATCAAACTTGCACCACCTCCCCTAATAGTAAATAATGTGAATCAATAGTTCAATCATGTGAATCAATAGTTATAATCATGTGAAAATATGAATTACGGTATAGTACCTCCATCTATACCTCCGTCTTTAATTTAATCATACAAGTATTATCAATCTTGCACAAACTCCCATAATAGTATACGAATGTTATTCAATAGTACACACATGTGAACAAATAGTTATATAAGCATGTGAATTAGTAGCAATTAACTGCTCATTTATCCGATAAATTCCCTAATTTATCAATATAACCCTTAGACATCAATTATCATCGGAATAGATGTCGATTAACACTAATAATCCCAACACAATGGAACTATCAAATTCATCTTTAATCAACACGAACTTATTCATCATTAATATTATAACTCACAATATTTAACAACCAGGTCGTTCCCAGGAAAGAGGGGGATTTCTGAATAAGGATTTCTCCTTATTGACGCGCAATTAGGTGACCAAACCTCTCCTTGGCAGAACTTCTAGACATTGTAAATATTGTAATTTAATAATATGAATAACTTTGTCGTCTCAATTATTGATTTAATAATATATCATATAATACAGATGATACTGTGACAATAATCAAATCAATAATATGAGAGATATGATGCAACAATTACTGTAGTAATAATTGAGTATAACTGAGTGACTTCTCACGTAAGCATCAATAATTAATACCGTGTGCTACTATACAATCACGCGTATTACTGTACTTTTACTACCGAGTAGTTCAACAGTATTAACGGTAAAACTTCCGCCGTTATTTTCATAAAAATATTTTTGTCGTTTTCTCAATCCGACATTAATTCTGTTGTGGGGTCCACCGATGATTGCGTCGTTGTACGAATATTCCCTGCTAAAATGAATATTCCTCGACCAATTGAATATAATATAACAACTTGAATACTTTGTAAAATTTATAAATATTACCCACAACTATAACTGTAAGACCCCAAATAATTAATAAATGAAATTTAATTTCCTTTAATTATTATTTTGAATAGTAAGGGTTAATTTGATTAATGAGGATAGTTATGGGTAAAATATGCAAATATTTCAAAATAAGCAAGTGGTTATAAAATATTCATTGTTGTCGGGGAATATTCGTTTGGTCGTGGAATATTCGTACTGTCGGGGAATATTCGTACGACGGCGCAGCCATGTGTGGACTCCATAACGGAAAACGATTGGAGGAAGTAAACAACAAATATAAGTTGTTTAAAAATAACGGCGTAGTTGTTACCGTTTACACTGTTGGGTTACCTGGTGGTTAAAATACAGTAATACGCGTGGTTGCACAGTAGCACACGGTATTGCACAGTATTGTTGAATTATTGATTCGTACGTAAGAAGGCACTACTCAATAATTGTTACAGTAATTACTGTTCATTATTTTATTGATTCAATAATTGCTGCGTTGATATTTATATTATTATTATTTCAATAATTGTCACTGCACAGTATTTTCCATTATCAGATCAATAATTCATATTATTTGAATAATATTATCAGATAACATTATTGGCAATGTCTAGAAAGTTCTGTCTAAGGAGAGGTTTGGTCACCTAATTGCGCGCCAGTAAGGAGAAATTCTTATTAGAAAGCCCCCTCTTTCCTGGGAACTGCCTGGTTGTCAATATTGTGATTCTGTAATATTATTTGTGAATAATTAATTATTGATTTATATGATGAGGAAAATATTGATTTTATGTGGATATAGATGGAGAAAATTTTTAATGTGACAATTGTTGAAAATTAATATTTTATCTTTTTCTGATAAAATAATTCATTTAAATATATTATTATATTTTTAATAATATAATAATGATGATATTTTTAAGATGAATGTGGGATATATGAGTATAAAAGGAGGAAGAGTATTTTTGTTGCATTAAATATTTAACACATATTTTGTGTGTTGGTGGACACAATTATTGACTGAAATTTGATTATAGCCTCTAAAATCACCCGTTTGTGGATTTCGGTCAATTTCTGTTTGGAATTTGGAAAAAACTTCCTTCTGCAAAGTTGTAAATAATGGAATTTCCTATAAAAACTCGCGAGATTCAAATTTTCTAGCAAAAAGGGCTATTTATTATGAATTATTGAAGTTCCGAAGCTCTGAAATAATTGATTTTTTGAAGTTTAAAATATTTTTAATTAGAAAAACGTTTTTTTCATTTTTGAAAGTCATTTAACATGTGTGGTTGAAGCTTGGACCAGATTTGTGTGCGTAGAGAATTTTGATTATATATATTATTATTATATTAAATTTTCTGCTTTGGTGTTCTAAGCAATTTCCTATAAATAGGTGCTTAAGTTAGAATTGAAAATCACACCAGAAACTAAAGTTTTCTCTCTCTATATTATCGAGCGTATTCTTGTGAGTGTTTTGAGTATACTTTGAGTATTGATGTACGGTGCAAGTTCAAATCATAGCCTATATCCGGTGTTTCAACTAGAAGTACTGTCTTTCGAGGTAAAGGATGTTATTTTCTTCTCAAATGATATTATTTCTTCAATATCATGATGCTGAAATATTGGTTGGAACTTTTTATCAAATTTGGAACTTTTTCATGTCGGGGTTACTATTCATGAGTTACTATTCACGAGTTACTATTTATGAGTTACTATTCACGAGTTACTATTCACGAGTACTATTCACGAAACGTGATGATGTTTTTTGTGAAATTTCTATCTTTTGGTGTCGGAGTTACTATTCACGAATACGACATTATTCACCAAAAAAATGAAATTTCTTCTTTTTGTCTAAAATATCTATTCTGGATACTAGCTTTGATTGTATCCATGTTTTCATCATTCTTGAATTTTACTTCAGTATAATTATTTATGAAGTATTTTTGAACTCGGATTGTTTAAAGTACGAATCCTTAATACTTGTTATTTTGTTTCACTGGATTCGTTTTCTTTAAAATATTTTTCATCATCCTCAGTTCTAAATGATGGTGTTAATGAATATCTTTGGCCTGTAGTGCAAAGATGATTGATTTTATTATGAATATCTTTGGCTCGTAATGCAAAGATGTACATGTGTTGAGATGAACATGAACAATTGATGAATATCTTTGGCCCGTAGTGCAAAGATGAACAGGTGTTTAGATGAACATGACCAACTGATGAATATCTTTGGCCTGTAGTGCAAAGATGAATATTTGATTTGATTTGAGACATATATTGATTGATGTTACAGGGATAAAATATTGATGATGGACTTTTAAATTCATAGATGTTAGTAGATTTTATTCTCTACTTAACTCTTCTAATGAATTGTTGTTTCCGCTGCAGTTGTTGATCTAAAACTTGTTGTCTATTGTATTCTATCAGATTTTTCCATGTTGAAGACTAAGGATAATTTGTTGTACATTATCTTAGTCATAATATTCTTTACTGGGCTAGTTGAGCTCACCCTTTTTCTTGTTGTTCTATTTTTCTTCTCAGGAGACGAGAATGTAGCGAGTACTAGTCAGGGTATGGAATGAAGGTTCTAGAGAAAGTTGCTTAGTAGTCCTCACCATTTTTTGTAAAATTATGTATCAATAATTATGATGGGGATTTATTTGCATGAGGATATTGCCTAGATGACAATGTTTGTATTCAAACTCACAGCTTATGGGTTGTAAAAGTTGTAGTTGTTTCTGTACCATGTATTTGACAACTCAGAATGGGTTGGGTGGTATGGACCTTATTTGGGGGCGTCACAGTTGGTATCAGAGCTTAGGGATATGATCTCTGGCGGAGATCGGGGAATAGAACTAGGAGGGGAGAGACGAGTAAATCCTTCGCTAGTGTGTCCTACCTAAGCTTATTTGTTGGTCGGTCATAATATAGGGGTATTATGTGATTTGTTAAATTGTTTAAATAACCCTTGTTTTATGGCAGTATTTGAGAATGTCGACTGAGAATATTAACAGTGGAGTAACTGAGACCGTGGAGACGCATGTACTCACCAACGAAGAAAATGTGCAACAGGCTGACAATGTACCTCCTGTGAACAACACCATTGAGCAGACGATGAACGACGGGATGTTTAGGAGCTTTTTGCAGTTCATGCAAAATCAGACGAGAGAGACTCGTGTTCAAAATACAGGAGGAAATGATAGCAATTCACGTGTGGTCACAGCCAAGCAGTTCAAAGAGTTGGGACCACCAGAATTCTGGGGAAAGCCGGATCCGATCATGGCGGAAACGTGGGTCAAACAAATTACCAAGATATTCGATGTCTTGGGATGCACGGAGGAACAGAAGGTTCCATTCGCCACCTTTATGTTCCGTGGCGAGGCAGATTACTGGTGGGAGTCTGTGAAGCGTACACATCTAGCCGCACTCAGCATGTCATTGGAGACGTTTCAGAAACTTTTCAACGAAAAATAATTTCCTGAAAGTATTCGTCATATGAAGGAAGTGGAGTTTATTAGACTAGAGCAGAATAACATGACGGTGTCCCAGTACGAGGCGAAGTTTGCGGAGTTATCCAGGTTTGCACCTCATTTGGTGGAGAATGAGGAACGTATGACGCGGATGTTTCTGAGACGTTTGAAACCCGGCATACGTCAGTATCTCATTTCTCATAAATTTTCTATCTATTCAGATGTTGTCAACAGGGCTCAGTTGTTAGAGCGAGATAACGAGTACGTTCAACCGAGGGACCATAACCGGGATCATACCGAAGATAACAGTCATCAGAATAACGATAACCAGCGGAGAAAGAAGAATATGGACAACGACGGTGACCACTCTGGTGGTAATCGTGGCCATGAAAATAGAAGAAGCGAGTCGGGAGGAGATTTTAAAAAGAGGAGATTTAACAACGACCATGTGAAGACGACAGTGCCAGCAGCAACTGGTTCCAAGGGAGGAGAAAGACCACCGGTCGTATGTTACAAATGCGGGAAAGAGGGACATATCAGCCCAAACTGCCCACAACAGTTCAAGGTATGCTATAATTGTGGAAAGGAAGGACATATCACTCGAGAGTGTACGGTAGCGAAACCAATTCCAGCGGGGATGGTGATTCAAAAGGCTGTCCCAGAAAAGTCAAAGTCAACGGTTCCTGGAAGAGCGTTTGTCGTGACCGGTCAAAATGCGAGGAACCCGAACGAAGTTAGCACGGGTTAGTTAATTATAATTCTTGCGAAGTTTATACCTTACTAGGTACCGGTTCTACCCATTCTTTTATCTCTCTTGCTTGCGCTCAACGTTTGAACTTGAATACGGAGAAATTAGACTTTGACCTATTTATGGAGACTCCGTTAGGAGAAACTTTCATTACATCCGTTGTTTAGAAATCTTGCTTGATTCAAGTTGGCACCATCACATTACCTTTTGATCTTATCTCTTTAAAGATACTTGCTTTTGATGTGATTTTGGGGATTGATTAGTTAACTACTCATCATGTCAAAATTGATTGCTTTCGTAAGGTTGTTAGTTTTTATATTCCTAAGCAACCTGTTATTTGAATTCAAGCAACGAAACCATTGAAGTCAAACTCTTTCATATTAAATTATAAAGCCATTTGTTTATTGAAAAACGAATGTCAAGCCTTCTTAGTCATGTTATGGACTTGAACAAAAATACGTCAGATTTGAATGATATTTCTGTTGTTATTAAATTTCCTGATGTATTTCCTGAATAATTTCTTGGCTTACTCCCAGAGCGTGATATTGAATTTTGTATCGACTTTGAATCCGGTACAAAACCCATTTCTAAAATCTCATATCGAATGGCTCCAATTGAACTTCAGGAGTTAAAAACCCAACTGTAGAAGTTAATACCCGAGCCTTTATCTGGTGACTTCCTTTGTGGAATACATAGAAGCCAGACTCTCCGTAGGGGACGCCATATTCGTACGGTAGTAAACTGATAGGTGTTATTGTGACGTGCTATCCAAGATTGGGATATGAGTCACAGTTGAGAGCAACCTAAGTCAGTAATCGAAATACGTAGCTTTCTAGGCTTAGTTGATTATTATCGGAGATTCGTTGAAGGATATTCTCGAATCGCTATTCCATTAACGCAGCTGACTCGTAGAGATACAAAGTTCGAATGGAGCAAGGAATGTGGGAAGAGCTTCGAGGAACTCAAGAGGAGACTCATTTCAGCACATGTTCTGACCATGCCATCCTGGAAAAGCGAACATGGTAGCTGACGTGTTGAGTAGAAGATCGTATACAAGTACGAGTACGATATTGTCAAAGACTCATTTCGTATAATTTACAAATAATAGAGATGGAGATGAAAACTCTAGGTACCTACGTGATGATATACGAGTATAATCGATTTTAATCGATAAAGTTAAAGCTGTTCAAGCTACACACCGGAGCTGATGAATTTGAAGAAGGAGGTGCAAGAAGTTGTTATTTCAAAAGCGAGAATGGGCGATATGAGCAAAGATCAAACCTTCGATTTATTAATCCATTTGAAATTCTCGATCGAATAGGAACTGTGGCCTATAGACTCGTTTTACCGCCAAGTATGTCGCGTGTTTTTAACGTTTTTTTATGTACCGATGTGGACGACTCGAACCATGTTATTGAGTTAGAACCGGACGAAATAGCTAAAGACTTAACGTACGAGGAGATACCTGTCAAGATGTTGGATGGGAAGGAGCATGTCCTACGCACGAAGGTTATACCACAAGTTAAAGTTTTGTGGAGAAACCATTCTATTGAGGAAATGACGTGGGAGTTGGAAACGGAAATAAAAGCGAGGTATTCTCATCTTTTCGAAACACCAGTTACGTACATCAATTTCGAGGACGAAATTTCATAAGGAGGGGAGGTTGTAAGACCCCAAATAATTAATAAATGAAATTTAATTTCCTTTAATTATTATTTTGAATAGTAAGGGTTGATTTGATTAATGAGGATAGTTATGGGTAAAATACGCAAATATTTCAAAATAAGCAAGTGGTTATAAAATATTCATTGTTGTCGGGGAATATTCGTTTGGTCGTGGAATATTCGTACTGTCGGGGAATATTCGTACGACGGCGCAGCCGTGTGTGGGCTCTATAACGGAAAGCGATTGGAGGAAGAAAACGAAAAATATAAGTTGTTTAAAAATAACGGTGTAGTTGTTACCGTTTACACTGTTGGGTTACCTGGTGGTTAAAATACAGTAATACGCGTGGTTGCACAGTAGCACACGGTATTGCACAGTATTGTTGAATTATTGATTCGTACGTAAGAAGGCACTACTCAATAATTGTTACAGTAATTACTGTTCATTATTTTATTGATTCAATAATTACTGCGTTGATATTTATATTATTATTATTTCAATAATTGTCACTGCACAGTATTTTTCATTATCAGATCAATAATTCATATTATTTGAATAATATTATCAGATAACATTATTGGCAATGTCTAGAAAGTTCTGTCTAAGGAGAGGTTTGGTCACCTAATTGCGCGCCAGTAAGGAGAAATTCTTATTAGAAAGCCCCCTCTTTCCTGGGAACTGCCTGGTTGTCAATATTGTGATTCTGTAATATTATTTGTGAATAATTAATTATTGATTTATATGATTAGGAAAATATTGATTTTATGTGGATATAGATGGAGAAAATTTTTAATGTGACAATTGTTGAAAATTAATATTTTATCTTTTTCTGATAAAATAATTCATTTAAATATATTATTATATTTTTAATAATATAATAATGATGATATTTTTACGATGAATGTGGGATATATGAGTATATGAGGAGGAAGAGTATTTTTGTGGCATTAAATATTTAACACATATTTTGTGTGTTGGTGGACACAATTATTGACTGAAATTTGATTATAGCCTCTAAAATCACCCGTTTGTGGATTTCGGTCAATTTCTGTTTGGAATTTGGAAAAACTTCCTTCTGCAAAGTTGTAGATAATGGAATTTCCTATAAAAACTCGCGAGATTCAAATTTTCTAGCAAAAGGGCTATTTATTATGAATTATTGAAGTTCCGAAGCTCCGAAATAATTGATTTTTTGAAGTTTAAAATATTTTTAATTAGAAAAACGTTTTTTTCATTTTTGAAAGTCATTTAACATGTGTGGTTGAAGCTTGGACCAGATTTGTGTGCGTAGAGAATTTTGATTATATATATTATTATTATATTAAATTTTCTGCTTTGGTGTTCTAAGCAATTTCCTATAAATAGGTGCTTAGGTTAGAATTGAAAATCACACCAGAAACTGAAGTTTTCTCTCTCTATATTATCGAGCGTATTCTTGTGAGTATTTTGAGTATACTTTGAGTATTGCTGTACGGTGCAAGTTCAAATCATAGCCTATATCCGGTGTTTCAACTAGAAGTACTGTCTTTCGAGGTAAAGGATGTTATTTTCTTCTCAAATGATATTATTTCTTCAATATCATGACGCTGAAATATTGGTTGGAACTTTTTATCAAATTTGGAACTTTTTCATGTCGGGGTTACTAGTTATGAGTTACTATTCACGAGTTACTATTTATGAGTTACTATTCACGAGTTACTATTCACGAGTACTATTCACGAAACGTGATGATGTTTTTGTGAAATTTCTATCTTTTGGTGTCGGAGTTACTATTCACGAATACGACATTATTCACCAAAAAAATGAAATTTCTTCTTTTTGTCTAAAATATCTATTCTGGATACTAGCTTTGATTGTATCCATGTTTTCATCATTCTTGAATTTTACTTCAGTATAATTATTTATGAAGTATTTTTGAACTCGGATTGTTTAAAGTACGAATTCTTAATACTTGTTATTTTGTTTCACTGGATTCGTTTCCTTTAAAATATTTTTCATCATCCTCAGTCCTAAATGATGGTGTTAATGAATATCTTTGGCCTGTAGTGCAAAGATGATTGATTTTATTATGAATATCTTTGGCTCGTAATGCAAAGATGTACAGGTGTTGAGATGAACATGAATAATTGATGAATATCTTTGGCCCGTAGTGCAAAGATGAACAGGTGTTTAGATGAACATGACCAACTGATGAATATCTTTGGCCTGTAGTGCAAAGATGAATATTTGATTTGATTTGAGACATATATTGATTGATGTTACAAGGATAAAATATTGATGATGGACTTTTAAATTCATAGATGTTAGTAGATTTTATTCTCTACTTAACTCTTCTAATGAATTATTATTTCCGCTGCAGTTGTTGATCTAAAACTTGTTGTCTATTGTATTCTATCAGATTTTTCCATGTTGAAGACTAAGGATAATTTGTTGTACATTATCTTAGTCATAATATTCTTTACTGGGCTAGTTGAGCTCACCCTTTTTCTTGTTGTTCTATTTTTCTTCTCAGGAGACGAGAATGTAGCGAGTACTAGTCAGGGTATGGAATGAAGGTTCTAGAGAAAGTTGCTTAGTAGTCCTCACCATTTTTTGTAAAATTATGTATCAATAATTATGATGGGGATTTATTTGCATGAGGATATTGCCTAGATGATAATGTTTGTATTCAAACTCACAGCTTATGGGTTGTAAAAGTTGTAGTTGATTCTGTACCATGTATTTGACAACTCAGAATGGGTTGGGTGGTATGGACCTGTTTTGGGGACGTCACAATAACATTATATCAAATCCACACCATAATATTCAAAAAAAATATTTCGAGAAATTTAAATCTTTATTCATAAAATTTGGGGTCTCACAATTTTGCCCTCTTGCAAGGTTATTAACTAGAATGCAAACTTTTGAGTGTCTATAGGTATGCAACCGTATAAAGCTCTTTACGGGAGTAAGTGCAGAACACCGTTATGTTGGGATGAAGTCGAAGAAAGAAAAATTTTGGAACCAGAATTAGTTCAATAAACAGCTGATGTAGTGGCAACAATAAGCGTCAGGCTGGTAGCAGCACAAGATCGCCAGAAGAAATACGCAAATTTGCATTGTCAGGACCGAGACTTTGAAGTCGAAAGTTTCGTATTTTTGAAAGTATCTCCTTGGAAGGGGAAAATAAGATTTGGTAAGAAAGGAAAATTGAATCTGAGATTCATAGGACCATTTGAGATATTAAAGTGAGTTAACGAATTGGCGTACAAAGTAGCCTTACCACCCGAGCTGGAACACATCCATAATGTGTTTCACATGTCCATGTTACATCCGTACAAGCCTGACTATAAGCACGTGATATCTTATGAGCCTATTCAAGTAGAGAAGAATCTAACTTACGAAGAATTTCCTGTCCAAGTAATAGACAGAAAAGAGCAAACTTTAAGAAATAAAACTATATCTTCTGTAAAAGTAATTTGGCGAAACCACAACGCCAAAGAGGCTACGTGGGAGTTAGAAGATAGAATGAGGAGAGACTATTGGGATCCTTATAAACTACCGTTCGAGTAGGCATCAAGGAAGTTCGGTGATGGTCAAACCTATAAATTACCATTCGAGTAGGCATCGAGAAATTTCAGTGATGGTCAACCCTGTATACTACCGTTCGAGTAGGCATCGAGAAAGTTTGGTTATGGGTAACCTTTAGAAACTACCATTCAAGTAGGCATTGAGAGGATGTTATGATCATTGTAAGCTATATCCCCAACAGCAACATCGATATCAACTGGATAGAAATCCAAAATATTAAAGACAGTCCTAGCGTAGCATCGGGAAGGATCCGATGATGTAAATAAGTGCAAGATATCATCAGGATGAGCATCGGAAATCCCCAATGAGGTTATTTAGAAAAAGAGGAATATCCCCATTGGAGGTAAAGTCAGGAAACATATTTGAAGACAAAGAATGTTTGTTACAACCCCTGCATTGAATTTAGAAAGGTTTAATGGTAAAGAGGGGCATTTGTAGACACTCAAAATTTTGCATTATTGTTACTAACTATGTAGAAGGGCAGAATTATCTTTCATCCCTTACAGATAACCCTAGGAAATCATCAAACTACAATCCTAAAGATAACCCCAGGAAATCATCAAACCAGACCCAGGAGACAACCCAAAGAAATCATCAAACTAGAATCCCGGAGACAGCCCCGAGAAATCATCAAACCAGTCCCCCGGAGACAACTGGGGGAAATCATTAAACCAGACCCCCGGAGACAACCGTATGGGACATCAAATCAGCCTTAGAGACTACCCAGAGGACAAACTAAAGTCAACAGCAGTCAAACCCTAGAGATAACTTTGAGTGAAGACAGCAGCAGTCCATCAAGCCCGAAAATCAACCTGGAAGGCCAAAAGAGTAATTTTGTAAACTCAACATCAAAACTGATCAAATTACCATGAAGAAGGTCATGCAGGACCACAACAACAAGCTTGAGTGAAAATAGCGCAAGACAGCTCAACGGACAGACTGCGAAGACTCAAAAAATGTATTTGTCGAAGTGCACGTACTTTAAGATAATGTGACCCACCAGGCCAAACCAACCAGGGTTAGCCGCAGGTAGACCCACAACTTCCATGGGTAGACCTGCGGCTAATCGGGTCTATATATACCCCTTCCCCCAGCTTATTTAAAAAAAAGAGAAAAAAGAAGGGTCCGGGAGGGAGAAATCAGGCCATTTGAGAATGAAAGGCGGCTTTTCTTCTGTTAAATCTTTGTAAATCTCTTATACAAACATTTTTATACATATATATAGCAACGTATCAAGTTTTAACAGGTGGAAAACAAGTTTTGAGGCGCTTAAAGTCATTTGATAGTAATTCTCGTGCCTAACTGTAAGATTTCACCATATTTGGCTTCTTCGCTAGCTCTAATACGTATATAAGCGTTATATATACTTTTTTAATGGTTAATATTCGTTAGATCTAAAGTTTTAATCATTTATTTCTTGTAAATAGTCAATATTTGAGTTTTTTTAACTAGATCTGTACTAGATCTAGCTAGATCTAGCTTTTAACCGGTTCAAAAGTTGTGAAACTTGAACCTAGAAGCTAGAATAGCTAACATCTGTACAGATCTAGTTATCTTTCTAGTTTTGTTAAATATTTAGCAACCACGTGGCCCTATATCTGTATTTAGAGGACGCTGGAAGCTTTGGCTACGCGCATGCAAGGATTTGACTAATGGGTCCTATGTTTTACGACGTTTAGAGTAAATATATCTATTATATTTTAGTATATTAGCTATGCAGGCTATTTATGTTATATTATGTGATCCTAGGAGCAATGTTATCTAATATCCAGCTGGTGGATCTAGATCTGGTTCCCGTGATAGACCCTTTTCAGTTGTACATCTAACTTGGAAATATCACAGGATAAACTATGGTGAATATCCCACCAGCTCAAACCATAGCCGAAGGTAATTATTACAATTTCAAATAAACTGACATATCAATCCTAACCATAATAACTCTAAACCATTGGAATGAATGGAGCTCTCATCACACTTGCCCATGATTCCCCTGATTACCTGCCGGAAGAAAAACATAGCATGAGCCAAATGCCCGGTACGGATATAGAATACAAATAATGAACCGAAATAACTAATTCAATTAAATGATATGAAGCAAAATGAACTGAAACGAAACGAAACGAACTAAACTAACACAACGAAATAGTAGGCTGAATCAAATGGATGGGTGTTATTACATACCGAGCTCACAATAAATAGTAATATACCTTGCCACACAGGCAAGTCAAATAATGCCACACAGGCAATTAAAATAATGCAACACAGGAAATCACACATCAAACTGCGCAATCCAGATGCGTGCAAAATCGAAAGGCGTGTTTGGCACAAACATCACCACTCCGCAGAACAGAACAGAACAGAAAACTAGGGTCGACCCATACGCCTCCCACAACAAAAAACCAAATGGCTAACTCCCACCGGAGCACAAAATAGAGACACCGTGGACTGATCACACCGCCACGGAAGGTGTCATGCCTCGGTGCCAAGAGGACATACATGTGGTACCCCCACAGGTAGTTATAGCTCAAGTATACCCTACGGTATTCTAACAAAATATAATGTCACAACACATGCGACACAACAAAGGGGTTCTAACATGTACATGTTAAACTGAAACGAGATATCAACACAGTTCTCCAAAAATATTAACATGCACATTACTACAAATATCAAAATAAATTTAGGCATGTTGTACTAGTCTACAGAGTACAAATATGAGTTCCACTATGAACGCCAAACGAAATTATCACAATGAATTTGACAAGAAATAATCATGAGGGGCAATACTAATTTTCAAATCACATAACGAAACAAATAAATTAAAAACAAAAGAGTCTCGCTGAAAGAGTACGGAATCTGTACCTGGATTAAGCAATGTAATACCCAAAGTATATTCCAAAAAAATTGTTTAGACTCTCTCCGTTCAATCTAAATAATTTAATAAGATTTTATTACAATCCAATCATTAATAACATAATACAATTAAATTTTATTATATATTAAAAAAAATTATAACTATGTCGATAAAATTAATTAGCTCAAATTAATATACATAACTTCAATTGATTTACTATTTCCGTTATAAATTTCATGGCCAAAAATTTTATTAACATATATATATATATATATATATATATAATATTAGAATTAACGCCTGCAGCAATTGCTGCAAGCCAACCAAAACAAGCTATAATATTAACTCTTATTAATTACATATAGTAACTTTCGCATCATGATCATCCCCCCCTTTTTTTGCAGGTTACACACATATATATAATACTGTACCAGCGATCATATAATATCTATATATATACCCTGCAAACCAGAAACTAATAGCTTATATATGATACTTGGCACGAAAACCAACTAGACAAATTCAGAGCATTACTCAATCAACTATCACACTATTTAATTAATTAATAAAGTAACTAACAATGATCAACTCACTTGATCTTGAAAAAAAATATGAGACTCTGCTCCTATGTTCCCACAGCACAGGCGCCTCCTCCGTTCCTTTTTTTTTCCTGACCAGTACGCACTTCTCTGAGATATACTAAGAGGCAGCTGCGCTTCTTCTTTTTCTTCAATTTGTATCAGACGTGATGTTGAGTAATTAGGTTTTAGACAATTATTCACTTAAAAAATAGATTTTATTTATTAATATATTTATTAATTCTCCAAATTTTAATAGGATTTTAAAAATTATATAATTATAAATTTGACCCACTTAATTTAAAGCCCAATTTTACCAAGTTAATTTACTCAACACTTATTAATACATTAGCCCACATAAATTAAATAACTAGTTGACCCAAATAAAAGACGAAGTCCAATTAATATGTTTTAAAACAAGGAAATTTTTATTATTTAATATTTAATTATTTATTAATTTTTACCGGGTATTACAGTATTCCATACAGAGACCATACTCTACCTAAAAAGGGGAAGAGAGAAAGTACACTGAGGTTGGAAATTCAAATGCTAACAAACTTTCTCTCCATCCAAGTTTTAGGTTGAAGATAACATCTTGAAAGAGTATCGTGAAGATTATATGTAATGAGCATATCATAATTTAATTATCTTAAGTGGAGTAATCATTGCTAATGGGTTAGTATGTATGTACAAACCTATGTTATAGGTTTTTGATAAACACATAGAGTATGATCAGTTATACAAGAGTATCGTGAAGATTCGTAGACACTGATCACCTCCATGAATCAACTAGATACAAGTGATTGAACTTATCTTCACTCCATGAACATTTAAAGTCCGTGAACATAACCAAGAAAATGATGAAACCATCAAAGAAAAAGAGTGTGTTATTAAAATGGTTAATCTTACACACTCTCATCATAATGCATCTTAAATGTCATATCTAAGTTGAATACATGCATAAATATTATTATTGATGATCAATGTGATGTAAATTCAAATACATGAGGAACATGGATTTTGGAAACTAACCTAGCATGACTCATCTAACCATGAGTACCAAAAATAAAAATTTACCTAACCTGCAGGTAATTGGTCTAACTGACCACACTAAGGAATGCTGAAGCAGATGACTCCAGTCAAGAAGATTCAATGAATTGAAGGCTAAAGACAGTTAAGAAATGTTCAAGAGAAAATCAGTATCTGTCAAAGCCTGTCCTCGAAGACTTGTTGAGCTAACATGAATGAAGCTCACATGGTTGTTGATCTTTATACGGAAGCAGACCACTCACCCTAAGACAAAAAGGGTCATATATGCTCAATCATCTAATGCATATCATCTGAGAAGAACGCTCGAGAAATTTATTATAGAAGCAGAACTCCACAAGTACAACATGTAAGACCCCAACTTATTATAAATAAAATTGAATTTTTCTTTATTCATTATTTTAAATTAATAAAGGTTAATTTGATATAATGTTTTGGTTATGGGTGAAATGTGAAAATTTTATAAAATAAGCAAGTGGTTACAAAATATTCTTTTTGTCGGAGAATATTCGTTTGGTCGTGGAATATTCTTATTGTCGGGAATCTCCGTACGACGGCGCAGTCAATCGTGGGCCCCATAACGGAAAACGGTTGGATGAAAGAAAACGACAAAGATTGAGTTTTATAAATAACGACGTAAATTGTTACCGTTAACACTGTTGGGTTACCTGGTGGTTAAAATACAGTAATACGCGTGGTTGCACAATAGCACACGGTATTGCACAGTATTGTTGAATTATTGATTCGTACGTAAGAAGGCACTACTCAATAATTGTTATAGTAGTTACTGTTCATTATTTTATTATATTGATTCAATAATTGCTGCATTGTTAGTTTATATTATTATTGTTTCAATAATTGTCACTGCACATTATTTCTCATTATCAGATCAATAATTCGTATTATTTGAATAATATTATCAAATAACATTATTGATAATGTCTAGAAAGTTCTGTCTAAGGAGAGTTTTGGTCACCTAATTGCGCACCAGTAAGGAGAAATCCTTATTGGAAAGCCCCCTCTTTCCTAGGAACAGCCTGGTTGTAATAATTATGATTTTGTAATATTATTTGTGAATAATTAATTATTGATTTATATGATAATAAAATATTTATTTGATATAAATGATGGATTTATTTATTTTATGTGGTTATGATTGAAGGAATTAATGCTGAGGTATTTTATCAGTTTTTGGTCGGATTGGAAGAATTAAAAATCATCCGTTTATGTATTTCAGATATTTTTGGTTTGGAATTTGGAAAAACTCAAAACTACAAAATTGTAGAGAATTCGATTTCAGGCAGAATGGACATAAAATTCGTATTTTTCTGATAAACGGTCTATTTTCTATGAATTATTGAAGTTTCGGAAAATAAAATGATTTTTATTAAATTTATGGGTGGGACCCACTTTGGTTGGTGTGATTACACATGTGGGCTGCTTGAAATTTTCCAAGGTGGTGGCTGGTCTTGGCCTAACAAAGCATGCATAGGAAGTTTGAATTAAAATATTACTATTTTATTATTTTAGTCTCCTTTGGCGTTCTAGCATTTTCCTATAAATAGAGGGCAAAGTTAGAATTGAAAATCACACCAGAAACAAGTTTTCTCTCTTTCTCTCTCTATATTATCGAGTGTATTCTTGTGAGTATACTTTGAGTGTTGCAATATGGTGCGAGTTTCTATCAGCACTATACCGAAATTCAGTAAGAAGTACGGTTATTTTGAGGTAAGGGATGTTATTTTCTTTTAAAATGATATTATTTTCTTCAATATCATTATGCCAAAATATTGGTGAACTTTTTAATCAAATTTGTAACTTGTTGTGTCGAGGTTACTATTCACGTATACGACATTATTTACGTATATGGCACTATTCATGAATACGGCACTATTCACCGAAAAATGAAAATTCTCCTTTTTTTCCAAAATGTCTATTATGGTTACTAGCTTTGATTGTATCCATGTTTTGATCTTCATTCTTGAAGTTTGGCTCATAATTGTTTATCATGGAGTATTTTTGAATTTCAGCAAACTAAAGTACGAATCCTTAATCCTTAATCCTTGTCATTTTGTTTCACTGGATTCGTTTCTTTAAAAAATATTTTTCATCATCCTCAATCCCAAATGATGATACTATTTAATATCTTTGGCCTGTAGTGCAAAGATAAATGATTACTGATGAATATCTTTGGCCCGTAGTACAAAGATGAACAGGTGTTGAGATGAACATGACCAACCGGTAATATAAATGAATATCTTTGGCCTGTAGTGCAAATATGATTAAAGATGTATATTGATTGTTGTTACAGGGATAAAATATTGATGATGGACTCTTAAATATTAGAAGATAGTAGAATTCATCCTCTACGTGACTCTTCTAATGGATTGTTGTTTCCGATGTATTTGTTGATCTAAAACTTGTTGTCGATTATATTTTATCAGATTTTTTTCCTGTTGAAGACTAATGATAATTTGTTGTATATTATCTTAGTCATAATATTCTTTACTGGGCTAGTTGAGCTCACCCTTTTCCTTTTTGTTCCATTTTTCTTCTCAGGAGGTGAGAACATAGAATGATCGAGTCGGGGTATGGAGTGAGGTTTCTAGAAAGATGTTTTAGCAGTCCTCACTATTTCTGTAAAATAGTGTTTGTATAATTATAATGAGGACTTATTTGCATGTGGATATTGTCTAGAAGACAATATTTGTATTTAAACTCACAGTATGTATTGTCGTATTTCACACGACATTTGTATTATTGAAGTTGTAGTTTGCTTTATGTACCATGTATTTGGCGACTCAGAATGGGTGTTGTATACCTGTTTTGGGGGCATCACAGTTGGTATCAAAGCTTAGGGATATGGTCTCTGGCAGAGATCGGGGAGTAGAACTAGGAGGTGAGAGATGAGTAAATCCTTTGCTAGTGTGTCCTACTAAGCTTATTTGTTGGTTGGTCATAATATAGGGATATTATGTGATATGTTTAATTAACCCTTGTTTTATGGCAGTATTTAAGAATGACTGCTGAAAACGTTAACAATGGAGTGTACGAGACTGTGGAGAAACTTTTAGTCACAAACCAGGAGAATGTGCAACAGGAAGGCAATATTCCTCCTGTAAACAACACTACCGAGCAAACGATGAACGATGGAATGTTTAGGAGCTTTTTGTAGTTCATGCAAAATCAGACGAGGGAGACCCGTGTACAAAATACGGGTGGAAATGATCGCAACGCGCGGTCTGTCACAGCCAAGCAGTTTAAGGAGTTGGGACCACCAGAATTTAAGGGAAAACCGGATCCGATCATGGCAGAAATATGGGTCAAGCAAATTACCAAGATATTCGATGTCTTGGGATGCACGGAGGAACAGAAGGTTCCATTCGCTACCTTTATGTTTCGTGGTGAAGCAGATTACTGGTGGGAATCTGTGAAACGTACCCAACCAGATGCACTCAACATGTCTTGGGAAAGATTTCAGAAACTTTTCAATGACAAGTACTTTCCTGAAAGTATTCATTATATGAAAGAGGTAGAGTTTATTAGACTCGAATAGAACAACATAACGGTGTCTCAGTACGAGGCAAAGTTCGCAGAGTTATCCAGGTTTGCACCTCATTTGGTGGAGAATGAGGAACGTATGACGCGGATGTTTCTGAGAGGTCTAAAACCCGAGATTCGTCAATACCTTATATCTCATAAATTTTCTCTGTATTCAGATGTTGTAAACAGGGCCCAGTTGTTAGAGCGAGATAGTGAGTATACTCAACCGAGGGACCACAACCAGGGTCATATCGGTGACAGCAGTCATCAGAACGATGATAACCAGTGAGGAAGGAAGAATACGGACAAAGGCGGTAACCACTCAGGTGGTAATCGTGACCATGATAATAGAAGAGGTGACTCAAGTGGAAATTTCAGAAAGAGAAGATTCAATAATGACGGGAAGACATCAGCAGCAGCACCAGCACCAACAACAAATTCTAGGGGAGGAGAACGACCGCCAGTTAGATGTTACAAATGCGAGAAAGAGGGACATATCAGCCCAAACTGTCCACAACAATCCAAGGTATGTTACAACTGTGGAAACAAAGGCCACATCGCTCGAGATTGTACAATAGTGAAACCAAGTTCAATGGGAGTGGTGATTCCAAGGGCTGTCTCGGATATGTCAAAATCAGCGGTTCCTGGAAGAGCGTTTGTCGTGACTGGCCAAAACGTGAGGAACCCAAACGAAGTGATCACGGGTAAGCTAATCTTGAATTCTTGCGAAGTTTATACCTTACTAGATACCGGTTCTACCCATTCTTTTATCTCTCCTGCTTGTGCTCAACGTTTAAACTTGACTCCGGAGAAATTAGATTTTGATTTATCTGTTGAAACTCCGTTGGGTGAAACCTTCGTTACATCTACAGTTTATAAATCTTGCATGATCCAAGTTGGCACTATCACATTACCTGTGGATCTTATCTCTTTAAAGATACTTGCTTTTGATGTGATTTTAGGAATTGATTGGTTAACCACTCATCATACCAAAATTGATTATTTTCGTAAGGTTGTTAGTTTTTATATTCCTAACCAACCTGTCATATGAATTCAAACTACTAAACCACTAAAATTAGTTAATGTCATATCAAGCCACAAAGCTATTTGTTTATTGAAAAACGGATGCCAAGCTTTCTTAGCCCATGTTATGGATTTGAATAAAGACAAGTCAGATTTGAATAATATTTCTGTGGTTAGATAATTTCCTGATGTATTTCCCAAAGAACTTCCCAGTCTACCCCCGGAATGTTAAGTTGAATTCTTTATTGATCTTGAACCGGGTACAAAACCCATTTCTAAAACCCCATATCGAGTGGCTCCTATTGAACTTCAGGAGTTAAAAGTCCAACTATAGGAATTGTTAGACATCGGTTTCATTCGTCCTAGTACATCTCCTTGGGGTACTCCTGTTTTATTCATAAAGAAGAAAGACGGGAGTATGCGACTTTGTATTGACTACCGAGAATTAAACCATGTTACCATCAAGAATAGGTATCCACTACCTCGCATTGATGACCTATTTGACCAGTTGCAAAGAGCACAATTCTTTTCAAAGATCGATCTTCGTTCTGGATATCATCAGCTGAAGATTAAAACTGAGGATATTCCAAAGACTGCCTTCAGAACTCGGTACGGGCATTATGAATTCTTAGTGATGTCTTTCGGATTAACTAATGCCCCTGTTGCCTTCATAGAAATGATGAACCGACTATTCAAGGAATATTTGGATCAATTCGTTGTTGTCTTTATTGATGACATCCTCATCTATTCCAAAAGTAGTGAAGATCATGAGCACCATTTAAAGCTAGTACTTCAAAGACTTCGTGAACACAAGCTTTATGCCAAGCTGAAGAAATGCGAGTTCTGGCTTTAGAAAGTAGCATTCCTTGGGCACGTGGTGTCAAAACATGGAGTATCTGTGGACCCGGTGAAGATTGAAGCAATACAAAGTTGGGAGCAGCCAAAGTCGGTGACCGAAGTAAGTAGCTTTCTGGGCTTAGCTGGTTATTATCAGAGATTCGTGGAAGGATTTTCTCGAATCGCTACTCCGTTAACTCAGCTGACTCGGGAGGATGCAAAATTCGTATGGAGCGAGGAATGGTAGAAGAGCTTCCAAGAGCTTAAGAGGAGACTCATTTCGGCACCTGTTCTGACAATACCATCTGGTTCAGATGGATTTGTTATCTATAGCGATGCTTCTGGCAAGGGGTTAGGATGTGTTCTCATGCAACATGGGAAAGTCATAGCCTATGCCTCACAACAACTCAAAGAATATGAGAGGAATTATCCTACTCATGATCTGGAGTTGGCAGCAGTCGTATTCGCGTTGAAGATATGGAGACACTACTTGTACGAGGAGAAAGTGGAGATTTTTACGGACCATAAAAGCCTCAAATATTTCTTCACCCAAAAAGAACTCAACATGCGGCAACGACGTTGGCTTGAGCTATTGAAAGATTACGATCACACTATTCAATATCATCCTGGAAAAGCTAACGTAGTAGTTGACGCATTGAGTAGAAGATCATATGCGAGTACGAGTGCAATATTGTCAACGCAAAGGCCCATTTTGTATGACTTACAAAGGATGAAGGTAGAATTAAAGACTCTAGGGACCCAAATGATGATAGCGAATATACGAGTAGAACCGACTTTAATTGATAAAGTTAAAGCTGCTCAAGCTACGGACCTAGGGCTGATACAAATGAAGAAAAAAGTGCAAGAAAGTGCTATTCCAGAAGCAAGAATCGATGAAGAAGGAATACTTCGAGTCAACTCTAGACTTTGCGTTCCTAACGATTCTGACTTAAAGCATAGAATCATGATGGAGGTACACAACACCCCGTTTGCAATCCATCCTGGGAGTACCAAAATGTATCATGATATTCGACATACATTTGGTGGAACAATATGAAGAGAGAGATCGCGGAGTTTATCTCGAGGTGTTTAACTTGTCAACGTGTAAAGGCGGAGCATCAAATACCAAAAGGTCCATTACAACCACTTGAGATTCCAGAATGGAAGTGGGAACACATTACTATGTATTTCGTTACGGGTCTTCCCAAGGTTTCTCAAGGTATAGATGCGATTTGGGTTATTGTTGATAGATTAACCAAGTCCGCCCATTTCTTGCCAATACGCGAGACTTATTCCTTTGAACGTCTTGCTCGTATGTACGTGAACGAGATTATGAGATTACATGGCATGCCAGTATCCATAGTTTCGGATCGTGACCCAAGATTCACTTCAAGATTTTGGGTTAGCTTACAGAAAGCTATGGGCACAGACTTACGATTTAGTTCAGCATATCATCCTCAAACGGACAGACAATAAGAGAGGACTATTCAAACCCTTGAAGATCTATTAAGACTCTGTGTTCTAGATTTCAAAGGAAGTTGGGATAAGTACTTGCCACTGGTGGAATTCTCCTACAACAACAGTTATCAAGGAAGTATAGGCATGGCTTCATTTGAGGCGTTGTATGGACGAAAGTGTCGTTCTCCAGTATGTTGAGACGAGGTGGGAGAAGCAACGTTGTTGGGACCAGAGTTAGTACACATGACTACAAAAAAGATTAAAATGATTCGACAACGTATTCACACTTCACAAGACCGACAAAAGAGTTATGCTGAACTTCATCGAAAGGACGTGGAATTTAATATTGGTGATCATGTACTGTTACGTGTTGATCCATGGAAGGGAGTTATAAGATTTGGAAAGAGAGGAAAGCTCAATCCAAGATTTATTGGTCCATTTGAGATTCTTGACCGAATAGGAAATGTGACTTATAGACTCGCATTACCTCCAAGCATGACTCGTGTTCATAATGTTTTTCAGGTATCTATGCTTCGTAAATATATGAAAGACCAGAACCACATTATTGCGTTAGAACCAGACGAGATAGCTGAAGATTTAACATACGAGGAGATACCTGTTGAGATTTTGGATAGGAAAGAGCATGTCTTACGCACGAAGGTTATACCACAAGTAAAGATTTTGTGGAGAAACCATGCAATTGAGGAAATGACATGGGACTTGGAATCGGAAATGAAAGCGAGGTGCCCTCACCTGTTCGAAACACCAGGTACGTACGTCAATTTCGAGGACGAAATTTTATAAGGAGGGGAGGTTGTAAGACCCCAACTTATTATAAATAAAATTGAATTTTCCTTTATTAATTATTCTAAATTAATAAGGGTTAATTTGATATAATGTTTTGGTTATGGGTGAAATGTGAAAATTTTACAAAATAAGCAAGTGGTTACAAAATATTCTTTTTGTCGGGGAATATTCGTTTGATCGTGGAATATTCTTATTGTCAGGAATCTCCATACGACGGCGCAGTCAATTGTGGGCCCCATAACGGAAAACGGTTGGATGAAAGAAAACGACAAAGATTGAGTTTTATAAATAACGGCGTAAATTATTACCGTTAACACTGTTGGGTTACCTGGTGGTTAAAATACAGTAATACGCGTGGTTGCACAGTAGCACACGGTATTGCACATTATTGTTGAATTATTGATTCGTACGTAAGAAGGCACTGCTCAATAATTGTTACAGTAGTTACTGTTCATCATTTTATTATATTGATTCAATAATTGTTGCATTGTTAGTTTATATTATTGTTTCAATAATTGTCACTGCACAGTATTTCTCGTTATCAGATCAATAATTCATAATATTTGAATAATATTATCAGATAACGTTATTGGTAATGTCTAGAATGTTCTGTCTAAGGAGAGGTTTGGTCACCTAATTGCGTGCCAGTAAGGAGAAATCCTTATTGGAAAGCCCCCTCTTTACTGGGAACGGCCTGGTTGTCATAATTGTGATTCTGTAATATTATTTGTGAATAATTAATTATTGATTTATATGATAATAAAATATTTATTTGATATAAATGATGGATTTATTTATTTTATGTGGTTATGATTGAAGGAATTAATGCTGAGGTGTTTTATCAGTTTTTGGTCGGATTGGAAGAATTAAAAATCATCCGTTTGTGGATTTCAGATATTTTTGGTTTGGAATTTGGAAAAACTCAAAACTACAAAGTTGTGGAGAATTCGATTTCAGGCAGAATGGACAAAAAATACGTATTTTTCTGATAAACGGTCTATTTTCTACGAATTGTTGAAGTTTCAGAAAATAAAATGATTTTTATTAAATTTATGGGTGGGGCCCACTTTGGTTGGTGTGATTACACATGTGGGCTGCTGGAAATTTTCCAAGGTGGTGGCTGGTCTTGGCATAACAAAGCATGCATAGGAAGTTTGAATTAAAATATTAATATTTTATTATTTTAGTCTCCTTTGGCGTTCTAGCATTTTCCTATAAATAGAGGGCTAAGTTAGAATTGAAAATCACACCAGAAACAAGTTTTCTCTCTTTCTCTCTCTATATTATCGAGAGTATTCTTGTGAGTATACTTTGAGTGTTGCTATACGGTGCGAGTTTCTGTCAGCACTATACCGAAATTCAGTCAGAAGTACGGTTATTTTGAGGTAAGGGATATTATTTTCTTTTTAAATGATATTATATTCTTCAATATCTTTATGCCAAAATATTGGTGAACTTTTTAATCAAATTTGGAACTTGTTGTGTCGAGGTTACTATTCACGTATACGGTACTATTCACGAATATGACACTATTCACGATTACGGCACTATTCACCGAAAAATAAAAATTCTCCTTTTTGTCCAAAATGTCTATTATGGTTATTAGCTTTGATTGTATCCATGTTTTGATCTTCATTCTTGAAGTTTGGCTCATAATTGTTTATCATGGAATATTTTTGAATTTGGACAAACTAAAGTACGAATCCTTAATCCTTAATCCTTGTCATTTTGTTTCACTGGATTCGTTTCTTTAAAAAATATTTTTCATCATCCTCAGTCCTAAATGATGATACTATTGAATATCTTTGGCCTGTAGTGCAAAGATAAATGATTACTGATGAATATCTTTGGCCCGTAGTACAAAGAAGAACAGGTGTTGAGATGAACATGACCAACCGGTGATATAAATGAATATCTTTGGCATGTAGTGTAAAGATGATTAAAGATGTATATTGATTGTTGTTACATGGATAAAATATTGATGATGGACTCTTAAATATTAGAAGATAGTAGAATTCATCCTCTACGTGACTCTTCTAATGGATTGTTATTTCCGCTGTATTTGTTGATCTAAAACTTGTTGTCGATTATATTTTATCAGATTTTTTTTTCCTGTTGAAGACTAATGATAATTTGTTGTATATTATCTTAGTCATAATATTCTTTACTGGGCTAGTTGAGCTCACCCTTTTCCTTTTTGTTCCATTTTTCTTCTCAGGAGGTGAGAACATAGAAGGATCGAGTCGGGGTATGGAGTGAGGTTTCTAGAAAGATTTTTTAGCAGTCCTCACTATTTCTGTAAAATAGTGTTTGAATAATTATAATGAGGACTTATTTGCATGTGGATATTGTCTAGAAGACAATATTTGTATTTAAACTCACAGTATGTATTGTCGTATTTCACACGACATTTGTATTATTGAAGTTGTAGTTTGCTTTATGTACCATGTATTTGGCGACTCAGAATGGGTGTTGTATACCTGTTTTGGGGGCGTCACACAACATGTCAAAGAAGATTACATTCGTAGTTCTGTCAAATTATCATAGAATGATCAGTCCTGAAGATATCTATTTCTATGATCCAAGGAGGTTTAAATGATTGTGATGACTTCATTTAAAAAGGGAAATGCGAGGCTGCCTTCTGATGCACATGAAGAAGAAGATCTCACACTCCTTTGAGAAGATAGTATAAACTATGGAGGACCAGTGATCTATTAAGAAAAAGCTATACTGAAAGTATAAAAAATACATTATGAAGCAATATACCAGTTACAAAGTCCAAAAAAATTATGGTTGATGAACTAAATGCAAATCCATAGTCAGTAAGAATGTCTCAAAATGTACTATTGATAACCTTGTCAATCACCCAACTCAAAATCGTGGAGTGCCTACGATCAAACATCTGATCGTATTGTAAGAAAAGAAGGACACCACAATTACAGCCAATGCAAACGTCTAAAGTTGGTAAATGAACTTCCTATCAGAAAAAGTCAAATGAGATATCAGTTCTAATCACTTTTAAAGTTTTTCATCTGGACAGGGCCTCAGGGACAAACCTGACCCATAGTTTGCTCTAAGAGGTTAGCCCTTCCTAGGCTACCTTAACCTAGAAGGAATGCTTAGTCAAGTCCATCTGAGGACCAGGACAGACAACGATCGTAGAGCAGATTCTGAAGTAAACTCGACGATCGTAGTGCAATCTCAATGATCGTAGAGTAGGCTTGACAATCGCAGTCTTTCCAAAGCATACACTAGCTCAAAATAAGCTCATCAAAATTTGGGACACATCAAACTATTCAGATCGTGCGTAGTGAAGCCATGAATACAGTTCAGAAAAAATGTCTGGCAAATTCACTTCAGGATTTTAGTGCCCTAACTCAATTGGGGCGCATCAGTGGTTAAGCCATGCAAAATGAGGATAAATGTCAAAACGATCTCTGAAACATCTCTGAGGAGATAATCGTTGAGTTGTCAAAGAAAATCATAGAGTATATAGCAATCTTATCAAGCTACTCTACGTACTGGGATAGTAAACAGAAGAAAAGTCAAGTTAGGTAAACAAACATGATTAAGAAGTTATAGATTATGACCTATCAGCAACTTACAATTGTCCCACTAAGAAACGTGGTAGGAACAGTTACAAGAGGGAAATTCAAATAATTGGAAATTTCATTTTAGCGGGTTCCTCAAAGTCTGCAAGCCTATCAAATCCATATCTAAGGCAAAACCTAACCAACTCCAAAACAGCCAAACCCTCTCAAACAATTATCAAACCAAGAATCACTTTCTGACATCTCACAAGATCCTCACAAAGTCATAAACCCAGAGAATTCGAACTCTTCAAATTGCAGATTGGCGAGTAATCACTGGCATCCAACTTGGAACAAAGATGTTTGAGAAATCTATGAAGAAGTTCAGAAATATTCTTGAACATGTGAAGAAGGCTAGATTCTCAGAATGTCTGGAGGCAAACACTCGGATATATGTTAACCTGGTTAAAGAATTTTACTCAAACGCAACTATAAACTCTGGAATCCTCTCCACCAAGGTCAAGGGTCATATTCTGAAACTGAATTCTTTCGACATCAATCAATTCTTAGGTCCTCCTGACTTAGATCTGAAAAGCCTGGATGAGATCGAAACTGAAAAAGCTAAGAAGATTATGCAGTACAAAAGAAACCCTAGTCTGAAGGACAAGAAGAAAATGGAGTTTCCTGAAGAATTTGAATTCCTTGCTGAAATAGTGGGAAAATGCATCCTTTATAAGGACACTTCACATGACACTGTGATTGACCAACAGCTAAAGATCATGTCTGCAATAGTCCTGAAGGAACGTATCAATTTTTGAGTTATCCTACTTGACCAAATGTCCAAATGGCTGGATAAGGAAGAGAAGAAAAGGTTAACTAGAAAACCACTCACAAGGGTTTTCCATGGAAGGTTTTTAAGTATCATTTTGAAGAAAAAGTTGAAGAATAAATTTAAGGATGATGAAGGTGAAATCCTCAATGTTCATAAAGTAATGTGAAAATTGGAAGAAAAATCCCAAGGAAAACAAGAGGCTGATAACATCTGGGAGCAGCGACAAGGTGTCTATAAAGAAGAGGAAGGCAAAAGAAATGGAAAGCGAAATGTATCAACCTGATGACTCTGAATCTGTAGCAGTCACTCAAACAAAGAAGAAAACTAAGAGTGTGAAGAAGAGGCATGAAGTGGAAATAAAAAAAAGCATTATTTGAAACATCCCAAAAAAGAAGAAGAAGTAACAGATTACTCCAAGGGCCATCCAAGAAGAAAGCAAAGGTGGTGAAGAAGTCATTTCTAGTTCCTCAAAGAAGCCTATCTACTCAAGAAGAAAGAGAAAATGAAGAGTCATAAAAATAAGAAGGGATCTAAAAGCATCAAGGATAAATCCTCAAAGAGCAAATCCAGTAATGAAGAAGAAGATGAATCTAAGAAAGAAATAGACAAATCTGATGGTGAAGAAGAATGTGCAAGTCCTATGACTAACTCTCTAAGTTGCCACTCTACTGATGAAGGAAGTTTGAAAGATGAAACAACTGCATCTTCTACTGCTAAAGTCCAAACAAGTTCATCTGATGGTTCAAAAGATGTTGAGTCCAAAGAAGAAAGACCTACCCCTACTGTTGTTGAACATCAAGGAAGCTTATCTGATGATGAGTCTACAAACCAGGAATTAGAGGAACAAACTGATGAGTCTGATGAAGGAATTCTACACAAGTCCAACTCCAGTCCCGGACAAAATGAACGTGGAAAAGACTCCAGTTTTGCAGCAGAAGAGCCAGAAAATTTTTACATTCCTGACCTTGTAAATCACAAGAGAAAAATTGTAGTGTAATATGTTTCCCGACAGATAGATTAATCATTGAAATGAAAGTCTAAATGTGGTGATGATGACCGCAGAAAATGCGCTCAATAATCATAAGGCTATGAAGCTGGACACTTCAACTGTGAAGAAACACAGATGTTGACAAAAATAGGAGATTATATGGTTCAAGATAGACTTAAAGCCACTGTGTTTGAAATGGTTCTCAAAATCAATGAGAGAGATCAAATATATCTAAAGGCTATGAATGATCAGAAGGAAGAAGCTCTGAGAGCACAGAAGGCTAATAAAGAGCAAATTCTTTCTCTTTGTGACAAAATTGATAATCTGAATCAGTCTATCTCCTTGCAACTTGAGCTGAGCCAACAAGAATTCAAGATTGAGGTTGGTAACTTATCTTACCTGATGGAGAAACTTATGTCAAAAGTGGAGCAGCATTCACAAGTGATTAATGACAAAAAGGGGGAGAAAAAGAGATATAGAAAGAGATACTCAAGGAGGAGTAAGGAGAAAATAATGAAGGAAGAAAAGAAGGAAAAGAAGAAGACAGTAGCAGCAGAAGTAGAGTCATTATCTAAGGGGAGCTAAAGGATGATGATCCTAGGAATACAGAGTCTGAGGGGAATCCAAGTAAAGAAGAAGATCATGATTCTAAGGAGAAATAGAGAAAAGAAATGAAGTCACCATCTCAGGGTGAGCAGAAGCAAAAAAAAAAGACTAAGCAGATAAGTAGCTGATCAACAAACTTCCTGGAGACACATGGAGTCAAAAAGGTACATCTCTATCTAGTTAGGCATATCTTGGATCCAGGATGTAAATTTTCATAGTATATGCAATTCCATATTATTATCAATGACATTCATAACTATCTATTTTATAAATACATCTGCTCACTATATATAAGATTCATTCATCTCATGCATTTGCATGAATTATTTTTGTTATAATCAAATAGGGGGTGATTGTTAAGAATATGCATGTGAATGATATTTCTATTTATATATGATTTGATTATGATATAAATAAATGAATATACAAGTATGCTTGCATTATGAAAATCTATAAATTCCTTTGCTAGATAATAGTAACATATATACAAAGACTTAGATTGAATTGATCAAGTATGTTTGGTTGATCCTACATAAGCAAAACAACTTTGTAAAGTCCTTAAACAGAAATGATGTACAAGGACTATAAATATAGAAAGATCAAGCTTGTTAGGTTGATCTTATAATGTAATAGATAGGCATGTCTGATCGTCGAGCACTGCACCAGAAATCGTAGACTTCCAAGAGAGACGAGGAAGGATCATAGTGTGTCGAGAAGAAATTCCTCAAATTCGTAGTGTGTTGAGGAAGTCATGTTCATAATTGAAGAGACAACCTGTCTAAGAGCAGATCGAGCATCTACCAATGCGAAGTCAAGAATCGTAGACCACACTCAGAGTCGTAGAGTCTACTGATCAAATAAAAGGCAGAGATCGTAGTTGAGCCAGATCAGATGAAGACAGCAAGCTTAAAGGCAGAAATTGTAGAGTGTTAAGACCTGATCTCGGAGTCGTAGTGTCTGCAGAACCAAAGAAAAATCATAGGGTGCAGAACTAAGACTCCAACAGAGGTGCTCACAACGCCAAGGCAGAATCGTATAGTAAACATGATTCTCAACAAATGAGAACTCCCAGAATATCCAAAGGGTGAAGCCTCTGGCCTGAGCTGCAAAGTTACACTACACCTAAAGGAAACCATAGAGCACTCAATGAATGGCTTGCAAGATAACAGAAGATCTAAGCACCAACCTAATCAGCATCTAGATTGAGTTGTAAAGCCATTCAAGATGAATTCTTCCACAAGTTGATCAGAATAAGACTTTATTAAAAGTGACTAACTAAGGAAAGTCAGAAAGTGCAGTAGCAATCACTAAGGACTATATATGAAATGATAGTAGCAATCACTAAGACTCTATTTGGAATATGAAGTGATAGTTCAATATAGATCAACAAATATATATGAATTCAAAAGCTAATAACGTATCCAACTGGATAAAACAATTTATAATGAGAAATCACTAAGGATTATTGAACATCTACTAGAATTACTAATATTAAACTGATAACCCAAAAAAATTAAGTACGATAAATGATCAGTCTACAATACTCTATGTTATGCATAACACCATACTAATATTTACGCGTGTATTGGGGCTTCCAACAATATACAATCCCTTTACTATGATGGTTGTTCAGCTCAGTTTTCAAGATTTTCTACACCAGTCAATTGGTTTGAACAGTTTTATAAACATACATATAGTCTAGCCGAATCGAATAGCATAGACTTTTTCACAATATTCAAGAACAATACCAAGTTCAACATGAATAATAGTTTTCACAAGAGTTTTAACATACTAGCTCAACTGAACGAGTAAATAAGATAACTTGCATTCAAAGAGATAACGTTTAGATATTTGCTTACGATATTTGTTGAATAAAGTAATGCAAGGGTTTAGGATACTTGCCTCAAGCATAGTTTACCAAAGTAAAGCTTAATACCCTCTTTCGAATCCTAACATAATATATTTACACGTATAGGATATTCATTAGCTTCATAAACTCATATATGTAAGTCCAAACGTACACATAGACGTCTAACTTAGTTGTAAGCGTTATACATACTATATCACATATCCTACCTCCTTAATGCACAAACATCATATTGTATGACATCACATTTTCAAATCTTTGCTTTATAGTTTGCAAATACCTTTTTGAACTTCATTCTTGAAATTTATAATTATTCGTTTAGTATTCAACTCTAACATCTAACATGTTTCTTAACACATTACAAAGTATATTAGTCATATAATACAATCTAAAGTAACCATATAAGTATGCTCCGAACATCAGATTAGAAGCATAAACTACACATAACTACAAGATGGCGCAGTTGCGCCCTGGCTAGGCTTAGGGACGGCGCAGCTGCGCTGTCCCTTGGCCAGATTAGGTTTGAGCTTTGTTCTCCTGATTTCAGTCCCTACTCTAACATAGCACTACACTTATGCTTTAACATACATACATGCCAGAGGCCGTTACATAGCATATGACTATTCTTGAGTTTAGCTTTGCAAATTTTAGCTTATAATCTACATGGTGTTAAGGAATAGAAAGGCCATGTGGTTACCATGCTTTATAACTTGGCTATATGTCTACATAAGGGTCATATAATCAGTTAATACATATGCTCATATTGTTATATCATACATCCATATTTAGCATCGTTTAGCACTTCGAAACATGTTTTGTACTTATGTTTGATTAAATTATCATTGTGTTCGACCCATGAATCATGTTTGAAGATATAATAAACATAACATGACATCTTAAATCTTTAACATCTGAGTACTCATATATAATGCAACTTCAGTTTGAAAACATGTCCAAGGTTTCCTTTGAAATCATTTTAACATGAATGATGCAATCCAACACATGCAAGACAACTTTAAAACTTTTATCATAAGTAACTAAATTATGATAACCTCCTTTCAAGATTAGAAACTATCTCTTGTAGCATTCATGTCCATTAGCTTATTATACTAATAATTTTTAACACCAATCTTATCAAGTTGATCATGAATATAATAACTATGAATCATATATCATGCTTATTTAGTTTCTAAATCAATCATGTATGTAGGCTACTAAGTTCAGAATTTATAGAACATGTATTACTTCAAAGTTTATTTTCAAAACTTTAAGTTTTCATTACAAATCTCTTACTAAATCTTGTTGATCACTTCATATCACACAAGAAAACTTTATATCTCATGTTATACCCCTCTTTAGGTATATATCTAAGTCATGATATCAAGTTCTCAACACATAGCATAAACAAAACCAGCAACTGATTCTAAGGGACGGCGCAGCTGCGCTGCACCCTAGTATAAACAGGGCGCAGCTGCGCCATGCCAGAACCAGAAGCAGTTACAAACTCTGTTTTATAGAGTACTAACCAACTTGGTTCCTAACGATTTAAACTTGTTCCAAAACATCATTAAAGAGTTCATACATGTAACTATACTTCTTTAACCTATATAGCAGGTTAATTTATCCTGATTAACATAGAATTTTAAGTAATTTCAAGAACTAAACACGACCCAATTCAAGAACATAATTAGAATTTATACCTCCTTAAGCTTGGATTGGACTTCTTACACACTAAGTATGCTTCTATAATGGCTCAGCAACTTAGAAATCTCAATTTAGAATTATCAGATAATTTCCAAGCAACACCAACTAAAAATTTGATCTGCTATTTATAGAAGAAGCTTGGACTGGACATTTGTATTACACTGAGGTTGAAGTCATGGTGTAATGGAAGGAAATAAAGGATTACTAGAGAGTGGTTTAACAACCCACCTACCAGACATTGGCTTTGCAATCATCACCTATGCTCATCCACTTGGAAGTTACGTAAATTAGCCTTAGCTCACTATTCATGTACTATTGTGTCACTCAATTTGGGATAAGAGCAAAATCTCAGCAATAAGTTCTCTAAGGCTTAGTTTGGTTTCTTTTAATTCCCAAAATGTAATCTTATTGTACAATTGTTACCATATTAGGAAATTAGGGATTAATTATATACTCACATCATATAATCCATGTACATTAAGTACACGTAATAAAATAACGCAGTTAGGTATTATTGTCCGGGTAGCTCCATAATTATTTTTACTACTCTTTAACCACCTAATAACCTTATTTAATATTAATGTTTATTTAAACATTTAAATCCCTTCTCAGTTTCTAGAATACATAAATATTTAATTATTCATATATTACAATTACATATGATTTCACTGTACAACTTGATACCTCATATCAACATAATGTATTTTTATCCTATGATTTATTAATGTCACACATATAACAAAAGTTTTCCATTTTATTTCTACTAGTAGAAAATTAATTATCTCAAATTAACCACTAGCGCAGCTACGCCCTTTTGTACTGCTGGGAGGGCGTAGCTGCGCCGGTCCCTGACAGTGACAAAATGGTTTAGCTTCAAGCCAGTTCTCATTTCTAATACCATACACATTTTACACAGTATAAATTAACTTCTATAGTGGTGCTATTACTAGTTTAAGAGTGTATTTATTTCTTATATGGGATCATATAATCACACATAATTAACCTTCCTCTTACTAACTATTTCTCTTTTAATTCACTTAGTGGATTTCCTTCATTCCACACTATGCCACACAAGACATTTCATAATTCTTATCGTCGATTCCACGCTTCTCAATTCTCATACTAATCAAATTACTCATCATACAACACATCAATATTTATATTCAAATAAATATTCATTTTCCATTAATATATTCATTTAATAAGATGCTGGAAATTCTTGGGTATTACACTATCTGTTCTTGAGATTAGTCGAAGGCAAACAGAAGTGTTGAAGCACTGCACAAATGAAGGAAATGAAGGAAGAGGTGTTCTACATTGAAAATCCAATGAACACTCTTCAGGATCGTAGTGTTATCTCAATCAGTCAATAAGCAACATTCAACAAGACACACTATGATCAGGTCCAAGAACATATGCATTAGAATCGTATAGTTCAATCATCTGAAGATTGAAGCATTGACAACGGTTCAATCTGAAGAATGATACTTAAATATTGCTAATTGAGATCATCGATGCAAAAGGACAACCTCTAATGTTCTAATCGAGAAGTCAGAAAGTAGAAATAAAGATGACTACCTGCCTGACACGGAAAGATGACAACACTAAGGAGGTAGGTAAGGTAGCAGACTTCTGTGTCAGTAAAGTCATAAAGGAGCTATCACATCACATCAAGCAGTTTACACCAAATAACTCGAGATCTACAAAGTAATTCAAATATCTTTCAACGGCTATATTCCAACGGGAAGATTGGAAGGCGTATATATATCAGCCAGAGCTTCAAAGATCAGCTGCTGCTAAGAAGAAGGATCGTTGAGTTGTTGGAATGCTATATTGTTCACTCTACGAGTTCCACCAGAACTAAACAAAACAAGTATAAGTGGCAGTGAGATTACGAAGGTGGAAGTGAAGCAGATTTGAAGAAGGACTTGAATAGACTAAAGCTTTACTCAATAAGGATAAGAATGCCATTGAAGTTGGCAGCTAAGCTGAGAGCTGAGAAGGCCAAGAAGATAGCATTTAGAAAAGTGGCAGAGCACAAAGAAGATCTAGAAAGCCACTCTACGGATCACCATGAACCAAAAGCTGAAATAGAAAAGATGTAGAACCATGTCTGCAAACCATTCAAGAAGGGTTCAGGGAATGCTAAGTGTCAGACAAAGTCTACCAAAAGCTCAAACACTTAGCAAACCTAAATGGTGATGGTGCACAACTGACATCGGATGAAGGTGAGCAGAATAGAAAGAAGATCAGTTGCACCAAAGGAGAAGTGGTCCAGACTTTACACAAAATGAAAAAGAGGACCACGCCAAGCTGTAAAGTACAAAAGATGTTCAAGCTTCAAGACATCTTTGCAGAAAGGCACCAATAACAACAACACCTACAACGACAAGTAGCCTGAGCCTGAGGGGTCCTTGTTCAGAGGGACTAAATGAAGTTCCAAGCTTGTTGGGCTTAAAGAGTTCCTAGGGAACTAGAGGAGTTCCAAGCGTGCTGGGCTTGAAGAGTTCTTAGTGAACTAAAGTTCCAAGGATGTTGGCCTTAAAGGAATCTTAGTGATTCAGGGTGTTGCCCTTCCTTAGTGGAATTCTTGCTCGTTAAAGCAGAATGAGTGGATTAGGAGCTTGAGTCTCTGAACCACTTAAAATCCCCTATGTCTTTTACATTTCAGTTATTTACTTTCTGTCATTTACTTTATGTACCTAACTGCTATAAATGCTATGTATGTATTAACTACTTACAACTTAACTAACTCTATGAACAATGTATGTACGTTCATGAATAGTTCTAATCTTTTGAAGAAAATAACAATTGGTCAAGTATTTGAGATAAGTTATTGAATTACTTTATTTATTTTATCTTATAAATTTTTATAGATATACAAATATAAATTGTTATAAACATTTATATATATCTATATTTTATCTATTCTTATCTATTAATAGATTAGTTTAGATACCGATATTTGGAGATATTCTTGTAGACACTCAAAATTTTGCATTCATGTTACTAACATTAAAGGAGGGCAGAATCATCTTTCAGAGATAACCCTGGAGGACAAGACAGTTCCAGTTCCGAAAATCGCACCGAAGAAGTCGTTTCCATCTCGGAGATAACCCCAAGATATTTAATCCCGGAAACAACACCGAAAGTTTCAGTCTCAACCTCAGAAATGACACCGAGGAATGCAGTTGCAGTTCCTGAGATAACCCTGAAGATGCTCGTTTCAACCTCCAGCAATCAGCTTCAACCTCAGAGATAACCCCGAGGCACTCAGTCCCAAACCCGAAGATAACCCCGGGAGGTCAGGCACACCTCAGAGATAACCCGAGGACATCCAGTACTTGTAGCAGCCCAATCTCAGAGATAACCCTGAGAAACAACTACTTTATCAACCCAAATCGGAGATAACCCCAGTGAAGGGAAAAATCATCATTTTGCCACCTCGATTCCACACGTGCACCATCTCAACACATTTCAACATACATTCTATATAGCAATGTCCTACAAGAACTAAATAGCTGCAATCCCGAGTGACTACTACACAGAACAGCACACCGGTTAGAATTTAAAGCTTGAAGACCAAGGGCATGGTCCCATCTTCCTGACTTCTTACAACCTCTAATCCTATGTCATTTGTGTAGCTCTCGACAATAGCACTCTGTAAAAGGTCTTACACACCTCAATCGGAGGCCCGGATTGAAGTTCTAAAAGTTCGAGCAGACATCATGTTGCACGCATGCACGTACTTCGAGACAGTAGGACCTGCAGAGCCTGGGGCACCCCGGGCAACCGCAGGTGCATCTGCGGCTGCTGTAGGTGTACCTGTGGCTCCCTCCTATATAAATAGAGGGCTTGGGGTGGCCATTTTATAAGAGAAAACGGCGAGGAAGCCCTGTCTAATTTGCTCTGTACACACTATAAATTGAGTGCTTTCTCATTTTAAACACTCGTGAGCTCATATATTGCAATATTTTTATCGGTGGGACCTGAGTGTTCATCCATTTAAAGCTATAGAAGTCTTCTTTGGTAGTCCATTGTAAGCCTTCTTACACTTCTTAAAGCCTTTCTCTTCTACTGTGCACACACTATTCTTCACGTTGAGAGTTGTGTTGCGTGTGTATGCATGAACTTCGGTTCGTGGCTTTTATTTCTTTTTTGTATATATATATATATATATATATATTGACTAACATTATCGAGTTATGCCTCGATTGAGCCTGGACTCACGCCTGAAGCGTTTATTACTTATATATATATATATATATATATATATATATATATAATAAAACAGAACCCATTTTGAATCTTTCATTTGACAAAGCACAAGAACGGTTCAGATTCATTCTAACTTAATTCTTCTAACTTAATCTAAAGGCTCATATTTCTTCCCGCCCAAATCAAATTCACTCATACACCATACTCTCTCACATATTCACACACAAAATCTTTCTCTCTCATCTCTTCTTCACACACACAAACAAATAATAATAATAATAATATTATTATTATTATTATTATTATTATTATTATTATTATTATTATACTAATAATAATAATAATAGTAATAATAATAATAGTAATAATAATAAATATTATTATTATAAAAATAATTATAATATCTATGTAATAAAACAGAACCTATTTTGAATCTTTCATTTGACAAAACACAAGGACGGTTCAGATTTCATCTCAATTCTTCCAACTTAATCTAAAGGCTCACATTTCATCTCACACTAAAAATTTCCGTCCAAATTAAATAACAATAATGATAACAATAATGATAATAATAATAATAATAATAGTAGTAGTAGTAATAATAATAATTATAATAATACTAATAATAATAAATCTATATAATAAAACAGAACCCATTTGACAAAGCAGAAGGACGGTTCAGATTCATTCTAACTTAATCCTTCCAACTTAATCTAAAAGCTCATATTTCTTCCCAGCATAATCAAATTCACTCATGCACCATACTCTCTCTCATGTTCACACACAAAATCTTTCTCTATCCTCTCTTCTTCACACACACAAATAAATAATAATAATTATTATTATATAATAATTATAATAGTACTAATAATAATAATAATAATTGTAATTGTACTAATAATAATTAATATTATTATAATAGTACTAATAATAATAATATATTATAATTATAGTAAAAATAATTATAATATCTATATAATAAAACAGAAATAATTTTGAATATTTCATTTGACAAACCACAAGAACGGTTCAGATTTCATCTCAAATCTTTCAACTCAGTCTAAAGGCTCACATTTTATCTCACACTAAAAATTCCCGCCCAAATCAAATAACAATAATAATAACAATAATGATAATAATTATAATAATAATTATTATTATAATAATAGTAGTAATAATAATAATTGTTATTATGGTGGTGTGATGAATTATAAAAATTGTTATTGATGATTTTTAAGTTTTGTAAACAGGTTTTGATTTTTTAGATATCTATTTTTAAAGAAAAATTAATTATTGTGGAGATTTGGTGAATTATGATAATTATTATGTCTGATTGTAAGTTATTTTAGGTTGCAAAAAATCTTTAGGTAATATAGTATTTTTCGAATTTTAATCTAATTTTTCGTTACGTCGTGCCTTTAGGCACGGACAATTACTAGTATATATATATATATATATATCTACATTTATGTCAGGCCTGGAGTTTACTTCGTGGCCTTTAACTGTTTTCTATACATTTTGTCCCGCCTGGAATTTATTTCGTGGCAGTTGATCGTTTTTACTGCTTTATTTATATTTTCGTCCCGCCTGGAGTTTACTTCGTGGCGGTTGATCGTTTTTACTGCTTTATTTACATTATCGATCCCCCACGGAGGTGCTTCGTTGTGGTTGATCGTGTCTATATATATATATATTTATCACTTTTATATATATATTTACATTTAAAGTCCCCCATGAAGTTCGCTTCGTGGTGCTTTATTTAACGCTTCGGCTTGTTACAAATTTTTATTTTTTTTATAAGCCTCTACAGGCCAAAATGGGTTGCTCCCCAACAACCGGTTGCTGTGGATGGAATCCCATATATATATATATATATATATATATATATATATATATATATATATATATATATATATACCGCTTTTATATATATAACTTCTTATAAACTGCTACATCATGTGAGCCTAAGAATTATGTGATCACAGATTCAGTCTCCTGAATCTAGATTCGGTTCCTGTGATGGACATTTTTAGGCTGTGAATAGCTTGTACATTATTCACTGTGTATTAATTTCTTTAGGTGACTCTCATGCCCACAAAGAGTTCGGCACTGCTATATATTTTATTTTCTCGAAGATGCTTCGCATCTCGAAAATAAAAGCAACAAAGTCGAAGATTTAATAAAATGGAAGTATCAAAGGCCTCAATTACTAATTGAGCATAAGGGTTTGGAAAACCTCTTTTACAAAACATCACTGCTATATCTTGTTAAAACTAAATTTTTACACAAATTCAAACCCTTTGTATATAAGTGCGAATGAGGTATAGCACTACTTCCAGATAATTGCACATTAACCGACAGACACACACACATTCATATAAAAGTTCAATTGAAAAGTGGCGGTCACCGTGGTATCACGGATGTCGGGGGGTTCTTAACACCTTCCATCCGCATAAGCAAGTCCTCAGACCCTAACGAATCTCAACTTCACAGACCAATCTAGCAGTGTTACATCACGTGGTCAATGTGCAAACTTTTTCTCGGTTGAGTTGGTGAAACCATTTAAAAATACCAACTGGCAACTCTTACAGTCCAATCGTCGACATATAAATGTCGAACCTTTTCACAACTTGTTTTTTCAAATAAATCACACCTAAACATGAGAACACCAAAAGACAAGAATAGAAGAGGGACAGTAAAAATCCCGACGTCGACAGGTGGCGACTTTGCTGGGGACTCCAGTAAGAGGACTTAAGTCGCTACTACAAACTTTTTAAAATTGTTATATGCTTATGTGTGGATGTTACATTTATATTTTTGATGAATGTGTACGAATGCATTTACTTACTGTACTTAATGCTTTACACTATACATGCATATGATATTAGTGCTTCACATATGTCATCATTCTTATAACGGTGAGACACATTGCATGTGAATGTAAGTTGTGTGGTTCCTCCACCAGGAGGCTATCCTATCGATGTTTGATTACTGGACTCGTAGGGAGACTAATTCTAACGAGGCTCAGGAAAGGCACCACCCATATTCGCTCCAGTTGAAAGACCGGATTAACTTCTCGTCAAGTAAATTGCGATGATCTGGGAACCTTCATGCAAAAAAATTGTGAGAGTAACCGAAGATAGGTCAGCCTCTGATAAACCAAATGTGGAGAAAAGTCTCTTCATGCTTTCCATTTTCAATTACTTATAAAAGATAATTAATTGTAATTTCATTCCATGTCAATCTTTATGTAATGGAAAATATGAAGAATATGTGTACATGCATATTAAAGCCTGGCATGCTATCAACTGACATATGTTTTACAGGATAATACTCCTAAAACGGACACATTATGATAGCATATAAACATTTATACATTCCCTAGGACTAAACTAATCAAGTTTTTATAGGGAAAAAATTGGGCATGTTACCCGATCAAAGTCCAAAAAAGCCACGAGCCTACAGCCAATTATGTCCTCATCTGACTAGACTAATCCTGCTCTTGTCTCTCATGAAGAGTATGACGGATTAAGCAAACAAATTACAGATTTGACTATTCTGTTTAAAAAACTACACCAGTCTGTGTTTGCAGGATGTGTTTGCATGGTCTCATGAAGACATAGTGGGTTTGTCCATAGGCATCGTCATCCATCGCCTTCCCATTAAAGAGGGATTCAAGCCAGTCAAGCAGAAACTCAGGCAATTAAAACCTAAGTGGAGTTTAAAAGATAAAGAAGAAATTGTGAAACAATTTCAAGATGGTATCATCATGGTCTCCACATACCCTGAATGGCTATCTAATATAGTCCTCGTGCCTAAACAGAGAGGAAAGGTGCGAGTTTGTGTGGATTATCAGGATCTATATAAAGCTTGCCTTAAAGATCGCTTTCCCGTGCCATTTATCCACATACTTATTGATAATACTGCTCAATACGACATGTAATCCTTTGCTGATTGTTTTATGGGGTACCATCAAATTATGGTTGCTGAAGAGGATCATGAGAAAACTGCATTCATCACGCCTTGGGGAACATTTTACTAAAGACAATTGTCATTCGGCCTCATCAGCCGGAGCTACCTACCAGCGGGCCATGATGGCTCTTTTCCATGACTTAATGCACAAAGAGATAGAGATCTATGTGGATGAAATCATTATCAAATCCTGAAGAAAAGAAGACCACTTAGACCATCTCAGAAAGCTCTTTAACAGGTTGCGTAAGTACAACTTGAAGTTGAATCCAGCCAAGTGCGCCTTTGACATTAAATCAGGCAAGTTGTTAGGTTTCCTAGTCAGCCACAAAGGGATTGAGTTAGATCCCTCCGAAATCCAAGCCATTACATAAATGCCCATTCCTTAGACAGAGAAGGAAATACGGGGATTTTTGGGAAGAATCAACTTCATTAGCCAGTTCATTTCCCAACTCACAGCAACCTGTGAGCCTATCTTCATGTTGTTAAGGAAGAACTCCTCCATGAAATGGAACGATGAGTGTCAAAAATCATTCCTTACAATCAAAGAATAACTGATTAACGCTCCTGTTTTGGTACCTCCTAGGGATGATGTTCTCATGTTCATGTACCTGTCCATTAATGACAATTCCATGGGTTGCATGCTGGGATAGAAAGACGATAGAGGCCAAGAGCGAGCTATCTACTACCTCAACAAAAGATTCAGCAGCAGTGAACACAAGTACACTCTGATTGAGAAGACTTGGTGTGCTTTAGTATGGGCTTCCATGAGGTTATAGCATTACCTCCATGGTCACACAACCCATCTCATATCCCGCATGGATCCTCACAAGTACGTGTTTAGTAAACCCATGTTATATTATAGGTGATGAGTAGGTTTTATACCTATGAATCCGATATTATTAAACTTAATTATTGTTATCTTTTATTGTTTTTTAGTATCTTTTTATGTGTTTTATGTTTATTTGTTGTAGGTTGGAGCTGGAGGGACAAATTGATCATTTCGGAGAAGAAAAAGGTCAAAATCATGAAAATTAAAGCTGAGTGGCATTTTTGTAATTATGTGGTCCTGGTCAAGCGCCTAGGCGCTTGGAAATGGCCTATGTTGAGCGCCTAGGCGCTCCTGTGCGGAAAAAGATGCGTTTTTCTACTGCCAAGTGGGTTTTTGAAGCCAAATAGGAGTCTGAATGAGGGCTAAGACCAATACAAATAAGAGAAGACTTTAGAAAAGACGTATCAACTAATTTTTCAAGAGATTTTGCAGAGAGAACAACAAAGAAAAACACGAAGGAGAATTGCAAAGGCTAAAGATCTAAGAGAGAGTATTGGAGCAAATTCAGAGTTTCTTCTTCTCTTCTCTAGTTTTATTTTTTGTAACTATCTGGGATGTTTGGATTATTAATTTGGATGATGTTTTTCTTTATTATTATCATTAACTAAATTTTAATTAAGATTGCAACGGAACTTGATATGTAGTTTAAATTGCAAGCTTCCCATTGAATGAAAGTTAGTTTTTATTGAATTATTTATTATATCTTATGTTTAATTGATTAATTATTTGGCCAACAATTACTGTGATAATCTATATAAAATTGGAAGATGGAGTATAGATTGAGATCTAGATATGATAACATCTGTTCATATAATCTGAATAGGGTTAATATGATTAGCGTGTAGGATAGGAATATACCTATATGTCTTTTGTATCCATTGAAAGAATTTGTGCGTAAACCCTAATTAACTTGATTCACATAGGGATATAGTGAGTTGATTAACTGGGATGTTCCTTGTAATTCCGCGTCTTAAAGATTGGATTTAGGAGGACTTGTTCACGTGTCTTTGGAAGAAGTACGTGAATATTCATAAAGCATTCTTGGATAATGATTTATATTAATTGATTTATTTTAAATGGGAAGTAAGTTAGTTTAAATGAAATACCAAGGGAAGTTGTAATCTTAACCTGTTAAATCTGCAGTTATTCTTGTGAAATTTTGATTTTAATTATTAGTTTGTTAAGTTTAAATTTCAAATCTTAAACAAAATTTTCTTAGTTTAAAATAGGATTAATTGCATTAGAGTTAGTAATTGATAAATATTAGTCTATTTCCTCGTGGGAACGATATCCTTGCTTGCTGAATATTACAATTGAACACGTATACTTGCGTAGTAAAGTGCTATTAAAAATTAGGCAACAAGTTTTTGGCGCCGTTGCCGTGGAAATTAGTTTAATATTTTGTCATTATTGATTTTTATAGCATTAATCTTAATTTAAACTTTTTCTGTTCTGTTCTATTCAGGTGTTCTTGACTAGTGTATGCCAACGCGATCGAAGAAGCTAGATTTATTGCCTCACGAGGACGACATCGAGAAAAAATTTCAGCGGTTGCGTAAGTGGGTTAAAGAAACCAAAGAAACACTTGATAAGAAAGATACTATGGCTGAAGAAGAGCAAAAAGCACTGCGGGATTATGCTACACCGCGGGTTACTGAAATTCAATCGAGTATTACGAGGCCTGCCATTACTGCTACAAGTTTTGAGATAAAACCACGGACAATACAGATGATTCAAAATTCATGTCAGTTTGGAGGGTTACCAAATGATGATCCGAACGATCACATAGTCAGCTTTATAGAAATATGCGATACTTTCAAGTACAATAATGTGTCAGAGGATGTAATAAGTCTAAGGCTATTTCCATTTACTCTCAGAGATAAGGCTAAGAGTTGGCTCCATTCACTACCACCAGGCTCGATTACTACATGGAATGATCTCGTCCAGAATCACTATATGAAGCTTGAGAGAGATTCAAAGACTCATTGCGAAAATGTCCACACCATGGGATTCCTAAATGGCTTCCGGTGCAAACTTTTTATAACGGTTTATTCAGCACAGTGAGATCGAGTATAGATGCTGCAGCAGGAGGAGCTATTATGGCCAAGAATTGTGATGAGGGGTATCAGTTGCTTGAAACCATGGCAGCTAATAATTATCAATGGCCAAAAGCAAGAACGACTCAGCCAAGGACAGTCGGGGTGTATGAAGTGGATGCGATGACAGCATTGTCAGCTCAAGTGACAGCTCAGATTTCTGCTCTTACAAAGAAGATAGATGCACTTGGGGTACAACCAGTTCAGAAAATGGAAACGATTTGTGAAATATGTGTGGGTAACCACTCAAGTGATCAATGTGCAATAAATCCTGAGTCAGTCCAGTTTGTTTCCAATTATAACAGGCAGCAGGGTAGTTATTCAAACAACTACAATTCAAGAGTGAGAAACCACCCGAATTTTTCTTGGAGTAATAATCAGTCATATGCTCAAACCCAAGCTCCAAGGCAATCATATCCACCTGGATTTCAGCCACATCAACAAACTCAACAACACCCACAACCTCATCAACCTGATAAGTTATCACAAATGGAAGAATTGTTGGCAAGATTGGCAACTCAGTTTGAAGCCACAACGAAAAACCAATCAGCTGCAATAAAGAATCTTGAGAACCAAATGGGGTAGATAGCTAATGCTTTGAATACTAGAACTCCAGGTTCTTTACCTAGTGATACGGAGAAAAATCCAAGGAATGATGGAAATGAGCACTGTAAGGCAGTTACACTCAGAAGTGGGAAGGAGTTGACTACAGATTTGGACGGACACAAGAAAATAATTTCTGCTGAGGATGGTGAACAAGAGAGTGGAAATTCAGAAAGTAAATCTGGAGAAAAAGTTGTGACAAAACAACAAGAAGATAAGCAAACAACAGTCGTACCACCTGTGCCGTTTCCTCAAAGATTTCAAAAGCAGAAATTAGATAGACAATTTTCAAAAATTTTAGAAGTGTTCAAAAAGCTACAAATCAACATTCCATTCGCAGATGCTTTAGAACAAATGCCTAGTTATGCAAAATTCATGAAAGATATTTTAGCAAGAAAGAAGAAGCTAGGGGAGTTCAAAATTGTAGCATTGACAGAAGAATGTAGCGCAATTCTGCAAAGAAAGCTACCACCGAAGTTGAAGGATCCGGGTAGCTTCACCATACCGTGCACGATTGGGCCCCAGTTCTTTAACAGATGTTTGTGTGATTTGGGTGCGAGTATTAACTTGATGCCACTTTCGATCTACACTCAGTTGGGATTACCAGCACCAAAGCCAACAAATATCTCTATACAGCTCGCAGATAGATCAGTGACATACCCTAGGGGCATTGTGGAAGACATATTAGTAAAGGTGGACAAATTCATATTTCCAGCTGACTTCATTGTGTTGGACTACGAAGAGGATAAAGACATACCCATTATCCTTGAAAGACCGTTTTTAGCCACTGGAAGGACATTAATTGATGAACAAAAGGGAGAGTTAACAATGGGAGTTCAAGATGAAGAAATAACTTTTAATGTTTTCAAGGCTATAAAATTTCCGAAGGGAGAGGAAGAGTGCTTTAGAGTTGATCTGATTGAAGAAGCAACTGAAGAGGTATTTAGTGAATCTGTGATTGAAGACCTTCTTGAAACCGCATTGGTTAGTGAAAATTTATTTGATGATTCAACTGTACTAGAATGGGTTCAAATATTAGATTCAACTCCGAAGTTCACACGATGTTTACAAAAATTTGAACCTCTGGATTATCGTGGAAAGCTAGATGAAAAGGTGACATCATCCTTAGAAGAACCGCCTACCTTGGAACTTAAGCCATTGCCTAACCACCTCCGGTACGCCTACCTTGGTTCTTCTTCCTCCTTACCAGTCATTATTTCTCCATCACTTGATAAGGTTCAAGAAGAAAAGCTACTAAGGGTACTTCGACAATACAAGACTGCTCTTGGATGGACTATTGCAGATATCAAGGGGATAAGCCCATCAATTTGTATGCATAAGATTTTGTTGGAAGATGAAGCAAAACCAACTATTGAACAACAACGAAGACTCAATCCCATCATGAAGGAAGTTGTCAAAAAGGAAATTATTAAATGGTTGGATGCGGGAATTATCTACCCTATCTCAGATAGCTCATGGGTAAGTCCGGTTCAATGCGTGCCAAAGAAAGGGGGAATGACAGTAGTTGCGAATGAGCATAATGAATTGATCCCAACTCGAACAGTTACGGGTTGGCGAGTGTGTATGGATTACAGAAAGTTGAATAAGGCCACTCGTAAGGACCATTTTCCTCTACCATTCATAGATCAGATGTTGGACAGGCTTGCAGGGCACGAGTATTATTGTCTCTTGGATTGATACTCAGGCTATAACCAGATTGCCATTGCACCCGAGGATCAGGAGAAAACAACATTCACATGCCCATATGGTACCTTTGCTTTTCGCAGAATGTCTTTAGGGTTATGTAATGCACCAGCAACATTTCAATGATGTATGATGGCTATTTTTTCAGATATGGTTGAACAAAATCTTGAGGTATTTATGGATGATTTTTCAGTTTTTGGGGATTCGTTTGATTATTGTTTGGAAAATCTCACGCTCGTGCTCAAACGGTGTATGGAAACGAATTTGGTTTTAAACAGGGAGAAATGTCATTTTATGGTGCAAGAGGGGGTAATCTTGGGTCATCGAGTATCATCAAAAGGAATTGACGTTGATAGAGCTAAGATCGAAACCATTGAGAACCTGCCACCACCTATTTCTGTAAAGGGTATTCGAAGTTTTTTGGGACACGCTGGTTTCTATAGACGATTTTTAAAAGACTTCTCCAAAATCACGAAACCACTTTGCAATCTTTTGGAGAAGGATGTCCTATTCAACTTTGATCAAGCATGCCTGGAAGCTTTTGATGTGTTGAAGAAAAAACTTGTTACCGCACCTGTAATCATAGCGCCAGATTGGAATATCCTGTTCGAATTAATGTGTGATGCTAGCGACTTTGCGATTGGCGCAGTTCTTGGCCAACGAAAGGATAAAATTTTTCACGCTATATTCTATGCTAGTAAGACATTGACGGATGCTCAACTGAATTATACCACTACCGAGAAAGAGCTATTAGCAGTTGTTTATGCATTTGATAAATTTCGTTCATATTTGATTGGGACAAAGGTGATTGTGTTTACAGATCATTCGGCAATTAAGTACTTAATAGCAAAGAAAGACGTGAAGCCGAGATTAATTAGATGAGTATTATTACTACAAGAGTTTGACTTGGAGATCCGGGACCGAAAAGGAACAGAAAATCAGTTTGCTGATCATTTATCATGATTAGAGAATTCAGAACTAAAGAAAAATGATACAACAGTGATCAACGAATTTTTTCCGGATGAACAGCTATTTGCGGTAAGGATGGATACACCATGGTATGCAGATTATGTAAATTTCATTATCAGTAAGGTGTTTCCGCCAGATTTGACAAGCCAACAGAAGAAGAAATTTCTCCATGATGTGAAACAGTATTTATGGGATGAGCCATTTTTATTTAAACAATGTGGCGATCAAGTAATAAGAAGGTGCGTCCCGGAAGTTGAAATGGAGAATATTCTATACCAATGTCATGCATCTGACTATGGTGTACATTTTGGGGGAGAAAGAACTGCAACTAAAGTGCTTCAATGCGGATTTTTCTGGCCAACACTCTTTAAAGATGCCCGTGTGTTTTCATTAAAATGTGACAGATGCCAAAGAGTTGGTAATATATTAAAGCGACACGAGATGCCACTTAACATGATCCTGGAAGTCGAATTATTTGATGTTTGGGGCATTGACTTCATGGGACCATTTCCACCATCTTTCTGTAACTCCTATATACTTCTAGCGGTGGACTACGTTTCGAAGTGGGTAGAAGCTATAGCATCGCCCACCAACGATGCGAAGGTTGTGATTAAGTTCATTCGGAAGAACATTTTCTCTAGATTCGGCACTCCTCGTGCAATCATTAGTGATGAAGGCACACACTTCTGTAATAAGCAGTTCTCAGCTATCCTCGCTAAGTACGGAGTCACTCATAAGATAGCTACTGCTTACCATCCACAAACAAGTGGTCAAGCCGAGGTATCTAACCGAGAAGTGAAACGAATCCTCGAGAAGATAGTGAATCCTAGTCGGAAAGATTGGTCTAGCAAGTTGGACGATGCTTTATGGGCATACCGTACAGCCTACAAAACTCCGATAGGGATGTCTCCGTACAGGTTAGTTTATGGGAAGGCATGCCATCTTCCAGTTGAACTCGAACACAGTGCTTATTGGGCAATTCGGAAGTTAAACTTTGATATGTCTGCTACGGGGGAGAAGCACCTCTTACAATTGAATCAAATGGATGAATTCAGACTCCAGTCGTATGAGAACGCGAAGTTATATAAAGAAAATATTAAGAGGTGGCATGATGAGAAAATTCTGGAAAGAAAGTTTGAAGCAGGGCAAACAGTATTATTATACAATTCAAGGCTTAAAATGTTTCCTGGAAAGTTGAAATCTCGTTGGTCAGGGCCATTTATCATTACAAAAGTTTATCCTCATGGAGCTGTGGAAGTGGAAGACCCGAATTCAAAATATAATTTTAAAGTCAACGGTCAAAGATTGAAGCACTACTATGGGGGTTGTGTTGATCGTGAAAAGACATCAGTCAACCTTGCTGATTAGAACAGAGGAGAAAGTCAGGCTGACGACTATAAACCAAGCGCTAACTGGGAGGCAACCTAGGAATTTTTATTGTTATTTGCTATTTTTACTTTTATTAATTTGCTCTACTGTTAGTTTATGTAGTGGTTAAATTTTTATAGTTTAGGATTTGTTACATCCATCGTTCTCTAATAGATATTCAATTTATTGCAGGAAAGGAGGCCAAGCATTTATGATCTTAATAAGTTGAATGTCCACTCGTCAAAATCTCAAATTTCTAATCAATTCCGCAAATTTTGGTGTGGAAGGAAACACGTTAATGGAGGTATGGCATACAAGAAGCGTAAAACACCAAAACAAGCACTGTACACTGGCCAAGCGCCTAGGCGCTCCAGACAAGCCAAGACCAAGTGCCTAGGCGCTCCAAGTCAGAACCAAAAACAGAGCACATGCGCCTAGGCGCTCATCTTCAAGCCAAACCAAGCGCCTAGGCGCTCCAAGTCATTTTGGTATTCTGCAGCCAAGCGCCTAGGCGCTCCAGCCAAGTCTATTTCAAGTGCCTAGGCGCTCCAACAAAAAAAAATAAATAAATAAAAGCCCCAATTCGGGCTACACTTCTCTAATTCCAAATCAAACACATTCTTGCTCTCTTACTCCAACTCTAACTTCCACACCTCTCAACCCTCATCTAATTTAGCCTAAACAACCAATCTTTCTCTTCAAAATCCTAATCAAACACTAAATCTCCTACCCAAACTAAGTCACTCAAGCTCCATCTTGTCATCCTTCTTCACCAATTCGGGAATCAACTTGCATTCAAGCCACATCTATCTAAAGTAAGGGTTCAAAGCTCAAATTGCTCATCCAACTTTGATTGAAACATCATATTTGGCTATAACCAAGTAAGTACACAAGATTTTATTTCAAATTATTTGGATTCACTTGGATAATAGCAATGTTAGTACTTTGAAGCTAGTTTCTATCATTGTGTTGGCTCAAGTGGGTGTGGGTACTCTTAATTGTTGCTTGTATTGCCTTGGAAGTATAGTGTGCTTAGTAATTGGCAAATTTGGTGAAAATTAAGTTTAGGGAGTGCATACTAATAGTGTTCAAAATCTGTGCACACCAAGTGTTCGATAATTTGTCACAAAGAGGATTTGGCTATCTTAAGTCACTGAGTATCATTTGGTTTGACAAGAACTTAGTACATAAGACTATGGCTACTAAGAGACAAAGAGGAGAGACTTCGGGCACTTCACAAAAGTATGACAAAAAGAGATTTACAAGTGCTAAAGCGTCCGAAAGATATTACAATGTACTTTCTAGTAAAGCACTAATTCCCGAGCGTGGATTATTGCCAGAGATAGAAGATGGGGAATTATTACAAATGATTGGGAGTAAACGATGGGTGAACTTTATAGCCCAACCAGACGCATCGGTTGTTAAAATTGTTAAGGAATTCTACGCCAATGCAAAAGATCATGTTGGTAACATAATTTGGGTTCGCGGAAAATCAGTGGAGGTCAGTTTTGGGTCAATAAATGCTTATTACGACTTGAACACGATACCCAATAATGGATACATGCAATATTTATAGCACGAGCTAGACTACAGTGAGATCATTCAAGCCTTGTGTGTACCTGGAACAACATGGAAATTAACAGATCAACAAGAAGCTATTTTGTTCTCTGCATCCAAACTAAGCAGTTATGGAAAAGCATGGCATACCTTTATTTGTGCCAAGTTGATGCCGTGTAGGCATATGAGTGATGTTATAAATCAACGGGCAGCGTTGCTTTTTTGCATTGCATCAAGAAAAACTATAGATGTGGGTCAGGTTATACATGATTTCATTAATAGAGCAATTCAAGGAGGGACCTCAGGAGGATTAGCACACCCATCTTTGATCACTGGACTATGTCAACAAGCTGGGGTAAAATGGGATGCAGAGGAAGCTACACAACCTCTTTTAGCCGCAATTGACCACTCACTTATTAAGAAGTACAAGGTATGGGGTGGGGGTATACCACACCCGAGAGGGTTAGGATTCATTATTGCTCTTCCCGAGCTTGCAGACGAGCCTACTCAACAGTTCCACGACAATCCTTCTGTAGCTGGAAGTTCTGGGCCACCACCAAATGTTTTTGAAGATATCCGTCAAGATTTAAGAAATCAAACTAGAAGGATCGACATGGTGGCCACTCGAGTTCAGCAGGGTTTTGACCGAATGGAAAGAAATCAGGATAGTTTAGCTCAGCGACAAACGGAGGTGTATCAGAATTTTAGTGCAACATTCCTTGAAATGTTTGCCCGCATGAATCCAGGTGCCGCTCCCTACCAATTTCCACCATTGTCTGCGTACCCCCCAGATGAAGAAGAAGAAGAGGAGGAGGATACTGACGAGGAATAAAGCTTCTTTCTTTCAGCGAAGTCCTCAGTGCTTAATTTCTTAATTTTTGTTTCTTATATACAATGAGGACATTGCATCGGTTAAGTTTGGGGGTGTAATTTTCCAGCTCCAGTTCATGCATGTAGTATTCATCTAGTGCATTCATATAGTATTCAGTTAATAGTTTTGCATGTAGTTTGCATTCATGTAGTTTTCATTTTAATTTCCTAAAAAAATGAAAAAAAAACAAAAATTTTAGTATTTGCATGTTTCCAGCCGTTAGATAGTTTAAGTCTGTTTTGGCCAGTGATGAGATTGGAATTGAGTAGACAAGTATAGTATTGTCTGTTAAGATTTTGATGTGATTTCTTGTCATGATTTGAATCTTTACCTGTTTGAAACTGATATAATAAGGATAGCACAGTAAAAACAACTATGTTGACTGATTGAGTTTAAATTGACACATAATGGACTTCTAGAGGATAATGCTAGTTTGAATGAATGAAAGACATGAATAGGCGAAGATGACTGAATTTAGATAAAAACTTAAGTTTGGGGGAAAAATTTGGGATATATAAGCTTAAAGAAAAAAAAATGGAACAAATAATACCATGGCTAGTTTTGTTTCGGGGCCTTTGTTACTTGAGCAAGTACGCCCGAAGGGGTATCTTAAAACCTAGCGTCCTAAGGTCTTATATGGTCTGGGAGTCGTTGGTCGAAAGCTCGCTAAGGGGTAGCACTGTTAGCTTAATGGAATGAGACATTGCACAGTCATGGTTAAAAAATATATATATAAAATAAAAAAAACAATAAAACGGGAAAAGAGCAAAAAGCCCCCGTAAAGCACAATAAAGCATAAGTATCCCGGATTGGACTCTTAAATTTTGGTGGATATTTGTTTTTAGTTGGTTTTAGCTTGTTTGTGAATTTTGTGAGTTTACACTGTATGATTCCTTTAAAGAGATTTATTATGTGTCATATTTAGCATCATATCAGTTAGCATGGATGTTAAGCACACACACACTATATCAATAATAACAGGTTAAGATTTGATGATTGACGATGAAATTATTAATCTGTCTTGATATGATGTACTAGCATGATTATTGTGATTTCTCTGAGGCTTGGTGAATAGATTTTGTTCTGTTTGACTGCTGGAATTTAAGCATTTATCCAGTTGCATTTGCATTGCATATTTAGTTATTGCATTGTGTTGTGTTGCTTGGGGACAAGCAATTGGTTAAGTTTGGGGGTATTTGATGAGTAGGTTTTATACCTATGAATCCGATATTATTAAACTTAATTATTGTTATCTTTTATTGTTTTTTAGTATCTTTTTATGTGTTTTATGTTTATTTGTTATAGGTTGGAGCTGGAGGGACAAATTGGTCATTTCGGAGAAGAAAAAGGTCAAAAATCATGAAAATTAAAGCTGAGTGGCATTTTTGTAATTATGTGGTCCTGGTCAAACGCCTAGGCGCTTGGAAATGGCCTATGTTGAGCACCTAGGCGCTCCTGTGCGGAAAAAGATATGTTTTTCTACTGCCAAGTGGGTTTTTGAAGCCAAATAGGAGTCTGAATGAGGGCTAAGACCAATACAAATAGGAGAAGACTTTAGAAAAGACGTATCAACTAATTTTTCAAGAGATTTTGCAGAGAGAACAACAAAGAAAAACATGAAGGAGAATTGCAAAGGCTAAAGATCTAAGATAGAGTATTGGAGCAAATTCAGAGTTTCTTCTTCTCTTCTCTAGTTTTATTTTTTGTAACTATCTGCGATGTTTGGATTATTAATTTGGATGATGTTTTTCTTTATTATTATCATGAACTAAATTTTAATTAAGATTGCAATGGAACTTGGTATGTAGTTTAAATTGCAAGCTTCCCATTGAATAAAAGTTAGTTTTTATTGAATTGTTTATTATATCTTATGTTTAATTGATTAATTATTTGGCCAACAGTTACTGTGATAATCTATATAAAATTGGAAGATGGTGTATAGATTGAGATCTGGATATGATAACATCTGTTCATATAATCTGAATAGGGTTAATATGATTAGTGTGTAGGATAGGAATATACCTATATGTCTTTTGTATCCATTGAAAGAATTTGTGCGTAAACCCTAATTAACTTGATTCACATAGGGATATAGTGAGTTGATTAACTGGGGTGTTCCTTGTAATTCCGCGTCTTAAAGATTGGATTTAGGAGGATTTGTTCACGTGTCTTTGGAAGAAGTGCGTGAATATTCATAAAGCATTCTTGGATAATGATTCATATTAATTGATTTATTTTAAATGGGAAGTAAGTTAGTTTAAATGGAATACCAAGGGAAGTTGTAATCTTAACCTGTTAAATCTGCAGTTATTCTTGTGAAATTTTGATTTTAATTATTAGTTTGTTAAGTTTAAATTTCAAATCTTAAACAAAATTTTCTTAGTTTAAAATAGGATTAATTGCATTAGAGTTAGTAATTGATAAATATTAGTCTATTTCCTCGTGGGAACGATATCCTTGCTTGCTGAATATTACAATTGAACGCGTATACTTGCGTGGTAAAGTGCTATTAAAAATTAGGCAACAATATGCTATCCAAATGGCAGTTGATCCTACAGCAATTTGACATCGTCTATGTGATGCAAAATTCCATTAAAGGTCAAGGAATTGCAGATCAACTGGCCACTGCACATTTAGGGGATTTCAAACCCTTAGAAATATACTTCCCCGATGAAGGGGTAATGAAAGTGCTGCGACACCATCAGTACGATACACACCAGTTATAGAAAATATATTTTGATGGAGCTGTTAACATGGAACGGCCTGGAGCTGGAACAATTCTAGTATCTGGTATGAGGGAGCAATATCTCGTCGCCGTCAAATTGCAGTTTGTCAACACTAACAACATAGCTGAGTATGAAGGTTGTATCATGGGACTCAAACTTGCCCAATCAATGGGTATCAGGTGATTAACTGTCTTTAGGGATTCAGAATTGGTAATCAGACAGACCACATGAATCTATCATACCAAGTAACTACATTTGTTGCCTTACCATCGGCAAGTTTAACAGATGGCTACGGAGTTCGAAGAAATAAACTTCCTCCATATTCCTAGGAATAGAAATGATTTTGATGAAGCGCTAGCAACTTTGGCCTCCTTGATCAATATACATGATAAGGAAAACATTCCAAGCATTCCATTTGCCCTATAAAAGGCTCCGGCCTATGGGAATTATATTGGAGAAGTATCGGATGAGCTACCTCCCATCCAACACCCTTGGTATCAGCATATCAAGGAGTACTTGTGAGATAGATCTACACCCGCTGAGGCGAGCCCAACTGAAAGAAGGCGGATCCATCGACTGGCTATGAAATTCTACTTGCGCGGAGATGCACTCTACAAAAGAGATGCAGGAATAGGACTCCTCAAATGTATGGACAAGGACCAAACTCAGAGGCTCATGGATGAAATCCTTGGTGGAGTATCTGGCCCACACATGAGAGGCCCCCTACTTGTTAAAAAGATCCTCAGAATAGGGCACTACTGGCTCTCGCTTAAGGCTAACTATAATGATCACATCAAGAGGAGCTATCAATGCCAAATTCATGGGAATGCTATCCACGCCCCTCCGAGGTAACTCCACAATATGAGTTCACCTTGGCCCTTCTCAATGTGTGGAATAGACGTGATCGGGCCCATTGAGCCCAATGCCAGTAATGGGCATCGATTTATCTTCACCATGATCGATTACTTCACCAAATAGGTAGAAGAAGCCTCCTTCCCCAGGGTTACCAAAGAAGTCATCATTGCTTTCATCAGAAACAATGTTATTTGTCGATATGGACCACCAGAGTTAATTGTGTCAAACAATGCTAAGAACCTCAACAACAAAATGATGGAGGAGTTGTGCAGTAAATTCCACATCAAACACCTTAACTCCATCATCTACCGTCCAAAGATGAATGGTGCTATTGAAGCAGCTAATAAGAACATCAAGAAGATCATGCAAAAGATGTCCGCCATCATAAAGGATGGCTTGATCTCTTGCCTCTGACTCTATTAGCCTATAGAACTTCAATGCGTACCTCCACTGGGGCAACCCCCTACTCATTAACCTATGGGATGGAAGCGGTGCTCCCCATAGAAGTAGAAATGGAATCCCTCAGAGTGTTGATTGACCTTTAGCTGGATGAAGACCAATGGTTACAAGACAGATATCACCAATTGTCTCTAATAGACGAAAGTTGAAGTGATGCTATGTTCCATGGTCAGTTATATCAACAAAGGATCGCCAGATCTTATAACAAGAGAATCTGGTTACGGCAATTTAAACAACATGACTTGGTTTTGAAGAAGATCATTGACAACCAAGATCAATCAAAGGGAAAATTTGCTCCAAACTGGGAAGGCCCGTTTATTGTCAAAGAGGTATTGAAAGGAGGTACTCTCAGATTACAGGAAATGGATGGCGACGAATTTCCACAGCTCATCAACTCAGACACCGTGAAATGGTACTATATCTGAAGTTACCATCAAGCAAACATCCTGGTTTTGGATCATCAGATCACCAGTTACTTCAAGTTTTCTAACCCTTACTACACATAACCTTTCTTCATACTCATCTGCCCCATCAGGGAAACACACTCTTCAAGCCAGCAGCCTAGTTTTTAGATCATCAGATCTTTCACTCAACTTCATTTCAAACCTTTCAGGTTATCCCACCAGGGATTGAAACTTTCATAGCCACAGTTTTATCCCACTACGGATAAGACTTTTTCACACCTGTAGTTTATCCTGAACATGGGATCAAACTTTTTTTGCTGCAAATCGTCCTGAACATGGGGTGAACTACGTCGACCTGATCTCCCCGATACATGGGAGTACGTAGGCAACCATTTATGTGGCCCAGTTGCAATAAAACAAAAATAACAAAAACATTTCTACACCCTTCTCTACAAACAAAAATCACAAAAACATTTCTACACCTTTCTACCCATTCATATACAGTGTTAAACCTCTTACACCAAGTTCAAACTACGCAGACCTGATCTCCTCTTCAATAGGAGTACGTAGGCAGCCATTTATGGTTCGGTCTTACCCCTACCAAAACATATATTTATCAACGATACTGGGATCAAACTTCAATCCACCACATTACATCGACTTCAGACCAAAGGGATGGAACTACCTGACCTTCCCATAAATGGGAGAGTTAGCGAACATCTAATTTGTGGTTGATTCCATGAAGAGCAACACTAATCCATAAGAGATGGAACTATTTGGGATCTCCTCTTCAATAGGAGTACCGACAACCATCTATGGTGCGGTGAATCTCAAAGAGGTAAAGTCACAATCCTCTCCACATCTATATACAGAAACCAGTCCCAAGACACCAAAGAGGGTAGGGATACACACAGATCAACGATCCATTCTGAAAGATCCTACAACATCTCAATGTCCACACATCAAGGATGAGTTCAGAATACATCTAGATCACAAGTCCTAAAGAAGCAGACAAATATCAAACAAGTAGCAAAGCATAACTAAAAGGGAAGAGAATCAAAATATATTTCCCTGCCATATATAATGTTGTTTGATATATACAAAATGTGTTGTATATGACAAAATGGCTAAGTTAGTTTGTGTATAAAAATACAAGTCTATCTTCAATCCCATGGATATACGAACTATCAAGTCTAACATGGCATCTCTCTCCGAAGGAGGCAACACTGCAAGCTCCTGCCCAAGGGTATCTACACGAGCTAACAGATCCGTAGCAAACTACATGGTGGAATGATGCTCATCAATATATGCACTTATATCGGCAAGCATGCCAGTAGTAAGGGATCTCATTGAAGTACTATCTGTAATGGCCACATCCTGGGCAGATATAGCAGCATTCCGCTCAATAATCAATGCATCTATGGATGATCAAGCTTCATCCCGCTCAGCAATAGCGGTGTCTCTATGAGCTACAACCTCCTCTCTCTCTAATATAGCAGCATCTCTCCCATCAAGAGCTGTCAATATCAAGGCTCTAGCCTGATCTCTCTCAAAGGTAATCAGATAAAAACTCTACTCTAAATACGATGCTGAATGCTAGATCACAATAGCACTCGTACTGGGAGAATCTACAAGAGATGCAGTCAACCCAATGAATAGCTCCTCCTCAGTGGGAAGATCAATGTCCTCTATGGGTTCCACATCATCAGAATCAATCTCTGGCACTGTGGATACTACCACAGTCGATGATGTCTCTATCTCCATCCATGCAGAATACTCTGTCGAACAGCCCGGATGGCTAATAGAAAACGCAGCTAGCTCACGCTGATCCCAATAGGAATACACCCTGGATCTATCCTCTGCTGACAAGTGGTGAGAAGCCAAACGCTGACTCAAAGCCCCCTCAAAAGGATGAAAGTCTTAGAACTGGTCAAACTATAACATCACAACCAGTGGGTGGTAAGTAGTCATGCCCTTCAAACCAGCTAGAGGGAGATAATCCATTCAAGGAGCATGAGTAACAAAGTTGTAGGGTGAACTAAGCCCTGTACATGGCAAAATGTCAAACGGATCTATGATCCCTGCCAAGAATACCAGACAAGACATAGCGTCTATACACTCTGCTGACTGGAAGGAGTAAGACATGGCTATCTCATGGGTAAAACAATACCTGTGCCGTCAGAAAGTGCCAATCGGTCTCGGGTGTGACATGAACCACACGTATAACATGGTCGTGCTACCTGTAAATACCCCTGCAGGGTAAGTGCTGCAATATGTGGTCGATCTCAACGTCTTTGCTACAATCATTGGCACAATGGTGTGACCCTCCCTGAGAGCACTCATTGCCATAATGACGTTAATGTCCTGCTCATCCGTATATCGTGGCATGTACGCATATGACAATACACACATCAACAATACATCTACTCTGGCTAGACTCTAATGATCCTCCAGCATGGTAAAATCACTGGAGTGCCATGTGTAACTGTCCTCTAAGATAAATCTGTCCATCAAAAAATGCTGGGATACCAGGTGGCCGGATGTGATCTCATCCTGCACAACTCTACGCCTCAGTCCGGTGAGGGTCATAAACTGTCGACTCATGTCACCGATAGCCATCCGCGCGCAAGGTCTGTCCAATGGCAGTGCCGTCAATCGTACATACTCCTTTAAGTTAGGAGTCAACTCATGAATACCAAACTGAAAAACCTGCCTCTCTGGTATCCAGTGCTCTAGCATACCCTCTACAAATCTTGCGGGAACCTAAAACATCAAGAGGGTTATAGAATGTTGCAATAACTGATCTACAGTCACCCTGTTTGGAGGTGACATACTATCATACCATGATCTCAAACGGGATGCCACCAACATTGGTGGGGTATGATCAATGCGGCTAACTGTCGATGAAGACATCTGTGTGGGCCGTATCATAAGACCATCCAAGGGTCAATGCTGGATATCTCTAGACATACGTACATATGCATAACATGATGCATGCAGGATAAATAATAGATGGCAATATGATGTTGGGAATAATAGTATATACATTCCTAAATACATCATCATCTAATACATCTCTGTATAGCTAAAAATATAGGGAAATGGGGCACAGACGCCCAACAACTAACAGAGGCTTATCAAAAGATATAGCGAGAATGGGGCACAGCCACCCAGTATCTAACAGAGGCCTGTCAAAAGATATAGTGAGAATACACATCAGAAGAAGACAATGGTATTAATATCTACATCATCAATCATGTCCACATGATGTAACTCCTCATGAGTCACTGGATCTCCATCAATGGGGATGTCAGGCCTATACAATGGAGGATTTGCAACGATAAAACCATATGGGTTACCTGAGGGGCCAGTGCCTGTGCTGGAAGGATTAAAAGTATCTGCCTCTGAAGGATCTTTGACCAAGTGTCGGATAAATAAATGTGCCCGGTCCAACTGTCGGGTCAAACTGTCAATCTGTGTCAAATGAGTCGGATCTCTGACACAGGCCATCCAATCCATCATCATGGATCCAGGAACCATATCCCTCATAAATTGTATGGCATGGGTCTGGGTTCCGATGGTACGAGGGGACCACCAATGCTGGAACACCTCCTGAGAATGAGGACCCTCTAATAGTGTAAAACTGTCAACACCCATTAATGGGATATCAATGGTGGGAGACTCTAATACAGGCCAATAACGCCTGACATGAGGTAAGATCGGTATACGGATCTCCCCTGTGGTGCTCCTAATAGAACGTTCTCCCAAATAGAGCTCCCATCATCAATCAGTATAGAGAGGAACCCTACGGGTGGATATAATGTACTCGACACCAGTCGGGTATCCATCCTCAAACCCAATGGCTAAATGCTCCCCAGAGTAGGGAATCCAAGTGATGACATCAACTGTCAACAACTCCAACTATAGTCGATAATGGGTGAAACCCTCCACTACAGACCCTCCGTCAATATGGAGTGATGCCATCATCGTCCTCGTGGATAGGTCTCTAAGCCTAGCACACTCATAGGACGCAAGTATGGGAGCCTCTCATAGGCCCAGAACTACCAACACAAAGGCAAACATCTGCTGTTAATCAACACTCTTAACCTGTACACGAGAAGTCACAAGAGAAATACTAACCTGTAAAAATGGGTTAAATCTTAGTCAAGCCTCCATCAAGCCATGCGAACGCATGTGCATACCCCTGAGGAAATAGGTGAAGGTATAAAAGCCACAATCATACTCTCTAATACGGTCCACATCTCATGTGGCGCTCACTAAAGAGAATGATACCATAGAAGAGTTATCTGCTATGAAGCAGCCCCTGATGATTATCAAGAACAATCACCGCAGAATGCAGTCCCTGACTCTCACATCATCGGGTATAGGCTCACTCAATAGCCCGCTCATAGCATCTACGCTTAAAGGACCTGTACTGATTGTCCTGTCTTTGAGCGCCTCAGCTAGGACTCCTAGCAAGGATCTAACGGCAGTCGGAGTAATATTTTCCATAATGGCACTAGCACCCCTCCAAACTTTATACCGGTGATAAATCACCAATCCATCGGCGTCATCGTCACCTCATAATCCAACAAATGGAGAGACTGAGTCTGGTGAAACCAGCGCTCAGACAATGCCCTGAGGTAACCCCAGGGACAAAGACGGGGAAGGATGGAAAAAATGCCCCAAAACCCCAGCCATGCACAATTACTCGATAGTCAGCATACAGTGCCTGATATATAGATTGAATACTGAACTAGTTCCCTCTAGGCTATGTGAAGCCAGGAACCTGCATTATAAGGCAGATCAACATCATAACCTTTACTCCTCATTAATAGGAAAAAAAGGAATATCAAAATCCAGCTAGTACCTCATTTTCATGCAATTAAACTGAGGGCTGTTGACTCAAATCACCCAGAAGCTCTGAAATCGTCACCTAAATGCCTGGGAAATCCCTATGTGGAACATGAGCAACAGGAGCGGGTTCTGTAACCGGTACATCATCCTCCTCGTCCTCAACATCCGGTACCTCAACCTGGACAGGACGTATCACTGCCTCCGCCAGACGACGAGGCTGTCTAACTGAACGAGGTTGAGGCACATCAGAAGCCCTCCTCTGCACAACTAAAGTGGTCCTACGAAAACTACTCGACTAATCCAGATCCATATATCTGGACACAGGTCTCCAAATTACCTCAGAAAGGGTGTGGTAAATTCTAACCTGGAGCTTTTTCAAATGCATTTTATAACTACATGCATGCATGCATTATTTTAACATACGTCTACAGTAGAGTTAAAAATTCATGATTACTCAATGCCTACATTTTGGAAAAAAAAATTCATAGTCCCCTTTGTAAATAGGACTATCCACATGCACATAGGCATGACTAGGTGGCCATTCAGTAGCACACACGCCCATAGTCATAAACATCCTATATGCATATATACATCAAAGTCACAATCCATAAGGGTAGCCTAATTACCAGGATTACTTTGTTTTTCCACCTTATCTTATTTGTCCTCAAATAGGATAAGAAATAGCAGAGAAAGGTGCAAATTTAACTGTTTCAAAAGTCAAATTTTTTCACATCATTATGTTCATCATGGTTAATACTAACATTTACTATGTTGAATATTTTTTATCATGACATATAAGCATGCATATTCACTACTATGTGTTTAGATGCATTTCATGTGATAAGTCATTTTTCAACTGATAAAAACTGGAAAAGAAGACATGCATACGTTACCATGACAGTGTAAAACACTTGTACGATGACAGAATTTGCAGAAAGACGCCCAAACTCAGCAGATCTGAAGAAAAGCTCTCGAATTTTTTGTGTGGCGCAATGTAAAAATGAATTTTGAAAGCAAACTATAACTTAAAACCACCTATGGTTGGCCGTAGGTGTACCTGCGGCTCCCCTGGGTTGGTCTCACCCCTCCAGCTCGGTCCAGTTCAAGTTTTAAAGGAGATCTCACAAGATGAAAAGGCCAAATCAGGAATAAAAACGATACGCGATTGAGCAGAATAACCTAAAATCCTAATTTTCAGAAACCAAAATATGGGTCTACATGTCACTCATTGGTATTCACCGAGACACAAGGTTCCCTATACTGATGATCACAATAGTTGCAAACCACACTCGACATTGCCTCACGAAGGTCCAGATGCCATCTATACAGGGTCGGAACCCTAAAACCTTTCTTCCCCAGCGGAAACTCTATCCAAATTATCCATTGATGCACATGTCAATGAAGGTCAAGCAGCCTTGACAATATCCTCAGCAGGGATCTCATCCGTTAATGCATATGTCAGCGAAGGTCAGGCAACCCTAACAGCATAGACTATTGGCAATAACTCCGACAGAATAATGAAAAGACTTGGAAGTATAAACCAGGGAAGAACATCCTCATCGGGGAGGATCGATGATGGAATATATTATACACATCCTCAACAGACAAAACACATCCCCACATAATCTCTTGTACATGAGAGATACATCTTCAATGTAAAGTATGTATCAAGGATTAAGGACTTTGGTGATCACCCCAACGTCAACATCTTGGAAGTTCCTGAAGACTTTGGATCACACGTCCAAGACAGTTCATCAGGGTTATCATTAATGAATGCCAACCCCGGTAGAAGTCAAGGGAGCCGACAATCATCCCATCCTGTCGGAGAACAGTCCAACAAACCATATACATTTGCATCAAGTTGTTGTACATTGCATCATGATTGTCATGTCACATTTAAAGTGTCTAGTATTCTTTATCCTATACATGCCACTTCATTGCATGGATATGATAAAGAGGGACTGTAAGACCCCAACTTTTATGAATAAAGATTAATTTTTCTCAAAATATATTTTTGAATATTATGGTATAGATTTGATATAATAGTTATGGGTAATAATTATAAATTTTGCAAAGTAAGCAAGTGGTTATAAAATATTCGATTGGTCGAGGAATATTTATTTTAACAGTGAATATTCGTCCGATGGCACAATCATTGGTGGACCCCAAAACAAAAGTATTGTCGGAGTTATAAAACGACAGAAATGTCTTTTTTATAAAAATAACAGTAAAAGTTTTACATTTAAAACTGTTTAAATACCCGGTGGTAAAAGTACAGTAATACGCATGGTTGCATAGTAACACACGGTATTGATTATTGATCCTTAAATGAGAAGTCACTCAGTTATACTCAATTATTGTTACAGTAATTGCTGCTAATATCTCTCATATTTTTAATTCAATTATTGTCACAGTATCATTTACATAATATTTTATATTATTAAATCAATAATTGAGACGACAAAGTTATATATATTATTATTTGTAATATTGATGATGTCTAGAAAGTTCTTTCGAGGAGAGGTTTGGTCACCTAATTGTGCGCCAATAGGGAGAAATTCTTATCGGAAAACTCCCTCTTTCCTGGGAATGATCTAGTTGTTAAATATTGTGAGTTATAATATTAATGATGAATAAGTTCATGTTGATTAAAGATGAAATTGATAGTTCTATTGTGTTGGGATTATTAGTGTTTGTGGGAATCGACATTTATTTTGATAATAATTGATTTCTGGAGGTTATATTGACCAATCGGGTAATTAATCGGATAAATGAGCAATTAATTGCTATTAATTCACATGCTTATAACTATTTGTTCACATGTATGTACTATTGATTCACATGCATGAACTATTAGGAGAGGTGGTGCAACATTGATAATACTTGCATGACTAAATTAAAAATGGAGGTATAGATGAAGGTACTATACTTTAACTATTTTTTTCACATGTATAGAACTATTGATTCACATGACTAAACTATTGATTCACATGATGTACTATTAGGGAAGGTGATGCAAGTTTGATAATACTTATAGGACTAAATTAAAAATGAAGGAAAAGATGAAGGTATTATACCGTAATATTTCGAGCCCCAAAATGTGCAATTATCGAAACTATATTTTCCTCTAAATAGAAGCTAATTCTTCTTTCATTCTCACCAATTCACTAAGACTCACAAGAGCAATTATAGAGAGAGAAGCTATAGAGAGAAAAAAGAAGAGAAATCTGCTACTTCACTATTCTAGTATCCAGTCGTCTTCTGAGGTAAGGGATATTATTTTTTTCAGTATTCGTAGAAATAATATTTTCTTCCATACTATGTAGTATGTGAGTAATATTATTTTGTTTCGTATTCCTAATTCTACACTCATTCTGATAAAGTATTGCTTCTATACTCCGTGAAATTAGTAGAATATCCTTGATATTTGCGCTTCATCCAGTATCTTTTCATGGAAATATTATTCTGAGCTTTCTTGATAATTACTAATCTTTTCATACTAAAATAATATTCATGAGTTACTATTTACGAATTACTATTCACCCAGTTACTATTCACTCAAATATTATTCACTCAGGTATTTGGGGTATTTTTCATGTCGGGGTACTATTCACGAGGTACTATTCCTAAAGTACTATTCACAGGATACTATTTATGGGAATTTCTGTATTGCATAATGGTTGCATAAGAATCAAGAAACTAAGAAATGACAAGGTTGACTTTGAAGTTAGTAAACTAACTTATGTAAATATGTATACATGTATGGTTTATATTGTGAATCGGTCCTTGTGGACTGAATTAGAACCATGGAGATTAGCGTGGTTGTGCGGAGTAATGATGTCGGAAAAATTGGGCTAGAACACAAACCAAACTCTATGAAAACTGAATTTTAAATCAACGCACATTATATGTTCGCTAAAAGTCCTCTAAGGCCTGTTTTTGTAAAAAAAATGAAAAATAAGCGAAGCCAAGACCCGAGTTATATATATACACATTATATATAACTAATTAGAGGGTTTGGGTGAATCGAATCAAGAGAGGAAATATTTTTGAGACCAAACGAAAAGTTGAAAACTAGTATGGCCACTGACTTTGAGGCCAATTTCGAGTCTAGTATATGTTTCTAGAAAATTTTGGGATTTTGGGTATGTGTAGTACACTGAATAAGCTTTCCATAGACTCCGGAACGGGCTAATTCCGACATCGGAGCAAAGAGTTATGACCGTTCAAAGTAGTTGTGTCAAAACTGTCCAACCAATTCCGACCAGTCCCCTTGCACAAATTTTCTGGAACTCTGTGTTTTGAATTTAGAAATGGTCAAAGAATAAAAGTTGTAACCCCAGAAGTTAGCTTCGCGTGGGCTCAAGAATCGCTCAAAAATGTTTTGAAACAAAAAAGTTATGACTGTTTTAGCAAGAGAGGGTAAAGCTGAAACGAAATTGAAAACTGTTATGAACGTCCACTTTTGACGCACTGTTTGGGCTACCTAATGAACCCGAATTGGGTAATTCGTATTTTTTAAAAATAGTCTTACATACCATGTACAACATATTCAAAAATGAACGTGATCCGACATGCGAGCTAAAAATGAAAAAATTGCAAAGTAGCCGCGTCGCAAAGGGGGGCTGCTGCCCACAGCAGCAGCAGCAGCAGCACACAGACAACAGCAGTGCACAATAGCAGTTGGCTGGGGGCTGTTTTGACCTCTTGTTTAACGCGTCTAAATTACCCAAAGTGTTCGGTTAGCATTTTTTAAAATAGGTGGACATACCACCTATAGCATATCCAAAATTGGTCGGGATCGGGCGAATGAGACGGAAACTAAAAATATGCAAAGTGGACGTAAGAACATGTTCGTTGGCGGCCTACGCCAAGGCCGGTCTGGCCAAGCCAAGGGCAGCCGGGCCCAGTCCGACGTCGCGATGCAGTTTTCATAACGAAACGCAATATTTGACATCGTGACACGTATTTCAAGGTGGCGACACAGATTTCGAAGTTTTTGACAGTTTCACGTATTCTGAGGCATCGAGGCAGATATAGAACGCAGTTTAAAACCTATATAATGTGTACAACCGTTTGAAGCATACTAGACGCTATAAAAGAAATATGTACACATAAATTTACATGTACATGGGTAATATATCAGTGAGACGAGATATGTTGACGTTAATGAAAGCTATTCCAAAGTTACCTCGGAACTGAACGGTTTTCGAAATACAAAGCGATAATTGTGTAAACGGAGTTGAAAACTTAACGCTTGACATAAATAAGCTATATGTAGGTATAAGACATACAAATAGCATATGTCTACCTACAAACCAAGCAAATGAGGCAATGTTTGACATTATAAGAGAGACATATATGCAAAAACATATATATAGCTCATGTGTACATGAAATGGATAAAAGTAATGTAATATGAACACCTTAAGCCTAGATTCGTGCGGAATAACATTTAATCTACTCACGAAAGCGAAGATAAGCTATAATTATGCAAAGTAAAGGCACGAATGCACTATATGACTATAAGTCTACATATAGAGGCGTGTAAAGTTTGTAAATGCATTATTAAAGTCGTGTTGGAATTTTTTTGAGAATGTATAGCTATAGTAAGCTGAAACCTAAAATATTCTAAAGGAATATGGAAGTTTCTTGGAAATAAGAATATCAGATATTGATATAGTTTGTGTATATTGTTAGCTATACGGGTTATGGGATATGAATCTGTGACTAATGTATGTGTACATGTGAACATAACTGTGTAGGATTCGTGAAACGAAGTTAAACTAAAGTTTGTATCAATGGTCATTGAACAAGGCAAGTTTTTCAGTTCTATTATGTTTGTGGAATAAATGTGATTATGTGGTGAGTTATATATCATGCTTTATGAATTATTAAAGTCAAAATATGACTAAGTTAATTGGGTTATGGAACTCAATTTATATGTGATATGTGATAGCACATGTTGTATGATGTAACTCGATAAATTAGAAATGTATAATGCATAAATGTATGCTTTGTAAAGAATTATTGTTGCATGTAGGATATGCATAGTAAAGAATATATGTTGCATGCAGATATGAATAATAAAGGAAATATAGTGCATATGGAATTGTGTGCTATGTGAAACATGATAGACTGTTAAATTTGTTGGGCTGTCGAGCTCAATCTTGCAAACACAACTTTTTTGCAGGTTAATGATGTTAAGCAATATTACTTGCTATACGGATGATGAAGATTGAACTATGTGCAAAATGAATACATTTCCTTGAATTAGAAATGGTATAAATTTATGATTGATAGTTTTGTCAAATGTAAATGGGCAGTTATGTATAGTTTGAAATGTTGAATGGATAAATAATGTTTATTCTGAAATGAGAATAAATATGATTCTAGTATAAAGAAGAATTCTAAAGGTTGCGATTCAGGGAATGAATGAATGGAAATAAAGAAGAAAAAAAATATTCCGCATTTTTTTAGCTATTTTAACATTAAATAATGTTTTAAAGCTAGAACAAGATAATATTAATGGTCAAGACCGGGGAGAGAAATTGTCCTGATTTTGGGGTCATTACAGTTGGTATCAAAGCTGTAGGTTATAAACCTTAGGTAGGTGTACCTTAGGTTATAACCGCGGAGATGATGATAAGTAATAAACTCGAATAGAGTTTGAGCGATAAGAGATGAATTTATGAAAGTTAATCATTAAGTAAAGAAGAAGATAAAGAAGATTCAAAGAAAAATCTTGAAGAGATATAAGGATAAGAATCCGGAGTTACCTCACTCCAGTAATAGAGATGAAAAGTGATACTAAATAGACGATGTCTATAAGATGAAAAGTACAAATAAAATCATAATATAATATGATTAAGGAGAAGAATAAGAAGATCGTAAAATAACACGATCGTAAGCATAAGGAGAAATGATTACAAAAATAAGATCACCACGTGATCAGATTAAATCATTGAATAACATATGATATGTTAAGTGATTGGAATGATATAACTTGATGCTATAAAGAGAAGGTACTATGAAATGGTACAATGTAAACTCAGAAAAGAGTGGTAAATGTTAAGATACGGATTAAAGAAAATTTGTATTAAGAAAAGAGAAAGTTAAGATTGTGTGGGTTTTTAATTGAGGACTCATGTCAGTAGCTGAGTTGTATGATTCCTTGTATGGGCGGGGAAATTGTACTTGGTGTTAGAATCACTTAGCTTCCTGGTCGATATAGTGGTTAGGTTGACTAATTCTTTGTATGGGCGGGAAATTGTCCGCTTAGCTTCCTATATTGATTAGTAGCCGAGTTTGGTTTGACAACCACTTAGTTTCTGACATTGATAATCATTGGAACCTAATGTCACGCTATTTGCTATATGCATGTTGAGAAGGTGATTCTTTTCTTATGTGTATAACGAATAGGTGGAGAATATAAGGTTAAGTTGCGAGTTTTTAAAACTCATACTTATGTTAAGTTCATGACTCATAATCATATGATATGTTTTGAAACCCTTAGCGAATGGACGCCTATGGTCTGACTAGGATAAGTTCTTAAACCCATATGATTGTGGCAAGTTCCTGAACTCATAATGTGTGGTAAGTTTGATGAACAGGGGTATAGCAAAGTTGTGAATGGAGAATTGAGGATTATATGAATAGATAGATTTATTAAGCAATGGATCAATAGAGAAAGTGAATTTGATTATGGAAGCATAGGTATTCCAAATCTTCTAGCTATGCTAGACTTCAAAATTTTTGACATCAAGCTAAATTCGCACTGATGTGCCTTTAAAAATGAATTTTTGTTATCCTCAACACATGGTGACAAGTGTGTAGGTGTGGACTTCGGGCCACTAACACATCGTTAACTATTGTGGCATGATGACACAAAAGATGATTTTCAATAGTTTTGAACGGTTTAAAGAAGAGTCTATGCTAATTGATTCGGCTAGACGAAAATGATTTAAATGATCAAAATGTATTTTTATATCATTAATGCATCATGTAATCTGGTGCAAAGATGATAAAATGATGGAGTTATCAATGCAGAATTACTTAGTGTTGGATGTGATCTAAGGATCATCAGCCCACTATAGTATGATGTAGTATGACAAAGTCACAAAATGACGAAATCCTCAAACGAACTGTATATACATTGTGGTATCATGACGTCAAAATGATTTTAAGAATTTTAAAGATAATTTATTGCCAACTGAATTTGGCCAGAAATATTTCGATTGAAATTCGAATTATTGATATGTGTCTAAGCTATTTGATTCAGTTAGACAAATATTTATGAAATTCAAAGTATTCTTTGAAAGCTTATGCCGAACCAAGTTGTTTTGGTGAGGAATCTTATGATAAGTCTGAGGTGAACAACCATGGAAATTGGGATATACTAATTGGATAAAATATTCCAATCTAAGAACGCATATAGTCGTTCAGATTACTAAGGTACAATAGACTGATCATCTAAAGTACCAGCATCGGTAGTTTACCTTCTTCGTGATTGTAAACATACCTATTAAAGAAATGTTTCAGAGGTAGAGTACCTTTCTTTCGTAATTGAAAGAGGTAGCAGGTAGAAATACCCCTAAACCTCAAAGTTCATTGTTTTTATGACCTCAGACAGATATGAAAAGTTTTTAAAACTCTTCAGAGTAATGTTTTGGTAGAATGTGATGATGGATATAGAATAGTGTGAAATCGTTGTGTACGAGTAGAATCTAAGATGATTGAATAAATGTTATTATGACAACCTAGTTTTGGTGAATGTTTAGAAGATGTAAACTCCCAGGGAGTAGTTATTATAAGATGTGAAGATAGAAAAGAAATCCTTAAAGGAGGAAATTGTAAAAGTTATGTTGAAAACCTAGTTTTGATCAAGAGAATAAGCAGAGATTAGTATGCTTTAATTTCGAGGACGAAATTCTTAGAAGAAGGGGTGAATGTGATAACCCGAAAATTCATAAAATTTTGAATGATTAGAATAAAGGTTATAAAATAAAACCTATAAGAATTTATTAAGAAAATGGGTGAAATAGGTAATATAACACCTATGTGAACGCAATACGTTGGATCATCCAGCAATAAAGATTTCGGAAGAGGATAGACGTAAACCGAGTAGGATGTTTTGGCAAGTATGATTCCAGGGACGAAATCTTTATAAGAGGAGAAGAATGTGACAATCCAGAATTTTGAAAAAAAAAAGTTATTAATAAATAAAATATATGAAGTTATATATTTTATTTAATGTGTAAAGTGAGATATGTTGAGTTTGACTGCATAAATGTCTACGTGATGTGAATTATGTGATTTTAGTTTGAATGTTTAGATATTTAAATAAATGTGGAAAATATACATTTATTTGAAAAGTATATTTAATAGTTAAATAAAACTATTAAATAAGTTAGCTTAAATTAGCTACAAAATGAAATGACTAAATTAATTCGTTAATTGAAAGTTAGTGAGTTAAAAGGTTTGTTTTAATTAGTTAAATAATGAAATTTATTTAATTAATAATGATAATTATATTTATGTTATAATAAATAATTATAACATGAATAATGGAATAATATTTCGTATGATGGTAAATGGATGTACATTAAAAATATAAAGTATTGGCATCAAGTTGTGAATTAAAGTTATAATGTGAGTAAAGGAGGTAATATATTAAACTTATATTTAATATATATTTAAATTGTTTGAAAATAATTTATGGAATGAATTAGATGATTAAATTTAATTATACAAAACTTGTTGTATATATTAAATAAGTAAATTAAAATAGTTAATTGAATGTTATTATTTTAATATAATTGGTTCGTTCCACTAAATGTGTTATTTATTATATGGATTAATTCCATAATTAGTGGGATGATATTTTTTTATACATAATTAAATTTATAATTATTTAAGTTTGATTAAGTGGAATTCATGTAATTAAAATACATGAATTAATGTGTATTGAAAGTATAATATGCATAAGGTAGTATTGTATGTACTATGTACACAAGTGTAGAAATAGAAAATGTACTGTTGGGAATTAAAATATCGTGATGATGAGTAATTAGTTGATAAGCATCAGCCTATAAGGCTAATAGCAGTACACTAAGCTATACTGGATTACTGGTGTTTGATAAATGGAAGAGCAGAGAAGAAGAGAGAAGAGAGCAAGCAAATTCGGTATTGAGCAAGGAAAATGTTTGGGAATCAAGTAAGTTGAGACTAAAAGAAAACTTGGCATCTCATCTTTCTTCTTCTTTTCCTCCCAGCCGACCGAGCCTTCCTTTCCTTTTCCCCAATTTTGCCGTGCTCCTCCCCTGTCAAGAAACAGCTCAGCCGAGCTCCATCCTCTCAATTCAATTCCAAAATTGGTTAAGCTAAACACAAGAATCGAAGCTAAGGAAAGCTTATTGAGATTAAAATCAAGCTAACAAAGAGGTATACATTAAATTAAGTATGTTTTCTTTAATTTATATGCAGTTAATATATGAATATGTGATTTAGTTTGTAATTGCTAAATTACACTAGAATGGATTAAGGAGAAGAATTAGCTTGATTAATATTGGTAATTAAGGCTATGGGTAATTGTTATAAGTATGGGAATTTTTGTATTGCATAATGGTTGCATAAGAATCAAGAAACTAAGAAATGACAAGGTTGACTTTGAAGTTAGTAAACTAACTTATGTAAATATGTATACATGTATGGTTTATATTGTGAATCGGTCCTTGTGGACTGAATTAGAACCATGGAGAGTAGCGTGGTTGTGCGGAGTAATAATGTCGGAAAAATTGGGCTAGAACACAAACCAAACTCTATGAAAACTGAATTTTAAATCAACGCACATTATGTGTTCGCTAAAAGTCCTCTAAGGCCTGTTTTTGTAAAAAAAATGAAAACTAAGCGAAGCCAAGACCCGAGTTATATATATACACATTATATATAACTAATTAGAAGGTTTGGGTGAATCGAATCAAGAGAGGAAATATTTTTGAGACCAAACGAAAAGTTGAAAACTAGTATGGCCACTGACTTTGAGGCCAATTTCGGGTCTAGTATATGTTTCTAGAAAATTTTGGGATTTTGGGTATGTGTAGTACACTGAATAAGCTTTCCATAGACTCCGGAACGGGCTAATTCCGACATCGGAGCAAAGAGTTATAACCGTTCAAAGTAGTTGTGTCAAAACTGTCCAACCAATTCCGACCAGTCCCCTTGCACAAATTTTCTGGAACTCTGTGTTTTGAATTTGGAAATGGTCAAAGAATAAAAGTTGTAGCCCCAGAAGTTAGCTTCGCGTGGGCTCAAGAATCGCTCAAAAATGTTTTGAAACGAAAAAGTTATGACTGTTTTAGCAAGAGAGGGTAAAGCTGAAACGAAATTGAAAACTGTTATGAGCGTCCACTTTTGACGCACTGTTTGGGCTACCTAATGAACCCGAATTGGGTAATTCGTATTTTTTAAAAATAGTCTTACATACCATATATAACATATTCAAAAATGAACGTGATCCGACATGCGAGCTAAAAATGAAAAAATTGCAAAGTAGCCGCGTCGCGGAGGGGGGCTGCTGCCCACAGCAGCAGCAGCAGCAGCAGCACACAGACAACAGCAGTGCACAATAGCAGTTGGCTGGGGGCTGTTTTGACCTCTTGTTTAACGCGTCTAAATTACCCAAAGTGTTCGATTAGCATTTTTTAAAATAGGTGGACATACCACCTATAGCATATCCAAAATTGGTCGGGATCGGGCGAATGAGACGGAAACTAAAAATATGCAAAGTGGACGTAAGAACATGTTCGTTGGCGGCCTACGACAAGGCCGGTCTGGCCAAGCCAAGGGCAGCCGGGCCCAGTCCGACGTCGCGATGCAGTTTTCATAATGAAACGCAATATTTGACGTTGTGACACGTATTTCAAGGTGGCGACACAGATTTCGAAGTTTTTGACAGTTTCACGTATTCTGAGGCATCGAGGCAGATATAAAACGCAGTTTAAAACCTATATAACGTGTACAACCGTTTGAAGCATACTAGACGCTATAAAAGAAATATGTACACATAAATTTACATGTACATGGGTAATATATCAGTGAGACGAGATATGTTGACGTTAATGAAAGCTATTCCAAAGTTACCTCGGAACTGAACGGTTTTCGAAATACAAAGCGATAATTGTGTAAACGGAGTTGAAAACTTAACGCTTGACATAAATAAGCTATATGTAGGTATAAGACATACAAATAGCATATGTCTACCTACAAACCAAGCAAATGAGGCAATGTTTGACATTATAAGAGAGACATATATGCAAAAACATATATATAGCTCATGTGTACATGAAATGGAGAAAAGTAATGTAATATGAACACCTTAAGCCTAGATTCGTGCGGAATAACATTTAATCTACTCACGAAAGCGAAAATAAGCTATAATTATGCAAAGTAAAGGCACGAATGCACTATATGACTATAAGTCTACATATAGAGGCGTGTAAAGTTTGTAAATGCATTATTAAAGTCGTGTTGGAATTTTTTTGAGAATGTATAGCTATAGTAAGCTGAAACCTAAAATATTCTAAAGGAATATGGAAGTTTCTTGGAAATAAGAATATCAGATATTGATATAGTTTGTGTATATTGTTAGCTATACGGGTTATGGGATATGAATCTGTGACTAATGTATGTGTACATGTGAACATAACTGTGTAGGATTCGTGAAACGAAGTTAAACTAAAGTTTGTATCAATGGTCATTGAACAAGGCAAGTTTTTCAGTTCTATTATGTTTGTGGAATAAATGTGATTATGTGGTGAGTTATATATCATGCTTTATGAATTATTAAAGTCAAAATATGACTAAGTTAATTGGGTTATGGAACTCAATTTATATGTGATATGTGATAGCACATGTTGTATGATGTAACTCGATAAATTAGAAATGTATAATGCATAAATGTATGCTTTGTAAAGAATTATTGTTGCATGTAGGATATGCATAGTAAAGAATATATGTTGCATGCAGATATGAATAATAAAGGAAATATAGTGCATATGGAATTGTGTGCTATGTGAAACATGATAGACTGTTAAATTTGTTGGGTTGTCGAGCTCAATCTTGCAAACACAACTTTTTTGCAGGTTAATGATGTTAAGCAATATTACTTGCTATACGGATGATGAAGATTGAACTATGTGCAAAATGAATACATTTCCTTGAATTAGAAATGGTATAAATTTATGATTGATAGTTTTGTCAAATGTAAATGGGCAGTTATGTATAGTTTGAAATGTTGAATGGATAAATAATGTTTATTCTGAAATGAGAATAAATATGATTCTAGTATAAAGAAGAATTCTAAAGGTTGCGATTCAGGGAATGAATGAATGGAAATAAAGAAGAAAAAAAATATTCCGCATTTTTTTAGCTATTTTAACATTAAATAATGTTTTAAAGCTAGAACAAGATAATATTAATGGTCAAGACCGGGGAGAGAAATTGTCCTGATTTTGGGGTCATTACAGTTGGTATCAAAGCTGTAGGTTATAAACCTTAGGTAGGTGTACCTTAGGTTATAACCGCGGAGATGATGATAAGTAATAAACTCGAATAGAGTTTGAGCGATAAGAGATGAATTTATGAAAGTTAATCATTAAGTAAAGAAGAAGATAAAGAAGATTCAAAGAAAAATCTTGAAGAGATATAAGGATAAGAATCCGGAGTTACCTCACTCCAGTAATAGAGATGAAAAGTGATACTAAATAGACGATGTCTATAAGATGAAAAGTACAAATAAAATCATAATATAATATGATTAAGGAGAAGAATAAGAAGATCGTAAAATAACACGATCGTAAGCATAAGGAGAAATGATTACAAAAATAAGATCACCACGTGATCAGATTAAATCATTGAATAACATATGATATGTTAAGTGATTGGAATGATATAACTTGATGCTATAAAGAGAAGGTACTATGAAATGGTACAATGTAAACTCAGAAAAGAGTGGTAAATGTTAAGATACGGATTAAAGAAAATTTGTATTAAGAAAAGAGAAAGTTAAGATTATGTGGGTTTTTAATTGAGGATTCATGTCAGTAGCTGAGTTGTATGATTCCTTGTATGGGCGGGGAAATTGTACTTGGTGTTAAAATCACTTAGCTTCCTGGTCGATATAGTGGTTAGGTTGACTAATTCTTTGTATGGGCGGGGAATTGTCCGCTTAGCTTCCTATATTGATTAGTGGCCGAGTTTGGTTTGACAACCACTTAGTTTCTGACATTGATAATCATTGGAACCTAATGTCACGCTATTTGCTATATGCATGTTGAGAATGTGATTCTTTTCTTATGTGTATAACGAATAGGTAGAGAATATAAGGTTAAGTTGCGAGTTTTTAAAACTCATACTTATGTTAAGTTCATGACTCATAATCATATGATATGTTTTGAAACCCTTAGCGAATGGACGCCTATGGTCTGACTAGGATAAGTTCATAAACCCATATGATTGTGGCAAGTTCCTGAACTCATAATGTGTGGTAAGTTTGATGAACATGGGTATAACAAAGTTGTGAATGGAGAATTGAGGATTATATGAATAGATAGATTTATTAAGCAATGGATCAATAGAGAAAGTGAATTTGATTATGGAAGCATAGGTATTCCAAATCTTCTAGTTATGCTAGACTTTAAAATTTTTGACATCAAGCTAAATTCGCACTGATGTGCCTTTAAAAATGAATTTTTGTTATCCTCAACACATGGTGACAAGTGTGTAGGTGTGGACTTCGGGCCACTAACACATCGTTAACTATTGTGGCATGATGACACAAAAGATGATTTTCAATAGTTTTGAACGGTTTAAAGAAGAGTCTATGCTAATTGATTCGGCTAGACGAAAATGATTTAAATGATCAAAATGTATTTTTATATCATTAATGCATCATGTAATCTGGTGCAAAGATGATAAAATGATGGAGTTATCAATGCAGAATTACTTAGTGTTGGATGTGATCTAAGGATCATCAGCCCACTATAGTATGATGTAGTATGACAAAGTCACAAAATGACGAAATCCTCAAACGAACTGTATATACATTGTGGTATCATGACGTCAAAATGATTTTAAGAATTTTAAAGATAATTTATTGCCAACTGAATTTGGCCAGAAATATTTCGATTGAAATTCGAATTATTGATATGTGTCTAAGCTATTTGATTCAGTTAGACAAATATTTATGAAATTCAAAGTATTCTTTGAAAGCTTATGCCGAACCAAGTTGTTTTGGTGAGGAATCTTATGATAAGTCTGAGGTGAACAACCATGAAAATTGGGATATACTAATTGGATAAAATATTTCAATCTAAGAACGCATATAGTCGTTCAGATTACTAAGGTACAATAGACTGATCATCTAAAGTACCAGCATCGGTAGTTTACCTTCTTCGTGATTGTAAACATACCTATTAAAGAAATGTTTCAGAGGTAGAGTACCTTTCTTTCGTAATTGAAAGAGGTAGCAGGTAGAAATACCCCTAAACCTCAAAGTTCATTGTTTTTATGATCCCTCAGACAGATATGAAAAGTTTTTAAAACTCTTCAGAGTAATGTTTTGGTAGAATGTGATGATGGATATAGAATAGTGTGAAATCGTTGTGTACGAGTAGAATCTAAGATGATTGAATAAATGTTATTATGACAACCTAGTTTTGGTGAATGTTTAGAAGATGTAAACTCCCAGGGAGTAGTTATTATAAGATGTGAAGATAGAAAAGAAATCCTTAAAGGAGGAAATTGTAAAAGTTAAGTTGAAAACCTAGTTTTGATCAAGAGAATAAGCAGAGATTAGTATGCTTTAATTTCGAGGACGAAATTCTTAGAAGAAGGGGTGAATGTGATAACCCGAAAATTCATAAAATTTTGAATGATTAGAATAAAGGTTATAAAATAAAACCTATAAGAATTTATTAAGAAAATGGGTGAAATAGGTAATATAACACCTATGTGAACGCAATACGTTGGATCATCCAGCAATAAAGATTTCGGAAGAGGATAGACGTAAACCGAGTAGGATGTTTTGGCAAGTATGATTCCAGGGACGAAATCTTTATAAGAGGAGAAGAATGTGACAATCCAGAATTTTGAAAAAAAAAAGTTATTAATAAATAAAATATATGAAGTTATATATTTTATTTAATGTGTAAAGTGAGATATGTTGAGTTTGACTGCATAAATGTCTACGTGATGTGAATTATGTGATTTTAGTTTGAATGTTTAGATATTTAAATAAATGTGGAAAATATACATTTATTTGAAAAGTATATTTAATAGTTAAATAAAACTATTAAATAAGTTAGCTTAAATTAGCTACAAAATGAAATGACTAAATTAATTCGTTAATTTAAAGTTAGTGAGTTAAAAGGTTTGTTTTAATTAGTTAAATAATGAAATTTATTTAATTAATAATGATAATTATATTTATGTTATAATAAATAATTATAACATGAATAATGGAATAATATTTCGTATGATGGTAAATGGATGTACATTAAAAATATAAAGTATTGGCATCAAGTTGTGAATTAAAGTTATAATGTGAGTAAAGGAGGTAATATATTAAACTTATATTTAATATATATTTAAATTGTTTGAAAATAATTTATGGAATGAATTAGATGATTAAATTTAATTATACAAAACTTGTTGTATATATTAAATAAGTAAATTAAAATAGTTAATTGAATGTTATTATTTTAATATAATTGGTTCGTTCCACTAAATGTGTTATTTATTATATGGATTAATTCCATAATTAGTGGGATGATATTTTTTTATACATAATTAAATTTATAATTATTTAAGTTTGATTAAGTGGAATTCATGTAATTAAAATACATGAATTAATGTGTATTGAAAGTATAATATGCATAAGGTAGTATTGTATGTACTATGTACACAAGTGTAGAAATAGAAAATGTACTGTTGGGAATTAAAATATCGTGATGATGAGTAATTAGTTGATAAGCATGAATTGTAGGCCTATAAGGCTAATAGCAGTACACTAAGCTATACTGGATTACTGGTGTTTGATAAATGGAAGAGCAGAGAAGAAGAGAGAAGAGGGCAAGCAAATTCGGTATTGAGCAAGGAAAATGTTTGGGAATCAAGTAAGTTGAGACTAAAAGAAAACTTGGCATCTCATCTTTCTTCTTCTTTTCCTCCCAGCCGACCGAGCCTTCATTTCCTTTTCCCCAATTTTGCCGTGCTCCTCCCCTGTCAAGAAACAGCTCAGCCGAGCTCCATCCTCTCAATTCAATTCCAAAATTGGTTAAGCTTGTTGGTTATTCTCCAAAATTTCTGTAACCCCCATTTAGATTTAATTCCCTAGCCTTTATGTTTTCTGTAACCCCCGTTCCAATTCCAACATAAACCTTATTTATATCTTGTTGTAACTCCCAAGCGTTTTATTAAAAACTATTAAAATCTCCAACATTATTTAAACGTTCCTTATAAGGGTGATTGTTCTTTAGAAAAATAAGAGTTTTACTTTCATGAGAAAAGATATACACAAATAACAACTTTATTCTTCTTCTCCATATTATCTCTGTGTAGCATATTCTTCTCGGTATATTCAACTATTATACTCTGTTAATTGGGCAATCCACATAGACAAGTCCAAAGCCTTCTTCCGTGAGTACACACGATAGGAGACTTCACCGTTGAATCCTGGAGAGTGGCCGCCGGCAGCCCATTTGTACCATGATTATTATCAGTGGGGGCGAAATCACTTTTTAGGACAGTAGCTACGCTACGCCTCGGTTTTCCAGCTAAGTTGTTCCAATTTATTTATTCGTCTTGTTAATTGCTATATTTTCCAACAATCTAAAAAGTGAATTTCATCTATTAACAAGAATCCATGCTGTTTTAGTTAGAAACTATGAATTTGAAATGTTAGGATGTTCTGCTAATGTTGTTTCTGATTTATGGATTATTAAGGTGGTATACCAATTTCTGATATAGAATTATTGAATCTGTTGTAAAATTTGTCCTGTATTCCTTCATTTATTCATTATTTGAAAGTTGGTTATTAATAGTTGAAAATGGTTAAATCCCATTTAGTCAGACCATACTTGGCATCTCAATACTGATGTTTGCACTCTCTTATGTCTAAGCTGTTTGATGAATACCACAATAAAATATATATTCCTTTTTGGGTTCTGGCTGTGTAAAATCTCCAACAGTTTTTAGTTCAATTGATGGATTATATGGTTTCGACAATAAGTTCGAAGCATTAAGCTGCCCGAAATCATGGGGAGAGAAGAAAAAGAAAAAAAAAGGTATCAAATTGATCCAAAAATAGTTAGGATACATAAAAAGCAAAGTAGTAACTTTGAGGCTACAGTATATGTTATTGAGTTGAGAGATTAAAACAGAGTAAGGGAAGGAACCACAGAAAATCATCGGTATGGGTGGTCTCGGTAAGGGCAATTTCGTCTTGTTCTTTTTGGTAGTAAAAAATAAATAAATTGAGTTTCTTTAATATTACCCTAGTTGCAAATATTTATGGAGAATGCGATATTGTATTTAGTCTCAATATGCCTCCCAATATATGTTAAGATATAGTTTAGTTCTACTGCGTTGGTAATTGTGCATTCTTTAATATAGTACACCAAAAGTCAAAATGTTAGATGCATGAATTAAATACTTATATTCTTTTCTATTACCTAAGGTAATCTTGATACCAAGAGTGGAACATTGTTCTATAAATTGCGTGAAGCTTTGAACAATATCTGCAAAAGATCTGTATATAGACATGACTATTGGTGTTTGGTGAAACAACAATTAGCAGCACTGGAATTTGAAATATTTTGTTAATATGCATAAAGGTGTATCTTGTGTTCTTTTTGAACATTTACCTGACAATATAGGCATGCAAATTCGGCAAATTTTGTTTACACATTCTTCGTCTGGCCCTTGCAAAATTCTACTGATATTTTTATGTTTGTTCCTATTTATTACTCGTCATGTTTTACATTGAATGGTAAGTATCGAAGATTTGTTGAACATTAAGGCTAGTCTGCTAATTGAACTTTTAGCTGTTAAATCGATATCTATACTTGCCTCTTGAATTGGTAGAATAGTGTAGCTTTAATTAATCTCTCTTTTGTGTATTCCTGAAAGTTGAACGATATTGCAATATCTTACTATATTAGGAAACCTATTAATTAGATAAATGTTGAGCATTACTCCAAACAGAGTACATGAACTCAAGTTTTGATTTGCACCAATCATTTCGAGTTTGTATGAATATCTGCTCATAAGAAATTTGGAGGGGTCATTTATAAAACAAGCTACTTTCATAAATCATACACACAGAACTATGATTATACAATGTATGTGTTATGAATTATAACACTTTATTATCTCTCTAAATGTTCAGACATAGTATGCTATACAACAATCAATTAATAAATAGTTATTATGATTATTAAATTCTGAAATTTAACAAATATTAATTATTGGCATAAAATTAATATTTCCACTGAAGTTTTGGAAAATTAATATATTTAGATAATTTTAGTTAATCTCTAATTTAATTGTTGGCGCTCGGAATTAAATTACCATGTTGTAATAACACATGCACCTAACTTGGGATATCTTAAAATGTGGGGGTGTCTAGCTAAAGTAGTTATACCTGAATTTTAAAAGAAAGGAATAAAATTGGACATAAAACAATGGTTTGTATTTTTACTAGATAGGTTTTAAACAGTGTTGCATATAAACTTTTGATAACTGGAGATGACCCTAAAAAGTAATGGAATCATTTGATGCAATCTTTTGAAAAGATGGTATCCATTATGAGTAATCATACATGAGAGCTAGTTATTTTGCCTAAAAGAAGTAAATCTGTTGGGTGTTTAAAAAGAAGTTAAAAGTTGACCGGTCTATTGATAATTTTAAAGCAAGTTTTTTCAGTACTTGTTGTTATGTGCTAATGTTCAGCATTATGTGAAATTCTTGTGAATTGTTTTAATGTGCACTTCATGCAACAATGTGATAATAATTGTTAATAATCTGTTGATAATTTAAGTTAATTGTTCTATGTGAACTATATAATTTGAGGAATGCGAAGTATGATCATTATGGAGCATATATCAGATGTCAAGCATGTATAAATGTACAATATGAGAAAGATGAAGCATGTATAAAATGCGAATTATACATAAAATGTGAAGTGTGAGAAATGTGATATATGCATGAGATACAAAAGCATGAAAATTGTGATGTGATTATTTATTTATATGCGGAAGATTTGCTGATATTTGGTACTGATGAGAAAGTTGTGATAAAACTATTAAACAATTTTATTCTCTAAATTTGACATAAAAAACGAACTTGATTCTTGGCACGAGAATTAATAAAAATGCACATGGCTTGTTTTTATTATGTGGAATTCTTAAGAAATTTAATTTCTTTAATAAAGAGCCATTAGGAACACCTTGTGACTCTAGTGTGTGCATTTAAAGAAAAATAAAGGGAATTGGTATTGCACAAATTGAAGATGCCAGAATCATTGATAGTGTAATGTACTTAATGAATTGTACTCGACCTGATGTTGAATATTTCATTAGTAGACTTAGCAGATATACGCGATGTTGATGTTAAATACCTCATTAGACGTGGCAATGCATTCCAATGAACTTGTGAAGGATAATGTGATGTTAATTGAGTATCTGCTAATGATGAAACAAGCTCCACTAGTAGATATGTGTTTACTTTAAGTGGATGAGTTGTCTTTTGGAGATCTGTTAAACAAACTTGTACTGTTAAATCTACTATGAAATCTGAATCTATTGCATTAGAATTGACAGGTACAGAAGCAGAGTTGCTGAGGAATTTATTAGCAGACATAAAAATTCCTTATATATCTCTGCATTGTGATTCTCAAGCTGCTATTGGACGAGCAATGAACCATGTGTATAATGGGAAACAGAGACGTATTTGCTTGAGATATAATGAGGACTGATCAGTATACTGTGTTATTTCCATGGAATTTGTGAGGTCTGAAAAGGCTTACAAAGGGATTAATTAAAAAGAGTGTCCAAGAAGCATCCAGAGGGATGGGACTATTGCCAACATTTTGAGTAAGTAATACGCGATGGAAACCCAACCCATGTGATTGGAGATCCCATGAATTGGGTTCAATGGGTAACAACAAGTCACGTAATTACTTAATTATAGCACTACAATTATTTATATCCCTTCTTGTGTGCATGTGGTGCTTACTGACGAATTGTGAAAGGTTGAATCATTTAGATTCTTAATGAAACTCATAGCCCTAAAGGGTGGTGTATGTCAGTATACACTTGATGGGTTCACCTATATAAAGGTGGAAGTGTAGGTCGCTTCCTATGAGAGTCTTTGGCATACTCTCTAGAGCCTTTATGAAAATTTGGGACATGGCGCATGGCCTAGAACGCGCCCAACCGCGGACTTGTGTGGATTCAGGATTTAAGATATGTGTGCAAGCTCAACTGATTGTATCACAGATAATAGGTTCAAGAATATAATTCACCTATAATCTACAATCATTAGCTTGTTCCACTAAGTGTCGATTCAAACTCATAAGGTATCGACGTTATGTATCTAAATTTCATTGCCCTTCTCGCTTCCTTTTAATTTTTCATTCTTTGATAATTTTGGATCATGCGGGGGATTGTTGGTTATTCTCCAAAATTTCTGTAACCCCCATTTAGAGTTATACCCTAGCCTTTATGTTTTCTGTAACCCCCGTTCCAATTCCAACATAAACCTTATTTATATCTTGTTGTAACTCCCAAGCGTTTTATTAAAAACTATTAAAATCTCCAACGTTGTTTAAACGTTCCTTATAAGGGTGATTGTTCTTTAGAAAAATTAGAGTTTTACTTTCATGAGAAAAGATATACACAAATAACAACTTTATTCTTCTTCTCCATATTATCTCTGTGTAGCATATTCTTCTCGATATATTCAACTATTATACTCTGTTAATTGGGGAATCCACATAGACAAGTCCAAAGCCTTCTTCCGTGAGTACACACGATCGGAGACTTCGCCGTTGAATCCTGGAGAGTGGCCGCCGGCAGCCCATTTGTACCATGATTATTATCAGTGGGGGCGAAATCACTTTTTAGGACAGTAGCTACGCTACGCCTCGGTTTTCCAGCTAAGTTGTTCCAATTTATTTATTCGTCTTGTTAATTGCTATATTTTTCAACAAAGCTAAACACAAGAATCGAAGCTTATTGAGATTAAAATCAAGCTAACAAAGAGGTATACATTAAATTAAATATGTTTTCTTTAATTTATATGCAGTTAATATATGAATATGTGATTTAGTTTGTAATTGCTAAATTACACCAGAATGGATTAAGGAGAAGAATTAGCTTTATTAATATTGGTAATTAAGGCTATGGGTAATTGTTATAAGTATGGGAATTTCTGTATTGCATAATGGTTGCATAAGAATCAAGAAACTAAGAAATGACAAGGTTGACTTTGAAGTTAGTAAACTAACTTATGTAAATATGTATACATGTATGGTTTATATTGTGAATCGGTCCTTGTGGACTGAATTAGAACCATGGAGATTAGCGTGGTTGTGCGGAGTAATAATGTCGGAAAAATTGGGCTAGAACACAAACCAAACTCTATGAAAACTGAATTTTAAATCAACGCACATTATGTGTTCGCTAAAAGTCCTCTAAGGCCTGTTTTTGTAAAAAAAAATGAAAACTAAGCGAAGCCAAGACCCGAGTTATATATATACACATTATATATAACTAATTAGAGGGTTTGGGTGAATCGAATCAAGAGAGGAAATATTTTTGAGACCAAATGAAAAGTTGAAAACTAGTATGGCCACTAACTTTGAGGCCAATTTCGGGTCTAGTATATGTTTCTAGAAAATTTTGGGATTTTGGGTATGTGTAGTACACTGAATAAGCTTTCCATAGACTCCGGAACGGGCTAATTCCGACATCGGAGGAAAGAGTTATGACCGTTCAGAGTAGTTGTGTCAAAACTGTCCAACCAATTCCGACCAGTCCCCTTGCACGAATTTTCTGGAACTCTGTGTTTTGAATTTGGGAATGGTCAAAGAATAAAAGTTGTAGCCCCAGAAGTTAGCTTCGCGTGGGCTCAAGAATCGCTCAAAAATGTTTTGAAATGAAAAGGTTATGACTGTTTTAGCAAGAGAGGGTAAAGTTGAAACGAAATTGAAAACTGTTATGAACGTCCACTTTTGACGCACTGTTTGGGCTACCTAATGAACCCGAATTGGGTAATTCGTATTTTTTAAAAATAGTCTTACATACCATATATAACATATTCAAAAATGAACGTGATCCGACATGCGAGCTAAAAATGAAAAAATTGCAAAGTAGCCGCGTCGCGGAGGGGGGCTGCTGCCCACAGCAGCAGCAGCAGCAGCAGCACACAGACAACAGCAGTGCACAATAGCAGTTGGCTGGGGGCTGTTTTGACCTCTTGTTTAACGCGTCTAAATTACCCAAAGTGTTCGGTTAGCATTTTTTAAAATAGGTGGACATACCACCTATAGCATATCCAAAATTGGTCGGGATCGGGCGAATGAGACGGAAATTAAAAATATGCAAAGTGGACGTAAGAACATGTTCGTTGGCGGCCTACGCCAAGGTCGGTCTGGCCAAGCCAAGGGCAGCCGGGCCCAGTCCGACGTCGCGATGCAGTTTTCATAACGAAACGCAATATTTGACGTCGTGACACTTATTTCAAGGTGGCGACACAGATTTCGAAGTTTTTGACAGTTTCACGTATTCTGAGGCATCGAGGCAGATATAGAACGCAGTTTAAAACCTATATAACCTGTACAACCGTTTGAAGCATACTAGACGCTATAAAAGAAATATGTACACATAAATTTACATGTACATGAGTAATATATCAGTGAGATGAGATATGTTGACGTTAATGAAAGCTATTCCAAAGTTACCTCGGAACTGAACGATTTTCGAAATACAAAGCGATAATTGTGTAAACGGAGTTGAAAACTTAACGCTTGACATAAATAAGCTATATGTAGGTATAAGACATACAAATAGCATATGTCTACCTACAAACCAAGCAAATGAGGCAATGTTTGACATTATAAGAGAGACATATATGCAAAAACATATATATAGCTCATGTGTACATGAAATGGAGAAAAGTAATGTAATATGAACACCTTAAGCCTAGATTCGTGCGGAATAACATTTAATCTACTCACGAAAGCGAAAATAAGCTATAATTATGCAAAGTAAAGGCACGAATGCACTATATGACTATAAGTCTACATATAGAGGCGTGTAAAGTTTGTAAATGCATTATTAAAGTCGTGTTGGAATTTTTTAGAGAATGTATAGCTATAGTAAGCTAAAACCTAAAATATTCTAAAGGAATATGGAAGTTTCTTGGAAATAAGAATATCAGATATTGATATAGTTTGTGTTTATTGTTAGCTATACGGGTTATGGGATATGAATCTGTGACTAATGTATGTGTACATGTGAACATAACTGTGTAGGATTCGTGAAACGAAGTTAAACTAAAGTTTGTATCAATGGTCATTGAACAAGGCAAGTTTTTCAATTCTATTATGTTTGTGGAATAAATGTGATTATGTGGTGAGTTATATATCATGCTTTATGAATTATTAAAGTCAAAATATGACTAAGTTAATTGGGTTATGGAACTCAATTTATATGTGATATGTGATAGCACATGTTGTATGATGTAACTCGATAAATTAGAAATGTATAATGCATAAATGTATGCTTTGTAAGGAATTATTGTTGCATGTAGGATATGCATAGTAAAGAATATATGTTGCATGCAGATATGAATAATAAAGGAAATATAGTGTATATGGAATTGTGTGCTATGTGAAACATGATAGACTGTTAAATTTGTTGGGCTGTCGAGCTCAATCTTGCAAACACAACTTTTTTGCAGGTTAATGATGTTAAGCAATATTACTTGCTATACGGATGATGAAGATTGAACTATGTGCAAAATGAATACATTTCCTTGAATTAGAAATGGTATAAATTTATGATTGATAGTTTTGTCAAATGTAAATGGGCAGTTATGTATAGTTTGAAATGTTGAATGGATAAATAATGTTTATTCTGAAATGAGAATAAATATGATTCTAGTATAAAGAAGAATTCTAAAGGTTGCGATTCAGGGAATGAATGAATGGAAATAAAGAAGAAAAAAAATATTCTGCATTTTTTTAGCTATTTTAACATTAAATAATGTTTTAAAGCTAGAACAAGATAATATTAACGGTCAAGACCGGGGAGAGAAATTGTCCTGATTTTGGGGTCATTACAGTGCGATAATGAGTCAACCCAACCAAGAGAGAGCAATCGGTAAGTCGATAATACTAGTGGTAGCAGTCATCAAAACGGTGACAACAAACGTGGAGGGAATCAACATGCCAGAAATGATAACCACTTCGGTGGTAATCATGACCAATATAATAGAAATGGAAATTTCAAGAAGAGGAGATTCAATAATGATGGAAAGACGGCAGCACCAGCACATGTTGTTAAGGAAGGAGAACGACCGCCGGTCGTATGTTACAAATGCGGAGGGGAGGGACACATCAGTCCAAAGTGCACGATGCAGTCCAAAGCGTGTTACAATTGTGGAAGAGAAGGTCACGTAGGCTGGTCTTGTCGTGCAGCGAAGAAAAGTCCAGCTGGGACGGAGGCACCAAAGGCCGTCCCAGAGAAGTCAAAGTTGGTAGTTCAAAGAAGAGCGTTTGTCGTAAACTCCCAAAAAGCGAGGAATCCGAATGAGGTGACCACGGGTAAGCTAATCATAAACTCTAGCGAAGTTTATACCTTATTTGATATCAGGTTCTACCCATTCTTTTATTTCTCCTAGTTGCGCTCAACGTTTAAATTTAACTCCAGAGAAATTAGACTTTGATTTATCTGTTCAGACTCCGTTGGGAGAAACCTTTTTTAAATCCACTGTTTATAAGTCTTGTTTGATTCAAATTGGTAACCGCATGTTACCTATCGATCTTATCTCTTTGAAAATACTAGCATTCGATGTGATTTTAGGGATTGATTGGTTAACTACTCATCATGCTAAAATCGATTGTTTTCGTAAGGTTATTAGCTTTCATATTCCTAACCAACCTATTATACGAATTCAAGCCACTAAACCACTAAAGTCAATCACTATCATATCAAACCATAAAGCTAACCGTTTATTGAAAAACGTATGTCAAGCTTTCTAAGCCCATGTCACGGATTTAAATAAAAATACGACAGATTTGAATGATATTTCTATTGTTAATAAATTTCCTGACGTATTCCCTGAAGAACTTCTGGCCTACCCCCAGAGCGTGAAATTGAATTTTGTATCGACCTTGAACCTGGTACAAAACTCATTTCTAAAGCCCCGTATCGAATGGCTCTTATTGCACTTCAGGAGTTAAAAACCCAACTACAGGAATTCTTAGACATCGGTTTCATTCATCCTAGTACGTCTCCTTGGGGTGCTCCTGTTCTATTCGTGAAGAAGAAAGATGGAAGTATGCTACTTTGTATTGATTATCGGGAGTTGAATCATGTCACCATCAAAAATAGGTACCTGTTACCTCGTATTGATAACCTGTTCGACCAGTTGCAAAGTGCCAAATTCTTTTCAAAGATTGATCTTCGTTCCGAATATCATCAGTTAAAGATTAAAATTGATGACATTCCAAAGACTGCTTTCAGAACTCGTTGCGGGCATTACGAATTCCTAGTCATGTCTTTTGGATTGACTACTGCTCCTACTGCCTTCGTGGATATGATGAACCGAGTATTTAAGGAATATTTGGATCACTTTGTTGTTGTCTTTATTGATCACATCCTCATATACTCCAAAACCCGTGAAGATCATGAGTAATACTTGAGGCTAATACTCCAAAAGCTTCGTGAAAACAAGTTATATGCCAAGTTGAAGAAATACGAGTTCTAGCTTGAGGAAGTAGCACTCCTTGGGCACGTGATATCAAATCACAGAATATCTGTTGACCCGACAAAGATTGTAGCAATTCAAAGCTAGGAGCAACTTAAGTCAGTGACTGAAGTACGTAGCTTTTTGGGCTTAGCTGATTATTATCAGAGATTCGTGGAAGGATTTTCTCGAATTGCTACTCCATTAACTCAGCTGACTCGAAAAGATACAAAATTCGGTTGGAGCAAAAAATGTGAGACGAGTTTTCAAGAACTCAAGAGGAGGCTCATTTCAACACCTGTTCTGACAATATCATCCAGGTTCGGAGAGATTTGTCATCTACAGCGATGCTTTAGGCAGAGGGTTAGGATGTGTTCTCATGTAACATGGGAAAGTTATAGCATATGCCTCACGAAAACTCAAAGAATATGAGAGGAATTATCCTACTCATGATCTAGAGTTAGCAGCAGTTGTTTTCACACTAAAGATCTGGAGGCATTACCTGTATGGGGAGAAAGTGGAGATCTATACAGATCATAAGAGCCTCAAATATTTCTTCACCCAAAAATAGCTTAATATGCGGCAATGATGTTGGCTTAAGCTGTTGAAAGATTACGATCATACAATTCAATACCATCCAAGAAAAGCGAACGTAATAGCTGATGTATTGAGTAGAAGATCATATGCGGGTACGAGTGCGATATTATCAACACAAAAGCCCATTTTATATAACTTACAAAGGATGGAGATAGAATTAAAGACTCCAGGGACCCATGTGATGATGGAAAATATACGAGTAGAACTGACTTTAATAGATAAAGTTAAAGCTGCTCAAGCTACAGACCTGGAGCTGATGCGTATGAGGAAGAAAGTACAAGAAGGTGTTATTTTAGAAGCAAGAATCGATGAAGAAGGAATATTTCGAGTCAACTCCAGACTTTGTGTTTCTAACGACTCTGACTTGAAGTATAAGATCATGATGGAGGCGCACAACACACCATTTGCAATCCATCCTGGGAGTACCAAAATGTATCGTAATATTCGACATACATTTTGGTGGAGCGATATGAAAAGAGGGATCGCAGAGTTTATCTCAAGGTGTTTAACTTGTCAACGTGTCAAGGCAGAGCATTAAGTGCCAAAAGGTCACATTACCATGGACTTTGTTACTGGTCTTCCCAAGGTTTCTCAAGGCATAGATGCGATTTGGGTCATTGTTGATAGATTGACCAAGTCTGCTCATTTCTTATCTATACGAGAAACTTATTCACTTGAATGTCTTGCTTGTTTATACATAAATGAGATTGTAAGACTGCATGGTATGCCAGTATCCATAGTTTTTGATTGAGACCCAAGATTCACTTCACAATTTTGGGTTAGTTTGCAAAAAGCTATAGGCACAGATTTACGATTTATTTTGGCATATCATCCTCAAACGGACGGACAGTCAGAGAGGACTATTAAACTCTTGAGGATTTATTAAGACTCTGTGTCCTTGACTTCAAAGGAAGTTGGGACACATTCTTGCCATTGGTGGAATTCTCCTACAACAATAGTTATCAAGAAAGTATTGGCCTGGCTCCATTCGAGGCATTATATGAACGTAAATGTCGTTCTCCAGTTTGCTGGGATGAAGTGGGTGAAGCTACGTTGTTGGGACCAGATTTGGTATGCATAACAATTAAAAAGATTTAAATGATTCGGCAACGTATAAAAATCTCACAAGATCGACAAAAGAGTTATGCTGATCTTTATCGAAGAGACGTGGAATTCAATGTTAGAAAGCATATTTTGTTAAGTGTTGCATCATGGAAAGGAGTTACAAGATTTAGAAAAAGAAGAAACTCAATCCTCGATTCATTGGGCCATTCAAAATCCTCGATCGAGTAGGAACTGTGGCCTATAGACTCGCCTTACCGCCAAGTATATCTCGTGTTCATAACGTTTTTCACATATCTATGTTACGTAAATATGTGAAAGACCCGAAACACATTATTGAATTAGAACCGAATGAGATAGCGGAAGATTTAACGTATTAAGAGGTACCTGTTAAAATCTTGGATAAGAAGGATCATATTCTATGCTCCAAGGTTATACCTCAAGTCAAAGTTTTGTGGAGAAACCACGATTTGAGGAAATTACATGGGAGTTAGAATCTAAAATGAAGTCAAGATATCTTCACCTCTTTGGCATATCAGGTACGTACCCTAATTTTAAGGACAAAATTTCATAAGAAGGGGAGGTTGTAAGACCCTAACTTTATGAATAAAGATTAATTTTTCTCGAAATATATTTTTGAATATTATGGTGTGGATTTGATATAATAGTTGTGGGTAATAATTATAAATTTTGCAAAGTAAGCAAGTGGTTATGAAATATTTGATTAGTCGGGGAATATTTGTTTAAACAGGGAATATTTGTACGTGGCACAATCATTGGTGGACCCCACAATAAAAGTATTATCGGAGTTAGAAAATGACAGAAATGTCTTTTTTATAAAAATAACAGCGAAAGTATTACCGTTAAAACTGTTTAAATACCCGGTGATAAAAATACAGTAATACGCGTGGTTGCATAGTAGCACACGATATTGATTATTGATGATTACGTGAGAAGTCACTTAGTTATACTCAATTATTGCTACAGTAATTGCTACATAATATCTCTCATATTATTGATTCAATTATTGTCACAGTATCATCTGTATAATATTTTATAATATTAAATCAATAATTGAGAAAACAAAGTTATTCATATTATTATTTGCAATATTGACGATGTCTAGAAAGTTCTGTCAAGGAGAGGTTTGGTCACCTAATTGCACGCCAATATGGAGAAATTCCTTATCGGAAAGCCCCATCTTTCTTGGGAATGATCTGGTTGTTAAATATTGTGAGTTATAATATTAATAATGAATAAGTTTGTGATGATTAAAGATGAAATTGATAGTTCCATTGTGTTGGGATTATTAGTGTTTGTGGGAATCGACATTTATTTCGATAATAATTGATTTCTGGAGGTAATATTGACTAATCGGGTAATTAATCGGATAAATAAGCAATTAATTATTATTAATTCACATGCTTATAATTATTTGTTCACATGTATGTACTATTGATTCACATGCATGTACTATTAGGGGAGGTAGTGCAATATTGATAATACTTGCATGACTAAATTAAAAATGGAGGTATAGATGAAGGTACTATACTATAACTATTTTTTTTCACATTATAGAACAATGGATTCACATGACTGAACTATTGATTCACATGATGTACTATTAGGGAAGGTGGTGCAAGTTTGATAATACTTGTAGGACTAAATTAAAAATGAAGGAAAAGATGAAGGTATTATACCGTAATATTTCGAGCCTTAAAATGTGCAATTATTGAAACTATATTTTCCTCTAAATAGAAGATCTTTCTTCTTTCATTCTCACCAATTCACTAATACTCACAAGAGCAATTATAGAGAGAGAAGTTATAGAGAGAAAAGCTACAGAGAGAAAGAAGAAGAGAAGTCTGCTACTTAACTATTCTAGTATACAGTCTTCTTCTGAGGTAAGGGATATTATTTTTTTCAATATTCGTAGAAATAATATTTTCTTCCATACTCTGTAGTATATGAGTAATATTATTTCGTTTTGTATTTCTAATTCTTATCTCATTCTGTTATAGTATTGCTTCTATACTCTGTGAAATTAGTAGAATATCCTTGATATTTGCGCTTCATCCAGTATCTTTTCATGGAAATATTATTCTGAGCTTTCTTGATAATTATTGATATTTTCATATCGGAATACTATTCATGAGTTACTATTTACGGGTTACTATTCACACGATTACTATTCACTCAAATATTATTCACTCGGGTATTTGAGGCACTTTTCATGCCAGAGTACTATTCACGAGTTATTATTCACTCGAATATTATTCACTCGGGTATTTGATAAGTCAGGTTTTGTACCTACTTATCCGGCATCTATTACTTGAAATATTTGTTTAATCTCGTGTTTCTTAGTTACTTTTTATGCATGTTTTCCATTTTATAGATTATATGCTTGGAAGCGGCGTGAGGGACTATTGGTATAAAATTTGCAAGGAAAAGCAATTCCGGATAAAGTTCGGGTTTTCATGTTCATTTTATGTGCATTTCTTGTTTGTGACGTGGAACTTGGATTATGTTAAGGAAATCTTTATTGGCATCCCGAAACTTCTTACATCATTTTAATTGGAAGCTCAGATGCGAGAGTATGGCTTTCTAGCAACAAAGACAAAGTTAAGAGTTGTTTCGGTTGTCGTTACAAAGTAGCAGCTGCTCCGATGCAATTTCGACAGTCATCCGTTTGTTATTTCTGAAAGCTCGAAGGATAAAAATTGTAGATATCGTCGATAACTTCAATTTGATAGGTCGCGGGCCCCGTAATTCCTCCCGGTTTGAAAGTTATGGCAGTTTTGGCATAGGAGGTTCTAGCAGCAAAATTGATTGACAGCTTGGTGCGCTGGGCCTTTTATGCTTTATTATCCAGCCAGGGCTGGGTGTCTGGGCAGCAATAGAAGAAGGGTTTCCAGCCGAGGCTGGCTTGTATAAAGCTAAATGTCCAGCTGGGACTGGGTACTCGGAAATTGAAGACTCCTAGTTGGTTTCTAGTGCTACAAGTGTGGAGTTTTAGTGATGGTGATGACTTGGGACTCATATATGCATGGAATTGTAATCAAAATACATGTGGTAGTATATAAATGGACATCAAACATTGAGATTGGAATATACGAAAAGCAAATTACGAAGATTAATCTCAGTTTTTCTAGCAAGCATTGGAGGAGTATTTCAAGGCGATTTTCGAGACGATTGCGATTCTAGGCTACGTAAAGGGTGTATTTCAATATTCTTCATCTTAGTTTATTATTTGTAATTGAAAAGATGATTTCCATGATTTATTCAGTGTTTATTTCATTTATTATGAACTAATTCACTTTTTAGGCTTATGATGGATCTTTGAGTGAATCTATGGTTTTGTAAACTTTGATTTCCAATTTAATAAGCTATCTTCCAGTTTATCTATATTGATTTGTGCTTGAATCTATGAATTGCCTGATCAACAATTCTTTGTGGAGTTGGATGGAATCGAGAGAGGATATTCAAATCTAGACTTAGTTGATATAGCATGTGTTTAAGATTTTGTTAATAGCTTAAACTTGATGAGTGTTAAGGTAGATATATTCTTGACACCGCATGTAATCGGATAGAGAACTTATTCTTCAACCTTCTTCAATTGTAATTCACATAGAGATATAGTGAATTAGTTGCTTAAGGTGTTTAACGGATTTCTATCTTAATTGTGGATTGACGTTAATACGGTATTAGTGCATCAAGAGGTGGTTAATACTATGTTCGTGTTCTTGATTAATAAACTGGGATAGTGAATTGAATTGGAATAATGGTGTTAAAATCAGAGTGAAGCTTAGGGTGAAATCATAAGTCTAATTCTCCATTAATTGTTTGAAATTCCAGATTTTGATATTTATGATTATTTTGTGATAGTCTAATTACTTTTTAATTTAGAATAATTATTTTTAATCATTGAATTGGATAGTTTAATAAAATTAGGATTAATAGAAAATTAATAATTGTGAAGTTAAGATTTTTGCTAATAAGTCTCTGTGGGAACGATACTCTACACATCACTTTATTACTTGTTGACCACGTATACTTGCGTGTTGTGCGTAACTAGATTTTACCCAACAAGTTTTTGGCGCCGTTGCCGGGGACTATTTAGTATAATTCTTAATAGTTTTACAATATCAGTTTCATTAATCCAGTTTTACTTAGACATTTTTTATTTTATTTTATTTTATTTTTTTGTATTGTTTCTTCTGTTTCAAGTGTGAAAGCAGTTTATGCAAACTCGGTCTAAAAATCCAGATTTGCTACCTTTTGACGACGACATTGAGAAAAGGTTCCAAAGGTTGAGCAAATGGATCAAGGAAACGACGCAAGAATTCGAAACATCTGAAAAGGAAGAGGTAACAGTAATGGCAGCCGAAGATCGAAAAGCATTAAGGGATTTCGCAACACCCAAGGTAACTGAACTGCAGTCAAGCATCACTAGGCCAGCAATAGCAGTAAAAACGTTCGAAATTAAGCCTGGGATGATACAAATGATTCAGAATTCAGTTCAGTTCGGGGGTTTTGCAAATGACGATCCAAACGAGCATCTGGTCAGCTTTCTGGAAATGTGCGACACTTTTAGGTTTAATGGGGTTTCGGATGATGCGGTGAGACTGCGATTGTAACCATTCTCTTTACGGGACAAGGCGAAGAGTTGGTTGCATTCTCTACCGTCCGGTTCGATAACAACATGGGAGGATTTAGCTCAAAAATTCCTCGCGAAATTCTTTCCACCGGAGAAAACTGCGAAGATGAGGAACGAGATTACGATGTTTGAACAGCAACATGGGGAATCATTATATGAGGTTTGGGAGAGATACAAAGAACTGCTCAGAAAATGCCCGCATCATGGATTACCCCAGTGGCTACAAATGAACACCTTTTACAATGGACTACATGGGAATCTAAGGACGAGTATTGATGCAGCGTCGGGCGGAGCATTCATGGCTAAGAGTTACGATGAAGCATATGAGTTGATTGAAACCATGGCGGCTAATAACTACCAGTGGCCCACAGACGAAGGCAGCTGGGGTATTAGAAGTAGATAGCATAACAGTGATACAAGCACAGTTATATGCACTTTCAAAGATGTTGGAGTCAGTGAAAGCAACACAAGCACAACAAACAAATCAAGTACAGCAAATGGCAATAATATGCGAGTTGTGCGCAGGAGAGCACCCAACGGAGCAATTACAACAGAATTTCGCAAAATACTTATCAGAATACATACAATCAAGGTAATAGAAATCATCCGAATTTCTCATGGAGCAACAACCAGCAAAATCAAGCTTCACGACAATCATATCCACCAGGGTTTCAGAACCAGCAACAACCAACCCAATACCAAGAAAGGAAATCAGATCTAGAGGAGTTGGTGTTAAAATACATTACTAACAATGAAGTGGCCATGAAAAATCAAGCAATGGCTATGAAAGCACAAGAATTGGCCATGAAATCACAAGAAACTGACAATCAAGAATTTGGAGAATCAGATAGGACATATTGCATTGGCATTGAATAATAGACCACAAGGGACATTACCAAGTGACACCGAGAGAAATCAGAAGGGTAATCATGAACAGTGTCAAGCAGTCACATTGCGGAGTGGGAAACAGCTTGAGGGCACTAACGCAAAAAATTCAGTGACTCCGGATGAAAAAGTTGATGATAGCAGAAAAATTGAAGTAAGCAGGGGTGAGGGCAAACAGAGTGAGGAAACAAGTATGAACAATAAGTCAATTGTTTATCCACCACCACCATTTCAACAAAGGGTCCAAAAACAGAAATTAGACAAGCAATTTGCAAAATTTATGGACGTTTTTAAGAAACTTCAAATCAATATACCATTTGCAGAGGCCCTAGAGCAAATACCGAGCTACGTAAAATTTATGAAAGGGATTCTATCAAGGAAGAAGAAATTGGAAGATTTCGAGATAGTTGCACTAATCGAGGAGTGTAGTGCGATATTATAGCAGAAATTACCACCAAAACTCAAGGATCCGGGGAGCTTTATTATCCCATGCACGATTGGGAATATGCATTTCAACAAGTGTTTATGTGATTTGGGGGCGAGTGTAAATCTTATGCCATTGTCAGTATATTTAGAATTGGGTTTGCCTGTACCAAGGCCTACGAACATTACATTACAGTTGGCAGATAGGTCAGTCACATATCCGAGAGGCATAGTAGAGGACATTCTAGTGAAAGTGGATAAGTTTATATTCCCCGCGAACTTTATCATTCTGGATTTTGAGGAGGACAAATACATCGCAATTATCCTTGGGAGACCATTTTTGGCCACGGGCAGGACACTCATAGACGTACAAAAGGGAGAACTCACTATGAGGGTCCAAGATCAAGAAGTAAAATTCAATGTGTTTAAGACCATGAAATTTCCCGCAGATGAGGAAGAATGCTTTCGAATGGATTTAATTGAGCAAATCATCGGTGAAGATATGAGCAAGGGATTAGCTCACGATCCGTTAGAAACAATATTATTGGGGGATGAAGAGGTCGATGATCCAAAATTGGTGGAGTACTTACAAATACTAGACTCATTGCCACGAGTTTCCAGATTTAGAACACTGTTTGAACCGTTGCATGCGGAAGAAGTAGCTGCAGAAAAACTAAAACCATCATTGGAAGAGCCACCAAAGCTGGAACTTAAGCCACTCCCTAAACACCTCAGGTATGCGTATTTATACAATTCAAATTCTTTACCTGTTATTATTTCTGCTGCACTTAACGAATTGCAGGAAGAAAAGCTGTTGTGAGTGCTTCAGGAACATAAATCGGCGATAGAATGGACAATTGCTAATATCAAAGGAATCAGTCCATCCTTTTGTATGCACAAAATTTTGATGGAGGACGACGCAAAATCGGTCATGGAACAACAAATACGGCTCAACCCCATCATGATAGAGGTAGTGAAGAAGGAAATTCTGAAGTGGTTAGACGCAGGTATCATCTGCCCAATTTCAGACAGCAAATGGGTTAGTCCAGTGCAATGTGTGCCGAAAAAGGGAGGTATAACTGTGGTTCAAAACGAAAACAATGAGTTGATTCCAACAAGAACAGTAACCGGGTGGAGGGTTTGCATGGATTACAGAAAATTGAACAAGGCAACCCGAAAAGATCACTTCCCTCTACCTTTTATCGATTAAATGTTAGACAGACTGGCGGGACATGCGTACTATTGCTTATTCGATGGATACTCGGGATAAAATCAAATCGTCATCGCTCCTGAGGATCAAGAGAAGACTACATTTACGTGCCCATATGGTACGTTCGCATTCAGGAGGATGTCATTCGGATTGTGTAATGCACCTGCTACTTTTCAGTGGTGTATGATGGCCATCTTCTCAGATATGGTGGAAAAGAATGTGGAAGTCTTCATGGACAATTTCTCTGTCTATGGAGATAATTTTGATGCGTGTTTGGAAAATTTGGTAATGGTCTTACAAAGATGCACCGATACAAATTTGGTCCTTAATTGGGAAAAATGCCACTTTATGGTGGAAGAAGGTATAATATTAGGACACAAAGTTTCGGCGCAAGGATTGGAGGTCGATAAAGCAAAGCTTGAAACAATTGAGAAGTTGCCTCCGCCAAGTTCAGTCAAAGGAATTAGAAGCTTTCTAGGACATGCTGGGTTCTATAGGAAATTCATAAAGGATTTTTCTAAAATGGCAAAACCTTTGTGCAGTCTTCTAGAGAAGGATTTGGTATTCAACTTTGATGAGGAGTGTAAGTTAGCCTTCGAGTTGTTGAAGAAAAAGCTGACTACAGCTCCCTGTGATCGTCGCTCCGGATTGGAATATGCCGTTTGAACTAATTTGTGATGCAAGTGATTATGCAGTTGGGGCTGTTTTGGGTCAACGCAGAGACAATATATTTCATGCTATTTACTATACAAGTAAAACACTCACAGAGACTCAATTGAACTACACAACAATAGAAAAAGAATTACTTGCAGTGGTGTACGCGTTTGATAAATTCCGGGCCTATTTGATCGGAACAACGGTGATAGTCTACACGGATCATGCGGCTATTCGGTATTTGATAGTGAAAAAGGATGCTAAGCCACGCCTTATCTGATGGATTCTCCTACTTTAAGAGTTTGATCTGGAAATAAAAGATAGAAAAGGGACAGGAGAATCAGGTAGCCAATCACTTATCTAGGCTGGAAAATCAAGAGAAATTGAAAGAGGACAAATGTGAAATCAATGAATCACTCCCAGATGAACAACTGTTTGGACTAAATGCAGAATTTCCTTGGTATGCTGATTATGTGAATTATCTTGTGAGCAACGTACTTCCACCTGATCTCACAAGACAACAGAAAAAGAAGTTTCTTCATGACGTGAAATGGTACATGTGGGATGATCCTTACTTGTTCAAACAGTGCGCCGACAAAATGATTAGAAGGTGTGTGCCTTACAGTGAAGTGAAGAACATCTTGCATGAGTGTCACTCATCTGCATATGGCGGACATTATGGAAGTGAGAGGACAGCTGCGAAGGTGTTGCAATCTGGGTTTTATTGGCCTACACTATTCAAGGATGCCCACCATTTTGTTAAAACATGTGATAGATGTCAAAGAGCGAGCAATATTTCAAAACAGAATGAGATGCCTCTACAAACGATTCTTGAAGTTAAAATTTTTGATGCATGGGGCATTGATTTCATGGGGCCATTCCCGTCGTCTCTGAATAATCAGTACATTCTACTTGCAGTGGACTACGTATCAAAATGGGTAACAAACAACGCCAAGGTGGTCCTCAAATTCCTACAAAAGAATATTTTCACAAGGTTTGGCACGCCAAGGGCAATTATCAGTGACGAAGGTAGTCACTTTTGCAACAAGTCATTTCACAGCTCTATTGGCAAAGTATGGGGTCAACCATAAGGTCGCTACAGCATATCATCCCCAAAACAGTGGACAAGCTGAGGTCTCGAACAGGGAAGTCAAGAGAATCTTTGAAAAAGTGGTGAATCCAACTCGAAAGGATTGGTCGCTCAGGTTGGATGACGCATTATGGGCCTACCGGACTATGTATAAAACACCGATCGGGATGTCACCATATCAACTACTATACAGAAAGGCTTGTCACTTACTGGTCGAATTACAACATAAAGCTTATTGGGCTGATTTCAGAAACTCAATTTCGATCAAACAGCTGTAGGTGAAAAGAGACTACTTCAGCTAAATGAACTTGACGAATTCTGTCTTCAAGCCTACGAGAACTCCAAGTTATACAAAGAAAAGGTGAAAAGATGGCACGACCAGAAAATTATGCAAAGAACGTTCGAGCCAGGGCAATCAGTCCTTTTGTTCAACTCACGGTTGAGATTGTTCCCAGGCAAGCTTAAGTCAAGATGGTCAGGACCATGTACAATAAAAAGGGTGTTCTCACATGGCGCCGTTGAAATCTACAGTCGGAATCCTATAGAAACTTTCAAGGTCAACTGGTCATAGATTAAAGCACTATTGGGGTTGCAAGGCTAACACGGATGTCATAGCTATCACACTTGCAGACGCACCATAAACAGGGAGTAGTCAGGCTGAACGACTTAAAATCAAGCGCTCATTGGGAGGCAACCCAATTTTATTTTTATGTTTATTTTTATTTTTATTTTTATTCTCTTCAGTTGTCTATTCTTAAGTATTTTTTATCCATGCTAGTGAAATGGTAGTAAAAAAAATAAAATAAAATAAAATTTGGTCTAGAATATAGTCATGTAGGATTTAAAGTATACTTGATTTTTAAATAATCTTATCCTCTATGCTTGAAGTTGCTCCATTTCTATTGATAGGTAACCTATGACTTATAATATAGAAGTCGCTGAAAAAGGCTAGTGCGGAGCGTAGCGTAGCGGAGCGGAGCTCGTGCCGAAGGCGCGAGCGGAGCAGAGCGACGCACTAGCCCATCAGGGTTGACCCGAAGGTTGCGCGGGGGGGGGGGGGGGAGGGTACGGGGGGCATTGTAATTTTCAAGTTTGGTGGATTAAGTTGCGTGTTACATGTGGCATATGTAATTTCATTAGCTAGGTTTGCATATGTTAGTTCATTGTGTATGTTTAGAATTATTAAATGTTGCATTTAGGTAATCACTGTAGTTGTAGAGTAGCTTATGAATGTAAATAGTTCTCATCAATCTTTGCAATCATGTTATGTTTAGCACACACACATATATATATATATAAATAAATAAATAAATAAATAAAATCAAAAATAATAGTTAGTTAATATGTTCATCTTGCATGAGTCCAGCTGTTTGATAGTTCAGTTTATTTTGGCCAATGATGAGATTGGAATTGATTAGACAAGTATAATGCTGATTATTAGAGCTTTTGATGTGATTTCTTATTATGAATTGGATCTTGTGCTTGTTTGAAACTGGTATAAAAAGGGTAGCACGTTAATAACACATATGTTGACTGATTAGTTCAAATTGATACATAAGGAGTTTCAAGAGGATAATGCTAGTGTAAATGAGAAAATGACAAGGATAGGCAGTGAAGACGAATAATTGAGCAAGAACTAAGTTTGGGGGGATAAATGTGGGGTACATTAGCTTTATAAAACAAAAAAAAATAAAAAAATGAATATATATCGTGACTAGTCTTGTTTCGGTGTCTTTGTTACTTGAGCAAGTACGCCTGTAAGGGTGTCTTAACACCTAGCGCCCTAAGGTCTTTTATGGTCTGGGAGTCGTTGGTTGAAAGCTCGTTAAGGGGTAGCACTGTTAGCCTAATGGAATGAGGCATTGCAAAAAAAAAAGAGAATAAAATGGGAAATAAGCAAAAAGCCCCCGTGTTGAGCAATGAAAAAATATATATAAAGTATAAGTACCCTATGTGAATCCTTGAAAGTGGTAATTGTTTAGTTTTAGTTGGAACTCGTCTACTTTTGAACTTTTTGAGTTTGCCTTGTATGTTTCTTTCTAAGAGATTGGTTATGTATTGAATTTGAATTTGTATCAATTAACATGGATGTTTATCACACACACACTATACCAGTGATAAAGGTTTAAGATTTGAGGATTGATAAGGAATTATTGAATGGTTTTTATATGAAGTATTGTAGTGTTTGTTTGATTTCTCTGAGGCCGGAAGAATAATATTGATTCTATGATACTGTTAGATTTGTAGGCATATAGATTAGCTGCATTGTATTGAGTTGCATCTGTGTTTTGTTTTTGCTTGAGGACAAGCAGATGTTTAAGTTTGGGGGAATTTGATAAGTCAGTTTTGTACCTACTTATCCGACATCTATTACTTGAAATATTTGCTTAATCTCGTGTTTCTTAGTTACTTTTTATGCATTTTGTTTCCATTTTGTAGATTATATGCTTGGAAGCGGAGTGAGCGACTATTGGTATAAAATTTGCAAGGAAAAGAAATTTCGGATAAAGTTCGGGTTTTCATGTTCATTTTATGTGCATTTCTTGTTTGTGGCGTGGAACTTGGATTATGTTAAGGAACTCTTTATTGGCATCCCGAAACGTCTTACATCATTTTAATTGGAAGCTCGGATGCGAGAGTATGGCTTTCTAGCAACAAAGACAAAGTTAAGAGTTGTTTCGGTTGTCATTACAAAGTAGCAGCTGCTCCGATGCAATTTCGACAGTCATCCGTTTGTTATTTCTGAAAGCTCAAAGGATGAAAGTTGTAGATCTCGTCGATAGCTTCGATTTGATAGGTCGCAGGGCCCCGTAATTCCTCCCGGTTTTGACATTATGGTAGTTTTGGTATAGGAGGTTCTAGCAGCAAAATTGATTGACAGCTTGGTGCCCAGCCGGGGCTGGGCCTTTTATGCTTTATTATCCAGCCGGGGCTGGGTGTCTGGGCAGCAATAGCAAAAGGGTATCCAGCCGAGGCTGGCTTGTACAAAGCTAAAAGTCCAGTTGGGGCTGGGTACTCGGAAATTGAAGACTCCTAGTTGGTTTCTAGTGCTACAAGTGTGGAGTTTTAGTGATGGTGATGACTTGGGACTCATATATGCATGGAATTGTAATCAAAATACATGTGGTAGTATATAAATGGACATCAAACATTGAGATTGGAATATATAAAAAGAAAATTACGAAGATTAATCTCAGTTTTTCTAGCAAGCATTGGAGGAGTATTTCAAGGCGATTTTCGAGACGATTGCGATTCTAGGCTACGTGAAGGGTGTATTTCAATATTCTTCATCTTAGTTTATTATTTGTAATTGAAAAGATGATTTTCATGATTTATTCATTGTTTATTTCGTTTATTATGAACTAATTCACTTTTTAGGCTTATGATGGATCTTTGAGTGAATCTATGATTTTGGAAACTTTGATTTCTAATTTAATAAGCTATCTTCCAGTTTATCTATATTGATTTGTGCTTGAATCTATGAATTGCCTGATCAACAATTCTTTGTGGAGTTGGATGGAATCGAGAGAGGATATTCAAATCTAGACTTAGTTGATATAGCATGTGTTCAGGATTTTGTTAATAGCTTAAACTCTATGAGTGTTAAGGTAGAGATATGCTTGACACCACATGTAATCGGATAGAGAACTTATTCTTCAACCTTCTTCAATTGTAATTCACATAGAGATATAGTGAAATAGTTGCTTAAGGTGTTTAACGGATTTCTATCTTAATTGTGGATTGACGTTAATACGGTATTAGTGGATCGAGAGGTGGTTAATACTACGTTCGTGTTCTTGATTAATAAATTGGGATAATGAATTGAATTGGAATAAATGTGTTAAAATCAGAGTGAAGCTTAGGGTGAAATCATAAATCTAATTCTCCATTAATTGTTTGAAATTCCAGATTTTGATATTTATGATTATTTTGTGATAGTCTAATTACTTTTTAATTTAGAATAATTATTTTTAATCATTGAATTGGATAGTTTAATAAAATTAGGATTAATAGGAAATTGATAATTGTCAAGTTAAGATTTTTGCTAATAAGTCTCTGTGGGAATGATACTCTACTCATCACTTTATTACTTGTTGACCACGTATACTTGCGTGTTGTGCGTAACTAGATTTTACCCAACAGTATTTGGGGCACTTTTCATGTCGGGATACTATTCACGAGGTAATATTCTCGAAGTACTATTCATAGAGTACTATTCACGAGGTATTATTCACCCGAAAAATATATTTCTTTTCTGTCCAAATTATTTGTGGTACATGAATATTAGTCTTTAATTTTACCTATCAAAGCAGTATCATGTTGACAATTTGGATATTTTTAAACTCTAGATAAATTTAAAGTCTTTAATATTTATCATTAATTTCGTTTAATGAATGCTTATATCATTGTCATCATCCTCATGCGTATATTGTGATGAAAGTCATCTTTGGCTTACGTGCATAGATGTATTGTTGATTGGTATGATTATGACCATGGATCATTTGGTATAATCATGACCCATAATGTTATAAATGATGTGGTAAAAGTCCTCATTGACCCGTAGTGCATTGATGGACAGTTGTTGGTATGATTATGACCAAGGATTATTCGGTATAATCATGACCAATTATGATTACATGAATATTCTTGGCCCGTAGTGTAGGGATGATTCGATGATGTGGTTTATTTATTAAGTAGAGTCTCAACGATAAAGTGGATGAAAAACTTTTTAAATCATAGAAGATAGTAAGTATCATGCTCTACTTTACTCTTCTAATGGATTGCTTGTTCCGCTGCAGTTAAACTTGATGTTTATTGTATTTTATCAGTTTAATATTGTTGAAGGCTAATGATAATTTATTCTGCATTATCTTAGTCATAATATTTCTTACTGGGCTAGTTGAGCTCACATTTTTCTTTCATTGTTCTCTTCAGGAAATGAGAACGTAGCCGGGACTAGTCGGGAAATGGAGTGACGGTCCGAGATGGTTATTTGAGTAGTCCTTACTACTTATTGTGATAATAAATGTAACGAGGATTGAATTTGAATTTGGATATTGTCTATGAGACAATATTCATGTAAAAACTCAGCTATGTTTTGTCGTATTTTTAAACGACAATTGTATTAAAGAAGTTTGTATTTGATTTCTGTACCATGTATTTGGCGACTCAAGATGGGTGATGTATACCTATTTTGGGGCCGTCACAGCGGCATCTGTAGACACTCGAAATTTTGTATTCCTGTTACAAACATTGCAGGAGGGCATAATCATCTTTCAGAGATAAGCCTAGAGGACAAGACAGTTCTAGTTCCTAAAACCCCACCAAAGAAGTCGTTTCTATCTCGAAGATAACCCCGAGATATTCAAGACCAAAAACAACACCTGGGAGTTTAAGTCCCAACCTCGGAACTGACACCGAGGAGTGCAGTTGCAGTTCCAGAGATAACCCGGGAGATGCTCGTTTCAACCTCCAGCAATCAGCTTCAACCTCGGAGATAACTCTGAGGCACTCAGTCCCAAACTCGGAGACAACCCCGAGAGATCAGGCACACCTCAGAGACAACCCTTAGGACATCTAGTACTTGAAGCAGCCCAATCTCAGAGATAACCCTGAGCAACGACTGATTTATCAGCCCAAACCGGAGATAACCCCAGTGAGGGGTAAAATTGTTATTTTGCCACCACAATTCCACACGCGCTCTATCTCAACACATTTAAACATACATTCTACATAGTAGGGATCTACAAGAATTGAATAGCTATAATCCTAAGTGACTACTACACAGGACAGCACACCGGATAGAATTTGAAGCTTGAAGACTAATGGCATGGTCCCATCTTCCTGACTTCTTACAACCTCTAATCTCATGTCATTTGTGTAGTTCTCGATAATACAACTCCGTAAAAGGTCTTACACACCTCAATCGGAGGCCCAGATTGAAGTTCTAAAAGTTTGAGCGGACATCACGTTGTACGCGCGCACGTACTTTGAGACGGTAGGACCAGCGGAGCCTGAGGCACCCCAGGCAGCCGCAGGTACACCTGCGGCTGCGGATGCCGCAGGTGTACCTGCGGCTCCCCCCCTCTATAAATAGAGGGCTTGGGGTGTCCATTTTGTAAGAGAAAACGACGAGGAAGCCTTTCTCTTCTACTGTGCACACACTGTTCTTCACGTTAAGAGTCGTGTTGTGTGTGTATGCCCAGACTTCGATTCGTGGCTTTTATTTCTTTTTTGTATTTATATATATTTATATATATATATATATATATATATAAGCAATCGAGTTATGCCTATTGCTTATATATATATATATATATATATATATATATATATATATATATATATATATATATATATATATATATATACTGTTGTTGAACTCTGTTCGATGAGTCTGGATTTTACATTCGGAGCATTTATTGCTTTTATATATATATATAAATAAATACAAAATATTGTTGGACTCTGTTCGATGAGCCTGGATTTTATATCCAGAGCGTTTACTGCTTATATATATATATATATATATATATATATATATATATATATATATATATATATATATATATATATGTTGTACCCATCAAACTCTGTTTAATTGAACCTGGATATAATATCTGGTGCGTTTACCGCTTATATATATATATATATATATATATATATATATATATATATATATATAGAGAGAGAGCAAGGATCAAGAGCATTCTCTTTATCTAGCATTCCTCCTTAAATAGCATTCTTTTATTAAAATTACGTCGTTTTGGAGATTTTTAAAAGAGAGTGGTCCTACTTATTTTCTTTTAATTTACAAAAATGCCGCCCACGGCCCCACTTGTTTTTTAAAAGAAACTCCAAAACGACGTAGTTTTAATAAAGGGGGTGCTATTTAAGGAGGAGTGCTAGATAAGGGGAATGCTCTTGATCCTTCTTCTATATATATATATATATATATATATATATATATATATTTCTGTCAGGCCTAGAGTTACTTTGTGTCCTTTTACTGTTTTCTTTACATTTCGTCCCGCTTGGAATTTACTTCGTGGCGGCTGATCGTTTTTACTGCTTTATTTATATTTTTGTCCCGCCTAGATTTTACTTCATGGTGGTTGATCGCTTTTACTACTTTATTTACATTTCTGATCCCCCATGGAGGTGTTTCGTGGGGGTTGATCGTGTCTTTATATATATATTTATCGCTTTTATATATTTACATTTATAGTCCCCCATGAAGTTCGCTTCGTGGTGGTTGACAGTCTATATATATTTTTACATCTTTTATATATATAATTGCTTACAACTTTCATATAAACTGCTACATCATGTGAGCCTAGGAATCATGTGATCACAGATTCAGTCTCCTGAATCTAGATTTGGTTCCTGTGATGGACAATTTTGGCTGTAAATAGCTTATACATTATTCACGGTGTCTGAATTTCCTTAGATGGCTCTCATGCCCACAAGGAGTTGGGCACTGCTATATTATCTTATTTTCTCGAAGATGCTTCGCATCTCAAAAATAAAAGCAACTAAGCCGAACATTTAATAAAATGGAAGTATAAAAGGCCTCAATTACTATTGAGAATTAGGGTTTGGAAAACCTCTTTTACAAAACATCACTGATATATCTTGTTAAAATTGAATTTTTACACAAAGTCAAAACCTTTGTATATAGGTACGAACGAGGCATAGCACTACTTCCAAATAATTTCACATTGACTCACACACACACACACACATTCATATAATAGTTTAATTAAAAGTGGCGGTCACCGTGGTAACACGGATGTCGGAGGGTGCCTAACACCTTCCCTTCGCATAAGTAAGTCCCCAGACCCTAACGAATCTCGGTTTTACAGACCAATTTAGCAATGTTACATAATGTGATGCTCCCAAATCCAGGTCCCTTTGAACCTCGGAATTCGGTCCGCCACGATACTACTATCGTCAAACTATTTATATCTTCTATTCATAACTTAATGAATATAACTTTACTTATTGCAATTTAGAATATAAATTCTTTCCATTTCTAGGATCTATGTAATGACCCCAAACTTTTATAAGTTTCTAATCTTGGTCATTTACTATTCCTATTTTACATCACATTCGATGTTATACAATTATGCAGAATAATTTAAACTTTTTCAATCTCCTTTGAAAGATAAATCTTTTATTGATATCTTAACTCGAATCAATTACAAATTCCTGAATCAAATTATTCTATGATTCACTTTATTCAATATCTGTATAAATCTTTACATCTCGATTCAAATTTCTCTATGTATCACATAGTATAACTTAACAGATATTACACATATAAACTACTATCATATACATCTACTAGAACCTAAACATGGTTCAAGAGTATATATTTAAATAAACGAATCAATCTCCTTCGATACTATTGAAGTCTATCAATCAAGTAGCACATAATCTTTACCGTGAGTTCTTAACCTGCAAAAGTGGTTATTTGCAAGGGTGAGCTTGACAGCCCAGCAATTCTAACAATTTTCATGCAGCACATAGCATATAGTAACATACTCAGTTCATGCATTCATAAATAATTAATATTTACTACGCATGTTACTTCACACATAACAAGCATAGAGATTTTTATCGCAAGCATATCATCAAAGATCAACTTTGACATTTTATACATATCTCATATGCATTTCATATATATACGTCAACATTCTCATGGCATAATATAGCTCAACTAACAGTTATCGAATTCATATAACAAATAAGAACTGAAAGACTTGCCTGATTCGTAGTTTATGAAATACGACTTAACTGCTTAACGATTATCTGCACTTCGTGTATTCCTACACATTTATATAATCATGGATTCATATCCATCACTAACATATTTCATGCATTCTCAATGTAATAACAATGTTACATTATTTCCTAACTAGGTTCGTAAAACCTACACTTCACCTTTTCATCATACGCATAGAATAGCTAGGTATGTATAGTATACCTTAGCTACACATGTTCAATATCAACATTCATAAATCTATTACACATGTGACTCGCTATGTGTTTGTTACACATTTCAAACTCATAGATGAATGTTTCATATAGTTCTTGCATTTTGCAAACTTTAATAACTTTTAACAAATTTTGGTTTTATATAATCATTACATGCTCTTATGCTTAAAACATCATTCATGTCAAGTACTATATCTTAGAATAGTACTATAAGTAAGTTGCCAAAATTAGAAGGCAAATAAAATGTTCAGACCAAACTGTCCTGCAGCGCAGCTGCGCTGAGGTTAGGCTTGGGACTGGCGCAGCTGCGCCGTCCCCTGGCCATACTAATGTTGAGCTTTTATCTTCCGGGTTTCTGTCCAAACTTTAACACACATATACACTTATACTTAACATGCATACACGCTAGAGGTCTTAACATACGTGTATGACCACTTCAAGTTCAATCTTATATGTTAGGGACTTTAGTTTAGGATTTTCACGAATCAAAACCAAATAGGGTTATGTAATCACTAGGTGTACTAATTAGCCTTATGTTCTCATAAAGAGGTCACATAATCTTTACTACACTATGCTCGTACATATTCATGTCTTTTATTCATAGCTAGCATCGTTTAACACTTTAAAACAAGTTTTAACCTCATGCTTGGTTTACCTCCATTATGTTTAACATATAAGACTCATGTTTAGAGACATAATGAAACATATCATGGCATCTCAAGACTTTAAAAATCTAAATATTCATATATAATGCAACCTATGTTCAAAAACATGCTCGAGCTTGCCTTTGAAATCATTTTTCATGAATGATTCAATATAGCACATATAAATCATATCTAGGGATATTCTAGACATATCATGACATATAAATCCTTTAGAATCTAGAAATCCATGTGATTTAACTAGATTTTGAAAATATGTTCAAGTTTACTTTTGGAAATCACTTTAAACTTGAACAATGCCATTCAACACATACAAGACAACTTTAAGGCTCTATTCCTATGTAATCCAGGCATGTTAATATGCTCGCAAGATCAGAATGTATAGCAAGTAGCATTTATGCACCTTAGTTCTTTTATATCAAGTTTTCTTAAAACTTCTTTCACACAAGGTCTAACGAGTTTGATTATGAACAAAGGAACTATGTACACTAAGCATGCTTATTTATGTGTAACATCAGTCATGTTAACATCTTTTCGAGTTCTAGATCTACCTCATGTAGCATTCATGTTCATTAGCCTATTATATTTGAAAATTTCTCTAACACAAGACTTAACAAGTTTAGTCATGGATACGGACACCATAAACATTATATCATGCTCATTTACATCTGAAATCAATCATGTATATCAACCACTAAGTTCAGAACTTATAAAACATAAGTTTAAACAAAGTTTGTTTTCAAGACTTAAAATCTTTGTTAAAGGTCTTCTACTAAATCAGAATCAGAATCAGAAGTAGTAACCAGACTCTGTTTTACAGAGTGTTACCCAAATTCATTTCCCTTGACTCAAACATGATTTCAAACCATCATTAAGATGTTCATACATGTTAGTAAACTTCTTACACACACTATAACATGTTAATTCACATCAATTGACTATATGAATTCAAGAAATTCCAAGAATCAAACAAGACCCATTTTAAGAACATAATTAGAAATTATACCATCTTGAGCTTGGATTGGACCTCCAACACTGTAAGTATACTTCTATAGTAGCTCAGCACTCAAACTCAGATAATTAGACTATCAAGCAACTTTTATCAACACCAAAAACTGAATTTAAGCTTGTATTTATAGAAGACGCTTGGACTAGACAATGGCATTACACAAGATTGGAGTCCATGGTGTAAAGGGAGGAAACAAATGTTATTAAGGAATTGTTCAACAACTCAATACCAGCCACCTTGCTAGCCATGATCACCTATTCCATAGCCACTTGGAGAATACGTAAAGAGAGTTTAGGACACTGTTCATTGTACTTGGTGACACTTAATTTGGGACAAGAGCAAATATCTCAGCATTTGGGCATGTAAGACTTGGTTTGGTTCTTTTAATCCCCATAATGTAATATTAAGGTACAATTATTACCATATTAGGAATTGAAAGATAAGTTTTATACTCACATCATATAAGCCATGTACATTAACTACACGCGATAAAATATCGCAGTTAGGCATTATTGTCCGGGTAATCCCATAATTATCTCTACCACTCACATAACCACATTATAACTTTATTTAATATTAATGTTTATTTAAAACATTGAATTCCTTTCTCAAATTCTAGAATACCCAGATAATTAATCACTTATGCATTACAACTTCATATGATACCATGGTGCTACTAGGTACTGTGACGCCCCCAAATTCAGGTACTTTAAACCCGAATTCAGTGCTTCACGAATACCATTTCTTTGAGCAGAATAATAATAATAATGTCATAAATATCAAACTTAATTTACATATCAGAGTTTTATAAATCCCAGGTACGCGACCTTAAAACATTTCATTATATGATAGATAATAAATAACATCATCTTATTTAAGTCTAGCTATTACATAAGATAACACAAACATATTCTGACAACTTTCATTTCCCTTTATTCCTGGCATAGCCCTCTGGCTGGTCATACTTACTGAAAACATTTAATTTAAGCAAGGATGAGCATTTGAGTGTCCCAGCAAGTAATAACAATTATAAATATTAGCTGAAAGGATTAAATGTTTTCTTTGTACTACCTTTTTACAACAAATCAATGGTTGTGAAGTAATCTGAACCGATAATAATAACATAACAACTCTCTATCAAATTTTTGAAACTACGTACTGACTATAAATAGGGTTAAGGTGACATACTATGAATATTGTTCTCAATTTTCAAATAGGTTTAGCAGAACTTCATCCGCAAACCGTCATAACTTACGGACACGGGGGGTGATCAGACCGTTATGCCCTGTATTGATCAATACTACATGCAAGAACGATATTATTGTTCACTCTATCCGCTTTAAGGGCATAAAAGTTTTCCCTTGATCGAGATGTTCATATTTAGTCTGGAATCCGAACCAAAACAATTTGATTGGATACAAAAAGGTTTTATCATATTCAACAATATTTCTAAATCTGTGTCTAGCTGGTCAAATATACATACTAGGGATCAATAGGTATATATACATATATATATATATATATATATATATATATGTATCAACATGTGATTAAATACAATAATTATCTAAGTGGGGACACTTGTATAATCACATATAAAAATTAACGAACAAAATATATATCTGAATTACAATATAGTACCATGTTGATAATCAATGATCAGATAATATATATATATATATATATATATATATATATATAACACAATATGGTTAATAATCTAGTACAATAATATAATTTTGAAATTTTCTTACTCATGTTCATTGTATAAAGAAAATGCAAAGGTAAAGATACTTGCCTTGTCTGCTTCTTACACAACTTAGTTCTATCCTTAATTCAACAACCTATCATTTATAAGATTGTTATATTGATTAGAATAACATATCATAACACATCATACTGTTATTTATATTTAATACATAACCTAATCACATGGTCACATTGTTATATCAGTCATTAAGACACAAACAACACTTATACAGTCAAACTATATAGGTTCAAATCAAATTCGGTAGCATTTTGGTGTACTGACGGCTTTATCGGGTAATTATCGAGCATAAAACTCTAATTTATAATTCAAATATTATTCTGGATAATTTAAATATCAATCATATTATTTATAAATGACTTGTAATAATTTATAATTAATTATTATAATTTATCATAATTTTTTAAACTCTGGAAACATTTATTAAATGATTTAAATATTAAATAATTCTATTATCATTACTATTCAAATATTATTAAATACCTTATTATCATTTAAAATGATTTTTAATATAATAAAATCATTTTTAGTTAATTTATTTAATGCATTTATTAAATAAATTAAATATGAGTAATATTCAAATAATTACTAATATTTATGGAAAATATGTCAAATTATTAAAAGTTAATTTTATAACTTAAAATAATTTTTAAAACTAATTTTGTAATTTTTAGAAGATATTTTCTATTTTTAAATGATTTTTAAAAATTTAATTAATTAAAATTAATAAGTCTATCGCTATAGCTTTTAGCAACAAAAACCGTCGCCTAAAGTGTTCTTGAGCACCAAGAACACTGACAGTCAGTGTTTAAGGGTCTCACTTTGACCAAACATTAAACATTGATTCAGTGTGATTATGGGCAAGCTAATACCTTGATCTTGTAGTACTAGTGTAATACTACAAGATCCAACAACAATCATGAACAAACTGCATCACAATTAAAAGATCCAAGCCTTCAAAGTAGTCATCAGAGTTGTTCTTCATTTTCTGGGTAACCCAGAAATGAAGAACAGTTTGACTAGCCTACTTTGGGCTTCAACTACATGTTGTTAGTGTAATAATTTAGTGATCTAAGAGTTGTAGTGTGTAGCTAACATGTAGGGGTACAGATCTATTACATAAAACACATAAAACAACAAATATATAAATAGATCTTGTTCGGTCAAACCTTGTCAGTCGTCGCGCTCTTGAGTTTTCTGGGTTACCAAGAAAACGCAAGTCGTGAACATTCTACTTGGTTTGACCATCCAGAAATTCCAACCTGTTTGACGTTAAGGTGTTATAATAGCATGAAACTATAGTCCAAGCACCAAACTACAATCTATATACAACAACAAGAACAACACAACCAACACCTGCAAGATCAAGACGCACAAATACCTTGTCAAGCCTTTCTGGGCATTTTCTGGGTTACCCAGAAATGTCCAGTCATGGACGGTCAATGGCATTTGACCATCAATAACATGAAATCTGTGCATGATCTAAGCATGATTTCAAGTCTAGATCAAAGTCCTTCTAGCATATTACATGTTCCAACATCTAAACAACAAAAATGATAACCAGATAAAGATTTACATGGTCTGTCATACATTCGGTTGTCAGACCACTTTTGAAAATTTCCCAAATTTTGTAAAAACTTAAATTCGAGCATATAAATGTTATGGATCCACTATTTAGCAACCCAGATCATTAAAAGACACCCTCTAGCACATATCTAACTAATCATTAACAATATTTAACATCAGATCATAAGATTTTAAAGATTAGGGTTTATACCTCCTTTTTAGCTTTGATCCTTGAATCTGACTTCTGATTTGCTATAAGTGATATTGGGGCTTGATTGGGGACTGGTCTAGCAAGGTAATTTCGGAGGTTTGATGTTGAGACAGTCTTGGTTGAGTGTTGGTGTATAAATGAGCAAGTTAGTAACCTTTCTCTCTCTTTGAACTTATATAATATGGTGTAATGCTTATGGTTGATCATGTCTATCAAATTTTTATTGATTAAAGGCTATTACTAGACCACATGGCTAGCTAGAGTTGGTCACCAACTTAAAGTTATGGCAAGTTTTACAAGTTATCTATTAAATAATGCAAGAAGGGAAATTTGGTCATTTGGTACTTACTTTAATGGCAAAGTTGTCAATTCATTTCTAACCCTTAGGGTTTAACCCTAAGGTTTCTTAAACTCATTATCTAGGTTTGTGTAATAAGGGAAAATAGGAATCTTAGTTTCTAAAAAGGTGAATTAGGGTTCCTTAATTAAATTAAGTTTTCTAATCACATAGGACTTATAAATTAGGCTTTATAATATACTAATCACCATAAGCTAGCTAAATTAATAATTAGGGTATATAACTTAGCAATTAGGGTTTTGATTAAGTAATTAGGGTTCATAGATATTAATTAGGGTTTACCCAATTAACGTTAAACATGATAATGGTCATTAATTACATAACACATAACTTAACACACCTTACAGTCATAGTTGACTCTGTACTATAGTTTATCAGTATTGCTAGGATTTTGTATTGCTTTACTATAACTGTTCCACATATTAACATTGCACACAAATCAGGCATGTTTATATTACTGAAATATAATTAATATTATATTATTATTCTCATTCCTTATTCAAAATCCAGACTTAGGGTTTTGAATTCATATCTGACATAACCTTCATAGATACCATTATTAATTAAGGTAAAATAATTAACTTAATTAATATAATAAATACATAACGTAATATCCATATCATATATACAATAATCATATTTTCATGGAAAATAAATAATAAATATTTTTATTACAACATAATTTTATTATAAGAAAATCTATAATGATCAATAGTTCTAAAAAGTAATTAGTTACATCTAATAAATAATTTTATTTATCAGATATATACATATACTTTACTTTGCACATATTCTTTACTTTGCACATATTCCCACCCTTATCTATATAAAAAAAATTATTCGCAAAATTTCTTATTGAAAATATTGGGTTATTACATACACCCTCCCTTATAAGAATTTCGTCCTCGGAATCACTACTTTAACACCTATAGACACTAGGGCAAATAGCATACGCAGTCATTTCAAGTAGATCTCGATCATATTTAATTGAACTGATCTTTAACTACTCAACATAAGCTTGTCTATCTAATACTACGAAAATTTGATTTCTAACAGAACCCAAATTTCTCCTTCAAAATTTCTTTATAACATAATTTACTTATATTTAAGAAAAATCATATATATGAAAATACAATTCATATGAATAATACCTGAAGTTCCATCCTCGGCTGCTTCGATATCTTGAACTGTCATGTTAAAGACTCTTGCGGTTGATTTCGTCGAAGTTGGTCCCGTTATCGCCATTGTTCCGCTGCCTTTCCCCGCATTCACGCTTCCTATATCCATCCTCCTTTTTGGACAGTCCTTCACCTTATGCTCTGTTGATCCACACAGAAAACACTCATTGCTCATCCTAGGATTGGGGCAGTTAGGAGAGATATGTCCCTCCAGCCCACACTTATAGCACACAAACTTACCCTTAAGACACTCACCTGAATGACTCTTCCCATAATTCTTACACTGCACAGTCTTCTTTTTCACACCTTCCTGCTTGACTTGGACACTCCCAACATTTCTCCACTTCCTTTTCTCACCCCTACTTCCACTACCTACTTCTACCTTCCCGGCTCCATCACCCTTATTCTTCCTCTACTTATTATAGAGGCTCATGGCTTCACTTCCCCTTTCAGCTATGATAGCATTTTCTAAGAGTGCGGCAAACGTATTGATCTGCAATACCGCCACCTTATTGTAGAGCCAGGGTTTTAGGCCTAGCTCAAACCTCATTGCCTTTCTAGCCTCTGTATCCACTTGGTGTGGAGCGAACCTAGCTAATTCATTGAACTTTACGGCATTCTCCGCAATTGTCAAGTTCTCCTTCTTCAATTCCAAAAACTTCACCTCCATCCTAGCCTGTACACTAGCCGAGAAATAGTTCTCAAAGAATAGCGTCTTAAACCTAGTCCATGCTACCACTCCTTCTCCTGATCTAGCTTTATTTTCCTTCAACCAGAAATTCGCTTCTCCTTTCATCATATAGGTGGCAAAAGTTATCTTTTTCCCCTCATCTACTCTAGCGACTACAAATGCTTTTTCTATTTCCTTAACCCAAGTTTGGGATTCTATCGGGTCAGTGGTACCTCTAAATTCTGGCGGTCCTACAGCCTTAAAATCCTTGAAGTTCACAAATCGATTATCTGGCTGATTTCTCGCCGCTGGCATTCCATTCTACATGGCTTGAGCTACCATGTTCGCGAAATTCTGCATCAAGTCTGGTTGTTGTCCTTCAGCATTGTTGACAGATTCTTCTGCCCTTTGGTTTCAAGTTTGTCGTCTTAGTGATATTTTTTTTGATTAAATAAGACAAAATCTATATTTTATTAACTTACATTCTAAACCTTATAGTATAAGTTTAATATTTCAAACTTATTCCATTAATCAAACATAGATTCATATTCATCTGACTAACTCATAGTACATAGCATAGCACATACTGCTTTAAACATCCGATATCCCTAGCTAGAGTTGGTCAGCAACTAAAGTTATAGAAAGTTTTACAAGACCACATGGCTAGCTAGAGTTGGTAACCAACTAAAGTTATGGCAAATTTTACAAGTTATCTATTAAATAATGCAAGAAGGGAAATTTGATCATTTGGTACTTACTTTTTGTGGCAAAGTTGTCAAGTCTTTTCTAACCCTTAGGGTTTTAACCCTAAGGTTTCTTAAACTCATTATCTAGGTTTGTGTAATAAGGGAAAAATAGGAATCTTAGTTTCTAAAAAGGTAAATTAGGGTTCCTTAATTAAATTAAGTTTCCTAATCACATAGGACTTATAAATTAGGCTTTATAATGTACTAATCACCATAAGCTTGCTAAATTAATAATTAGGGTATATAACTTAGCAATTAGGGTTTTGATTAAGTAATTAGGATTCCTAGATATTAATTAGGGTTTACCTAATTAACATTAAACATGATAATGGTCATTAATTACATAACACATAACTTAACACACCTTACAGTCATAGTTGACTCTGTACTATAGTTTATCAGTAATGCTAGGATTTTGTACTGTTTTACTATAACTGTTCCACATATTAACATTACACACATATCAGGCATGTTTATATTACTGAAATATAATTAATATTATATTATTATTCTCATTCCTAATTCAAAATCCAGACTTAGGGTTTTGAATTCATATCTGACATAACCTTCATAGATACAATTATTAATTAAGTAAAATAATTAACTTAATTAATATAATAAATACATAACATAATATCCATATCATATATACAATAATCATATTTTCATGGAAAATAAATAATAAATATTTTTATTACAACATAATTTTATTATAAGAATATAATCTATAATAATCAATAGTTCTAAAAAGTAATTATTTACATCTAATAAATAATTTTATTTATCAGATAAATACATATACTTTACTTTGCACATATTCCCACCCTTATCTATATAAAAAAAATTATTCGTAAAATTTCTTAATTAAAATATTGGGTTATTACATCCACCCTCCCTTATAAGAATTTTGTCCCCGGAATCACTACTTTAACACCTATAGACACTAGGGACACTAGGGCAAATAGCATACGCAGTCATTTCAAGTAGATCTCGATCATATTTGATCGAACTAATCTTTAACTACTCAACATAAAGCTTGTCTATCTAATACTACGAAAATTTGATTTCTAACAGAACCCAAAATTTCTCCTTCAAAATTTCATTATAACATAATTTACTTATATTTAAGAAAATAATATATATGAAAATACAATTCATACGAATAATACCTGAAGTTCCATCCCCGGCTGCTACGGTATCCTGAACCGTCATGTTGAAGACTCTTACGGTTGATTTCGTCAAAGTTGGTCCCGTTATTGCCATTGTTCCGCTGCCTTTCCCCGCATTCACGCTTCTTATATCCATCCTCGTTTTTGGACAGTCCTTCACCTTATGCTCCGTTGATCCACACAGAAAATACTCATTGCTCATCCTAGGATTGGGGCAGTTAGGAGAGATATGTCCCTCATTCCCACACTTGTAGCACACAAACTTACCCTTAAGACACTCACCTGAATGACTCTTTCCACAATTCTTACACTGCACAGTCTGGTTTTTCACACCTTCCTGCTTGACTTGGCACTCCCAATATTGCTCCACTTCCTTTTCTCACCCCTACTTCCACTACCTACTTCTACCTTCCCGGCTCCATCACCCTTATTCTTCCTCTACTTATTGTAGAGGCTCATGGCCTCACTCCCCCCTTCAGCTATGATATCCTTTTCTAAGAGTGCGGCAAATATATTGATATGCAATACCTCCACCTTATTGTAGAGCCAGGGTTTTAGGCCTAGCTCAAACCTCATTGCCTTTCTAGCCTCTGTATCCACTTGGTGTGGAGCAAACCTAGCTAATTCATTGAACTTTACGGCATTCTCCACTAATTGTCAAGTTCTCCTTCTTTAATTCCAAAAACTTCACCTCCATCCTAGCCTGTACACTAGCCGAGAAATAGTTCTCAAAGAATAGCGTCTTAAGCCTAGTCCATGCTACCACTCCTTCTCCTAACCTAGCTTGATTTGCCTCCCACCAGAAATTTGCTTCTCCTTTCATCATATAGTTGGCAAAAGTTATCTTTTGCCCCTCATCTACCCTAGCGACTACAAATACTTTTTCTATTTCCTTAACCCAAGTTTGGGCTTCTATCGAGTCAGTGGAACCTCTAAATTCTGGCGGTCCTACAGCCTTAAAATCCTTGAAGTTCGCAAATCGATTATCTAGGCTGATTTCCCGCAGCTGGCATTCCATTCTATATGGCTTGAGCTACCATGTTCATGAAATTCTGCATCAAGTCTGGTTGTTGTCCTTCAGCATTGTTGACAGATTCTTCTGCCCTTTGGTTTCGAGTTTGTTGTCTTGGCGGCATTTTTTGATTAAATAAAACAAAATCTATATTTTATTAACTTACTATTCTAAACCTTATCGTATAAGTTTAATATTTCAAACTTATTCCATTAATCAAACATAGATTCCTATTCATCCGACTAACTCATAGTACATAGCATAGCACATACTGCTTTAAACATCTGATATCCCTAGCTAGAGTTGGTCACCAACTAAAGTTATAGCAAGTTTTACAAGACCACATGGCTAGCTAGAGTTAGTCACCAACTAAAGTTCTGGCAAGTTTTACAAGTTATCTATTAAATAATGCAAGAAGGGAAATTTGGTCATTATTAAATAATGCAAGTTTTACAACTTCATATGATACCATGGTGCTACTAGGTACTGTGACGCCCCCAAATTTAGTTACTTGAAACCCGAATTCAGTGCTTCACGATACCATTTCTTTGAGCGGAATAATAATAATAATGTCATAAATATCAAACTTAATTTACATATCAGAGTTTTCTAAATTCTAGGTACGCGACCTTAAAACATTTCATTACATGATAGATAATAAATAACATCATCTTATTTAATTCTAGCTATTACATAAGATAACACAAACTTATTCTGACAGCTTTCCTTTCCCTTTATTCCTGGCAGAGCCCTCTGGCAGGTCATACTTAACTAAAATATTTAATTTAAGCAAGGATGAGCATTTGAGTGCCCAGCAAGTAATAACAATTATAAATATTGGCTGAAAGGATTAAATGTTTTCTTTGTACTACCGTTCTACAACATATCAATGGTTGTGAAGTAATCTGAACCGATAATAATAACATAACAACTCTCTATCAAATTTTTGAAACTACGTACTGACTATAAATAGGGTTAAGGTGACATACTATGAACATTGTTCTCAATTTTCGAATAGGTTTAGCAGAACTTCATCTGCAAACCATCATAACTTATTGGCACGGGGGGTGATCAGCCCGTTATGTCCTGTATTGATCAATATTATATGCAATAACGATATTATCGCTCACTCTGTCCGCCTTGGGCGCATAAAAGTTTTCCCTTGATCGGGATGTTCATACTTAGTCCGGAATCCGAACCAAAACAATTTTATTGGATACAAAAATATTTTATCATATTGAATAATATTTCTAAATCTGTGTCTAGCTGGTCAAATAGCTTAGATATATTTTTCTTAACATATACATACTGGGGATTAATAGGTATATATATATATATATATATCAATATGTGATTAAATACAATAATAATTCTAGTCGGGACACTTGTATAATCACATATAGAAATTAACGAACAAAATATATATCTGAATTACTATAACGCCCCCATATCTATACTCCCACAGTATCTGATATGGTGTTTACAGAAAATCAACATAATACTTTTAAATCTATACACCCATGGTATCTGATTATAAGATTACATTAAATAGAGGGAGTATCAGATACAATTCTCATAGATTTAAGATTCACAGTATCCCATAACAATTGGTAATTCTCAAAAGAACTATTACTGTGTTTGGATACCCTCACTTGAATATATGAACTGTATCTGTCACTAGAGTCTATCTATCCAAAATTTATAGTATCAGTAATAACATGAACAGTCCATATTACTAATACCCTCACCCAGATATATAGTTTAAGCCAGCTAATTTATACTATCGTATTGATAGTAACTACTTATCTGAAATCCAGAGTATTAATAACAACATGAACAGTCCATGCTATTAATACCCTCACTCGGCTAAATAGTTCCCAAGGATCTCAACTAGATTCGAAGAAGTCTAATTTTACATCTATATATGTAAGAATACACGGTTGCAGAAATAAAAGATGTTATATATATCATAATATTAAATTCAATTACATAATTCTCATAACGAGTTCTTATTACAAGGTATTCAAACAAATAAGAATATAATCTAATCTATGTAGGGAAGCTTCCCTTTATCTACTACAGAAGTTCCAAGATTACCATCTAAAACTGCAAAGGGAATAATTTGCAAGGGTGAGCTATGACATGCTCAGCAAGTTGTGTATTTATAACAATATACGATTTGAAGAAATATAACAATTCAAATTTCAACTGATAGTTGTTACCATTTATGGATTTCTCTAATTTCAATCATTTCTGGAATTTTTCTTATTTCTGTCAGTCACAAAGACTTAGAAATTTTGTTCAGATGTGAGATAGATGATCAGCCTATTCAACATCTTAGGAGTATGCATATCGCCTACAGTGCTCAAGATACACTAAAATTACTGTCAATATATGAATTGACTAAACTTCGCTCCCTTAAGGGATACTCAACCTCAGTATAAGATTGTCTTACCAAAACAATTTGGTTTGACACAACAGTTTATGCTCAATAAATAATATCATATGGATAAACAATTCATTTCTTAGTTATGCTGGAACTATAGCAATTACTTTTCAATAATAAGGTAATTCCATTGTAGGTGTAGGATATTATATCAACAGCATATCAAGATAAAAAAAATCTTGTCAAACAATAAGCAGGGTTTAAGAAATTTGCTTTATAAGAGATTTAAGGATAGAGAACTTGCCTGAGCGTAGATCAGTCAAGTTATGCTATTCAAACGTTAATAAGTACCTACGATATTCATATATGTAAATCTAAACACGTTAATATTGATAACAATATCCAATTATAACATTTATTTATCCATTATAATAAATTTTAAAATATTTAAAATGTTTATTTATCCTTTAAATGAGTTTTAAATCATTTATTTCTATTTATAAGTAACTAATATTTACCTAAAATATTACAAAAACATTGATTAATTATTATTAAATAATTTATATTCATTTATTATAATTTTTATATCATTAATAATATTTTTCCATAATTATTTAGTATTTATAAATAATTATTCTAATTTCTATATTAATAAGTTAATTATTAATGATATCAAAATAATATAAAATAATTATTAAATTTATGTAAAAATATTAGAATTTATTTATAATAATTTAATATAATTTTTAAAATTGTTTTTATAATTATTTATATTTATTTATTAATTATTTCTAATTTTTTATAATTTATTTTTAAAGAAAATATTTTTGTCTGTCGCTAAAGCCCTACAGTGACAGAAAGTGTCGCTGTAGGTGTTCTTGAGTTTCTGGGCAGCGATTTGGTCGTTGTCGAGTGATCACTTTGACCATTAAATAACTAGCTACTAGTAATGATTTTCAGTTTGGTCAAACATTGATGTTGTAGTAATCATATAATAGTACAACAAGAAACAAATCATAGACTCTAACTTACACAAAACAAGAAGTTATAGAAGCTCAAAGTCATTGTCAGAGCTGTTCTTGAATTTCTAGGTAACCCTAGAACAGAAGTCATGGCCGGTCAACGATTTTGTGGCTTAAATATCTTCGATTCTGTGTATTAGATATGTATTTTGCATGTTGTAATATATAGTATATATGTCATGGTACATATATATAACATTACCAGGAACAGATCATAACTCTAAGGTCTCTAAATTGGCTGGTCAAAGTACAACTAGATGTTATTCTTCATGTTCTTCAGTTTTCTGGAAAACCCAGAAAACTCGGTCATGCTCGGTCAACGGATTTTGACCAATAATTCCAGTAAACCTATACATTGTTTGTTTAATTAAAGATCATAGATATGTAGTATGTATAACAGGGTACTAATCAATAACAAAAACTTAAACAATTAACAATCAGAAGACGATTAAACAGGTCGGTCAAAGTAGCCGGTTCGACTTTTCTTGAGTTTTCTAGGCAACCCAGAAAACCAACATCCGTGAACGGTTAACCCACTTTGACTGCTTATAACTTGAAATCTACTATTCAACTGAACATGTTTTCTTTTCCAGATTAAAGACATACTAACAGGCTACAAATACCAATCGATTAACAGACCAAAACATAAACACACACGAATCTACAAGCCCTGACATTCGGCTGTCAGACCAAGTTTTACAAAATTTCTAGATTTCATAAAACACTTAATTAAGTCATCTAGATGTTATGAAAACGTGTTCTACCAATCTAACATACTTTCTAACATCCTAATACATAATTCTAAACATCTAAACAACAAATCTAACATAAGATCAAAGAGCAAATTATGAACTAGGGTTCGCACCTTTTCTTGAGTAATTTGTGATTCTAGCTTCTGATGTTGTTGTTGCTATCATCCAGGCTTGATTTGGTAGGTTTATAAGTCTATCTAGGCGTTGAGAATTCGTGAGTTTGCTCAGCCCTAAGGTTCCTATTTATAGAATTCTTTAACTTGGCTTTTTGGTCATTTTTCCACCTACTTACCTCTATAAAGATCTGATTTGTGACTCTTTTGCTGCTTGGGAGTTTGAAAGCATGTCATGTGATGTTTTGGAACTTGAAATGGTGACTCCCAACCTACATTGTGAGCTAGTTGATCAAATTAATAGCTTAATTAGGTTTAAATCTTCACTAATCTTGATTAGGGTTTTGTTTCTAATGATTAGGAATGTTAATTAATGTTAATTAGTACCTAATTGAAGTTTTTCTAACCATTATTAGGTGTTAAGATAAGCTAATTAGGGTTAGATTAGCTAATTAGGGTTTAATTTATAAATTAAGGTTAGGGTTTTGCTAATTAGGGTTAGGGTTTGTTAATCTAGGATTGTTAACCTAAATTTCTTGCTAATCCTAACAAGCACGACAAAGCATTTTGTCAGTGTAAGCACGACAAAGCAACTTGCCAAAATAATTTTACCGAAAAGTCCGAATATAGAAAAAAAAATTAAGCACGAGGTGTCAAGCACGGCATTTTTCGGACAAAAAATTACTTGATCAAATTTGTAAAACCAAGTATATATTAACACATAACACATTCAGAACAGAGAAATTTTATTTATATAATGAGATTTTACACTTACGAGTCTTATTAGGGTTTTGGGTTTTTACATTCACTCCCACTGATAAGAATTTCGTCCTCAAAATTACAGTATGTGTTAAGTAAATAATTGAGGATAATTCTAACGCATTTTATCTTCAAGCTCCCATATAGCTTCTTCAACGTTCTGATTTCTCCAGATTACTTTGACCGAAGCTATCACTTTATTTCTCAGGACATGATCTTTACGGTCGATGATCTGCACAGGTTCCTCTACATAAGAAAGATCTTCCTCTATTTGGATTGGCTCATATTGTATAACGTGTTTATAATCAGGTTTATATGGTCGTAATATGGACACATGAAACATATTATAAATATGATTTAACTCAGGAGGTAGTGCTATTTCATAAGCAACTTCACCAACCCTTCTCAAAATTTTAAAAGGTCCAATGAATCTCGGACTTAATTTTCCCTTCTTGCCAAAACATATTTTGCCTTTCCAAGGAGATACTTTCAAGAATATGTGACTTCCTACGTTAAAGTTTCGTTGCTGACGATGTGGATCGGCGTATTTTCTTTGTCGATCTTGAGATGCTAGTAATCATTTACGAATAATTCTGATAGTTTCAGTTGTTTGTTGAATTATCTCAGGTCCTAACATTTGTCTTTCCCTGACTTCATCCCAATATAAAGGTGTTCTACATTTACATCCATAAAAAGATTCATAGGGTGGCATACCTATGCTAGCATGATAACTATTGTTATAGGCAAATTCGACTAAGGGTAACTGATCTTCCCAACTTCCTTTGAAGTCTATAATACAAGTTCTCAGCATATCTTCTAATGTTTGTATAGTTCTCTCACTCTATCCATCAATCTGTGGATGATAAGTTGTACTTAATCTTAATTGTGTTCCTAAGTGTTTCTGAAGGCTTTTCCAAAAATTAGAAGTAAATCTTGGATCTCGATCTGATACTATGGACACAGGTACTCCATGCCTAGAGATAATTTCATTGATGTAAAGTTTGGCAAGGCAATCTAGGTTATGAGTAATCTTAATAGGTAAAAAGTGAGCTGATTTTGTTAAACGGTCAACTATTACCCAAATGGCATTATGGCCCTTTTGTGTAGCTAGAAAACCAACAACAAAATCCATAGTTATATGTTCCCATTTCCACTCGGGAATTGGTAAGGGTTGAAGTAAACCACTCGGCTTTTGATGCTTAGCCTTAACCCTTTGACACGTGAGACATTTACTTACACATTCAGCTATTTCTCTTTTCATGTTTGACCACCAAAAGTGTCGACTTAAATCTTTATACTTTTTTGTATTGCTAGGATGTATGGCAAATTTAGAATTATGAGCTTCGTTTAAAATTTCGTCTTTTAAAGCTTGGTTTAAACGGAACCCAGATTCTATTTTCATATATTATTATTCCATCCACATCTATTCAAAATTTATTATACTTATCATGTGTTAAATTAGATTTAAACTTTTGGCATTCTTCATCCTTCTCCTGTATCTCTTTAACTTTATAAAGAAGAGATGAAACTCCTTCTAAAATATACAATTTTTGGGTAGAGGTAGTTGGACATTCCACGTCAATTTCTAACTTTTCAAAGTCTTTTATTAACCTATTATTGGTGGTTAATACATTCATTTTTTTCCTGATTCTTTCTGCTTAACGCATCAGCTACAACATTCCCCGTACAAGTAATGTCTCCAAATTTTTAGAGCAAAAACTACTACGGCTAACTCTAAATCATGAGTAGGATACCTCTTCTCATAATCTTTGAGTTTTCATGATGCATAAGCTATCACTTTCCCATGTGCATCAACACACACCCTAAACCTCTGTGTGATGCATCACTATATATTACAAGGCCTCATGTATCATCTGGTAAGGATAACACTGGAGCTACGCTCAGTCGCTTCTTCAACTCTTAGAAGCTTTCCTCACATTTATCTTTCCAGACGTATTTCACCGTCTTTCGAGTTAAATTGGTTAATGGGGTTGCTATTTTTGAAAAATCTTTTATAAACCGTCGATAATAACCCGCTAAACCGAGAAAACTTCGTACTTCTATTGGAGTTGTTGGTTGTTCCCAATTCACAACCGTTTCGATCTTAGCTGTATCTACAGATATTACATTCTTATCAATTATATGACCTAAAAATTGAACTCTCTTCAACCAGAATTCACACTTGGAAAACTTTACATAAAGTTGTTCCTTTCGTAATATTTCCAATACGACTCTTAAGTGTTCAGTATGCTCTTCCCGTGTTTTTGAGTATACCAGAATATCATCGATAAACACTACAACAAATTTGTCCAAGCATGGTTTAAACACTCGATTCATTAAATTCAAAAATGTTGTCGGTGCATTTGTTAATCCAAAAGACATTACAAGAAATTCATAATGTCCATATCATGTCCTAAACGATGTTTTCGGCACATCCTCCTTTCTTGCCTTTAATTGATGATAACCTGTTCTAAGGTCAATTTTTAAAAAATGTTCAGCCCCTTTTAATTGCTCAAACAAATTATCAATCCTTGGTAAAGGATATTTATTTTTAATAGTTAACTTATTTAGCTCCCTATAGTCTATACATAATCTCATAGTTCCATCCTTCTTCTTTACAAACAGAACTGGTGATCCCCGGGGTGAAACACTAGGTTGTATGTACTTTTTATCTAAGAGTTCCTGTAATTGAATAAGTAACTCTTTCATTTCTATAGGTTCCATTCTGTACGGTGCCTTAGAAATTGGCGCCGTTCCTGGTGCAAGATCAACGACGAACTCAATTTCCCTATCTGGAGGTAAACCTGGTAAGTCATCCGAAAATACATTAGGAAAATCTTTAACTATAGGTATTTGATCTAGTTATACTCCTTCCTGTCGAGTATCAACAATATAGGCCAAATATCTTAAACAACCCTTTTTAAGTAATCTTTCTGCCTGAACTATAGTCAAACATCGAGATTGCTTAGGTGAACAACTACCGTTGAACACTACCTTTGACTTTGAAGCAGTCAAAAGGTTTATACATTTTTTATGACAATCAATCATCGCGTTATGATTAACTAACCAATCCATTCCTAGAATTACATCAAATTCTCCCAACTGAATTGGTATTAAATCTACCTTAAAATTATGTCCTTTTATTACCACACTACGGTTTCTGAAAAATAGTCTTAACTGGAATTTTTTTCATTATTAGCAATTTCTACACAAAATGGTTTGTGTAAATTTTCACAAGGTGTATACAAGTTTGTAGAGAAATTTCTAGACACAAACGAACATGTAGCACCAGAATCGAATAACACATATGCATTTAAAGTGTTGATAGGGATGATACATGTCACCACGTCCTGTGAAGCAATAGCATCCCCCACCGACATATTAAATGTTCTCGCAGTAGGTCGATTCTGAACTCCAACTGCAGCTACTGTTGATTGATTATTCTCAGGTATTCTAACCCCTTTTCCTCCTTGATACTTAGGTTTGGGATAGTTTTTAGAAAAATGGTCCAATGAACCACAATTAAAACATTTATTTTTCCTTGGAAGAGGACACTGTGGAAAATAATGTCCCGACTGTCCACAATTAAAGCATTTGTTAAGAAGACATTCTCCTCTATATTTCTTACCACAATTAGGACAAGGTTTAATAATATTATTACTAAAGTTGTTATTAGTATTTCCTATCTTTTTCCCTGAGTTGTTAAAAAAAGAATTATCCCATTTATGCTTGTTATTAAACCCACCTGAACTGGGTTCTTTCCTAATTTTCCCTTTTTCATTCTGACTTCTCTTGTCCTGATGAAATTTAGTAAGACTTTTATTCTCACTTTCGGCTATAGTGGCCTTCTCTAGCATTTCAGAAAAAGTTTTTATTTGAAGTACTGACAATCTACTCCGAATCTGAGGTTTTAAACCCTCCTGAAACCTACGAGTCTTTCTAACTCTAGTGGTTACTTGATGTGGAGCAAACCTGGACAGTTCATTAAACTTAGCTGTATACTGGATTACATTAAGATCTCCTTGTTTTAAGTCCAGAAATTTTATTTCCATTCGGTCTTTCAGGGATTGGGAAAAATAGTTTTCAAATAACAACTCTTTAAATCTATTCCAAGGAATAATTTCAGTTTCTACCCGACCTTTGGTTGATTCCCACCAATAATTAGCCTCACTCTTCAAGAAAAAGGTTGCAAAAGTTGTCTTTTGGTTATTACTAACATTAGTCACTAGAAAGAATTTCTCTATCTCGGAAATCCAAATCTGTGCATCTACAAGTTCTGATGTACCTTTAAATTCAGGTGGTCCAACTAATTTAAAATCTTTAAAAGTTGTGTTTTGGTTCACAGGTCTATTTACAACTCCTAACATTAGGTTTACTAACTGCTGGGTAGAATTATCATCATTCATTTCTCTTTGGGGTCTTCTAGTTGGTGACATGATTCTATATAAACCAATAAAATTCACATAAGAATTTGAGTAACACAATATATTGTTTATTTTATATATCACAATAGTATTACACAACAACTTCATAATTGAACATACTACTATTTTACAAAGTACTGATTACATTACAAACTTTGAATGCTTCTTTATTGTACTAATACAAAGCATTCAACCACCTATGCTATTCTCTAGAATTCATTGATATCATCAAAGGAATCCTGGATCATGTGACAAACCACAGATCGATCGATGAGATAAGTCGTCTTCTTCTCCTCTACCGGATATCGAACTACACGGTGCTGTAAATCATTAAAAGTATCTCAAACACCCAGAGATGTTTTAAGAAGCCTTGACTGAATTTCCTTTCTGCCCCATTATGCATGGTGTAGTTTTACTTTTAGTCATTGACTATGTCCTCTCTCATGTTATAGCATTCCCTCAGCTATATCAGCCCTAAACCTCATCTTATTACCCTCATATTTTATTATTTTTAGCAGTGATGCCATTGCCTCATCATGCTCATCAATTCTCATTAACTATCCTGCCACTGGATCCTCTTCTTCCTCAGCATCTAACAGTTGTTGATCATGAAGTAATTCCTCATCTTCTGCATCACTGGCTATGTATGACTCTATTTGTGGTAGATTATTGGCTATTACCATTTCCTCAGCATTGGAGTTGGCCATCTATAAAAGAAAACTCCTTTAATACTGTATAGAAATTTACACAACATAATAATTTTAATGTTATATTTTATATGTACTTTTAAAATTTTTACGAACTCAAAGACTATATACTAAGATTTCTCTTCCTTATATCTATAGCCTTAAGCTTTGATACCAAAATTGTAACGCCCCCATATCTATACTCCCACAGTATCTGTTATGGTGTTTACAGAAAATCAACATAATGCTTTTAAATATATACACCCATGGAATCTGATTATAAGATTACATTAAATAGAGGGACTATCAGATACAATTCTCATAGATTCAAGATTCACAATATCCCATAACAATTGGTAATTCTCAAAAGAACTATTACTGTGTTTGGATACCCTCACTTGAATATATGAACTGTATCTGTGACTAGAGTCTATCTATCTAAAATTTAGAGTATCAGTAATAACATGAATAGTCCATATTACTAATACCCTCACCCAGATGTATAGTTTAAGCCAGCGAATTTATACTATCGTATCGATAGTAACTACTTATCTGAAATCCATAGTATTAATAACAACATGAACAGTCCATGCTATTAATACCCTTACTCAGCTAAATAGTTCCCAAGGATTTCAACTAGATTCGAAGAAGTCTAATTTTACATCTATATATATAAGAACACACGGTTACGAAAATAAAAGATGTTATATATATCATAATATTAAGATTTGATTACATGATTCTCATAACAAGTTCTTATTACAAGGTATTCAAACAAATAAGAATATAATCTAATCTATGTAGGGATGCTTGCCTTTATATACTCCAGAAGTTCCAGGATTAAAATCTAAAACTGCAAAGGGAATAATTTGCAAGGGTAAGCTATGACATGCTCAGCAAGTTGTGTATTTATAACAATATAGGATTTGAAAAAATATAACAATTCAAATTTCAACTGATAGTTGTTACCATTTATGGATTTCTCTAATTTCAACCATTTTTGGAATTTTTCTTATTTCTGTCAGTCACAATGACTTAAAAATTTTGTTCATATGTGAGATAGGGGATCAGCCTATTCAACATCCTAGGAGTATGCATATCACATATAGTGCTCGAGATATACTAAAATTACTGTCAATGTAACACCCCCTTCCCGAAAAGGAAAGGGAGGTCACGCACAAAGCACAACAAACCTCAAAATAGTAAACTGAGCACTAATAACTTCAACATATGTAATAATGATATCCACCAATAAAGTACTAATTATAATTCTACAACCAGAGTCAAAATAATCAAAACTTAAAATTTGAATCAACCTAACTGGTCAAAGGCAAAACTCTCATCACACTAGCCCTGAATCACCCCTGCAAACCTGCCGGAAGAAAAACACAGCATGAGCCAATTGCCCAGTACGGAAACAGATATACAAAAGATATACATCAGATATACGAAAACAGTTGAGATAAATTACTGAACAAGCCTCAAGTGAAAGTACGAACGAAAATATAATATCCAAGGATCTGAATGGAATATATATGAATCAACATAATTGACGAAGCCAATAAAAGAATAAAGAAATAGCGAACTGAAGTAACTAACTCAATGACTTGAACTGAACAAAAACCAACAAAACTAATCCAATAAAATAATAGGCTGAAACAAACGGCTGGAGTTATTTCATACCGAATGAGCTCAGAAATATATCTTGTCACACAGACAAGTCAAAACAATGCCACACAGGCAAGTCAAATGATGCCACACAGGCAAGTCAAAACAATGCCACACAGGCACATCAAAATAATGCCACACAGGCAAATCACACATTGGACTGCGAATCCAATGTATGCAAATCGGATAGGTGTGTTTGGCACAACATCACCAATCCGCAGAACAGAAATCTAGGGTTAACCCATACGCCTCCAACAACAAAACACCAAATGGCCCATTTACTCCGGAGCCCAAAATGGAGACGCCGTGGACTAATCACACCGCCACGGAAAGTGTCATGCCTCTCGTGCCAAGACAACATGCCTGTGGTACCCCCACAGGTGGTTATAGCTCAGGTATACCCTACAGTATATTCTAACAAAAATATCATGTCACAACACATGCGACATAATACCAACAAAAGGGTTCTATATGTACATGTTGAACCAAATCAAATTATGGTCACAAGGTCAAAAAAAAAGTAGCAACATGTACCGCTCTACAATTATCAAAATAAATACTATACATGATAACCTGATTCAAAGAGTACAAGTACGAGTCAATGTATCAACTCCAAAATGAAACTAATATATTTATTTCACAGGAAATAATTATGTGAAATAATAACAAAATTCGAACAAGCGACAAAACGAACAAATCAAATTTAACAAGAGTATCGCAGAAAGAGTACGAAATCCGTACCTGATACTTCCAAACCATTTTTGGCACACTCCACAAAATCTTACCCTCAAATGCCAACGATATCAAATACAAACCGTTATTCGCAACCTAAACATATTCACCTCAAATTAAAAACAATCCAAACTAATAATTCCAAAGTAATTAATAATCTATTTAATATGCCTTTAATCATCGCCTTTTATCAATTATTAATACTTCAAAATTTATATTCCAAATATAACTCTTTAAATTCCCTCCGTTCGAACTAATACACAAATTAATAGACTACGCATTAAATTACTAATTACTAACGCGTATATATATTTTTAATAATATAAATGTATTTAATCACGTATATGAAATAAAATTAACTTTAAAATTTTAAATTTGTAATAATACTTAATGTTAACCAAGCCTATAATCAAATGAAATATGCAGCCTGGCAGCCACTCAAATATGCAAGCCACACCATATAAAAATTGTAACATACCCATTAGGCAACCATGATGGTTTGGTGTCCAAAACAGAGTCGTACTCGAGAGAAAGGTAGTTAAGATAGCCATCCATGTCATCCACGGTGCCATTTTCGTCCATGAATTTCTTGGATTCTTTTGGGTCACCAGAATTGGCCCTTTGAACTATTATATTGCAAAAAAAAATCGAAGGTTTGGGTATGATTGAAGAGGTTTTTGGGCATAAAATTAGATTGAATAAATGGATTTGTAAAGGGTAGTGAGGGGGTTGCAGCGAACAAGGGAGAGATAGAGGAGAGAGAAAAAGAGCTTTCATTTTCTTTGTCTGCCTGCAACAAATGTTTATTTCCAAAGGCGAGACTTATAAAGCTTTACCAACCGTTCAAAAATAAAAGGGCATGTTTTAGGTTTTAGTATTTATTCACTTCAAATAGATTTTATTAATATATTTATTAACTCTCTAAATTTAGTAGGATTTTTAAAAAAAAATACACAATTATAATCTAGACTCACTTAGTTTGAAGCCCAATCTTACCAATTTAATTTATCCACGACTTATTAATATGTATTAGCCCATATTAATTAAATGATCACTTTGACCCAAATAAAATACAAAGTCCAATTAATATGTTCTAAAATAAAATAATTTTTATTATCTAAAATTTATTTATTTATCATTATTATTATTACTCTTTTTTTTTACCGGGTATTACATCACCTACCCCTTAAAAAGGATTCCGTCCCCGGAATCAAAACAATGAATGTACCTACTTATCAAAAGATGTGGATACTCCGCTCGAATAGTCTTCTCTATCTCCTGAGTAGCTTCTCACTCCGAATGATTTTACCACAAGACTTTAACAAGAGGAATTATCTTTCTCCATTTTAATTTAATCAGTTATTTACTTACCAACTAAAAGAATTTAATTTTCCAAACAAAACAAGGAAGAAAAGAGGGAAACAAAATCATTTACCTTTTCTAATTTAAATACAATTGTATACAATAAAATTAACTAATATTTAATTTTTAAAAAAATATGGGTTATTACATTTTTCACCCCTTAAAAATAATTCCGTCCTCGGAATTCAAATAACTTACAAAGAAAAATATTTTTATTTAAATTACATAATTATTCATAAATTTTAGTTAAGACGTAGCGCCGCCATTTGTAACGATCAAATCGGATAAGTCATCGGTCCACGTATTTATCAATGTACTTGTAAAAGATTCGTCAGCTACCGTGTCGAGCTTTGAGAAGGTAATTCATGTTGCATCAAATTAAATCACATGATCCACCGTTGGTGCGGGCCATCGCTAATATCTTTGAGTTTCATTCTTGTAAACGTACTCTTCGGAATATAATTCGAAATCACAAAAATTTCTCTTCATCTAAATACGATTCGAATACTCGAAATATTTAAAATTATCTTTAATTCGTAAAATGTTTATGTTCCACACATGACAAGGATCTAACAAATTATTTTTGTTTTATTTTACATAAATTCATACAAAACTCTAAAGACATCAGATAAACAAAAAAATATGCAAACTATATTACCAACTCTCCCCGAGTCCTCAATAGCTTCAAAATATCTCATCCTTAATTTGAACTATTCATCAAATATTATTACACCAAAGAAATATACTACTAATATCTCTTTATCACCAACTCTCCTAAGTCCTTAAGAGTTTCAAAATATCATAACCTCAAATCAAATTAGTTCTCAAATATTATCACACCAAAAATATACTACTACTAAGATCTCTCCATCCAAACTCCAAATCATATATCCTACTATCTGAATAAGCAAACTATAACTTCCAAAATCTCTTAAAATATATTGAATTCATCACTTATTATATATCTAATCATTCAATAAATCAATCATTCTCTTAGTGCAAACCTTAACTCAACAAATTTCAAAATCTCATCTTACTATCACAACCCGGGTAACAACCCGGGTCAAATCCCGAGTTCGGAACAAATCTTAATCTAATAAATTTCAATGTCTCCCCATACTATCACAAAGAAATTTCATAGAACATAACTCCAATATCTTATTAGAAATAGACACAAAATTAAGCATTAACTTCAAATGATTAATCTAATTACCTCGAATATCAACAACTCAAATTACAAGAAATCCCCTATACTTAATAATTTTTACTTTATCATAATATGTCATCAATCCGCATACCTCAAATCATCCACAAGCTTAACTTAAATCCAAACTTAACTCAAATTAATTCCTCAATTCAACGATCATAATAATTGTCACACAAAAAAAAATAACTCTAACAATAAATTTTCCAAAATCAAATACTCGTCAATTCAAATACTTACATCATAATCACATCTCATATAAGATCACTTCTTATCTGTACAAAGTATAATTTTATTCACCTCAATAATTAAATCACAATTCTTAACTAATATCATTACTCAATCACTTTAACATATTATTCTACTTTCCTCAAATCAACTACAAATCGAAACGAAATCGAAAGTGGATCAAAATAGAGACCAACCAAACAAAGAACAAAATCGAATCAAACTCCTACGTCTACCTAATGGTCTACCCACAACTCACAGGTCAAACCTAAATAAGTTTTCTACAAGAAAGAACCTAAGCTCTGATACCATCTCTGTAACACCCCCTTCCCGAAAAGGAAAGGGAGGTCACGCACAAAGCACAACAAACCTCAAAATAGTAAACTGAGCACTAATAACTTCAACATATGTAATAATGATATCCACCAATAAAGTACTAATTATAATTCTACAACTAGAGTCAAAATAATCAAAACTTAAAATTTGAATCAACCTAACTGGTCAAAGGCAAAACTCTCATCACACTAGCCCTGAATCACCCCTGCAAACCTGCCGGAAGAAAAACACAGCATGAGCCAATTGCCCAGTACGGAAACAGATATACAAAAGATATATTTCAGATATACGAAAATAGTTGAGATAAATTACTGAACAAGCCTCAAGTGAAAGTACGAACGAAAATATAATATCCAAGGATCTGAATGGAATATGTATGAATCAACATAATTGACGAAGCCAATAAAAGAATAAAGAAATAGCGAACTGAAGTAACTAACTCAATGACTTGAACTGAACAAAAACCAACAAAACTAATCCAATAAAATAATAGGCTGAAACAAACGGCTGGAGTTATTTCATACCGAATGAGCTCAGAAATATATCTTGTCACGCAGACAAGTCAAAACAATGCCACACAGGCAAGTCAAATGATGCCACACAGGCAAGTCAAAACAATGCCACACAGGCACATCAAAATAATGCCACACAGGCAAATCACACATTGGACTGCGAATCCAATGTATGCAAATCGGATAGGTGTGTTTGGCACAACATCACCAATCCGCAGAACAGAAATCTAGGGTTAACCCATACGCCTCCCACAACAAAACACCAAATGGCCCATTTACTCCGGAGCCCAAAATGGAGACGCCGTGGACTAATCACGCCGCCACGGAAAGTGTCATGCCTCTGGTGCCAAGACAACATGCCTGTGGTACCCCCACAGGTGGTTATAGCTCAGGTATACCCTACGGTATATTCTAACAAAAATATCATGTCACAACACATGCGACATAATACCAACAAAAGGGTTCTATATGTACATGTTGAACCAAATCAAATTATGGTCACAAGGTCAAAAAAAAAAGTAGCAACATGTACCGCTCTACAATTATCAAAATAAATACTATACATGATAACCTGATTCAAAGAGTACAAGTACGAGTCAATGTATCAACTCCAAAATGAAACTAATATATTTATTTCACAGGAAATAATTATGTGAAATAATAACAAAATTCGAACAAGCGACAAAACGAACAAATCAAATTTAACAAGAGTATCGCAGAAAGAGTACGAAATCCGTACCTGATACTTCCAAACCATTTTTGGCACACTCCACAAAATCTTACCCTCAAATGCCAACGATATCAAATACAAACCGTTATTCGCAACCTAAACATATTCACCTCAAATTAAAAATAATCCAAACTAATAATTCCAAAGTAATTAATAATCTATTTAATATGCCTTTAATCATCGCCTTTTATCAATTATTAATACTTCAAAATTTATATTCCAAATATAACTCTTTAAATTCCCTCCGTTCGAACTAATACACAAATTAATAGACTACGCATTAAATTACTAATTACTAACGCGTATATATATTTTTAATAATATAAATGTATTTAATCACGTATATGAAATAAAATTAACTTTAAAATTTTAAATTTGTAATAATACTTAATGTTAACCAAGCCTATAATCAAATGAAATATGCAGCCTGGCAGCCACTCAAATATGCAAGCCACACCATATAAAAATTGTAACATACCCATTAGGCAACCATGATGGTTTGGTGTCCAAAACAGAGTCGTACTCGAGAGAAAGTTAGTTAAGATAGCCATCCATGTCATCCACGGCGCCATTTTCGTCCATGAATTTCTTGGATTCTTTTGGGTCACCAGAATTGGCCCTTTGAACTATTATATTGCAAAAAAAAAAATCGAAGGTTTGGGTATGATTGAAGAGGTTTTTGGGCATAAAATTAGATTGAATAAATGGATTTGTAAAGGGTAGTGAGGGGGTTGCAGCGAACAAGGGAGAGATAGAGGAGAGAGAAAAAGAGCTTTCATTTTCTTTGTCTGCCTGCAACAAATGTTTATTTCCAAAGGCGAGACTTATAAAGCTTTACCAACCGTTCAAAAATAAAAGGGCATGTTTTAGGTTTTAGTATTTATTCACTTCAAATAGATTTTATTAATATATTTATTAACTCTCCAAATTTAGTAGGATTTTTAAAAAAAAATTACACAATTATAATCTAGACTCACTTAGTTTGAAGCCCAATCTTACCAATTTAATTTATCCACGACTTATTAATATGTATTAGCCCATATTAATTAAATGATCACTTTGACCCAAATAAAATACAAAGTCCAATTAATATGTTCTAAAATAAAATAATTTTTATTATCTAAAATTTATTTATTTATCATTATTATTATTACTCTTTTTTTTTACCGGGTATTACATCACCTACCCCTTAAAAAGGATTCCGTCCCCGGAATCAAAACAATGAATGTACCTACTTATCAAAAGATGTGGATACTCCGCTCGAATAGTCTTCTCTATCTCCCGAGTAGCTTCCCGCTCCGAATGATTTTACCACAAGACTTTAACAAGAGGAATTATCTTTCTCCATTTTAATTTAATCAGTTATTTACTTACCAACTAAAAGAATTTAATTTTCCAAACAAAACAAGGAAGAAAAGAGGGAAACAAAATCATTTACCTTTTCCAATTTAAATACAATTGTATACAATAAAATTAACTAATATTTAATTTTTAAAAAAATATGGGTTATTACAGTCAATATATGAATTGACTAAACTTCGCTCCCTTACGAGATACTCAACCTCAGTATAAGATTGTCTTACCAAAATAATTTTGTTTGACACAACAGTTTATGCTCAATAAATAATATCATATGGATAAACAATTCATTTCCTAGTTACGCTGGAACTATAGCAATTACTTTTCAATAATAAGGTAATTCAATTGTAGGTGTAGGATATTATATCAACAGCATATCAAGTTAAAAAAATCTTGTCAAACAATAAGCAGGGTTTAAGAAATTTTATTTATAAGAGATTTAAGGATAAAGAACTTGCATGAGCGTAGATCAGTCAAGTTATGCTATTCAAACGTTAATAAGTACCTACGATATTCATATATATAAATCTAACACGTTAATATTGATAACAATATCCAATTATAACATTTATTTTTCTATTATAATAAATTTTAAAATATTTATTTATCCTTTAAATGAATTTTAAATCATTTTTTCTATTTATAAGTAACTAATATTTACCTAAAATTTTACAAAAACATTGATTATTATTATTCTTAAATAATTTATATTCATTTATTATAATTTTTATATCATTAATAATATTTTTCCATAATTATTTAGTATTTATAAATAATTATTCTAATTTCTATATTAATAAGTTAATTATTAATAATATCAAAATAATATAAAATAATTATTAAATTTATGTAAAAATATCAGAATTTATTTATAATAATTTAATATAATTTTTAAAACTGTTTTTATAATTATTTATATTTATTTATTAATTATTTCTAATTTTTTATAATTTATTTTTAAAGAAAATAATTTCTGCTTTTCGCTAAAGCCCTACAGTGATAGAAAGTGTCGTTGTAGGTGTTCTTGAGTTTCTAGGCAGCGATTTGGTCGTGGTCGAGTGATCACTATGACCATTAAATAACTAGCTACTAGTAATGATTTTCAGTTTGGTCAAGCATTGATGTTGTAGTACTCATACAATAGTACAACATGAAATAAATCATAGACTATAACTTAAACATAACAAGAAGTTATAGAAGCTCAAAGTCATTTTCAGAGTTGTTCTTGGGTTTCTAGGTAACCCAGAACAGAAGTCATGGCCGGTCAACGGTTTTGTGGCTTAAATATCTTCGATTTTATGTTTTAGATGTGTGTTTTGCTTGTTGTAATATGTAGTATATATGTCAGGGTACATATATATAACATTACCAGGAACAGATCATAACTCTAAGGTCTCTAAATTGGCTGGTCAAAGTACAGCTAGATGTTGTTCTTCATGTTCTTCAGTTTTCTAGAAAACTCGGTTATGCTCAGTCAACGGATTTTGACCAATAATTCCAGTAAACCTATACGTTGTTTGTTTAATTAAAGATCATAGATATGTAGTATATATAACAGGGTACTAATCTATAATAAAAACTTAAACAATTAACAATCAGAAGACGATTAAACAGGTCGGTCAAAGTAGCCGGTTTGACTGTTCTTGAGTTTTCTGGGCAACCCAGAAAACCAACATTCGTGAATGGTCAACCCACTTTGATTGCTTTTAACTTGAAATCTACGGTTCAACTGAACCTGTTTTCTTTTTCAGATTAAAGACCTACTAACAGGCTACAAATACCAATCGATTAACAGACCAAAAAATAAACACACACGAATCTACAATCCTGACATTCGGCTGTCAGACCAAGTTTTATAAAATTTCCAGATTTCATAAAACACTAAATTATGTCATCTAGATGTTATGAAAATGTGTTCTACCAATCTAACATACTTTCTAACATCCTAATACATAATTCTAAATATCTAAACAACAAATCTAACATAAGATCAAAGAGCAAATTATGAACTAGGGTTCGCACCTTTTCTTGAGTAATTTGTGATTCTAGCTTCTGATGTTGTTGTTGCTATCATCCAGGCTTGATTTGGTAGGTTTATAAGTCTATCTAGGCGTCGAGAATTCGTGAGTTTGCTCAGCCCTAAGGTTCCTAGTTATAGAATTCTTTAACTTGGCTTTTTGGTCATTTTTCCACCTACTTACCTCTATAAAGATCTGATTTCTGACTCTTTTGCTGCTTGGGAGTTTGAAAGCATGTCATGTGATGTTTTGGAACTTGAAATGGTGACTCCCAACCTACTTGTGAGCTAGTTGATCAAACTAATAGCTTAATTAGGTTTAAATCTTCACTAATCTTGATTAGGGTTTTGTTTCTAATGATTAGGAATGTTAATTAATGTTAATTAGTACCTAATTGAAGTTTCACTAACCATGATTAGGTGTTAAGATAAGCTAATTAGGGTTAGATTAGCTAATTAGGGTTTAATTTATAAATTAGGGTTAGGGTTTTGCTAATTAGGGTTAGGGTTTGTTAATCTAGGATTGTTAACCTGAATTTCTTGCTAATCCTAACAAGCACGACAAAGCATTTTGTCAGTGTAAGCACGACAAAGCAACTTGCCAAAATAATTTTACCGAGAAGTCCGAATATAGAAAAAAAAAATTAAGCATGAGGTGTCAAGCACGACGTTTTTCAGGACAAAAATTTATTTGATCAAATTTGTAAAACCAAGTATATATTAATACATAACACATTCAGAACAAAGAAATTTTATTTATATAATGGGATTTTATACTTACGAGTCTTATTAGGGTTTTGGGTTTTTATAATTACAATATAGTACCATATTGATAATCAATGATCAGATATAATATATATATATATATATATATATATATATATAACAATAGGGTTAATAATCTGGTACAATAATATAATTCTGAAACTTTTTTACTCATGTTCATTGCATAAAGAAAATACAAAGGTAAAGATACTTGTCTGGTCTGATGTTTACATAACTTAGTTCTATCCTTAATTCAACAACCTGTCATTTATAAGATTGTTCTATTGATTAGAATAACATATCATAACACATCATACTATTATTTACAGTTAATACATAACCTAATCACATTGTCACATAGTTATATCAGTCATTAACACACAAACAACACTCATACAGTCAAACTATATAGGTTCGAATCAAATTCGGTAGCATTTTGGTGTACAAATGGCTTTATCGGGTAATTACCGAGTATAAAACTCTAATCTATAACTCAAATATTATTCTGGATAATTTAAATATCAATCATATTATTTATAAATGACTTATAATAATTTATAATTAATTATTATAATTTATCATAATTTTTTAAACTCTGGAATCATTTATTAAATGATTTAAATATTAAATAATTCTATTATCATTAATATTTAAATAATATTAAAATATTTATGCAACCCTTTCCAAAATATCAAAATTATTTTATAATAACTCAAAATATTTTTAAAGTATTAATTATTACCCTTAAATGATATTTTAAATCATTTTTAAACAATTGCCATTAATATTTAAATATTAAGGTATTATTCACTAAAATATTAAAAGTCATTTATAATAACTTAAAATATTTTTAAACCACTTATATCCTTTTTAAATGATTTTTAAATCAATAAAATCATTTTAATCTATTTATTTAATATTATTATTAACTAAATCTAACATCATTAATATTAAATAATTAATAAAAGTTATCTTAAAATATTAAAAGTTATATTTTATAACTTAGAATATCTTTAAACTATTTATTTTCATTTAAAATGATTTTTATATTATTAAAATCATTTTTAAACTAATTTATTTAATATAATTATTAAATAAAACCAATATCATTAATATTAAATAATTAATGAAATTTACTTTAAAATATTGAAAGTTACATTTTATAACATTAAAATATTATTAAATACCTTATAATCATTTAAAATGATTTTTAATATAATAAAATCATTTTTAGTTAATTTATTTAATGCATTTATTAAATAAATTAAATATCAATAATATTCAAATAATTACTAATATTTATGAAAAATATGTCAAATTATTAAAAGTTAATTTTTATAACTTAAAATAATTTTTAAAACTAATTTTGTAATTTTTAGAATTTATTTTCTATTTTTAAATGATTTTTAGAAATTTAATTAATTAAAATTAATAAGTCTGTCACTATAGCTTTTAGCGACAGAAACCGTCCGCCTAAAGTGTTCTTGAGCACCAAGAACACAGACAATCAGTGTTTAAGGGTCTCACTTTGACCAAACATTAAACACTGATTCAGTGTGATTCTGGGCAAACTAATACCTTGATCTTGTAGTACTAGTGTAATACTACAAGATCCAACAACAATCATGAACAAACTGCATCACAATTAAAAGATCCAAGCCTTCAAAGTAGTCGTCAGAGCTGTTCTTCATTTTCTGGGTTACCCAGAAATGAAGAACGGTTTGACTAGCCTACTTTGGGCTTCCATTACATATTGTTAGTGTAGTAATTTAGTGATCTAATAGTTGTAGTATGTAGCTAACATGTAGAGGTACGGATCTATTACATAAAACACATAAAACAACAAATATATAAATAGATCTTGTTCGGTCAAACCTTGTCAGTCGTCGCGCTCTTGAGTTTTCTGGGTTACCCAGAAAACGCAAGTCGTGAACATTCTGCTTGGTTTGACCATCCAGAAAATCCAACTTGTTTGACGTTAAGGTGTTATAATAGCATGAAACTATAGTCCAAGCACCAAACTACAATCTAGATACAACAACAAGAACAACACAACCAACACCTGCAAGATCAAGACGCACAAATACCTTGTCAGGCCTTTCTGGACATTTTCTGGGTTTCCCAGAAATGTCCAGTCATGGACGGTCAATGGCATTTGACCATCAATAACATGAAATCTGTTCATGATCTAAGCATGATTTCAAGTCTAGATCAAAGTCCTCTAGTATACTACATGTTCCAACATCTAAACAACAAAAATGATAACTAGATAAAGATCTACATGGTCTAACATACATTCGGTTGTCAGACCACTTTTGAAAATTTCCCAGATTTTGTAAAAACTTAAATTCGAGCATATAAATGTTATGGATCCACTATTTAGCAACCCAGATCATTAAAAGACACCCTCTAGCACATATCTAACTAATCATTAACAATATTTAACATCAGATCATAAGATTTTAAAGATTAGGGTTTATACCTCCTTTTTAGCTTTGATCCTTGAATCTAACTTCTGATTTGCTATAAGTGATAGTGGGGCTTGATTGGGGACTGGTCTAGCAAGGTAATTTCGGAAGTTTGAAGTTGAGAGAGTCTTGGTTGAGTGTTGGTGTATAAATGAGCAAGTTAGTAACCTTTCTCTCTCTTTGATCTTATAGAATATGGAGTAATGCTTATGGTTGATCATCTCTATCAGATTTTTATTGATTAAAGGCTATTACTAGACCACATGGATAGCTAGAGTTGGTCACCAACTAAAGTTAATGGCAAGTTTTAAAAGTTATCTATTAAATAATGCAAGAATGGAAATTTGGTCATTTGGTACTTACTTTTAGTGGCAAAGTTGTCAATTCATTTCTAACCCTTAGGGTTTGACCCTTAGGGTTTAACCCTTAGTGTTTAACCTTAAGGTTTCTTAAACTCATTATCTAGGTTTGTGTAATAAGGGAAAAATAGGAATCTTAGTTTCTAAAAAGGTGAATTAGGGTTCCTTAATTAAATTAAGTTTCCTAATCACATAGGACTTATAAATTAGGCTTTATAATGTACTAATCACCATCAGCTTGCTAAATTAATAATTAGGGTATATAACTTAGCAATTAGGGTTTTGATTAAGTAATTAGGGTTCTTAGATATTAATTAGGGTTTACCCAATTAACATTAAACATGATAATGGTCATTAATTACATAACACATAACTTAACACACCTTACAGTCATAGTTGACTCTGTACTATAGTTTATCAGTAATGCTAGGATTTTGTACTGTTTTACTATAACTGTTCCACATATTAACATTACACACATATCAGGCATGTTTATATTACTGAAATATAATTAATATTATATTATTATTCTCATTCCTTATTCAAAATCCCGACTTAGGGTTTTGAATTCATATTTGACATACCTTCATAGATACCATTATTAATTAAGTTAAAATAATTAACTTAATTAATATAATAAATACATAACATAATATCCATATCATATATACAATAATCATATTTTCATGGAAAATAAATAATAAATATTTTTATTACAACATAATTTTATTATAAGAATATAATCTATAATGATCAATAATTCTAAAAAGAAATTAGTTACATCTAATAAATAATTTTATTTATCAGATATATACATATACTTTACTTTGCACATATTCCCACCCTTATATATATTAAAAAAAATTATTCGCAAAATTTCTTATTAAAAATATTAGGTTTCACACATATAACATTAATGTTCAATTTCATTTCCACAGTAGAAATTAACTAACTTCAACTGATCTCTGGCGCAGCTGCGCCAGTTTGTACTGCTGGGATTGTACAGGTGCGTCGTACCCTGACAGTGCCACGACTGGTTTAGCTTCAAGCCAGTGTCAACTTTTATCGTCAAACTCGTTTTACCCGACATGGGTTAATGTCCATATGAGTGATATTACATATCTAAGTCACACTATCACAACTTACTTAGAATTTTCTACAGACCGGCGCAGCTACGCTGGTTATAAGCTTGGAAATGGCGCAGCTGCGCCATACCAAATTTAGAGGCAGACAAGTTCCGCATTAGCAGAACTGAAACCTTACACTTCTAAATATTTTACACATCCTCCTTGAGTGTTAACTCGTCTAACATCAATTTGGTTTCACATCATCGATTACTATTTTTCTTAACAATTTAAGGATCACACTTCGAGTTTTAAAACTCTATTTCCCTCAACTATAAAATCTCATTTATAGTACTTTTCACCAATTACACAAAACTCGAATATAACACAAACATACATTCCTTTAATCTTCACTTCTCGTCGTGTATCAATTACTCAATAATTCTTTAACCACTTTAAAGGTATATCGATTTTCTTCCCTCGTCAACAACGTGCATATATACAAGTCTAAACCTAACACACATCGAGTCTTTAGTAGTATTTAATATAGTACACTGAGTGGTTTCCCATAAACAATCAACAAATTAGTTTTCGTCGCGTCTACACTGTTTTCACAGTAAGTTAGATCGGTTACTAATTCGTATATACATCTGCTCTCTGAAGGAATTGTTTAGCCCAGCTCCTATACATCCACCATTATAGAGTATTATTGCACTACCTTAGACTTGATACTAACTCGTACAAATACTCAAGAAATTGGTGATTATCAAAGATATTTTAATGTCACCAACTTACTATAATAAAATAATTTCACATAAATTATTTAATATCAATAGATAAATTTGTATCCATCTTCTTACTAATTCATCTCTACAATTTATAACAAATATATATTAATGATATATATTTATTAAACACAACATCACTTATTACATAGGTCATATTACCCTATGTAACACAATACCACATACCTCGTAACACATTTATATTCTTGTTCGAACCCATCTCATGATTTAAGAATTTTATTCACTAAATTCTTATTTTAATATTTTCTAAAATTTGGGTTCTTACACATCACATGGTCAATGTGCAAACCTTTTCTCGGTTGAGTTGGTGCAACCATTTAAAAATACCAACTGGCGACTCTTACATTCCAATCATCGACATATAAATGTCGGACCTTTTCACAACTTGTTTTTTCAAACAAATCTCACCTAAACATGAGAACACCAAAAGACAAGAACAGAAGAAGGCCAGTAAAAATCCTGACGTCGACAATTCTTTAACACGAATATTATCCGAACGGTGTTTGAAGTTCTCAGTGATCCTTTATTGATATAATTTATTTATATAAATATCATAAAATAGATCAATTTTAGATACTGATATTTGAAGATATTCTTTAACACGAATATTATTACAATGGTGTTTGAAGTTCTAGATGATCTGTTAAAAATATTTATAGAAATATCATATTGTGAAAGCAAATTTGGTCAATACTTAGATACCGATATTTGGAGATATTTCTTTACTAGAAATATTATCTGAAGGGTCTTTAAAATCCTAAGTGTCTAAATTTTTACAACATAGATCAAATATAATATAATATATATTCTTGAGTGAAACAAATTTATTTGTTATATCAAGTTTCGTTTAAATTGATCAAAGTGTTATATTTGATAATTGTCACCACAAGCATTTTGCACTCAACATTACTTATTTCTAAAATACTTGTTATATCTTATATAAGTTAATTAAAATTATATATTTGAACTCAAAGTTGGATATGTTTATTATAGAAACACATTCTTTATTTATATAAAGAAAAAGATCTTTTCTAAATCTGTTTAAACCATAGAAACACACTCTTTATTAAAAGAAAATAAAATCTTTATAAAACGAGAATCAATCTACATATTTGCTTACACAGAAGCATATCACATAAAAATCATGTACTTTTATTTAAATTTTAAAGTGCATATCTACTTATTTGAGAAGTGTTTGTACTAAACTTTATCTACTTACTTTAGAAGCAAAATCAAAAACAAATCTTTTGTAAAAAGAGAAAAGATAGAGTCAGTTTATTTTATGAATTTGTGAGAAAGACAAAAATTCTTTGACCAAGACCATAGTCTAAGAGAGATCAGTTGGGAGTTAGGTCTCTAGTGTACTTGTGAGGTGAGAAAAATTATGTTGTTTCAAGATCAGATCTTAGAATAGAACTAAATTCAAAGGAAAGGTACAACTACGCTTAAGGAATGAGTTAGGAGTTCGCTGTCCAAGATAAGTTAGTTGTGAATAAATGTAAGTTAATCTTTAAAACTTTGTAAAGGTTTCTCCACCTATCAAAGAGTTTTTATTATTGGGAGTAATAGGATCTCAAGTCCTGGAGAGGAGCTTGAGACTGGACGTAGCAACATACCCTAGTTGTATATTGTGAACCAAGGTAAATATTTGTGCATTGTGTAATTAATTTTTACTAGCCTACTTATTAATTTTTGTCATTACAAATTAATTTACTAAATATTCAAAAAGGCCAAAGATAATTTTTTAAACGGTAATAGTCTATTCAACCCCCATTCTAGATTATTATTGGACTTTCAATGTTCTATGATGTTTTTTGTTAATTCATGCAATTGTTTTTCAACTCCAACAGAATATGATCATGGTATACCATCATAAGATTTTAATAATAAAATAATATAATTAAACTACATTATATGCAATTAGTAAGTTAAGTAGTGAAATTATTAATGTTAGGAATCATGTATGTATTAATAGGTTGTTTAATTACGGGGGAGTTTGATTAAGACCCTCATTAGATTCCAAATGTATATGATTTGATTGATGAAGCTCCTAAAGTATATTTGTATGCATAATTTTTATTCAGTCCTTAACTGAGATATCTATGTACAAGAACTTAGAATAGTATGATCAAACTTGTTAAGTTGATCTTAAATATGTATGCATGTGTAATAGATAGAATGATTGTTAAAGGCTACTTTGCATGATAGCAGCATTGTCAGTAGAGCTAATCTACATATGCTTAAAGTGAAATATGATTTATATATATTTGTACAAGTAAGTTTTGTAAAGTCATTCAAAAGAATTGATGGACAAGGACTGAGATTAGAAAGATCAAATAATGTTATGTTGATCTTATTGAAGTTGATTGATGTATAGCTGATAGGAAGTCATTGATCGTAAAGTTACTCTGCCAACTCGTAGTATAAAGATACTTCGCAGAGTCAATTATGTTCGTAAAGCCTCATGAGAATTGCAGAGCTCATTCCATCGAATAAGATAAAGATCAGCTCGTAATATGATCAGATGATCTCAAAATTGCAAGGCTATCACAAAGTTGTAGAAAGATTTAAAGAAGTTGTCGTATATTAAACATCACTTAGCAAAGTCACGACAAATTTGCTAAGTGATAAATGAATTAAGAAAAACTTGCTCAATAAAGACTAATAGCAGAATACTCCAAAAAGAAATATCGTAAGATAACTCCAAAATCATTCAGTGAAGTTAAGATCGTAAAGACAACCTCAAAACCGTAAAGAAAAATGTGTAAAGTTGACCTTAGAGTTAAAGGAGATTATTAAGCTTACTTTGTGCCATGGATATAAGGTGAAGATTACAAAAGAAGAAGATCTAACAAAAGAATATTGAAAGTCCAATAATAATCTAGAAGAGAGGTTGAATAGATTATTACAGATTTAAAAATTATCTTAGGCCTTTTTGAATCTTTGGATAATTAATTTGCAGTGTCAGAAATTAATATGCAGGACAGTAAAAATTCAATCACACAATGCACAAATATTTATCTAGTTCAAAACATACACCCATTGTATGTTGTTACGTCCAGTCTCAAGTTCCTATACAGAAGTTGAGATCCTATTACTATCAGTAATAAACAATCCTTCAATAGGCGGAGAAGCCTTCACAAAGTTTTATAGACAAACTTTCAACTAGTCTCAACTAATCTATCTTGGACAGCAAGCTCTCAGCTCCCTCCTCAAGCTTAGTTATTTCTTCTTTTGAGATTAGTTATATTCTATGATTTGGTCTTAAAACAACAGTCTCTTTCTCACCTCACAAGTTCACTGGACCCAATTCCTAGCTGACCTCTCTAAGACTCTGGTCTTGATCGAAGAATTACTTATTTTTCTCACAGGTACATAAAATAAACTAACTCTACCCTTTCCCTTTTTACAAAAGAATTTAAAACAAGTTGCTTCTTAAATAAGCAGATAAAATTTAGTACAGATTAATGCTTCTCAAATAAGCAAATATCAATTAAAGAGAAAATATATTTATAAAAGTTCAAAGACTTTTATATTTGAGAAAATATGCTTCTTCGTAAGCAGATATATAAATTATGTACTTTTATAAAAGTTTAATCAACTTTTATGAAAAAAGAGCTTCTTGAATAAGTAAATAGATTAATTTAAGTGTAACTAAGAAAGTTCTTCTGTATAAGCAGATAAATAATTTTAATGCAACTTTATAAAGAATTATTTAATCTATATAATAAAGAGTATTTTTCTATGGATTAAAATAGATCTATTTTTCAGATATTCTCTAACAAGTATTATATGAATAAATTTGTGTTCAAATACTTGTGATTAAATAAATAAATCAATTTAAATGATAATTATCAAGTATAACGATTTAATTTGTTAAACATTACTTGATATAACAAATATATTAGTTTAACTCAAATAATATATAACAATATTTTATCTATTATGTGATTTATAAATAAAATCACTTAGTACTATAAGGAATCATACGGTTCAATTCCCTCACTTAAGAAGAATATCTCTGTAGCCTTTCGGCGTCTAAGTATGACAGAATTTATAATTTCACAATTGATATTTATATTAATATTTTCGATAGATCACTTAGATTTTCAAATCTGGTTCGAATAATTCACTCTTTTTGGAAGAATATCTCAGTGTCATTTTAAACTATCAAGTGTATATCTATTTTACAATATTTATATAAATAATATCAATAAAAAGTTACTAAGTAATATAAGGAATCGTACGCTTCGATTTCCTCACCTTAGAGGGATATCTCTGTAGCCTTTCGACGTTTAAGTATAACTTTTTATTTGATAAATAGATAAAATATAGATATATATTTAATTGTGTATAACAATTTATATTTGTATATCTATAAATGTAAATAAGCAAGAATTAATTCAACTAAGTTAAATCAAATGAATTATCTCAATTACTTGGACCAATTTTTCTCTTCTCAAATAATCAAAACTTTGGTAAGAAGAGATATAAAGCTTTAGAGAGAATGTATGTAGGCAAGGAGAGTAAACTTTTCTTTTCACTTGAATTGACAAAAACTAAATGAATGAAAGACACCATATTTATAAAATTTTGAGGTTGGAGGCAAAATGATAATTTTGAAATCTATTTTTGAAATCAATGGATGAGATTGCTTCAATTCAATTTTATTGGTTCGGATAAGACCATAACACACAGATTGCCAAAATGTTTCAGCCCATCAAAAATTTCATCTTCGGTCAAGGCATGAGTCGAATTTCAAACTTACTAAGATTTGGTCAAACTAATAAATGATTAAGCACATTCAATTTTCCCGCGTGGCCAATTCCTTTATCCCAAAAAGATGGTCACCTCATTCTTTGCACCCACATACGGTTATATATGTGCCCAGTTTTGTTTTGTGAGTTTGAAAGAAAATAGGATCTAAATTTTTTTATGAATTGATTTATTTAACACTTGATATTTAAATTATCAAGGTCAATAAAAATTAATTCAAATATAAAAAATAGTCTTAAAACAAATAATATAAAATACAAAATGATTAAATTATAAACTTATGGAGAAGATTATATTACCAATAATTTGTATCATCAAAATACTAAAAATTTGGAGACCCATCAATCTCCCCCTTTTTGACGATGACAATTATAAAAATATTTTCTATTAAGGTTCTCCCCCTAAAATTATGAAGCTCCCCCTCACATTATGAATATTTCAAATTAGTATATTTAAGTCATAACAGTTATAAAACTAGTTTAGTAGTTTGTATGACATCTCATAGCAGTTAGTAGTAGTAGGAGGGAAATGTTGAGTAGTATCTGGAGATTTTCATCTGGAAATAGTTGTGCCACATAATCAACTAGTTCAGCACTTGTGCTTGCAGTAAATTGATATGGACCCATTAATAGTCTATTGTTCTACATCATAAAACAAACCATATTCTTAACAGAAAGCAAGGACAATTGCATGTCTTCTAATTTGTCATATTTATGTTGGACTCTATTACCTCATGATCAAAAGGTTTAAAAACAATCAGTGATTGAGGTGGAAGATTGAGATGAGAAATAATATTGCTAGTTGAAACCAATTGGGATTGATGTTGTGAGACATTTATTTCCAGATAGTTGAAAATATGAGCAAGTAGCAGACCAAAACCCAGACAATTATTTTGGAAAAAGAACTCAAAGGAAGACAACATAAAGTAAGCTAAATTATAAGGCAAGCATTCATTCAAAATACTTTTGAAAAGTTTCAAGTCAAAAGGAAGTAATTTTCTATCTTCTCTAACAGGCATGAAATTGTTCCACAGAATTTTTCCCAAAAACTGACCCTCAGCATTGAGGAATTTCAGTCCAATTTTACAAGGAAAATTAAACAACAAAGCAGGTACCATTTGGTCGGTGACAACATACAGATTGTGTTTAAAAAGCATACATTCTTCAACAGAAATGTCAGAAGGATGAAGATAAGAATTGACCTTGGATAACTCTAATGTGGAAGGATGAAGTTGAAGGGCATTGACAAGGAAATGTTCATCAATGATATATCCTTGACCCTGAATGCATGTGGTGATACTAGTTAACAGACCAGATGAATCTTTAGAAAATTCCATACGAGTATAAATTCAGAGATGAGACTAGGATACAGAGTTTTGTCATAAAATGTAACCAAATAATCTCACCCAATATTTTTTAGTTTTTCAAATAAGTCTAGAAAGCTATTAAAAGTAATTACATTTCCTGAAGACAGATTATGTCTCATGATTCAATATTTATCTTGAGTAGATGCAGTAGTAAGATGGGGAACAACATGAGAGAAATATAATTCAGAGTACAAAGGAAGTTTCTTGCATTTAGATGAAAAAATAGTAGACATGATGAAGAGAGAAGCAGGTAGCAAAGGTGATGAAATAAAACTAATAAACAACCAAAGACATAATTGCACCATATGTAAAATGAACTTATATATATTGAAGAAATGTAATGATATGCTTCAGATAATTAATAGACATGGAGAGACTGACCTAAGAATATATATACAAAACATAACCAGTCAAGATTAACAGTAAATACAAATATAGATTCACAAGTAAGAGAACCATACTATGAAGTTGTAGATAAGAGCAAGAAATATTTACTTTGAATAGTAAATTAGATGTTTTCAAAACTGATATTTAAGAGGGTCAAAAACAAGATTGACTGATTACTCATTAAACAAATTATTTAATTTGCCATGTGTCAAGTATGGAATATTTAATAAAGATATAGCATAAAGAAATGGTCATATTCACATAAGTTAGTTTTTCAAAAGATAGTATATGGCTAAAAATATTCAGCAGTATTCATCATTTAGCATTCCTTAATATAACACGACAAATGATTATATCAAAGAGGTAGGTATCAGGCTCAAATAGGTATTTATATCACAAAAGTTAATGCAAATTAGTAATACTAGAGGATGAAGACTATATATGTGACAATATCTCAAAGAAGCAGGTAAGATGAAATATCCATCATTTATAGCAGACCTCAGTAGGATACGGCAAACATGGAACTCAAACAAAAAGTACTTATAAAAAAAATTCAGTGGACATCAGTATCCACTCCTAACCAAATAATGCATACAATATTATTCAATCAAACAGAAATTAAAAATCACATAAAGTTTACCTGAGAGCAATTATACCAAGAAAAAGAGAAACCATTAGTGTAAAAATAATCATGCTACATGCACAGAGTTTTGATGGAGATGCGTAGATAGAAAACAAAAATTTTACATACGAAGTAGATTTAGATTTGAAGAAACAGAAGAATTTTGCGTGTACGAATCTTTTAAAGATTTAAATCGGAACAACATGAGTTTAAAAGAATGTCAGCTTACGAAAAGTGTTAAAAAGAAACTGATTTAGTTTGCGAAGTTTAAGTTTTTGAAAACATGAAAAACAAATTGGACTCTTGGAAGATCAAAGGGACCCTTTTGGTGACTTAAAGGCATTGGAGATTCCACCTAAAAGCACCAAAGGGGTTTGGACATTCTCTCAACTTGAAGGACTCAAGAAGACTCTTGAAATCCCTGTTACCCTAGGAGTTCTGCCACGCGTCGTTGGAGTAATCGCCCACCTGTCGTTCTCCCCTCTTCAATCAATCAATCAATTCTGTACTTTTCATGGATTTTTCTCCTCCTCAGCCAACACAAAACCCTAATCCTAGCAAGGTACGATTTCCTTGCCCACATTTCTTTGGCGACTCTGCTGGGGAGGTGTAGAATTTAGGAAGGTTATGCCCACAACTCAAAGCGGGAGAACTACAGGGAGAGTTGCTTCACCAACAAACAGCATTACCTCACCGGATCCAGTTCCAAGGCAAGCCACTCAAGCTTTCCAAGGCGCAAACCTGGATTTTGACCAACCACTTATTGAAGACGCTTCAGAAGGAAGTTCGACATCACCACATATGGCCAATCAATAACAAACCAACGTAGGAAGGCAAAGCGAGGATGCAGGTGGAGACCCGACGAATGATGTGCAACTGGAGATGCTCAAGGCATTGAAGGAAGCACGAGAAGGGCAAGGAATGATGATGGCCATGATGCTGGAAATGCAGAGGAAGCAAGAGGAGATGGGGAATTTCCGCCAGTAGTTGATGCAGATTCCTACTTTCAAGGCCATGTTCCCAGGAAGTTCGCATGGGGAATAAACAGGTGTGGAAGACAACAATAATGGTAGCAACAACAAAGAGAACCAGATTGTACCTCCACTAACGGAAAGTCAATTGGTTCCAATAATCAACTTGGAAGCCCAGAACAGTGGTGACGTGCCACAACCTAGGATGGAAGCAAGCCAACCTCAGGCAAACATCATCTCAGCTACTATTCCATCATTTTCACAGGTACAAATGCCAATCATTCCAAGCAATGTCCAGCGAATGAGCCAGCAACTTCCACCAGTGCCAGTTGTTCATGATGCAAGTGTTCATCAACCAATTTCGCTACCATACACACCGCCGATGCATCAGTATATCACAACACCCCAGAGAGTTCACGCTACAAGCCCGTATGTGACGAAGGATGATATGATTGACGTGATCAATCAACTTCGCAGACAGACATCTCGACCCTCGGGGTTGGACTTTACTCTTCCTTACCCTACACACATTCGGAGGCAACCTTAATTACCCAACAGGGTATATTGAGCACCCCCCGCAATTTCCAAAATACAACGGGGAGAAAGGAAATGCTAGGGAACATATTGCTAGGTTTGTAGAGTCAATGTCTCCGTGGCTCAGATATGACGAAGTGAACAACCACAACTTGTTGATGCGGGAATTCAACAAGACTTTGACGGATAGTGCCTTTAGTTGGTACTACAATTTGGAGAAGGGGTCAGTCCATGATTGGGATGACTTAAAATTACAATTTTTCAAGAAATTTTTCTATGTGCAGAAACATGTAACCATTGTGGAGCTTATGCAGTTCAAGTAGAAACCGAATGAGGAGTTGTCAGATTATGTTGACAGGTTCAGGGCCCAGGCACAGAAGTGCGCAGAACCGATTGAAGAAAAGAACTTAGTCAGCATTTGCAACAATGGTGCCTTGGATTCTTTCAAGCCCCACCTCATCACCAAGGCTTGTGATTCCTTCGCGACCCTCTTATCTTTTGCACAAGACTTGGGAGGAATCGTGACATTTCCCACTAACCATGCGACGGTTACATGGAAGGGCAAGAGGACAGCAACTGTGGCTTTGGCTGACTCTCAGTCAAAATCACAAAGGGGCAAGAAGGAGAAACACGAGAAAAATTTTGACTGAAGCAGAGGAAAGCCTGGAGACAAATATGCAAGAAAGCCAGTCCCGGAGGCTATCACATGTAGTGAGAAAGCATTCAGGGGTTTGTATGAACAATGGGTTGAACATGGAGTGGTGAAACCCCCAAGGCCTAGATTTACAGTGACGGAAGAAATAAAGAGAAGACCAGACTTCTGTGTATTCCACCAATACGCGGGACACTCAACGATGGATTGTTATAGCCTGCGGAAGATATTCCACGAGAAGCTAGGCAAATGGGGAGATTAAACTTGGAAAAGAAAGTAGTGTTCATGACAAGCCGCTGCCAAACCACAAAGGGAAGGAAACAGTGCAACACTGTTATTCACAACACAGGCCCAGAAGTGGAGATGATGATGGAAGAAAAGGAGGAGTGTGATCCAGGCCTGCAGGTGACGGCATTGATGAACGGAGCCAAGTTCAGAAATTTTTTTGATCAGATAGGATTGGCCAAGGAAGCAAGGATTGAGGCAACCAGGGCAATTATCAAGGCTGCCGAGACGCAGGAGACTTGAATGGCCATAAGCAAAGGATTTATGAAGACGATGGAGGAAGAAAAAAATAAGATATCTTTCTCTAAATCTGATAGAGAGATAAGATACCCGCATAACAGATCGTTGTATGTGACAGCAGTAATCAATGGCATCGAGGTGCGGAGGGCATTCATTGACAATGGAGCGTCTGTAAATATTATGTCCTACACCGTGTTCAAACGGTTAGGCCTACCGGAGAAGAAGATTGTGAAGGAACAAACGAACATTACCGGATTCGCCAATCAAAGCACAAGAACCCTAGGACACATTAAGGTGGACATCCAATTTGGGAAGATTTGAGGGCCTGTAATGTTCCATGTTGCCGAGGTGGATGCATCATATCATGTCTTGCTGGGAAGGGCTTGGCAAAACGACTACAGGGTGGTACCCTCGGTCTTTCATCAATACCTTAAAGCTATTTGGAAAGGGAGAGAAGTGAAGGTACCAGTAACTCGAAATCCCTTTGGACCAGAGGAGGCACACATCACCAAAGCAACTTTCTTTGATGATGTCGCTGAAGAGGGAGATAACCAGATTGCAAGACCTGATTCCCTAAGACTGGCAACCTGGGAGGAAGTGCAGGAAGATAAGTTCGTGCCTGGAGAAAAAGAAAAGAAGAAGACCTCGGAACGCAGAGAATGTTCTAAAAACAAGAAGCCAGTGGTAGTAGACTTAGAGAAAGAAGGAAGAGAAGAAAAGAAAAGGCCAGCAAACCCTGAAGATGCCAGAAATATAATAAATGTTAAGCGGATGGCACAATCTGAGGAGGGCCAGAAGACAAAATGGGAGAGGGTTGTTAAACCCGACGGAAAGGTGGTGTTTCGATTGTGACGATGCAAGGGGGAAGAGCCCTTGGAAGCGTGTGAACCCAACGGCTCAGGAGGTGTCCCCCGCTCCAGCAATAATGAAGAAGAAGAAGCTGTACAACAGAAGGTAGAACCAGCTCCAGAATGCTTCGAGGATAGGCCAAAACCTCAACAAAATGAATTAGAGGAAGTTAATTTGGCAACAGAGGAAGGAACACCAAGACTGACTTATGTCAACAAGGAGTTGGATACTAAACAGAAGGAGGAGCTTGTACAATTATTGCGAGAATATAGGATGTATTTGCTTGGAATTACGACGAGATGCCCGAAATTAACAAGGATCTTGTGGAGCACAATCTAAGCATAAGTCCGGGAATGAAGCCAGTAAAGCAAGCACCTCGCAACTATGCACCCGAAGTAGAAACTCAAATAAAGGAAGAGAACAAGAAGTTGCTGGAAGTAGTCATCAAGCCAATTCAACATCCAATATGGCTGTCCAGCATTGTACCGGTAAAGAAGTCAAATAGACAGCTACGAATATGTGTGGATTTCAGAGATTTGAACAAGGCATGCCCAAAGGACATGTACCCATTACCCAACATAGACACTTTGGTAGATGCAACCGATAATCATGAGATGATGTCATTCATGGACGGGTTTGTGGGTTATAATCAGATAAAGATGTCCGTAGAAGATGCAGAGTTGACAGCCTTTCTTACCCCGTTTAGGAATTTCTACTATGTAGTAATGCCATTCGGGTTGAAGAATGCAGGGGCAACTTATCAAAGGGCAATGCACGCCATATTTCATGACATGATTCATGATATAGTGGAGGACTATGTAGATAACATAGTAGTGAAATCCAAGAAGGCGGTAACTCATGTGGAGGACCTGAGGAAAGTGTTCGAGCGGTGCCGAAAGTATAAGTTGAGGATGAATCCGAAGAAGTGCGCCTTTGGGATGACGGCTGGAAAATTCTTGGGCTTCTTGGTGCACAAGCAAGGAGAAATCAATCACAGAGATGCCCCCACCAAAAAAGCAGAAATAGTTGAAGAGCTTTCTAGGAAAAGTTTCATACATGAGAAGATTCATGCCAGCATTAGCCGAAGTCACAGAACCTTTTGGCAAATTGCTAAAAGGAAAGGCACAATGGGACTGGGGGCAAGACCAACAACAGGCGTTTGAGAAGGTGAAAAGAATTTTGGCTTCAGCACAAATAATGGTAGTTCCACAAAGAGGAATGTCGTTGTAGTTGTACATCACATCTACCAAGAAGTCCATAGGTGGATTGATCACGCAGGAGGTGGATGGAGAAGAGAAACCTGTATATTACATTAGCCGGATAATCTGAGGACCGGAAAACTAGGTATTCACATGTGGAGAGGCATTGCCTAGCATTGGTATTCATTACACAGAAAATGCGGCATTATTTTTTAGCACACGAAATAAAGCTTGCAACAAAAACTGATCCAATCAGATACCTATTAACTAAGCCAGCATTAGTAGGAAGACCTGCCAGATGGATGATGATTCTTTCAGAGTACGACTATCAAGTGTGTAACACCGAAGGCAATCCGATGTCAAGCCTTGGCAGACCTGCTGGCTCAATTTCCAAATGGAGAATATGAACCCCCTTCTGAGGATCTTCCGGGTGAAGAAGTAGAATCAATCGAGTTGAGGAATGAGGACCCAGAATGGTGGAGTTTGGCTTTTGATGGATCATCTGCAGAAGGTAAAGGCGGAGCAGGAGTGGTGTTGACCACTAAAGAAAGAAATGAAGTGGCCTTGTCATACAAATTGGATTTCCCTTACACAAACAATGAAGTAGAATATGAGGTGTTCATACTAGGATTGTTGGCGGCTCAAGAATTGGGAGCCAAATATCTTAAAGTAAAGGGAGATTCAAACCTCATAGTGCAACAGATAAGAGGCCAATTCGGAGTGAAGGAACCTATTTTGGCTCCATATCGAACTGTAGGACAAAAGGTGATGGAGGCTTTCAAGAAGGTGGTGATTGAATATGTGCCAAGAGGACAGAATAAACAACCTGATGCACTAGCAACAGTAGCATCTCGAGCTTATGTCCAAGGTGAAGATTTGGATGTAAAGGTAATGAAGAGAACCCTCCCAACCATAGTGATAAATTTATTCTCCAAAGACATGATAGATGATTGGCGATACAACATCTCCTATCAATTGCAAACAAAGGAGGGAACAATACCTACCGTAAAGTTACAGACGTATAACATCATCAAAGGTGTCTTGTATCACAAAGAAGCAGACGGTGTGTTGATATGATGCTTAGGGAGGCAAGGAAGCAGATAGAGTCTTGCAACAGGTGCATGACGAGAACTGCGGATTGGCAGACATTGGCTTGTATCGTAGGCTGTAATGTCAAGGGTATTATTGGCCTGAAATGAAGACAGAAGCAGATGCCCTACAACGCCAATGTGTTTAATGCCAAGAATACCCTGGGGAGGATAAATGCGCCTTCATTGAAGATATAGTGGATTAGCGAATCCCTTATGTGGAGTTCTTGCAAAGCGGGACTCTTCCTACCGAAAAGAAGGACGCAATTATAATCAAGAGGAAGTCACAACGTTTCTTCTTACAGAATGGAGAATTGTTTAGAAAGGGATTCAATGGCAAGCCCCTACGGTGTCTGGAAATAGGTGAAGCCAAATATTTGGTTTACCAAATGCACAAGGATGAACACCAAGGGGGAGCCAAATTGTACAAACAACTTATCGATCATGGTTACTACTGGCCAAAGATGGAGGGAGATTGTCTAGAATTTGTTAAAAAGTGCCACATTTGTCAAATACGTGGAAACTTGATCCATTCTCCCGCCGTGGATTTGCGAACCTTGGCAACACCATGGCCCTTTCATACACGGGGAATGGATCTTATAGGTCCTGTTCACCCTAATTCCAAGGGTAACATATGGATTTTAACTGCCACCGAGATGTACATAAAGTGGGTGGAGGCAATACCCTTGAAGAAGGCCACGGGACCAACAGTGGCCAATTTTATCAAGGAGCACATCATTTGCCGTTTCGGAATCCCGAAGATAATTTTGTCGGATAATGGAACTCCCTTCATCAATAGGGACGTCAAAAATCTGATGGAAAGATACAGGGTGAAACATTACAAATCATCACCATATTACCCGAAAAGTAATGGACAAGTAGAGGCTACAAATAAAACCTTGATAAAAATTTTATCAAAAACCCTAGACGATCCTCTGAAGATATGGACAGAACAATTACCATTAGCGTTATGGGCATATCGAACTTCAAAAAGGAAGCCTACAGGCGAGACCCCATATGCTTTGGTTTATGGGGAATAAGTTGTTTTGCCCGCTGAAATAGAAATACCTTCGGCTCGAATGAGACTTCGAAGCTTGGTCGAGGAAGAAAATCGATCAGCAGCCCTGGAGGCCTTAGTTGACTTTCAAGATAAGGCTAAATAAAAGCTTGAACGGTACTATGAAAGACTGCGACGACAATACAATACCGCAGTAGTACCACGACGAATTCTGGTGGGGAACCTGGTACTCAAAACGGCAACTCAAGTCATGAGGGGACCTCAACCACCAAATTTTACCCCAAATGGGAAGGCCCGTATAGGGTACGAGAGATCTCCGAAAGCGGGTATTGCAAGATATCTCGTATGGGATCAGATACTGTCTCAGGCCCATTAAACTTGAAGTGGGTAAAGAAATATTACACATGAGAAGAGCATCACAAAAAGTTATACTTTCAACTTCAAAAGTAATCGAGGAACCTGATTAACAGCCCTCGACAGTTACACTTTCAACTTCAAAAGTGACTAAGGCACCTGAGTTTAAGCCCTCAACCCCGAAAGTTACACTTTATCTTTAAAAGTGACAAACGTTATGCTTTATTCGACAAAAGCAAGAAAGTTACACTTTACCTCTAAAAGTGGCAATCGTTATGCTTTCTTCGACAAAAGCAAAATTTACTAATGAAACGTTATGCTTTTCGTTAAAAGCAATTTTATTATCAATAAATTTACAAACTTTCACTTATACTTGAATGTTATTTTTAAATTTCTTAAGAAAAAAATAGTATAAAGTCAAGTTTTGGTTTGTGAAAACTATATATACATGTTTTTGATAAAATTCATATTTACTTGTGGTTGTCTTGTAATATTAATTTGAATAACTTGAGATTCAATTATAAATATTGAATTTTAAGGATCATTCAAATTAAAAGCAATCAACAAGGTTGAAGAAACTACATTTTGATAAATGAAACATGTGTAAATGAGTTTCTGAAACGGGAAATCGAAAAAAAAACTACTACAACAAGTTATGATCTAAAGGCCAAGACATTTGTGTAAAAATCTATATACGCACAACACGCAAGTATACGTGGTCAACAAGTAATAAAGTGATAAGTTGAGTATCGTTCCCACAGAGAATTATTTAATAAAAATCACCAAGTACTAACCCGTAACCAACTCAATCTTATTTAAACGAATGAATTACAAACTATATAAATTAACTACTATTCCACTAATTAAATGAAGACTATGGAGATTTAAGATCACAACTTCACTTATTGCTTCATTTAAGTTAACACACTTCTCATCAATTATTCTCTATCATGAATTGTTAATCAAGAACACTAAAGTAGTATTAACCACCTCTCGATGCACTAATACCATATTAACGTCAATCCACAATTAAGATAGAAATCTGTTAAACACCTTAACCAACTAACCCACTATATCTCTATGTGAATTACAATTGAAGAAGGTTTAAGAACAAGTTCTCTATAAGATTACATGCGATGTCAAGCATATCTCTACCTTAACACACATCAAGTTTAAGCTACTAACAAAATCCTGAACACATGCTATCATGATTAGATCTAAATCTATACTTCATCTCTCGAGTTCATATAGATTATCACGGTAATTGATGGCCAAGCAATTAAACAATTGAGTCCAAATCACAATAGACAATCCTCTCAATAGAACATAATAATTGATAACGAAGCATATTAAAATAAACTACACAATAAGATCCATTATAATCTCAAACAAAGAATTAGTTCATTATTATTGAATTAAAGCTAAGAATCCACAATTGAATACACATTAAAAGATAAAGATAGAAGAAGATGAGAAGAAATAATCTATTGTCAGTAGATTTGACGCTCCCTCCTTGCTCCTACTTTGAATCTTCAATGGTCTCCAAGTTGCATCAATCTTCAAATATAATTAGAACTAATGTTTTGATCTAATTTACTCTAATCTAATTTAATAGAATGCTCTCTAATCTCCTAATATTCTCCTCTAATCTGTGTTATTCCCCTCCTTTTATAAGCCTTTGTACATGTCTTTAAGTCCTCTTGGAAGTCCTTGAATCAAACAACTTGAAACAATCCTTTTCTAACTCAAATTCGGACAAAATCTCTTCATTTTCGCGTATACCCAGCCCCGGCTGGGTATTTCCTTTTGTAAAAGCCAGCCCCAGCTGGATAGGCTACTGATTTCACGCCCAGACACCCAGCCCCGGCTGGGTACTAAGCACAAAAACGCCCAGCCCCGGCTGGGTACCAATCTGCCAAAAATATTTTCTGCTGGAACCTCTTCTGCTAAAACTGCCATAACTTCTAAACCGAGAGGAGTTACGAGGCCCGCGACATATCAAATCGAAGCTATCGACGAGATCTACAACTTTTATTCTTTGAGCTTTGAGAAATAACGAACGCATGATGGTCGAAATTGGACTGGACGTGACTGCTACGCAAAATCACCACCCAAAACGGTGAAGTTCAACGTCCGTCGGTAGAAATGTCATAACTCTTTCATCCGAACTCCGATTTGAATGATTCAAGATGTTCCGGAAAGCTAAGAAAATGCTCTACAATATAGTCCAATCTCCAAGCCAAGAACATGAATTGAACATAAAAGCATAAACGACGTCCGGCTTGCTTTTGTTTGCATTTTCCTTGTTTTTCCTTCCCAATAATCGCTCACATAGCTTCCAAACGTATAACCTACAAAACGAACACAAAATGCATGAAAAGTAACTAAGACACATGAATAAAAACAACTAATTCAAGTAAAAGATACCGGATAAGTAGGTACAAAACCTACTTATCAGAGGCATAGCTAAAGCTTCCAAGTCAGCAATGGCCGCATCTCAAACCTTAAGATTTGCAGCTTTCAGCTCCCTAACTTGTTAGGTAGTTGCTTCTAAGTCCCGTCACTGGCACTCAACATCCTGAAATTTAGCATTTAGATCCCGAAGCTGGTCCTCTAAATCTTGAGACTGGATCTTCAGTTTGTTTGCGGCTTCATCAAGCTCAGAAAGCTGCACTGAAAAGGAATCATCTTCACACTTACGTACAGCAACCTTCGAACGTAGTGAAACAAGATTAAAACTTGATTTGAGAAGATCCAGCCTAACACGAAAAGGAGACATGTCAACACCCATAGCTTCAAGGTCGTTCACATCATCACTAAACTTCTTCAAGTCCTCGACTCGCAAGGAATATAAAGACAGAGTGTGCAACCCAAGAACAAGGCTTGCAAGTCGGTCTAGGAAGAAGGTTTGGGAGGAAGCTTGTCTTAATAATCAATCGGTCAAGTATCTGCGAGAACCGAGCTAGGAGACGCTCTAGATTTTCCTGACTAGGAGATGATATCTGAAAACTCCTCCACGGAATAAATCCCCACTTGGATTGAAGGAAGCTCTAGCAGAATCCACTTTAGACGCCACCATAGAATTTGACAAGACAAGAGATGGAGGATCAGAAAGATGCTATATGGCTGATGATTCCTCGAAGCCTTGACCACCTTGAGGATAACCAAGGTCACTATAAGGCGAGTGGGCGACATCCAGATGGAGAACATCAAACAAGCAAGGGCCTCAACAGGCAAAGCCAATGGAAAAGGAGTCAGGAGATGCCACGAAAATGGGAATGTCATTTAACCCACCCAAAGTACTATCAATAATGCCCTCCTGGTCAATCACTAACTCGGCAGACTCCTTCGGGGAAGGATGGACATCAGTAATAGTCTCAGAAGGATTCCCCCTCGAGGAGGTAGGAGCCTTATTAGCATCTTTAGGCCCATCATATGGAGAAGTCATAGGAAGGATTGAAGAAATCGGTGTACCACCCACAGCAGGACTTGAGCTTACATTGGATAAAGTGTCTTTAGCATCAAGGCTAACACAATCATTTTGCGAAGAAGACGACTCAACACCAATAAGGATAGGTTGAGAAGGCTCACGACTGGCAGAAACCGCTGCAGCTACCTCATGTGTAGTACCAGAAATAAACCCAAGAGGAACATCATCATCCTCTTCATTGACCTCTGCAATCTGAAAATCAAGAAAATAAATACATAAGGAAACACGAAAGCAACTATACGAGGGATAAAAAAATATGGAAATGTCACAAAAAATTTACCAAATTTCTACGTTGCTTCTTGACCGGATCCTCGGCTGCCGACATACTAGAACCAGCATCATCAAGAGGACGTTTCGATGATGGCTTTAAGCGAAGCCTAATGACGGGACGACTAACCGGAACCACGATAGAAGTAATAGGAGGATCCACCTCAGAATCAGTAGTGGTAGATGCTTTCTCTTTAGAACGGGTGATTCTCATTTCCTTGGCACCAGAGGATCCTTGGGGAGGAACTGAAGGAGGTATCTGTGATAGAGATGCATGAGACGAAGCCCGTGGTGGAAGACTCCTGGAGGTAGTAGGGACATGTGCTGGAAGAATAGTTGGGTCACTTCGAGGATGAATGCCTACTGACCGAGGATTAGAAGACTTAAGCATCAAAGCCTCACGCTCAATGAGCCGACTACTGGTTGACCAACGTTCTGAACGGATAGTGGTCTTAGGTGAACATAGCAACCTGGCCCATTGGAGACGTTCGGGAATAGAAACTGGTAGAGAACAAATCGAAGTATCATCCTCCCATCTTTTAAGATTGACCTGCCAATAATTATGCTCGTTGGTAGTATATCGCCCAATCCGAGAATCATTCGGTATGACAAAAGGAAGGGATTCATGAGGAGCATTTGGAGGCCTTGGAAATGCCCACGTAAAAGAGGGAAAGGTAGAGACAAAGTTAAGAAGGGCAGTCTCATAAGTCTCCTGACAAGTGTGGCCAAAGGGACGCTCCTGGTCAAATCCAAACTGCCTCATAACCCTGTGAGAAGAATAAAGCACAGTGCCAAAACCATTATCTTCGACGAAAAAAGGAAGCTCCGCAGCCCGAAGGAAGACGAACCAAGACAACGAAGAACCACTCAATTCGTTGATATCTGAGTAGGAGCGAAAGTGATGCCTATAGAAGTGGGGCAGACGACCGCCACTTTCTGAAATAATAGTGTATGGACGAGCTGTAAAGCATGAAGAATCATCGATAAAATGCCGTAAATCTGAACTAGATCGGTGATCAATCCAGCGAGCTGTGCGAGGGATAATGTTGCGCAATTAAGAAGGATCTGAATACTACTTTTTCTTCTTAGGAAAATGTGCAGGAGTAGAATATCTCAAAAAGTGCTCGAAGAGAAAGATTTGAAGAAAGGAACAGGGAGCGAAGCAATTTACGTCATACCTGAGTAAAGAAACAAAAAGATTGATAAGAAAAAAATGTAGTGTGAAAGATAGTTAATAAAAATAAGAAAAATGGATACCTCCCAACAGATTCCTTCATAGCGAGAATAGTTTCGTCCAAACGACAATACAATGTTCCTAAGAAGAGAGGAGCAAGAGGAACATTTAGACCTCGAGATAACATAGAAGCTAAACCAAACATGCGAGTCGAAGGACCATCTACAGGAGACCCGGGAAAAATGAAGCGGGATAACCACATAGCCAAATAAGCAGCTAAGGGAAAAGGGCAAGGCTCTTCATGGAAAGTGAGGACAGACATGTTATAGTTAGAACTATTTTCGTGTCCGGGTCGGTAATCCCTGAAGAAGTAGCGCACTCAAGATAACCAGGAATTCTTTTGCCGGTTAGAAGTCTCAAAGTTTGGGAGGAGCATGTCACCCTGGAATCGCGAGATATATTTGGGAGCTCGTTTGGAAGCTTCTGTTAAATAAGCAATGCACTCGACATCTCTAGGAGACAAGTTAGATATGCTACAGGAAGCCGATGTAACAGCAAGAAGGCTACAAGATATAATCTAGAATGAGTTCATACTCTAAAAAAATGAACGAAATAAAAAAAAAAGAAAAAAGAAGGAGATTACTGGTAAATGGCATAAACGTCCTCTAGAGTTGGGGTGAACTCCCCCCAAGCAGTGACAAATGTACTTGTGGAAGAACACCAGTGTGAAATCAAGATGGTAAGAGCATCTTGGTCTTGTCGGATACGAAGATCCCTGCATAATTGAATGAAACGCAAAATGTCGGCCCTCTTCAGTATATCCACATAATCAGAATTTACGAGAACCTCGTCGGTCCAATGTTGCCACCCCTGAAGATGATTGGATGAGTCGGATATGAAATGAATGGGACTGTAGGGGTATTCCTATTTTTCTATACATATACGAAGAATGCGAGTAGAACAGGGAAAGCTGTCTAAACTTGCGCAAGCCGTAGCATATAGAAATAAGCATGTTTTCTCAGGAGGAGGAAAGGTTGTACGATCATAATTCTTTACTTGCTCCCAGAAAACGTCAGAAGACCCATAAAAGGGAGCCTTTCCCCAGTCGCTGATGAAAGAAACCTCCTTAGTAGTTTTCGGGTCTGTGGAACGTTCACTGGAGTTGGCCTGCAACAAGAAAACATAACATGAGAATTCTAGAAACAAGGAAAGAAAGTGAATGAGCATTTGAAATTAAGTGCTTACCATAACAAGAGAGAAGGTATGAAACTTAAATAAGAAGATTGGATTTGGGAAAGGAAGATCATGGACACCTTGGATTTGGGAAAGGAAGATCACGAACACCTGAAAGAAGAAAAAGAACACAAGCATTAGGAGCCATTCAAATAAAAAGGGTAAAAGAAGAACGGGGAAATGTGAAAGAGGAGGCCATTAGGTCGGTTCCCCTAAGGGTTGAACCGTAGGATTTAGCCACCTAAGGAGCTCTCCTCTCTTACATTTAACTTCTCCTTACTCGTTGAATCAACTGATTGGAATGAATGCTACTTCACCGGAATATCCGAGCCAAGATCCTTGTTAAGGTGAAATGGCTCGGAATAAATTCTTCCTCCTTGCGTTGTTGTCCTTTCTTTCAAAATATCCAAGCCAATGACCTTGTTAAGGTGAAATGGCTCGGAATAAATTCTTCCTCCTTTCGGGGTTGTCTTTTCTTTCAGAATATCCGAGCCAAGGACCTTGTTAAGGTGAAATGGCTCAGAATAAATTCTTTCCTCCTTGCGGTGTTCCTTTCTTCCAGAATATCCGAGCCAATGACCTTGTTAAGGTGAAATGGCTCGGAATAAATCCTTCCTCCTTGCGGTGTTCTTTTCTTCCAGAATATCCTAGCCGATGACCTTGTTAAGGTGAAATGACTCGGAATAGATCCTTCCTCCTTGCGGTGTTTCTTTCTTTCAAAATATCCGAGCCAATGACCTTGTTAAGGTGAAATGGCTCGGAATAGATCATTCCTCCTTGCGGTGTTGTCCTTTCTTTCAGAATATCCTAGCCAAGATCCTGTTAAGGTGAAATGGCCAAAAAAAAAATTAGCCTGTCTACGTACTACATGATTAATTACAAGCATTAATCACCAAATCATGAATTGGATGTATAAAAATTAGAGTGTCAGGTTGGTTGGTGAAATACTTTAAACAATTCCATGGCGTGTCAGGCTGGCAACACATGGGTTTGATTAGCTCGGATATTTTGGCAAAATTTCATGAAAAAAATAAATAAATAAATAAAATAAAAAATAAAAAATAAAAAAAATCCGCGGTGTGAATCCAAAGAATCAATATGATTCACTTCCTGTTGCAATTCTAAATATATATATATATATATATATATATATATATATATATATATTATAGAACATGGAGGCCATAAAGGCTGCTAACCTCTCGATCAGACTTTGCAGACTCACATGCATAGGGGTTCAATTGAAAAAATAGTTGTCATTTGTTTACCTTCTGACTGCTGCGCGATACAAAGTTGACTGCTACGCAATACCACTGTTATGCAATTGCTGATTTTTCTGTGCAGTCTCTTTTTCATCCGCCTCCCTTCTCTAAAACACTAGTATAGTGAAATCAATTGTTATACTTATTTTTTCTGCAGTCGACTTTTCATCCGTCTCCCTTCTCTAAAACACTAGTATAGTGAAATCAATTGCTATACTTATTTTTTTTAGTAATATCAATTCCTTTCAATCACGAAAAAGATCTTGCGTTTAAAATAATAATAATAATAATAATAATAATAATATTATTATTATCATTATTTTAAAAAATTAAATTATTTCTATTTAATAAATACATAAATAGTGCCGATTTGATTTTATTAAAAAAAATTAAAAAAAAATTTATTTTTATAAAATAAGATTTTATTTACTTAGTAATATATATATATATATACATATATTATTAAGGAAACAAATATAATAAATAAATTGCGGAAATCATTCCCATTACCAAGCAAAATCACCGTGATGATACCCATAAGAAGGATCTTGTGATTTTTAATCTATACCTAATAATTGATCTTGTTAATTGCTTTATCACATGAATTTTGATTCTTGACATGCATGGGGGACCTCTCCTTGATATCTCTAATCTATACTAGGCGGTACATCATTCTTAACATGGGTGACCACATGTGTTGTACGCTATAAATAAAATAAGATTTTATTTTATTTGGCAAAATATAATTTATCTTTACCTAGTTTTTAATATATATATATATATATATATAAAGATTTGTCTTTGTTTTTAAGATTTCAAAAAATAAAATAAGATTTTTATTTTATTTGTTAATATATAATTTATCTTGATATATACATATAAAAATTAATTCAGGAAGCAAAGATTGTGCAGGATTTGGAGAAGATTTTTAATATTTGGTGGGTGAGCTCTCCTAAGGGGTCCCCTCTCCAAGAATTGTTTTGTTTTCAGAACTTGCAAGATCGAGCTTCGCACATTGTTTAGAAATTTGAAACAGGACTCAAGGACTCGAAGAAATTTGCACGATCGCCACTCCGAAGGTATGACTCACGTGCAGGGGGCAAATGTGAGTCCATGTACAAATTAGGGTTCACGCATACGACCTAAAGAATTGAATGACAAACAAAAAAAAAGTCATAAATAAAGAAGCAAGACCTGAGAGAATCTTCCACGTGTCCCGAAGCAGAAGACACGTGGAGGCGACTCATTTTTGGGAATTGATTGAGGGATTGGACTGGTGGCTAGAAGGACAGGACAATATGGGCATTACTCTGATGATTAAAGGGTATTTCTAGAATTTTTCTGAAATCATGTGCCTGGCACATGACCACTTCTCAAAAAAACCTATAAATACCACTTCCATTCCATTGGAAAAAGACTTCTCTGGAGACTCAAGACTTGGACTCTTGGAAGATCAAAGGAACCCTTTTGGTGACTTAAAGGCTTGGAGATTCACCTAAAAGCACCAAAGGGGTTTGGACATTCTCTCAACTTGAAGGACTCAAGAAGGCTCTTGGAATCTCTGTTACCCTAGGAGTTCTGCCACGCGTCGTTGGAGTAATCGCCCACCTGTCGTTCTCCCCTCTTCAATCAATCAATCAATTCCGTACTTTTCATGGATTTCTCTCCTCCTCAGCCAACACAAAACCCTAACCCTAGCAAGGTACGATTTCCTTGCCCACACAAATGAACTAGAAGTAATAATATTGATCTTATTGGATCTATTAAAAATAGAAATTGATTTTCGGTCGAACAAATCGATAGATGAGATATTCTAAAAAATAGAGAGCGATTATTCGGAGTAACCTTTACCAAAATAAATAAAGAACTAACAAATCTGGCTAATCAAGATAAAATTTAGGAATATATCTAATGAATAGGCCAAAAAAAATTACACTGATCATAGATCTGAAATTTTTTGATTTGTAACAATATGAGATTTAAACGAAATAAGATTTAGTAACTAAATTGATAAAGGTAGACCAAAAAATATATATGTTTGAATGGATTCTACAAAAATTTACAAATCTTAGCTAAAGAATTTTAGGGTTTTAAAAAATATAAGGAAGACATTAAAAGAAAAGAATCAAACAGATAAACTGAAAGGTTTTAAAGATCAGAAACTGATTAATTAATGAAATTTTGTCAAAGTGCTTTAAAAACTAACAAATCTAACTTGCGGGATGTTAGTTTTTTTGAAAAAAAAAACTTTTAGAAAACAAAAAATTACTTGATTTTCCAATCAAACAAATCGATAGAGCGAAGCTTGAATGATAAATAAATCGAATCAATACGAAATTGTTAAGCAAACAGCGAAAATGAAAGTGATCGGTGAGAAGAGAGGGAGAGATAACGAAGATGAAGAGAAAGGAGAGAGAAAGAAGAAATAAAAATGAAATAAAAAATTAATTTTGTTATTTATAGTTTGACTAACTAGATGAATCGAACGGTGGATGATTAATCTTATTTGAGATGAATGGTTGGGATGCTATCTCAGATGCAAACAGTTGTGTTTCTTTGCTGACTTTGATCCGTTGGCTGAGATTGAGTTTAAGATTTGATCGAACTGTGCAAGATGGTGACTCGTGTGCTTTCTTTGCTAAAAGATGATTGGTCCTATTGAGAAGTCATGGGTTGAAGCGGGTAACCGTTGGATCTGTACTTATTTGAATGGTGTAGATTAAACCCTTTTATATATATATACCAAAAATTAACTAAGTGAACTAAATTGTTTAAAAAATTATTAATTGATTTTTAATTATATTACTTTAAAAAATCAAAATGATGTTTAAAATTTTAATAATTATATTACATAGATAAAAAAAAATCATACTAGTGTTTTGTGAGTAAGGTTTATAAGCATAGATTTTTATTGTTATAATATAAATATATAGAAATATGATATATAATATTATCAAATAAAATAGGAATAATATCTAAAAATTAATAAATATATAAAATAAGCTAACATTTAAAAGAATTTTAATAATAAAAAGTTAAGAAGTAATATCTAAAATACTTAATTTAATTCGTAATTTGAAAAATCTATCTAAACTCAGTTGTTTAGTAAATATAACAGCAATATTTAATTCAGTGTCAATGTGTTCTAATTTAATAATTCTGTTATTAAAATGATCACGTAAGAAATGATGCCTAATATCTATATGTTTTGACCTAGCATGCAAAACGGTATTTTTACTAAGATTAATAGTGCTTGTATTATCACATAGAATTGACAGACAATCAAATTTCACATTATAGTCAGCATGAGTTTGTTTCATCCACAATATTTGTGCACAGCAACGTGCAGCAACAATATATTCAATTTCAGTGGTTTAAATAGATACCGAGTTTTGTTTCTTAGAAAATCAAGAAACTAAACATCCTCCTAGAAACTAACATGTACCACTGGAATTTTTTCGATCGATATGATGGCCTGCATAGTCAGAGTGTGAAAAATACACAAGATTAAATGGTTGATCTTTAGGATACCATAATCCTAAATCTATGGTTCCTTTAAGATACCGAATTTTTTTTTACTGCGACCAAGTGAAATTCTTTAGGATTTGCTTGAAATCTAGCACATTTACAAATACTAAACATGATGTCAGGTCTACTTGCAGTTATATATAGTAAACTTCCAATCATTCCTCTATATTTCTTTGAGTCGACATTTTTTTTCATTTTCATTAGCAATCAATTTATCAGTAGTTAACATAGGAGTATTAAGAGGTTTTGCAGATTCTAAACCAAATTTTTTGATCATTTCTTTATAATATTTAGATTGAGATATATTAATACATTTTTCTTCTTGTTTGATATGCAATCTGAGGAAGAAGTATAATTCTCCAATCATACTCATTTCAAATTATTTACTCATACTTTTAGAGAAATCATTGCACATAGTAATGTCAGTAGAACCAAAAATAATATCATCAACATATATTTGAATTACAAGAATATCATCATCCTTATTTTTAGTAAATAAAGTAGTATTAACAATACCCCTTTTAAAATTACTTTTTAGTAATAATTTACTTAGTCGTTCATACCATGCTATGGGGCCTGTTTTAAATCATATAAAACTTTATGCAATTTATCGACATATTCAAGATGATTAAAATCTTCAAAACTAGGAGGTTGTTTAACATAAACCTCCTCTTCTATCACATCATTCAAGAAAGCAGATTTGACATCCATTTGAAACAGCTTAAAATTTTTATGACATGCAAATGCTAATAACATACGAATAGATTCAATTCTAGCAACAGGAGCATATGTTTTAGACTCTAAATAACTAAATATTAAAAATATAGAAAAAATATTATGATTACATAATAGTTAATATAGTAGACATTTAGTTAGTTAATGTTAAAAAAATTATGACTTATATATTTTGATTAAACTTTAGTTAATTTTTAAAATTAAAAGTCATAATGATAACTTATTATTTTACAATAATTTTATTTATAAATAACTATATATTAAAAATATAAAAAAATATTATGAGAAAATAATAATTAATATTAAAAGTGTAATATTATATAACAAAATATATTAATGATTAAACTTTACTAATTTTATTTCAAATAGGAGATAAAGAGTTAACCAATGTTAGTAAAAAAATCTTATATATAATTATTAAAATTTAAGTTACCATTAAAAATAAAAAACCATGATGATAATTTGCTAATTTACAACAATTTTATGTCATATAAAATTCCTTAAACACCAAATTTAGGCTTTTAAGTTTAACTCATTTTTCGACTCTAAATAACTATGTATAAATTCGAAAGATCGAAATAAAAATCAAATATTAAATTTAAAAACTATATAAACTGAATATTAAATTAAAAACATCAAAAAAAAACATATTACTAACATTCAATTACAAGTGTTTGATAATTGTTGTTGGAGCAAAGGTTGTAGTCATTCTATAATAAGTTAAATTAAATTCAGAAAATATTTTATAATCATTATATATATAGATTAAATATGAAACTAAAAACAATTTATTTAAAAAATAAACCGGTGTTTCTGGGCACTTAACTAGTATGTTATAAAATGAAGAAAAATAAAATATTAACCCAATTTTGCTTGCTGATCTCTTAAATTGGACAGAGATAAGGTCCCAAAAAATAAAAAAATAAAATAAAAAATCCAAACATTTCCCAGACATACATATTTCATCAACTGAACCTCCTCAACTCTCTCTCTCTCTCTCTCTCACTCTCTCTCACTCTCACATTGCTGCAACTTTCTCCATTGCTCTAGATTTTCATTGCAGCATACAAATCTCGGACAACAAACACACAATTTGCTTCACTTCAACAATAAAGTACCCGACAAAAAGATTCAAAAATAATTTTTGTAATTCATTGAAATCTCCTTCAAATTCATCAGAACCAGAACAATCCCCACCCCAGAAGCCATTATCCACGACCACTCTGTCTGAATCCCCCAAAATAGACCAAGAATCCAAAACCCACCTCTTAACCAAGCCAAATTCCACTTGGGTAAACCCCACCAAGCCCAGACCTTCTGTCCTCACTCTCAACCGCCACAAACGCCTCACTTGCTCATACAATCCACATATCAAACACCTAAGGCTCATTGTCAAGAAGCTCAATGACTGTTCTGATGAAGCTGCTTTCATGGCAGTTCTTGAAAATAACCCAAGCTCAATTCAGATGATGCCCTTTTGGTACTCAATAACTTGAAACCATGGCAAAAGACCCTTCTTTTCTTCAATTGGATAAAAACCCAGAATTTGTTTCCTGTTGAAACAATATTTTATAATGTCACAATGATGTCTTTGAGATTTGGGAGGCAGTTTCAGCACATAGAGGATCTTGCATTTGAAATGATAAATAATGGGGCTGAGCTTGATAACATTACTTACTCTACTATTATTACTTGTGCAAAAAGGTGTAATCTTTTTGATAAAGCTGTGGAATGGTTTGAGAGAATGTATAAGACTGGCCTGATGCCTGATGAGGTCACTTATTCTGCTGTTTTAGATGTGTATGCTAAGTTGAGGAGAGTTGAAGAGGTGATTAGTTTGTATGAAAGAGGAAGGGCTAGTGGGTGGAAACCTGATCCCATTGCTTTTGCAGTGCTGGGGAAAATGTTTGGTGAAGCTGGGGATTATGATGGAATTAGGTTTGTGTTTCAAGAAATGAAGTCACTTGAAGTGGAACCTAATTTGCTTTTGTACAATACATTGTTAGAAGCATTGATTAAGGCTAGGAAGCCTGGTTTAGCTAGGAGTTTATTCGAAAGCATGATTAATTTGGGGATTTCCCCGGATGGGAAAACATTAACAGCACTAATTAGGATATATGGGAAGGCGAAAGCATGATTAATTTGGGGATTTCCCCGGATGGGAAAACATTAACAGCACTAATTAGGATATATGGGAAGGCGAGGTGGGCGAAAGACGCATTGGGATTATGGGAAAGAATGAGGTCTAATGGATTGCCAGTGGATTTTGTTTTGTACAATACATTGTTGAGTATGTGTGCTGATTTGGGGTTGGAGGAAGAGGCTGAAATATTGTTTGAGGACATGAAGGAATCTGAGAATTGTAAGCCAGATTGTTGGAGCTACACTGCAATGCTGAACATATATGGCAGTGGGGGTGATGTTGAGAAGGCAATGGAGTTGTTTAATGAGATGTCTAAGCTAGGTGTTGAGCTTAATGTAATGTGTTGCACTTGTTTGATTCAATGTGTGGGGAAGGCTCGGAGAATTGATGATTTGGTTAGGGTTTTTAAGATCTCAATCGAGAAGGGGATTAAGCCGGATGATAGACTATCCGGTTGCTTGCTCTCTATTGTGTCCTATTGTGAAGGTGAGGATGTGAACAAGGTCCTTTATTGCTTACAAGAAGCTAACCCAAGATTGGTTGCTTTCATTAAGTTACTCAAAGAAAAGAAAACAAGATTCAATACTCTAAACAAGGAGTTTAGGGACATACTTAGAGATGCAGCAGTTGATTCCAGAAGACCCTTCTGTAATTGCTTGATTGATATATGCAGAAACAGAAAACTCCAGAGGAGATCTCATGAGCTTCTTTATCTGGGAAATGTATACGGCTTGTACCCGGGTTTACACACCAAGACATCTGACGAGTGGCGCTTAAACGTCCGGTCACTATCGGTTGGTGCCGCTCACACTGCATTGGAAAATTGGATGGGGACTGTGATTAAAATCATCCACCAGCAAGAGGCATTGCCTGAAACTGTTTTCTGCAAACACAGGAGCAGGAACACACAAGTATTCTCAAGGACTTGCAAATGCCTTTGCTTCTCATGTGAATAAACTCAATGCACCTTTTAAACAGAGTGACGAGAAAGCTGGCTTTTTTATGGCAACTAGAGAAGATTTAGTATCATGGGCACAATCAAGGGTACAGTCTCTTACTGTTACAGCATAAATGTACCATTGTAATTACAAAAGTGAAAAGTTTTCATATTGCATCAATGAAATGAATGTAATACTTGCTAATCAAACTTGTAAATTTGACTGGGATTTCTATTTTTCATCCTTGCATAAAGATTTTAACCTGATATTCAAATACATTCGGAACAAAGAACTAAAATTCTGCAAGTTTAGTATGTTGTTAAGATCATGTGCAGGCTGTGAATTTGCTCCCATGAAACTATTTTCCCATTTAAGGCAGAAGATATATTTATAGTGGTCTGCATAAAATTCCACTTTCAAATTTACGGAGATTCAGATTCTCATTGTCGAGTGAAGATGCTCAACTTCTGTAAAGAACTATTAACCCCCCACCAAATTACAAGTACATCTTTCTGGCTGCGATAACAAAGATGAATGAATGAGAAAATTCTACATCTATAAAAAATCTAAAAGAAAATGATATTTTTCTTCTCTTTTTCTTTCCTAAATCAGTTCTAGAAACGCCCAACTACAAAATTTCTATTGTTTCCATCCTGAAACCAATATTTTTGGTATCTGGTCTGAGTCTTGACGGAATATCTAAAACATTAGTTTTAGCTATTATCATGCAGGGTCCCCAGGTAACTGTGCTTCTGGTGAATTAAAAGCGTCCTTAAGGGCCATGAAAAGAGGGTCAGCATTTGATACTCTTCAAACTGCATGCAGATTACCTCAGCACAAAGATCCCAATGCAGCATCACTGGTAAATCGAGAATTTATCATTGGTAAGATTTATGCATGATATTTGTAGGTTTCAGAGGTATTTCCCTGACGACTTCCAAATTCTTCCACCTTCAAGTGATATCACCATCACAGTAACATCATCATGATACTTCCTCCTATCTCCTTGTGGGATGTCCAGTAGTTCATGCAAATCCATTCCTGTAGAGGAATAAATTCAGTTTAAACATAAGATGTGGAAGGTATGAGACTGTCAGCTGTGCACCAGATGAATGATATGAGACCCAAGTAGAATTAACCATATCAATGGATTCAAAAGGTTATATATTCTAAAAAGGGACAGATTAATCCTTTTAACTGCAAATATAACTGCATACACAACACAGACATAGAGATACACCAAATAAATAAATATATATACACACACACACACATCTAACAGGTATATACGGGATAAGATGGTTGCGGTTACATCTAGTTGGTTGTGGCAACTGCCCAAAACAATGTAATATGGAGATTTCACTAATGGCAGATTGACATTTCACCAATTTTACTAATAGCCATTTTATTTATCAAAACAATTTTGTTTCGAGCCGTTGCCACGACTAACTAGCTGTGGCCATTATAGTCATGTCTGTAAACATGATGAGTTACATATAGATAGAGTTTAGCTATATAATATAAGTTAAATCTATTAAACAAGAGTAATCAAGGGATACAACAAAATGACTATTAACGTATTCATGTACTTAAAAAGAATATTAAAGCAACCAAAGCGTAGAGGAAAGGCTCTGATAGAACTCCATGGTTGCCGACGATGACAGTTTTGTGACATTAAAAGTTTCCTAAGTGAGGCGGCTATAAGAATCTTTACAAGTAGTTCAAAGCTAGTCACCATATTTCTTACAATGACAGGGAAGGCACTTATTATAACAAATTCATAAATGTATTTCAATATTACCAACGATTGGTTATATGCTCCCTCCTTCCCATGATAAATGTACTCATTTGACTTTTATGACCAAACTGACCATTTTTAGAATTTATAATTAAGTATATTTATTTAAACTTTAAAAAACACAAACCTTGGAGCTATTAGTAAATTATATGCAGTTTATTATGGTCATAATTCTTCTGTCTATATTCAAAAATTTAGCACTATTCATTGATTCTAGAAATGGTCAGTTTGACCATAAAAGTCAAATGAAGAAATTTATTCTAGGACAGAGGGAGTAGCAAGTTCTATCACTATATTGGGCTATTATTAGCCTCTGCTTGTGTAATTATTGTTACTTAAACACAATCAAAGTGTAGAAGTCTGCCAAATAGGTTCCATAAAAATAATATCTGCTCCACGATATAATAAAATCAATATCAAAAGTCCATAGTCACATTAAATATCATACACAAATTGTAGTGTACTAAATGTGTAATCCAAATTATCCTCTCCAAACATTCTAAAATCTCTAGAGTGGATCTAGCAATAGCACACAAATGCAGATTTAAACTGTAAGAATTGATAAAGAGAGGATGTTACCAGCTTTTTTGGCTGCACGAAGAAGAAGCTCCTCTATCAGGTGCTGAGCAGGATCACCTTCTGGACACTTCTCGATGAAACATTCTACATGAGAAACCACTTCCTGATTGCTCAAATACTGATATAAGCCATCAGATGAGAGCACTAAAAATTGATCTCGTGTACAAAGTTTATGGTGACAAAGTGAAGGGGAACATGATAGGTATGGTGCTGTACCAATATACTCATTCCGAAACATTTCTAGTACTGCATCATTCAACTTGGGCTGCACTAGCACAAATCAAAACAGCAAGTGTCATTTTCTGTGTACACCTTTGACATAATTCACATTTTTAAAACTAAGGTAAAAGAAAAGCTTTTCTGGTAGCAAGGTGATGCAACAATAGATGCAGAGACTGAAATAAAATGGTGGACACACATACTCTCCACGCAACTTATACGCGACTCATCAATCTTGAACTTCTCCAATAGAAATAGGGAATTGTTATTTCCACAATGCCTTGCTCATATGAATGTGAGACCCATTTATTATTCATGTGAGGAAAGACTTGTAAAACTATAACATTCCGTTGTGGAAATATCAATTCCCTGGAAATATAAACCCACCCGTAGTGTTAATCCAAAAATGTTCCAGATTAAACACATACAATTTGGAGATAAATAGATGATAAATGGAAGTTATAAATGTCACTAGGTCATCCAGATGTAGGACAAGGTGAGGTGGAAAATTAAGGAATAAAAACGAGGCTCACAAGCCACAAAACACACACAATCCTCAAATAAGTATATTCAATAATCTAAAAATAAATAAAGATAACTCTTCTTTATATAGGAACTCTAGGACGTAACACTTAACAACCAAGTAAAGAATCCTATAGCTAAAAGGAAATAATCTTCTAATTAGAGTCTACATATAATTAAAACTACTCTCCTAATTTAAATCAACTACTATATTTAAAAAGAAAACAATCTCCTAACTAAAATATATTACTATAATTAAATCTTCTAAATATCCTACTTAAATTAAATAATAAATAATTACATAAATAATGAAATATTTATCTCTAAACAACAATATAAAATTCAAAATAAAATTCTTGATTCATGGCTCATTGATATTCGTGCTAAGGATTTATGGCTCAAGATGCCACATCGATTTAATAAAGGCTTTAAAACTCTACAATACTTTAATTGAATTTGTTAAGTCTTAAAAGATTGTTTTTTGATAATTTTTCATGTAAAATTTTAAAACAAAAATTACTATCTACTATACGCTTTGTATAGTATAACAAGTATATACAATAAAAAATAAAATAAATTAGACTGTCTAAGAAAACGCCTAATCCGTCTAGGAAAAAAACTAGACACTGGTTAGGTGTTCTAAGTGCTACAAGCATCCTCTAACTTGGTCCGCCGATGTTTAGAACATTGTAGGATAAACCTTAATTCGATTAACCACAATAACCGAAATGAAGATTGAAGCCTTCAAAATCCCTAAGGACTTGATTAGCATGCAGGAAAGTGTTTGTGCTTTGTTAGTTTCAAATTGGTTTTGCACTTGTCCAAGACAAAACCTGCATAAGCTAATATATGGTTCAAAATCGTGGTAACAGCCTATGTTTCGGAAGGTCATTTTTTTATTCGATATTGGTTTTGGGCGATACATAGTGTAACGCTAGTTAGGAGTTTCAAAAAGATTTTAAAAAATTATGAAAATTTTTAAATAATAAGAAAAAAACATTATCCAAGTATCTATTACACCTAGCATTATCCAAATGATAACACAAACATCTCGCGGATATATTTAATCACATTTACATTTCAATAAATTTGATATTGATGTAATGATGTTATCTTAGCTCAAACGGTAGAGCACACGTTTTGTATGGACTTGTGGATGTGGGTTTCAATTCCCCAGACAACGAAAAAATATGTTAAGTATTTTAATTGCAAAATGAAGTACATAAACATTATAATTGAAACAATTATAATTTTTTCAAGTTATCAGATTAACTAGAAACTATAAAGTGTGCATAATTTTTGGTGTCATTCTATAAGATTAAGTACAATTAGAATTTAGGTAAATTTAAATATTAAGTACAATTTATTTATAAACAATTAAGTACAATTTTTTCAAGTTATACTTAACTACATATTATATAGTATGATAACTTTTTTTCTAGGTACTAATATATGTACAATTTAACTACAATATTTTTTTTTATCAATTTTATAAGTTATACTTAACTGCGTACTATATAGGTACATTTTAAGTACATATTTTTTCTTTTCAAATTATACTTAACTAGGTGCTATATTGCTATATAGGTACAATTTAAGTAGAATTGAACATGACGTATATCTTGAGTACAATTTCTTTTTCAATTTTTTCATGTTATACTTAATTACGTACTACATAGGTATATAGGTATTCAAGTATAATTTACAATATCACTTAACTAAATATAATTTAAGTACAATTTTTTTAAAAACAATTTCAAGTTGTACTTAATAGGTACTACATACGTACAACTTTTTTTAGTTAATATGTATAGAAAAAATTGGTAAGTAAAAGAATAATTTTATAAATTGTGGTTAACTCAATAATATTTATACCCAAACAACACTCAAAAAGGCCAACTATAATTAGTCAAAGAATTTATTTTAATTATAGTTTTACACAAAATAGATCCCAAAGGGCCAAATCCAATTTCCTAACATAGACTTAATTATATTATATATACATGACCCAAAGTTCAAATCCAAATTAATCACGAACATGACTCAAGTATACTTACACGCCCAAGCCAGAGCCCAAATCCAATTTGATCATGAACATAACTTAAGTATATTTACATGCCTAAGCCAATGCCAATGCCAAAGCTAAATCCAATTTCAATTTAGTTAGTTACAAGTTTGAGATTAGAGAGAGCCTGAGACGGAGAGAGAACCTGACAATCAATTGGAGGTCAAAGAGAGTTCGCCTTGAGAGAGAGAGAGAAACCTTCATCAAATTGCAAATAAAGATTCGTGTTGTTTTGTCGTCTCCCCTTTACAACTTTTAGCGTGTTCGATTTATTTTTTTATTTTTTTTGCATTTCTCCCCTTCACACTGTGATTTTCATTTATGTGGTCTGAAACCGAATGTTACGAACCTAATTGTCGAAAATTACCCTTTACATGAGTAATTCCTAATTTTACGATTCACGTCAAGATTGTGGTTTGGCACAGGTCGAAACCTATTGGAGTAAAGACCGAAACTCTGAACCATGGCTGATATTCATTTCTAGTCCTAGGGTAAATTTAGGAGGAAATTTCCTCATCGCTGAACCATAAATGTTTAGATCTAGGAAGAGGACACTTTACTTGAGAGATCTTGTTGAAGTTGGACTATAAACATGCATTCTCGATGTCATCCTTCATTTGATGCAAGGAGTTCATTACATACACAAGAACATCATACTCTCCCGAAGAAGTCCCTCTCTAGCAGCTCCAATGCCTGCCTATGTGACTCCTTATGCTCCAAAAGGGATTCTTATACAATAATGAGGAAAGCTCAGACCAGCAACAAGATTTATGCAATGTGCTATATGGGAATTGTTTGATAGAATATGACTGAAATTAAGCAAGTCATACTCTTGTGCAGAGTGGGAGACGCACATAGTTTGGATTGAAAATAAAATTGTGTTACTTAGTCACAATCAAAGGCGTTTATGCGTCGAGTTTTCAAGTGTAAGTGGTAGTGTAAGATTTTGGGTTAACCACATGTGGTAGTATGAATCTTACTTTATAATATTACACAACAACATACTCCATATGACATGACAAATCTCATCAAAACAGGCGATAGTATGAATTTTACTTTATAATATTGCTGTCAAGCTTGGTTTTAAATTAACTATCTAAACTTGAAGTTTTAGAGGTAAATTTCTCCTTTCTAAACATAGATTGATATGTTAGGTATGATCAATATATGAGGAACAACTTTTTATGTTAAAATTGTCATATAAAAAATTCTGACAAATAAACATCTTTTTGAAGTAGTAGAGCTTTTTTATTGCAATATTGCAAGCCTATACAGAAAAAATGAACAGTATATATAATTCCCAGATACAGAGATCTACATACCACCTATGTCTATTAAGTTCCCATGACTTTGGACAACACTGCCAACTTCTATTTGAGCCACTCTATAAAAGTTTTGCAACAGCAAAAAAATAGAAAATGTAGCCAACAGACCTGCTTGAGGAATCCAGCACCAAATGCACGGGTAACCTTAAGACGCCCTTTTACTCTATCATTGACAATACAATGGCTATCATCCGGATGTTCATTCTTGATTCTTATAACTTCCTGCAACAATATATATTAGTGAGAAAATTTCTTTGAAAAAATGAGCAAATATGCATCAATTAAATGAAAGAACTTCAAAGACTACGCCATCGTCAACAAGAAGTAATCAAGACTCAGCCTAAGAAATGACAATTAAAGATAAAAAATGGGTAACAAAAAATGGTTAAGTTCTTTTGAGTCTATTGAATACCCTGCAAAGGAGAATAACACATCATGGAAACATCATTTTTTAGTAATGTACCTAAAATCTATATCTGGAACTCTTCTTCCAGACAGGAGAAATATTTACCTTTTTTTCCTTTTTTTTATTTGTATTTAGATTATTAAAGAACATTATAACAAAGGGAGAGATGAGCGTCTTACTCCCCCAAGTTTGTCAAAACACAATGCAAGACCAACTCTTAAAAGCTGTAATTTCAAAGCAATTGGGGTAACTGATAATCTCATAATTCATACATTTTAAATGACCTAATTTTGTTCGTAATAATATTTTTATTAATTTAATCAATTTTAATTTTAATTTGCAGGAAATAAATAAATGGATGAAGTTGAGTTGAAAAGGGAGTTCTAGAAGCTTCCTAGTTGATTTTTGTTTAGACACGAATAAAGAGGTGTAAGAAAGGAATACGTGGAATATTAGGATAAAGAGATTGATCTTATCTAAAGGTTGAAGAAAAATTGACCAAGTTCATTGTACCTAATTTAGGACAAAAGTGATTTGTCTCCATAAATAGGGTTTTTTATTTTAGAGAGAGGGGAGCAAATTATTTTATGTAATTAGTAGTAGTTACTTTATTTGTTTTCATGTGATCATGTCTAGGTAACTTGTTAGATCTAGGAGGATGATGAAGCCAAGAAATTATTCATGATATTAATTGTGCTTAAATGTTTAATTGATTTCGCCTTCATGTTTCAATATTGAAATACCTTCATTTTATATTTTTTTATGTGATTTTTAAATTAATGTAAATGTTTTGATAGATTATTATTAAGATATGAGTTTTTCATAATCCATGCTTGCACAAGAGATTTTGATTGATTATAGTTAATACTTAAATTTTCATAGTTTATACTTGTCAAAGTTAGTTATAAAATTACTAAATTAAGAGGAAGGGAGATCAAATGTATAGTTAATTTAATTTTGGACTTTAATTGATTTATTCTCCGAATTATGTACACCAAACCAGTGGCGTAGTTCGAGTTATAAAAATGGAAGAGATTGAATTATTTGTTATGTTTATTGTTTAGTGGATTCGGATTTCTAGATTGTTTTCTTATTATAAATTTTCATCTTTTAATTATTTTAATTGTAGTTAATCAATTCTCCATCTTTATTTTTAATTCACCTAGAATAAATATTAAGGATATTTTAAAATTAATCTAGTCTCTATGGTTCGACATAGGACTGAGCAAAAAAAAGTTATAACCGAATTATCGAACCAAACAGAAATAATTTAACCGAAATTTTCTGAAAATTCGGTTATTTTTAATATTTCGGTTATACCCGAATTTTTTACGGTTTTCGGTTAGTTTGTACGGGTTTCATTTTTGGGTTATTCGGTTTAACCGAATAATCGAATAAAGAGTTATACTTATCTCAAATTAAAGAGTTATCTTATCTAAAATTAAGTCATTTATCAGCCGTCACTTTCTCTCACTCCTCATTCGCCTCATCGCCTTCGGTAAGCCATTTTCCCTTATTCAGGGTTTTGATTCCTCTTGGACCTCTTCAGGTCAGCCCTTCACGGCTTAACTCATTGCCTCATCAGTCATCACCTCATCTTCTTCACTCAACAGCAGTCACTCATCTGCAGAATCAAGGGGTTAACATCAATCACTCTTCTCAACCTTTTGTCAAGCAGTAGATATGCAATCACAATCTCTGATTTGCCTCTGCTCTGAATATGGAAATTGAACTGAAGGAGAGATGAAGCCAGGGTTTATAAAGGGGAGAGAGAGGGTAGAATCCAATTTGGATGTGGATTGGGGCTAGGATTGGGGTGAAAGGGTCAGTTGTTGCATAGGAGTGGAATATTGGCTACAAGACGGGAGTTTAGCTCTGCCTTTTTCGAATTTGATATGGAGTGAAATAACAGAAGCCGCATCTGGAGTTTTTTTAAAAAAATTGACTTCAGGTCGCAGAGCAGTTGCGCAGTTGCCTTGAGTTGGAATTTGTTGACTGCCGAAGGGAGCGGCCAACCTTTTCACCTGTTTTGGCCATGCTTGCATATTCTAGCTGAAATTGAGTGTTCTTTGCTTTAGATTTCTATTGGGTATTATTGTTTCTTGTGGATTGATTGCATTCTCATTTGGGATCCATCTTCTTGCTAAACGTATTTTAAACTTTGAGAATTTTGGACTGCCCACCAAGTGTTCTACAAATTGACCGAGTAAGTTCGGTTATTAACCGAATTACCGAATTGTAAATTCGGTAATTAGGTATTCGGTAATTCGGTTATTTTCAAAATTCGGTTAGCTTTTCGGATATTGAAATTACAATTATTTCGGTTTTCATCACTCCTAGTTCGACATGTAATTGTCAGTTCTTCAATTTGACACTGTGAACTTGCAATATTTAAAATTATCATATTAGTAACTGAGCAGGGCGCATGATGGAGGAAAAGGAGCACTGGCGGGTCAGCGGTCCCAAAAAGAAAAGCCCATGTATGATCCCATCACATTAGAATGAACGAGAGAACTGGTAAAAAAAATGTGGCCATCACTAGATTTTAATTAAGAACTTAACACATTCACGATCACGATGTTAATGGTAAACAATGAAGTTGGGAGATAACAAACTGGTTATGCTGAAGCTCTATTTCAAGACACATTTAAGGGCCAGTGCAACAATAGTCATAACAAGAGAAATATTATAAGGCAAAGACCAATCATAGGGTTCACAAGGATATTAAGTAGCAAAAGATTAAGCCTAAATCTAGGTATATTAAGCGTTGATCACTCGATGGAAACGGTCAAAATTACAAGAAATTCTAAAGAATGTATCAAAAAGGAAAAATTACTAAAAATCCATTGAAACATATACTTGATCCAAGAACACCAACAGAAATGTTGCATACCAAAGAAGTTCAGAAGCTAAAATTTCAATACCAAAAAGATTAGGAAAAGTAAAATAGTAACAATATAACTTATATTTTACCCCAAAAAATAAACCAATATAACTTATCAATGATGGATAAGTTCAATCTAAAACAGTAAGTTGATTATGCAAAAAAAGATAACATTTTAATAAATTTAAAGGGCTCAGCATTTACGAACCCTATTCAACTTCACACATAAGGTGTCCTGTCAAGACGACAGAAGCTTAAGAGAAGCTTCCTCAAACATTTAATCCTTCTAAGTTTAGGACGCGGGGGGGGGGGGGGGGGGGGGGAAGCAAAACAAAACAAAAAACAAATTAGGAAGAGGGCGTGAACTAACGACAAAGTCACAAGACCATTTCGGTGGAAGGGGTAAAGAAAAAGCAGTCTTTGTATTCTTACCCAGTAAACAAAAAACAAATTAGGAAGAGTGCGTGAACTAACGACAAAGTCACAAGACCATTTCGGTGGAAGGGGTAAAGAAAAAGCAGTCTTTGTATTCTTACCCAGTAAGAGACCATCAAAAGATCAAAAGGATTTTATCCCAGACTTATAGGAGACAACCCTCTGACAATTGGATCACTTCTGTCTGACAAGGCTTTTAGATTGCAATCAAAACAATAATGAAAGGTGTGAACTTATTCCTAGATTTGTCAACCATCAAGTCTATATTTGATAACAGAGTAAAGAATCCATATAAACACTTATCACCTTGTCAATAAACTATTTTCGCTGCATATCAACATGTTAAGGAAGTCAATCAAGAAAATGGGAACCTATTATATATAAGGTAATGATATTTCAAACACAGCAAGACACAAATAGAAAGAAAGGAGATCGAGGCAGAAAGCAAGCTACGAAGGTCAGAGACAAGGATGATAAGGACGACAAACCTGCTCATGAGCAAGATGTGTATAACAAAAAATTTCACCTTGAGGATTTGTGGTATAAAGAGGCTTTAAATCAATCGTAAGACGTGATTTTTTTATTAAAAAAAGAAAGGATCATATTGTTAAGAGGCCATTTGGATGGCCAAGGTTCTGGCTGAATTGAGAAAGCTATTGCTACAGAGCCCTGCATTCTGACTAAAGAGTTGAAGAAGTACGACTTGAATAAAGCAACTAAACCCACTAGTGTGATGGGAGTTTAAGTAAATTTAGGGGTGTTTGTTTAGAGCTGAATGGTTGAATCGGTAAGTCATTCAGTGTGTTTGTTTTGAATAAAAATCGTATGAATGGCTGATTCAGTCAGATTTTTGGGCCGAATGGCTAAGTGTAATTTTTTTGGCTCAATGAAGTATTTTATATTTAATTTTTTTTTTTACAATATTAACTATTATATTAAGTAATATTAAATAAATTTACAACAATTTTAAATTTTTTCAGAGGGGTAAAATAATAAAAATCTGTTATTCAGATGTTTCAAACATGTCACTTATCAAACAACTTTTTCAATTCAGTATTCAAAATTCTACTTTATTTAGCTCATTCAGATTACTTAAATATTCAGAACTATTTCATTTAGTTTTATCAAACACCCCCTTAGACTGGAAAAAATCATATCTTCATATAGATTCCAGAGCTAAGATGTTGCCTACCTCGTGCCACGGTGCCAGTTAAATAATATTTTTGCTTCCAATAGACATTCCTTGTTTGAACTGGTAGAAAAGAAGATAAAGTTTTTTATACATCATAATGTGTTAAACGGCGCCCAAAAGAAGGCAACCCCATGCAGTTGGAACTCATTAACTAATGAAAAGAAGAAATATCAAACCCTACATGCACTCAGAAATTCTTAGCAAGTCAGAACTCTTTAAATAGTGAAAAGGGTTTGTCTTCCTGACGGTCCCAAAATCATGTTATGTATCTTTTTTTCCTGTCCCAGTCATATAGTGATACGAAAAACCATTGACCAATCTAGGATATTTTATGAGTTGGTGTAGTTGATGTTCTATAAAACCTAGCAAGAGAAACTGAAAATACAAGCCTAAATCTTTCAACAGATACTCAAACTGAGAGATGTAAAATTTTTAAGGATTTTGGAGCTTCAAAGTTTCTATCTTTACATACTATAACTAACTATATCTTCACTTTGCATCTCAAGGAAGTACATAAGAGTAATCAATGAATGTCATCAAATCTTTAAATAGAATGAAGCATTTTTAAAAGCCTAATAATATCCCAACAAATAAGGAAATGGAAACAATTAAGCTTTAAATGACCAGTACCAACTTACTTCTTCAATGCTTGTGCTATGATCAGTAGACAACTGCAGTGCAGTCAATCGTACAGCTTGAGCAGGAACCTCATTTGACATCTTCTTCGCCCCCTCGCCACCATCCATGGACTCCTCAACTATATCTTCTACGGTCGATTCACAATCTCCTGGCCCTTTTGAATCTGTACTTGAACTAACTTCTCGGGTTTCAAAATGTGCCACAATAGCCCGACTATCTCCCACATTCATCACATACACATCCTCATCTCTCATCAACACAACCAATAAACAGGAACCCATCAACGCAAGCTCTGGATATCGATCAAGAACCTTATTGGTCATATCCAGATACGCAATCTCAGTCACTTCAAGCGCTCTCGACATTGCCCTCAAAACCAGCTCATGGTCAACTGGACCCACTTTCCTCTTCCTACCATTTCTGACACTACTAATTCTCTCCTCCCCTATTCTATTATTCTCCAATTCCAATTCCATTTTCTCTTCTTTGCCCTCCAATCCAAATCTCCAAGAAAACAATTTCCCACCTTCCTTATTCCTAATCAATCCATGTTTCAGTTTTGACAGCAGCAATGACCGTCTACTCACCGCAGAGCCAGCATTACTCAAACTAAGCGCATCATCCACAGAAAATGCAAATCTTTCCGAACCAGAAAGATCAAGCCCATCTTCTGGGTCATCTTCAGCAAGAAATTCCCATAACCTCCTCCTTCTAACCTGTATCTCATCAGACTGAAAGGTCACTTTCTTCACTGATGAATTAGAATTAGTACTATTTGTATCTAAATTTGATGATGGGTTGTTTACATTTGATTCCTCTGCATTTTCTGAAGCCACTACCACATTCACAGTTTCTTTAGAGTCCCAAAATAAACCCTCTAATTCTTTATAAACAGCTTTATATAAATTACCCATCAGGAATTCAGGGGCGTCAGGGCCATTAAACCCATCATAAATCCCAACAAAAAGCCAACCATGCTCTTCCGATACAACCACATGCACTCGGTCCTCCCCAGCTTTCCCTAAAGCCCACTGAACATCATCACTCTCTCCTCTCCTAATAATCTCCGATCGATCATTATTACTTAATTTAGTATTACAATCTTCCTTATTACGTACCGGCACAACCCACGGCCGATTCTTCACCGAGAAGTTCCGTTGAAACGCTTTCCTAATTCCCGGAATGCCCTTCCGCCGCTTCTTTTTCACGTACATGCCACCAATCGGCGCCGAGAAAGGAACTCTTCCACCGCCATCCGAACCAGCGGTCGGTTCAAGTGGACCGGATAGCGCCCCTCGCTCGATCGGACCGGACATGAAGAAAGCCCTCTCCATCGGACCGGAGGCATGCTCATTTCCGCCGCGAGGCAAAGGTTGCAGAGGCAAGGAGCTAAACGAGGCCGTACTCTCGAAACCATTAACTATACTAGACTTCATTCCGCCACCAACTGAATCAATGGCATCGTCGTAAATATTCTCAAGCTGGAGGACAGTTCGGGGAGTCGAGGTGTTCGCACTCACCGAGGCTCCGGAAATAGCCTTGAATCCGGTTTCTGGTAACCCGACTGGCCTAGACTTCGCCGGTTCATGAGAAGGAGAGAACCGGAGTGACTGCGACGGAGAAACAAACCGATCGGACGGAGTAGGAGAGAGAAATCGAGCAGACGAACGAACATAGCAAAATGAGTGACCTAGGGTTTCATCCAACGGCTCGGTCGCCGTGAAGATCATCTCCGGCTCACCCCGGTTCGTCGCCGGGTTGAGGCACGGACAGAGCTGCGAGAATCCACTCCCCATCACATTTGATTCAGCAACCGGCAACTCAATTCCTAGAGAAAGAAAGTAGTATGAGTAAATGTATGTTTTTAGTTTTGATTTTGTAATGATTTTTGCGGAGTTGATGAAAGTTAAAAAATAGGAGAGAGAAAAGGAAAGAGACGACTAGTTTTGTTTTCTGGAGAGAGAATATATGCATGTACGTGTCTGTTGACTGTTGCTAAAAAATGTACTCCCTCATTAACTCCTAATTATTGGGTTGTTTACATAAATATATAATAATTAAAAAATAATTACATCATTAATATATTAAAAAATAATTATAAAAATAATATATTTTCTAATATTTATTTATAATATTAGTGCAATTAAGATTCTCTTAATTTAGTGATTAATATAAGATTAAATTTATAATAATAAAGAAATCTAAAATCAAGGAGAAATAACTACTATAATTAATAATTCAAATTTAAATATCTTGGATCTAGCAACATATAGGATTAAATTCATAATAATAAGGAACCCTAAAATCAAGTCATAATTAATAATTCAAATTCAAATATCTTGAATCTAGCAACAAAAACAAATTCAAATTCAAAAATAATTACATATTAATTTCCAGCAAGAACAGAGTTACCAAACAAATCGAAAACAAAACATAGAGGAAATAACGAACAACCAAAACAAATCAAAAAAGAAAAAGTCAGACCAAAACAAAACAAATTGAAGAAGAAGAAGAAAAGTCGGAGTTACCAAAATAAATAAAAGAAAAAGAAGTCGGAGTTACCAAACCAGCAAGAACAGATCCAAAATGAATTTGGAGTAGCTGAACAAAGAGAAAATCACGAACAAATTTTTTTTATGAATATTTGGTTACCCACACAAACTAAAATGGTTACATTTGTATGAAGGTTTGGCTACCAACTGCACCATATTCAAAATAATTTTACTTTTAAAAGGTTATTTATAAGTAACTAACAGCTACATAAATGGAAACTTAGACATGGCATTTTGGATACCATCTGCACGTAACATTTGGAAACTGTTCTTAAATTTTGTTTATAATTAATTGGTAACCCAATAAAACTGAATTGGTTACCTTTTTATGATGTTTTGGCTACCAACTTATAAATAACATTTTAAAAATAAAATTATTATGAATATGGTACAGTTGGTAGCCAAACCTTCTTATAAAGATAACAATTTTAATTTTTGTAGGTAACTAAATATTCATAAAAAATAAATCGCGCCTCTGCCACAAAATCGTTTTATGCGCAAGCCTCTCACCAACTAAAAACTTATAACTTAAAATGTGTCAACTAAAAACAAAACACCCCTTAAACAATTGGAAAGGAAGGAAAAAATTACTTTTGCATCTACAGAACCCCACCATCCCAAATAGTCGATCCTTCTACAACACACAAAAAATGAGCAGAACTAAAGGTTGAAGTGAATGAGAAGAGAGGATGCCGCATTGTTATGCAGTAAATGGTACATTACGCAGCATACATGATATCACCAGCTCCACTGCCTCGTTTCTAGTATCTCCATATGGTTCCAGGATAATAATCGAGCCAAAGTAGATGTTACACTGCCCATTTTACATGTTTTTCACTAGCCACCTCATCATAGTATGACTTCAAGTATTTTAGATAGCTCTAAAACACATAAAGCAGCTCCTGGCTTTAGATATATGTAAAATGATGGTGCCTCTTTCTTTGTTGGTGATGATGACTAGGGGTAATCATTCGGTTATAACCGAACCGAATAAGCTATTCGGTTATAACCGAAAACCGAAATAATGATGATTTTGCTATCCGAACTAATAACCGAAATTTAACAATAACCGAATTACCGAATACCGAATTACCGAATTGTAATTTCGGTAATTCGGGAAAAAACCGAATTACTGTTATTATTATTATTATTATTATTATTATTATTATTACTATTATTATTACTATTATTATTACTGTTATTATTATTATTATTATTATTACTATTATTATTATTATTACTGTTATTATTATTATTATTATTACTATTATTATTATTATTACTATTATTATTACTGTTATTATTATTATTATTATTATTATTATATTATTATAAAATTAATTTTTTAATAAGTAATGTTCGGTTATTCGGATACCCGAATAACCTATTTTTCCAAACCGAAACCGTAACCGAATAGTGAATAATAATTCGGATATAACCGATCATTGGAGGGAGATGGAGCGTGGATGAGGAGGGTGGAGGAGTAGGAGCGTAGATATTCTATTCTTGTAATTAGTATGCAGTTGTTCTAAATGAGGAGAGAAGAAGTCATGGGATCCCTAAATTAAGGAATCTTAATTGCATACTAATTTCCTAAATTAAGGAATCCTAATTGCACTAATATTGTAAATAAATATAAAATTATATTAATTGTGTAAATATTTTATGAGTACACTATTGTTATAATTATTTTTTAAAATATAATAGAATATGTAATTAACTCTTAATTATTTGGCGTTTTAGAGATGGACACAAGAATTAAAATAATAATTGAAAAGCATTAAATATAGTATTCAATTGTCTATAATACCCTTAAATCTTTTATTGTGATAAGCACAGTTTTGTTGGGATAAGGAGAGAGAAAGAGTTTAAATTATCAAAAAATAGACAGAGTAATGAGGGATAATTTTGGAAAAATAATTATTAATTCTTCTAGATTTGAACAAATATCAAATAATTAGAGACAAACAAAAAACTCTAAAACTTAAAATAATTAGGAACAGAGGGAGTATATAGTACTCCCTCTCTTCCTAAAAGATTGTCGTTTTAAAAAAAAATTATTTCAAAAAGTTTATCGTTTACAACTTTCAAGGAGAATAAATTATTTAATTTCCTATATTATCCCTACTTTCTGTCATTGTCCCAATAAATTATCTCCCTTGTATTAATAATTTTTAATTTTTTATAAAAGGGTAGTGATAAAATTTCAAATAAATTTTATTTTAAAAATAATATTAATCTTTTAGGAACGCAGGTAGTATAATTTAGTTACGGAGGTAATATAATTTAGTTGCCTAATTACACGTGGCTTTTAGCATATGCCTGGTTTTGTGACTTGGGGAGACCACGTCACTGGACAGATGGACATAGGTGGGTGAGAGATTCTTTTTTTGGTATGGTTTTGGGCCTCGGATTTGTGGGAATGACAAAGGAGTCCTGAGTTGTGACTTTAAAGCATCTAGTAGGGTCAACATCTGGAGAATCGAGGTTAAGAGGGGATATTTTATTTTTTGTAATCGATGAGGTGCTTTTGTCCTTTTCGTTGTTTTGTTTTACTGACCTTTTGTCTAAAGCCCAAATGAAGATCAACATACGAAGGAAATTTGGTCTATAATCATATTGTTTGACTATCTTACCCTTGGTAATTAAACCTTGACAATTGATCAATTTTTTGAATAAATTGTCAACTAATAAGTAAATATTAGGTGTGTGGTTGTTAGTATTTCGTAAGTTTGGTTATGCAAATTTTGTCTAGCAATAATTTATTACCCACAAAGGTAGGATTTAGGGCTCAGACACAATAAAATAATTCGGGTCAAATCTCGAGTCCGGAACAAATCTTGGAATCAAATTCCAAGTCCGAATCGAATTAAATTCATCCAAATAAGGCCTCAAAATCACTGGCCCAATAGTATCTTCTTGGGTCATCTAACCCACCACAGGCTCCCAAAATGTCATGACTTGAAGGTACTATTGGTAGTTACTTAATTTCTTATATGCAAACAAATTTTCCCCTATCTTTCCGGTGTTACAAACTCCCCCACTTAAATTTCTGACGTCCCCATTAGATTCTGATCACACACGGCCCAAAGATCTTTGTCTCTCTAGCCATTGTGGGATGACGTCACACACACGGCCCAAAGATCTTTGTCTCTCTAGCCACCAAATACACAACATAGACCACAACTAATTTAAGGAACACCTTTTAAATGATATGTGTAGACAATATAGGGACTCCATACTGTCTTAAAATGTCAGTTGCAAAAATTTGCTATAATAGTTCTCATATAGGCATAGATTTGACTATAATTTTATAAACAGTCCACATGTAGACAAAAGAAACCTTTAGATAATCCCGGCTGATTTTGTGTCCCCACCTCCGGACCTTCATCTCTCCATTGTGGGATAATACCACCCAGCCTTCGTGTCCCCCACCTCCGGCAACTCAATCGGATGACCCGACTCGAGCTTTCGAGAGTCGGCTCTGATATCATATGAAACAACCCGAGTCAAATCCCGAGTCCGGAATAAATCTTGGGTCAAATCCCAAGTCCGAATCGAATCAAATCCATCCAAATAAGGTCTACAAACGACTGGCCCAATAGTATCTTCTTGGGTCATCTAGCCAACCACAGGCTCCCAAAATGTCATGACTTGAAGGTATTATTGGTAGTTACTTAATTCCTTATATGCAGACAAATTTACTCCTATCTTTCGATATGAGGATTGGGGTGTTACACATAATATCATAAACAATACGATCCATTTTAAGGTTCAAACTTTATAAACGATATTGTCACAAACGTTAATAGATGAACAAACTTATTATATGAAAATTGTCAAGGACTGAAAATTAAAAAATAGGTTTTCAAATCAAGTTCAAAAGAATTAAACAAAAAATGAGAATTTTAGGGGAAATCAAATAATTAGAGAGATAACAATGGAAAAAGTGAATTATTAAATTTCATAATTAACGCAGAGTTAGAACTCTTATATATCAACTTTAATGTTACGTTTGAATTGAATGAATGAAATAAATTATTTCATTAGACCTGACAAATAAGACCCAGGCCCGCGGGCCGGGCTAGCTCGCTCATCAAAAAACGGACTTTGGGCTTTACTTTTTTAGTCCATCAAAATTTGGGTCGTTTTAACCCGGCCCGTTTGGGTCAGGCCTATAAATGTGTCTAAATGTGGTAAGAAATCCGTTTAAGCCCGCGGGTTGGGCTAGCCCGCCTGTCAAAAAATGAACTTTGAACTTCATTTTTTCAGCCCATCAAAATCTAGCCCGTTTTGGCCCGGCTCATTTGTCAGACCCACATTCCATTTTAGTTGGAATGAATTTTAGTTTAAATGAATCATTTCATACTCTCCCTCCCCCCAAAAAATAAAATTCAAAATAAAAATGGTTCAATTCATTTCAATCGCAACCAAACACAATTTTTTTTATTCTATAAGAATGAGTCATTTTATTTTACCTCCATTATTTTAATCCAAACTAATCATATGGGTATATGAGTTTGAGGCAAATACAATGACAGTTTAAATAAATAAATCTATCAATAATACTCCCTCCGTCCCAAAATAAAAGTCCTGGTGGACTTTTCACGAATATTAATAAGAGGAATGAAATGACAAAATTGTCCATAATAATATGCCATTAATTATTTTCAATGTAGGTGAGAGAATGACTTTCTAGCTATTCAATTCAAAATATTCTCCATCAATACTTATTAAATATGGAGAGAGAATTAGAATAAAAAAAGTATGAGATATTTAATGTTACGGGCATAATAGGAAAAAATGTGTAAAAGTTTAGTTATTAAAAGAAAGTGGACATTAATATGAGACTACCCAAAAAAATAATAAGGACTTTTATTATGGGACGGAAGGAGTAATTTTCTTGCATGCATTATATAAATCAGAGAAAAGGCAATCTGTGAGAATATCAAATTATAGGTGCAAAATTTAGCAAGTATTGTCATAAAAGAAGTTGCAATTTAAATATAGTATTTGAGCACAACGGAGGATATTTAAATTTGAAATCAATGACCAAAAAGGTCAACATAAATTAAGGTAGCAGAGAGTATTGGACCACTATTGAGACTGGAGCGGAATAAATTATTGTACTTGTGTGTGAGAGAAATAAAAAAACAGAGAAAGAGTGGGTCAATCTTTGCATGTGCTATAGCTAAGAGTCAAATGGGGTAGCAATACTTTTTATTATTTATATAATAAAAGTGTCGCTGTAGATGTATAGCGATGGTAAAAACCGTCGTTATAAGATCTATAACGATATTTTTGTTGTAGAAATAATATTTTTTGTTGTTAATTTAACAATTTCCTAAATTTTATAGTAAAATATACTGACATTCATGTAGAAAATAATACTCATTTTTCTTTTAATTTTTTAAGTAACAGTTAGTATCTTTGAAAATTTTTAGGATTGACTAAATAGATAAAATTATATATTTATCATTGTATATTATCAAATTTTAATTCATGAATAATATATTTGTTTAATTATCTTTTATTAATACAATATATTTTAATTATAGTTTTATTTATAATTAAGACTATCTCATTTAAATAATTTAATTTAATTAACACATATTTTTGGATAAATGATACAAATACTAAGAATTTTAAATTAAATTATTAATAGAGGATTTCTAATTAAAGTGATTGAGTATATATGTTGATAGTTTAATTTTTTGGTGTTTAACAAAAAAAATTATTTGAATTCTTAATTTCATATTATAATTTTTATATGTTAAATTTTCTTGAGTATATGTCAAAATGTTAGATGTTTATGATTTTAATTACATTTTTAGTATACATTTGGTGTTGTTTTTATAAAATATTGAATAAAAAAATATAATAATATTTATTACTACCTCTATCTTATTAAAAGAACCTTTTTAATGTATTTTTTCGTTTTTGAGTAACAAAATTTGTTATTTTTATTGTAAATAATAATGCTCAAGTGTGACTTAATTATGTCTAGTTTAATATTTGAGAAAAAAAAAGTAATATAATTTTAATACTCTTTTATATGAATAATAAGATTTGTTACGTAAAAATAAGTTTATTTTACATAAATTTTAATATTTGGAAAAAATAATTATAATATTTTTTGCGTTAATTTGTACTTTATGCTTATTAAAATTTTACTTTTTAATTACAAAAAATATATTTAAATGTATATTACGTAAATTTTAATCTTTAAAAAATTTAATTAGCAAAAAGTGTATGACTTTATTTTCTTGTTATAATAAATATTTTTTATTTTTTGAGATTTATCTTATTTATTGCACAAATTTATAATTTAATCAATTAGATCAAGTTAAGTAAAAATTATAACAAACAAATTTATATTTAGTGGATATATTAAACATTATAACTTGAAGGATATATTAGACATGATATTAAAAATATTTTTGAATATTAGTTGGTCAACCATACTAGGGTAGTTAATGTCACATATTATACATTAGAGGAGTACTGACTATTACTTAAAATATTAGAAACGTGGTGAGTGTTATAATGGTTATCTACAGTGGTGGTTAATGTATTTTGTAACAACCCGAGAATTTATAAGATTAATAAAATCTTAAATAATTAAATAAATGTTAAATAATAAAACCTAGACTGAAATATAGAGTATTGATTAAGAAATTTGTGAAGGGTTGGTATGGTTTTGGAGATTGTGATTATGTGTATGCGCAGTATGTGATTAAGGGTTAAGTGTTGAGCAGATAAGTTGTAACATTGGTAAAACCTAATGCTATAATAAGAACACTAATGTTCAGTTAGGAAACCCTAACGATCAATTTGAAACCTTAATTCCAGCTTTGAAAACCTTAATTTTAGTTTTTGAAATCGTAAACCCTAATCAGGAATGCTAAACCCTAAGTTGGGAATTCAAATGTCAATTATAAAATCCTAAGGGTTAAGAGTTATGTGATATATGTGAAATGACCAAATTACCCTTTGAATTATTGGGGATATGACCAAAATACCCTTAATAGGTGTAAAATTACCAAAATGCCCCTTTACTTAACTTTTAAGTAAAAGATAGAACTAAATCTTGTGACTCATCAATCCAAGATCTTCCATGTGTTTAATTCAACACCACTCAGTCATCTTGGCCACCTAGCATCAATTTCAACCGTGGAATCAAAGATTAAAAAGTTAAAGTAAGAAAATATCTTCACTTTATTTTCTAACTTAGTCAAGACTTTCTCTCTCTAACTCACGAAATTTAGGAGTGAACATCAATGATAAGTAAATCCAAGAACACCTCTTAGCTATCCAAGATCAGATCATAAGGGCAAAAATCAAAGTTTGGATCAAAAAGGTATAAACCCTAACTCATACTAGATCCTTAATATTTCAATAGATTATATGTTTTGATGTTTAAATGTGTGTTATGTGATGTTATTTAGTGATCTATGATGATAAATCATGGATCCATAACATCTAAATGCATGAAAATAGAAATTTATGAAACTGTCTAGAACCCTAAAAATATGGCCTGACAGTCAAATGTCAGAGGCCATAGATCTTAATTCGTTAGATGTTAGAATGGCTAAGTGTATCATTGATATAGTATGCCATGAGGAGATTACACTGGAAGTGGAATCAAGTCCATAACATGTCTAGATTCCAAGTTATTAATGGTCAAACATGGTTGACCGGTCACAGAAACTGGAATATGGAAAACCCAAATTTCCTAGAAATTGTCTGACAAGGTTTTTAGGGGCTTAGAACATGCATCTGTTATGCTTTTAGCTTATCTAAGTGTATCATTGATATACTCTAACATATGAACTATAGAACCATGGCACTAGAACACCTAGATTATGACCAGAATCAAAGTTATTAATGGTCAAAACTGGGTTGAAAAACTGGCTAGAAGGACTTTTTGGAAATTCTAAATTTCTCTAGACCAAGTTCTGGCAGGTACTTTGACCAAGCCATATCTTGCTATTGTAATGTTGTTAAGCTACCTAAGTGTATTAATTTTGTACCTTGACATATATACTACACAAGTGTGACACTTTTGAAAGTAATATGCACACAAGCCAATCATATTTGATGATAAAGCATATACTTTGTAACAATCTTATTCATTTATTAATAAAAGTATTAATTTATTAAAGGCTTTTAATTATCTACATGATGCTGTTTTATAATATGTGATAAACCCATAGTTTTAAGCAATGCTTTTAGAATAATAATGATGATCATTCTATTGAGATCTAAATTCTTAGAAAGCTTAAAACTAAAATAGTTCCCAATCGTTGGATTACTAAATTGGGGATTAGTGAATCCGGATAGATTGGTACATACGCTGCTTGCTCATTGGATGAGGATGATTGATCTCATGATCATTTGTGTGGAGACACTAAAGCAAGTATGTAGGTGCTTATTAGAGAATAAGTTCACTGAACGTGGCTCGCTAAGTAATATCTAATGGAGTTTTACTTGCCTATCAATAGGAATTCCTGTAGTGATAGTAGTACAAGTGATCCTTGGACTTGAAATCATCATAGTATCTTGTGTATGATAAGTTATACTTTGACTTATTCCTTAAGACCCTTAGGGTATATCAAAGGGTATGCTTGGGTATAATAAGTCGTACATGAAGATAATGTATTATCCAAATTTACTCAAGAAATTCCAGAGATTACTGCCCAGTAGCCAGTAGGTACATATTACATATCCAAGATTAAAAACAAACAACGCACAAGGCACAATCACATGCTGAATCGCTTGCTGAATCAACAAATCAACCATATTACATATCTAAGATTGATGCATCTAAATCGCCTGCTGAAAATTCTGCAATTTTTAAAAGACAAATGTGAGCAAATCATAATTTATTAAGAAGAATTTAAACTACATTACAAAAAAATATATAAACAATACAAAGTGTTACAGTGTTATTGTGCTATACATTTTTCAATTTCTTTAAGGGATTCCAACTTTTCTAATCAATTGGTTCGTTGCTTTGGCGAAGCCAATCTTGAGTACAAATAATTCCTTGCACCATCCTAGGAGTTAAAGAGCTCCTAAAGGAATCAAGGATGCGTCCTCCTGTGCTAAATACTGATTCAGAAGCCACGGTAGAAATGGGAATTGCTAATACATCTCTAGCCATTAATGAAAGAACATGAAATCTATGAGTGTTGGATCTCCACCAAGCTAAAAGGTTAAAATTTTCATCTTTTCTTTCAACTCGATCCTTTAAATACATTTCCAATAATGATATCTAATAATATTATTCAAATAATATGAATTATTGATCTGATCATGGGAAATACTGTGCAGTGACAATTATTGAAACAACAATAATATAAAATATCAACGCAACAATTATTGAATCAATAAAATAAAATATTGAACAGTAACTACTGTAATAATTATTGATTAGTGCCTTCTTACGTATGAATTAATAATTCAACAATACTGTGCAATACCGTGTGCTACTGTGCAACTACGCGTATTATTGTATTTTAACCACCAGGTATTCCAACAGTGTTAACGGTAACAACTACGCCATTATTTATAAAAACTCATACTTTGTCGTTTTCTTCATCCGACAGTTATTCGTTATGAGCCCTACGAATGGCTGCGCCGTCGTACAAATATTCCCCGACAAAAAAAATATTCCATGACTAAAAGAATATTCCCCGACAAAAATGAATATTCTATAACCACTTGCTTATTTTATAAAATTTGCGCATTTCACCCATAACTAAAGCATTATATCGAATTAAACCTTATTAATTTAGAATAATGAATAGACGAAAAATTCAATTTTATTCATAATAAGTTGGGGTCTTACAACCTCCTCTCCTTATAAAATTTCGTCCTCAAACAGGTGAGGGTACCTCGTTTTTATTTTTGATTCCAACTCCCAGGTCATTTCCTCAATAGTATGGTTCCTCTACAAAACCTTGACTTGTGTTATAACCTTCGTGCGTAGGACATGCTCTTTCCTATCCAAGATCTTAACAGGTACCTCCTCGTATGTTAAATCTTCGGCTATCTCGTCTGGTTCTAACGCAATAATGTGGTTTAGGTCTTTTTTACATATTTACGAAGCATAGATATATGAAAAACATTATGAACACGAGACATGCTTGGAGGTAATGTGAGTCTATAGGCCACATTTCCTATTCGGTTAAGAATCTCAAATGGACCAACAAATCGTGGATTGAGCTTTCCTCTCTTCCCAATTCTTGTAACTCCCTTCCATGGAGCAATACGTAACAGTACATGATCTCCAATATTAAATTCCTTATCCTTTTGATGAAGATCAGCATAACTCTTTTGTCGATCCCGTGAGGTTTGAATACGTTGTCGAATCATTTGGATCTTTTTTATAGTCATGCGTACCAATTTCGGTCCCAAAAAAGTTGCTTCACCCACCTCGTCCCAACATACTGGAGAACGACACTTTCGTCCATACAACGCCTCAAATGGAGCCATGCCTATACTTGCTTGATAACTATTGTTGTAGGAGAATTCCACCAATGGCAAGTACTTATCCCAACTCCCTTTGAAGTCTAGAACACAGAGTCTTAATAGATCTTCAAGAGTTTGAATAGTCCTCTCTGATTGTCCGTCTATTTGAGGATGGTATGCCGAACTGAATCGTAAATCCGTGCCCATAGCTTTCTACAAGCTAACCCAAAATCGTGAAGTGAATCTTGGGTCACGATCCGAAACTATGGATACTGGCATGCCATGCAATCTCACAATCTCATTCAAGTACATACGAGCAAGACGTTCAAGGGAATAAGTCTCACGTATAGGCAAGAAATGAGCAGACTTGGTTAATCTATCAACAATAACCCAAATTGCATCTATGCCTTCAGAAAATTTGGGAAGACCTGTAACGAAATCCATGATAATGTGTTCCCACTTCTATTTCAGAATCTCAAGTGGTTGCAATGGACCCTTTGGCACTTGATGCTCTGCCTTTACATATTGACAGGTTAAACATCTCGAGATAAACTCCTCGATCTCTCTCTTCATATTGTTCCACCAAAATGTGTGTCGAATATCATGATACATTTTAGTACTCCCATGATGGATTGCAAATGGGGTATTGTGTGCCTCCATCATGATTCTATGCTTTAAGTCAGAATCGTTAGGAATGCAAAGTCTAGAGTTGACTCAAAGTATTCCTTATTCATTAATTCTTGCTTCTGGAATAGCACCTTCTTGCACTTTCTTCTTCATACGCATCAGCCCCAGGTCTGTAGCTTGAGCAGCTTTAACTTTATCGATTAAAGTCGGTTCTACTCGTATATTTTCCATCATCACGTGGGTCCCTGGAGTCTTTAATTCTATCTCCATCCTTTGCAAGTCATACAAAATGGGCCTTTGTGTTAACAATATCGCACTCATACTCGCATATGATCTTCTACTCAATGCGTCAGCTACTACGTTTGCTTTTCCAGGATGATATTGAATAGTGTGATCGTAATCTTTCAATAGCTCAAGCCAACGTCGTTGCCGCATATTAAGTTCTTTTTGGGTGAAGAAATATTTGAGGCTTTTATGGCCCGTGTAAATCTCCACTTTCTCCCCATACAAGTAATGTCTCCATATCTTCAACACGAAAACGACTGCTGCCAACTCTAGATCATGAGTAGGATAATTCCTCTTATATTCTTTGAGTTGTCGCGAGGCATAGGCTATGACTTTCCCATGTTGCATGAGAACACATCCTAACCCTTTGCCTGAAGCATCACTTGTAGATAACAAATCCATCCGAAACAGATGGTATTGTCAGAACAGGTGCCAAAATGAGTCTCCTCTTGAGCTCTTAAAAACTCTTTTTCCATTCCTCGCCCTATATGAATTTTGTATCTTTCCGAGTCAACTGAGTTAACGGAGTAGAGATTCGAGAAAATCCTTCCACGAATCTCCGATAATAACCAGCTAAACCTAGAAAGCTACACACTTCAGTCACCGACTTCAGGTCGCTCCCAACTTTGTATTGATTCAATCTTCATCATGTCAATAGATACTCCATGTTTTGACACCACGTGCCCAAGAAATGCTACTTTCTCAAGCCAGAACTCGCATTTATTCATCATGGCATAAAGCTTTTTTTCACAAAGTCTTTCAAGTATCAGCTTCAAATGGCGCTCATGATCTTCACGGCTTTTGGAATAGATGAAGATGTCATCAATAAAGACAACAACGAACTGATCCAAATATTCCTTGAATACTCGGTTCATCATATCCATGAAAGCAGTAGGAGCATTAGTCAATCCAAAAGACATGACTAAGAATTCAAAATGCCCGTACCGAGTTCTGAAGGCAGTCTTTGGAATATCCTCAGTTTCAATCTTCAGCTGATGATATCCAGAACGAAGATCGATCTTTGAAAAGAATTGTGCTCCTTGTAACTGGTCAAACATGTCATCAATGCGAGGTAGCGGATACCTATTATTGATGGTGACATGGTTTAATTTTCGATAGTCAATACAAAGTCGCATACTCCCATCTTTCTTCTTTACGAATAAAATAAGAGCACCCCAAGGAGATGTACTAGGACGAATGAAACCGATGTCTAACAATTCCTGTAGTTGGACTTTTAACTCCTGAAGTTCAATAGGAGCCATTCGATATGGGGTTTTAGAAATGGGATTTGTACCCGGTTCAAGGTCAATAAAGAATTTAACATCACGTTCTGGGGGTAGACCGGGAAGTTCTTCAGGAAATACATCAGGAAATTCTCTAACAACAGAAATATTATCCAAATCTGACTTGTCTTTATTCAAATCCATAACATGGGCTAAGAAAGCTTGGCATCCATTTTTTAATAAACGAATAGCTTTGTGGCTTGATATGACAGTGACTGATTTTAGTGGTTTAGTTGTTTGAATTCGTATGACTGGTTGGTTAGGAATATGAAAACTAACAACCTTACGAAAATAATCAATTTTGGCATGATGAGTGGTTAACCAATCAATTCCTAAAATCACATCAAAAGCAAGTATCTTTAAAGAGATAAGATCAACAGGTAATGTGATAGTGCCAACTTGGATTAAGCAAGATTTATAAACTGTAGATGTAACGAAGGTTTCACCCAACGGAGTTTCAACAGATAAGTTAAAATCCAATTTCTCCGGAGTCAAGTTTAAACGTTGAGCACAAGCAGGAGAGATAAAAGAATGGGTAGAATCGGTATCTAGTAAGGTATAAACTTCATAAGAATTCAAGATTAGCTTACCCATGATCACCTCATTCGGGTTCCTCACATTTTGGCCAGTCACAACAAACGCTCTTCCAGGAACCATTGATTTTGCCTTATCCGGGACAGCTTTTGGAGTCACCATCCCCGCTGAGCTTGGTTTTGCAACAGAACAATCTCGGGCTATATGACCCCCTCCTTTCCATAGTTTTAACATACCTTGGATTGTTGTGGACAGTTTGGGCTGATATGTCCCTCTTTCCCGCATTTATAACACACGACCGGTGGTCGTTCTCCTCCCCTAGCAACAGTTGATGCTGATGTTGCTGCTAATGTCTTCCCGTCATTGTTGAATCTCCTCTTTTTGAAATTTCAACTAGACTCACCTCTTCTATTATCATGGCCACGATTACCACCCGAGTGGTTACCGCTTTTATCCGTATTCTTCCCTCCTTACTGATTATCATCGCTCCGATGAGTCCTGTCACCGGTATGACCCTGGTTGTGGTCCCTCGGTTGAGTGTACTCATTGTCTTACTCTAATAATTGAGCCATGTTAACAACATCTGAATAAAGAGAAAATTTATGAGATATAAGGTATTGGCGAATCTCGGGTTTTAGACCTCTCAAAAACATCCGGATCATACGTTCCTCATTCTCCACCAAATGAGGTGCAAACCTGGATAACTCTACGAACTTTGCCTCGTACTGAGACACCATCATGTTGTTCTGTTCCAGTCTAATAAACTCTACCTCCTTCATATGACGAATACTTTCTGGAAAGTACTTGTCATTGAACAGTTTTTGAAATCTTTCCCAAGACATGTTAAGTGCGGCTGGCTAGGTACGCTTCACAGATTCCCACCAGTAATCTGCCTCACCACGGAACATAAAGGTGGCGAATGGAACCTTCTGTTCCTCCGTGCATCCCAAGACATCAAATATCTTGGTAATTTGCTTGACCCATGTTTCCGCCTTAATCGGATCGGGCTTTCCCCAGAAATCTGGTGGTCCCAAATCCTTGAACTGCTTGGCTGTGACAGACCGCGTGTTGCCATTATTCCCACCTGTATTTTGTACACGAGTCTCCCTCGTATGATTTTGCATGAACTGCAAAAAGCTCCTAAACATTCTATCATTCATCGTTTGCTCGGTAGTGTTGTTTACAGGAGGAATATTATCTTCCTATTGCACGTTCTCCTGGTTTGTGACTAAAGGTTGTTCCACAGTCTCATACACTCCATTGTTAACGTTCTTAGTAGCCATTCTTAAATACGGCCATAAAACAAGGGTTAATTAAACAAATTAACATATCACATAATATCCCTATATTATGACCAACCAATAAATAAGCTTTGATACGACACACTAGCGAATGATTTACTTATCTCTCCCCTCCTAGTTCTATTTCCCGATCTCCGCCAGAGACCATATCCCTAAGCTTTGATACCAACTAGTGACGTCCCCAAAATAGGTATACAACACCCATTCTGAGTCGCCAAATACATGGTACAGAAAGTAAACTATAACTTTAATAATACAATTGTCGTGCAAAATACGATAACACAAACTGTGAGTTTAAATACAAATATTGTCTTATAGACAATATCCACACTCAAATAAGTCCTCATTACAATTATTCATACACTATTTTATAGAAATAGTGAGGACTGCTAAAACATCTTTCTAGAACCATCACTCCATACCCCGACTCGATCCTGTTATGTTCTCACCTACTAAGAAGAAAAATGAAACAAAAAGGAAAAGGGTGAGCTCAACTAGCCCAGTAAAGAATATTATGACTAAGATAATATACAACAAATTATCATTAGTCTTCAATAGGGAAAAATCTGATAGAATATAATAGACAACAAGTTTTAGATCAATATTCTGCAGCGGAAACAACAATCCATTAGAAGAGTCACGTAGAGAATGAATTCTACTATCTTCTATGATTTAAAAGTTCATCATCAATATTTCATCCTTGTAACAACTATCAATATACATCTTTAATCAAATATTCATCTTTGCACTACAGGCCAAAGATATTCATTTATATCTCCAGTTGGTCATATTCACCTCAACATCTGTTCATCTTTGCACTACGGGCCTAAGATATTCATCAGTTAATTATTCATTTTTACACTACAGGCTAAAGATATTCAGTAATATCATCATTTAAGACTGAGGATGATAAAAAATATTTTAAATAAAACGAATCCAGTGAGACAGAAGGACAAATATTAAGGATTCGTATAACAGTTTATCCAAGATCAATAATACTTCATAATAACCGATTGTGAAGCAGAATTCAAAAATAATGGATAAAAACATGGATAAAATCAAAGATAGTAGCCAAAATAGACACCTTGGACAAAAAGGAAAATTTTCATTTTTCGGTGATCAGTGCCGTATACGTGAATAATAATCCCAACACAAAATTTTCCAAATTTGATTAAAAAGTTCACCAATATTTCGGCATAATGATATTGAAGAAAATAATATCATTTAAGAAGAAAATAACATCCCTTACCTCAAAATAACGATACTTCTGATCAGAATATCGGATAGAAAGCCGAAGGAAGCTTGTATCGAATAACAACTCTCAAAGTATATAAATACTCACAAAAATACGCTCGATAATCTAGAGAGAAAGAAAACTTATTCCTGGTGTGATTTTCAATTCTAACATAAGCGTCTATTTATAGGAAAATGCTAGAACGCCATAGAAGACTAAAATAATAAACTAATATTATTTCTTTTTAATTTCCTACGCCGCCTACCATTTGAAAAATCCAAGCATGCCTTCTTGGACAAAATCAGCAGCCCATGTGTGTAATCAACACCAACCAAAAAGTGGGTCCCACCCATAAATTAATAAAAATTATTTTATTTTTTGAAACTTCAATAATTCATAGAAAATAGCCCGTTTATCAGAAAAATACGAATTTTATGTCCATTCTGCCTGAAATCGAATTCTCCACAACTTTGCAAAAGAAAGTTTTTCCAAATTCCCAACAAAAAATATCTTAAATCCATAAACGAGTGATTTTTAATACTTCCCTTCTGACAAAATACTGATAAAACACCTCAGCATTAATTTCTTCATTTATAACCACATAAATAAATCCATCATTTATATCCACATCAAATAAATATTTTCTTATCATATAAATTAATAATTAATTATTCATAAATAATATTACAGAATCACAATTATGACAACCAGACCGTTTCCAATAAGGATTTCTCCTTACTGGTGCGCAATTAGGTGACCAAACCTCTCCTTAGACAGAACTTTCTAGACATTGCCAATAATGTTATCTAATAATATTATTCAAATAATATGAATTATTGATCTGATAATGGGAAATACTGTGCAGTGACAATTATTAAAACAACAATAATATAAAATATTAACGCAATAATTATGGAATCAATAAAATAAAATATTGAACAGTAACTACTGTAACAATTATTAAGTAGTGCCTTCTTACGTACGAATCAATAATTCAACAATACTGTGCAATACCGCGTGCTACTGTGCAACCACGCGTATTATTATATTTTAACCACCAGGTATTCCAATAGTGTTAACGGTAACAACTACGCTGTTATTTATAAAAACTCATACTTTATCGTTTTCTTCATCCGACCGTTATTCGTTATGAGCCCCACGAATGGCTGCGCCGTCGTACGAATATTCCCCGACAAAAAGAATATTCCACGACCAAAAGAATATTTCCCGACAAAAATGAATATTCTATAACCACTTGCTTATTTTGTAAAATTTGCGCATTTCACCCATAACCAAAGCATTATATCGAATTAACCCTTATTAATTTAGAATAATGAATAGAGGAAAAATTTAATTTTATTCATAATAAGTTGGGGTCTTACAAAAGAACAACGTCAAAAGTGCTTCAAGCCAGGTTTTATTGGCCTACATTGTTCAAGGACGCCCACCAATTTGTTAAAACATGTGATAGATGTCAAAGGGTGGGAAACATATCGAAAAGAAATGAGATGCCACTACAAACAATTCTAGAAGTTAAGATTTTCGATGTATGGGGCATAGATTTCATGGGGCCATTCCCTTCTTCACATAACAATCAGTACATTTTGCTTGTAGTGGATTACGTCTCCAAGTGGGTTGAAGACGCAACACTCCCAACTAACGATGCCAAAGTGGTTCTCAAATTCTTGAAGAAGAATATTTTTATGAGATTTGGCACGCTGAGAGCTATTATAAGTGATGAAGGTAGTCACTTCTGCAACAAATCGTTTACAGCTCTATTGGCAAAGTATGGGGTCAACCATAAGGTAGCTACAAATTATCATCCCCAAACCAGTTGGCAAGTTAAGGTCTCGAACAGGGAAGTAAAGAGAATCTTGAAAAAGGTGGTAAACTCGAATTGAAAGGATTAGTCGCTCAGGTTGGATGATGCACTATGGGCTTACCAGACTGTGTATAAAACACCAATCGGCATGTCACAATATTAACTACTATACGGGAAAGCTTTTCACTTACCGGTCGAGTTACAACACAAGGCCTACTGGGCTATTCAGAAACTAAACTTCGATCAAGCATCGGTGGGTGAAAAGAGACTACTTCAGCTAAATGAGCTCGACGAATTCCGACTGCAAGCCTACGAGAATTCAAAGTTGTACAAGGAAAATGTCAAGCAATGGTACGACAATAAATTGATACAAAGAACGTTTGAGCCTAGGCAATCAGTCCTATTGTTCAACTCATGGTTTAGATTATTCCTAGGAAAACTAAAATCAAGGTGGTCGGGACCATTCACAATAAAAATAGTTTTCTCACATGGCACCGTTGAACTTTACAGTAGAAATCCATTGGAGACTTTCAAGGTCAATGGCCAATAGTTAAAGCATTACTAGGGTGGTGATTCAAATTGGGATGTCGACAACATTACCCTTACTCTAAACTTTTTCTCTTTTAATTATTCTTTATATTTTAGTTTATAATCTAGTGTAAATATGCAGTCTTTATAGAATTGTGACTCCATTTTGGTTGATTCGCGGGTAACTAAAGAAAAAAAATAGAGTCAACATGCTATTGACCTCCTAGCGCGGGCAGCGCTACCCAACGTACAGACACAGCGCGGGGCGTGCCACTACAACAGAAACTTACTGACATGCCAGCGTGGGCTACGCCAATTCACCGATCCCATCCAACGTAAAATGGGTGCAAGGCGCACCACTGCCCCATCATGCTACTGACCCCCTAGCGTGGGTCACGCTACCCAATACATAGATACAACACGGAGCGCGCTACTATGCCAATAACTACTGATCTCCTAGTGCGGGGCGCACCATCTCATGCATATACACGGCGCGGGTTGCGCCACTCAGAAAACCCAGGCGCTGAACGTGTTTTAATTTCCGTGTCTTAGGCCATAACCACTTCACCTCTCCTTCGTACACTTAACTTTCCCACTTCTCCTACACCCTTAACACTTCCACTATTCCATAACTCTTATAACACTTCCACTACACCATCTCTCCTTATCCTTTTCAACTTTCATTCACATTTAACCCATTCACTATCCATCTCCCAACCCACATTGGTTTTCCATCCCCTATATGAACTCCAACCATACAAGTAGTCAAATTCATATTAGATATAAACACTACACTCCAATCCTAAATCTAATTCCTTCCTTGCACAAATTCATTCAAATTGGGACATCTTTACAAAGAGGGAAACACAAATTTATTCAAGGTAAGCACAACTTACTTCATCCTTAATATTCTTCTCTTTTATTGATATCAATTAGGTGGAATAACTTGGAAATTGGGTGCCCAAGGAGTGTGTTGTTTGATTTCACATAATTGCTATCAAGATAATACCAAACAACCAATTTTGGGGGAAGTACTCAGTCCGCTCACCAACTGTTTGATAAAAGTCCTGAACCAAATTTTGAGCTGAAACATCACCTGAAACACCATGTATTCCCACTAAGGACAACATCTATCCACCTCCACTGCTCGGCCTCAATATGATCATACAAAGTTTGTTAGTGAGAGGGTCGTAGAAAGATTCAAGTCATCCATTGACAAGAAGAATTTGGTGTTAGAACGTGGATTGAAGCCTGATGCTAATTTGGATGGTGATGTAGCTTTGTAAATTGTAGATCGTTATTGGTTTCAGTTAGTAGAACAACCACTTCCAGTGGCGATCAATATAGTGAAAGAGTTTTATGCCAACACAATGGAACATGTCAATCACATAGTCATGGTTCGGGGTAAACCGGTGGCGTTTCATGCCGATGCTATCAATGCGTATTTTGGGTTAGAGGCACCACAGGCTGACCGATATGAAGATGTAATGCGTATCTTGACGAATTGATTGTCAGATTATGCAAACCAGGAACTCAATGGGTAATTCAAGCCGAAACGAATGGAAAGATAAGTTTTCCCCACTCAACACTTAGTCGATACGGTAAAGCTTGGTATGCATTTATATGTGCCCGTTTAATGTCCACACGCCACCAAAATGATGTAACTAAGGCACGGGCTCGACTATTATATGGGATTGTTCGCCACCATTAACGTGTGAATAACTCCATTGCTTTCTACAATGTCGATGTGGGGGAGTCTATTCAAGAGTCCATTGACCGGTTGCTACGAGGGAGTACTACGGGAGGTTTGCTACATAGTTTCTTAATCACTGATTTATGCCGTAAAGCTGGGGTGCAGTGGCAACCTTCTAAGCCTGTCCAACAACCGATGGCTATAAGTGATCATGCTACAATTAAGAGGTACAAGGCATGGAAAGGGGCGAGATCACATCCATGTGGAGAAGGCTATATTATGATCTGCCAACCCTCACCCCCAGTTGGAGTGGAACCTATGCAAAAGCAACCACCTCGGGGCAGAAGGAATCAATTTTTGTGGTTGGCCTTACGTCAAGATTTAATGTATCAGTACAATGCCAATGCATTCAACACGCTAGCTGATGCGTTTTCCCATTGCAATCCTAATGCACATCTAGTGATCATGCCTACTCCTCATATCCTGCCAACATATCCTCCTTCGGATGACGACGAGTAGTAACTCATTTTCAGAGAAGTTCTCATACTTTTATTTGAATTATTTTGACGTAATGAGGACATTACTTCATTTAAGTTTGGGGGATTATGTTTTCTGCCTGATTAATTTATGAAAATTTTAAATAATCATGTTAGTTAGTGTTACTTACTTTGTTTAGTCTTTATAATTGCTCGTATTCATGTCATTTAGTTTAATATTTTTGTATCTAAAAAATAATAATAATAAAAAATATGCATGTAGTTGCATGAATCCAGTTATTACATTGTAAAAGTTGTTCTTGGCCAATGATGATATTGAAATTCGGTAAACAAGTATAGTGCCAAATAAGAGAACTTTGATGTAATTTCTGTTATGAATTGGATCTTTTTCTGTTTGAAGCTAGTATAATAAGGATAATACAGTAAAAACAACTTGTTGACTGATTGCGTTTAAATTGATACATAATGGGACTCTAAATGATAATGCTAGTTTGAATGAAAGAATGTCAAGAATAAGTAGTGATGACTAAAGTTAGACAAGAACCTAAGTTTAGGGGAATATTTGGGGTATATAAGCTATAAAAAAGGAAAAAGAAAAAAAAAGAAAAGAAAAAGAAAGTACGAATAAACACCGTGGCGTGCTTGTCTAGTTTTGTGGCCTTTGTTACTTGAGTAAGTAAGCCCAAGGGGATTATCTTTACACCTAGCACCCTAAGGTCTTAATGGTCTGGGTGTTGTTGGTCGAAAGCTCGTTAAGGTAGCATTAAAAAGCCTAAGGGAATAAGACATTGCATAGCTATGTGTATATAAAAAAAATGAATAAAACGGGAAATAAGAGCAAAAAGCCCCCGTAGATAAAAAAATAAAGCATAAGTATCCCATGTTGACCCTCGATATTGGTAATTGTCTGATTTTAGTTGGATCTAGCTTATTTTGGGATTTCTTGAGTTTACACTGTATGATGCCTTCGAAGAGATTTGTTATGTATTGAATTTGAATTTGTATCAGTTAGCATGGATGTGGAGCACAAACATACTATACTAGTGATAACAGTTTAAGATGTAAGGATGGAAGGAATTGTGGATTGGTTTTGTTATGAAGTGTTGACATGTTTAATTAATTTATCTGAGGTCGTATGAGTTAACTATCTATACTGTCTTAATACTGGATTCGTAGTTGTTAGTTGTTAGTTGCATTGCATTGCATTTTGCTTGAGGACAAGCAATGTTCAAGTTTGGGAGAATTTGATGAGTAGGTTTTTAAACTATGATTTATATTCATTTAGCTTGTTATATTGTTAGTTTTTTGATTGCTTCATGTTACTTTTGATGGGTTTTGTGCTTGTTTTAGGATAATCATTAAGCTTATCATGATTCTAGCATTGGAAGGATTTTCAAGCAATTATGGACATTCTGACTCCCTAGCACGGGGCGCGCTGTGCTGCTGAGTAAAGCGGCGCGGGGCGCGCTAATGCGTGGCTTCTTTCTGGTACAGTAGCGCAGGCCGCACTGTCTGAGAGTATATCATGGCGCGGGGCGCGCCGTTACGGGATCTAAGCTGGGCAAGATTAGTTATGTGCTGGAAGATGGGTAGTGTTTGGAGCTATTAATTCTTTATGTAATATGATTATAATAGGATTGTGTTATGATTGTTATTTCATGCTTTTGGGAGTCTTTGACTAATGACTTGTTGGTTTTGAAAAGGATTTGGACTTTTATTTGAATTTCTTGGTGATGAGTTAGAGTTGGATTAGAATCGATGGTGTGGAGCTGAAGTGAGGCAAATTTATGCTATGTGTGAAAAGGAAAATATCATCATAATTGAGACACTTTTTGAGAACAAGATTGAGAACAAGAACTTGGAGGAACGAAGAAGAAGAAGAGTTTCACAAAGATTGCAGAATTGAAGGGCGAGAAGGGTGGTGTATTACTATTCTCTTTTAATTTCAATTTTTGTAATTGGGATGATGTTTTCTTTTATTTATTCAGTTTTTAATTCATTTGTTATGAACTAATTTACTTTTTAGGCTTATGACGGATCTTTAAGTGAAACAATGATTATGTAGCTTTGATTTCCAGTTTAATAAACTATTATCCAGTTTATCTATATTAATTTGAGCTTGAATTTATGATTTGCTTGATCAACAATTCTCTGTGGATTTGTATGAATTCGAGAGAGGAAGTACGAGTCTAGACTTAGTTAATATAGCATGCATTCTTGAATTTGTGAATGAACAGAATCTTGATGAATGTTAAGGTAGAGATATGCTTGACATCACATGTAATCGGATAGAGAACTTAATCTTAAACTTTCTTTAATTATAATTCACATAGAGATATAGTGAGTTAGTTGATTAAGGTGTTTAACTTATTTCTATCTAATTTGTGGATTTAAGTTAATACGGTATTAGTGCATCGAGAGGTGGATAGTGCTACATTTGTGTTCTTGATTTATAAACTAGGATAGTGAATAGAACTGGAATAAAAGTGTAAAAATCAGAGTGAAACTTAGGATGAAATCGTAAGCCTAATTCTCCAATAATTATTTGAATTTTAGTTTTTAAGATTTGTGATTGTTTTGTGATCATATATTTAATAATAATTAAGTTTTTATAATTTTACTCATTGATTTGGATAGTTTAATAAAATTAGAATTAATAAGAAACTGATAATTGTGAAGTTAAAATTCTTACAAAATTGTCTCTGTGGGAATGATACTCTACTTTCATTGTATTACTTGTTGACCACGTATACTTGTGTGCTGTGCGTAATTAGATTTTATTCAACATTGACATGAGAAAATCTGGTATCCAAGAAAGAATTGACTTTAGAAGTAGTAAGCAATCACCTACAATTTGGTCTTCATCCGAATGAACTAAAGACCACTAGATCATCGCACCCCATTAAATAATTACTTGAATAAAACTGGACTGTATTCATAATAAGAGTGAAACCTGTTTTATTTCCTCCCATCTTGAAAGTAGATGAAACTTGTTCCGTCAGACGAACTAGAACAAAGCCTCTTCATTTCTTATAGCTCTAACAGAATCAAATTACAAGTAATTGACAAACCATCTTCTCACAGTAATTTAAAAAAACACCTAATAGATAGTCAGAAAAAAATTTACTATGGTCGAAACACCTAGTATATAGATCTCAGATCTCAGATCTTAGAGTGCAGAAAACTCAAATCAGATATGTACTAGTGTAACTGTGTAAGTATAGTGTATATGATGTATTGATGTGTACAGAAATCAGAAAGTATTAAATAAAATAAGACTTGACAGTAATTCCATGTCTTATATTTAATTGGGACATTGTTTGGTGGAAGGATTGAATTGTACGGTAACTATTTACTCAAAGGTTCTTTTATGATTAATGTTGAAATCTATATTATCTGGAAAGTCGTTAATCGCTAGGGAGGCTTATCCCTATTGTAGAATAAATATTATTTATTTAAATAAATTTATAGTTTAATTTATTTATTTAAATAAGATTAGAATTGTTCTAATTGATTTATTCACAACCGGTTTAATATGGAGAACCTAAAAGGTCACATCATAAAAGGAAGAATAATTATTTAAGAAGTTAATGGCATAATCGTAATAATAAATTAAGTATATTTAATTTAATCTATGGTGATAAAATAAATTAAATAGATTAATATTTATTATTTAATATTTTAGAAATATTAAATATAAATTAATAAGAGGAGTCTTATTATTATTATTATTATTATTATTACTATTTAATTCTTAAAGGAGTTTGGAAATTAATTAATAAAAGTACTCTCAAATATCCTAATAGGATTAGGAGACAAATTAATTAAAAGAGTTTAATTAATTATGCCTAATAAGATTAGGGAGCTTAATTAATTAAAATAATTTAATTAATTAAATAAAATCTCAATTAGGAGGGTTGTCCACATCTATAAATAAGAGAAGTCTTATTATGAGAGTGGTGGTTGACTTTTACACAACATACGTGATTCCAATTGTTGGAGAGTACGCTCCTTTTCTATGAGAGATAGAAAAATTAGGGTTTTGCCAAACACTCATCTTCTTGAATCTTTATTCTTTCTTGGTGGATCACCTCTAGAGGCCAAACACTTGGGTGGCTAACGTTGATCAAAATTATGAACCAAATCCGGTGGATTCAAGTTGAACGCGAAAAGGATTGAAGGTGAACTTGTACCTGAGAAAGCTCGAATCTTCAAGGGTATGATTCTTGTTTTTCATATCTTTTCGTTTAATTAATAATTGTGCATAAAGGATGATCCGGGTATATGGTTTGTAAAATTTTAAACTCTGATTTTTACACGTTTTCGCTTATTTTGTTCAATTTGATTGCGTTCATGAATATTACAAACCTAACAGTGGCATCACAACCAAACTTTTATACGAATTATTAATTATTTTAATTTGATATGTATATTGATATGTGTTTAAAATAATTTAATTGAGCATAATTTGTTGTATAAAATTTATTAAAAAAAAGGGCCGATTTTTTTTACTGAATCTGCGTCATCCTAATCAGTTTCATGATTTCTGTGTTAGTATATACTCCCTCCGTCCCAAATTAACTGCTCAGTTTTGACTTTTTAAAGTCAAATTCACCATTTTTAAAACTAATCTTTTTACTATTTTTGCTAAAATATAGGTGAAGAGATTATAACTAAAAGAAAGTATATACAATTTTTTACTAATCCTAATTTTTATAATTTTAGAAATATATTTATATATGCTTAATTATTAATTCTAAAAATAGTCAATTTGACTTAAAAAGGTCAAAATTGAGCAGTTAATTTGGGACGGAGGGAGTATTATATATATGATATATTATATATATTAGTATGCTTCAGGAAATCCTATGTATTCAGATACATATCGTGTTAACATTTTTTTTTCCAAGTGGTGAATTACTTAAAGGGTGTCACGTGATTCAAGGGTTCTCGCATGTGAATCTGGAGAAATGGCATGTGATTCTAAGTTTCAGGCAACTTAGATTTATTACCAATATAATAGTTATATGTTATATATATATACGGTCCGGATCTTAAGCTCACCCTTTATCCAACTCACCCGAGTTCACCCCCCATTTAGCGACGGACCCGACGACGGTTCGGTCATACAACCGTTGTCTATACTTTTAGTGACGGACAACATATAGCGCCGCTAAAAGTATAGACGACGGTTGTATAATCGAACCGTCGTCGTGTCCGTCGTTAAAGGGGGGTGAGCTCGGGTGAGTTGAATAAGGGGTGAGCTTAAGATATATTCCCTATATATATATATATATAACATTATATTATATATGGTTAATATTTATTAATTATTTTATAATTAAAATAAAAGTTATTTTAATTTTAAAATAAAAAGTTTTTTAATATTAATATAAAAAGTTTATTTTAATATTATAAATAATTTTATAATAAAATAAAAAGTTTATTTTAATTTTAAAATTAGAATTTTATGCTAACTAATTAGAGTTGGAATTAGATTCCATGATAACTAATTAGAGTTGAAATTGGATTCCATGTTTCTTTAAATAAAGGAGTTTATTTAGATATGAAATAAGATTTCATATTATTCAAAATAAAGGAGTTTATTTGTGAATATGAAAGAGAATTCGTGTTTCCTTTTATAAAAGTTTTTTTTATTTGGAATTGGATTCCTTAATTAATTAAAATAAAGGAGTTTATTTTGATTAAAGATTTTGATTAAAATAAAATAATTTATTTTATTCAAAATAGGATAAATTAAAATAAAAGAGATTTATTTTGATTTAAATTTTGGATTAAAATAAAGGAGTTTATTTTGATTCAAAATTATATTTTATACTAACTAAATTTGCACATTAAATGATATCAATATATATATTGAATGCTTATTATTTATGAGATGAATGTTATTTATTGATGCATGTGGTGATGTGTATATAATAAATGAGATTGATTATGGACTATTGACCAATGTGATTGAATTTTATTTTAGTTGGATGCATGAATGTATGAGTATTATTAAATGCGGTCTGCGTACCTCGTCTTCTCTATTTTTTCTTAATGTAAATTCTAACTCCCTCCTATGTACTTCCCCTTGACTGCTGATCAATGTTTCTATTTATTTTAAATAGTTTTGTAATAGGAATAGTTAGAATTAATTTTGAAGAATTGGAGATCAAGGAGTAAAGAGCACTTGAAGACCCGTTTGTAATGGAGCCCGGGTTTAAAATGTAATAGTTATATTTAAATATTAATTCTTACACCCTAGGATTGACCTTTTGGTTAACTTGGTGGCTCTAGTGAACCAAACTAGAATAAAAGTTCATAATCAATCCAAATAGAATATATTATTCTACATGTGCATGCTTATATATATATGTGTGTGTGTGTGTGTGTGTGTGTGTGTGTGTGTGTGTGTGTGTGTGTGTGTGTGTGTGTGTGTGTGTGTGTGTGTGCATGCGCGCTAAACAAGATGAGACAAATTAATAACAAACTCCTCAAATATTTTATATTAAGTAGTAACGTTCAAAGATATTTGGAATATCGAACGTTACATTCTAGCATGGTAAAACAATAGAGTATTAAATATTTAATATGAGTTTGTTGTGCACACACAAAGCAAATATTAAATATTTAAGATGTTATTTTATCACATTTAATGCTTATAAATAGACTGAACAATGCTATTTTGTTGTGCACACACGAGGACAATGTTTTTCTTTCGAATATGTTGAAGTGCTAGGTATGACTTAACTTATATCATTTTAGTTCGGATGTGCACACACTTGATCATTATAATCTAAGAGGCAAAATACAAGGATTTACATAGTTGATGTAATTGACAAGAGTTGTCTACCTATTTATTTATATATAGTTTGTTGTGCACACACAAGGCTATATACATTTGAAATGGGATCCTTATTCTCACTAGCAAATCTTAATTAGATTTTACCGAACTATATAAGTGAGGGTAATATAGTTTGAAGAAAATAGTGGGAGATACCAATTTAAAACAATACCTAATTTATTTTGGTAATTAATAAAAGAATGTATGCTAAAATATTGTTAATTACAAATTCATTTACAGAATTTTACAATGTCTAAATTACTATCACTGCGAAGCATATTAGATGCTATTTAACCAGGCTGTATTAAACGGATTGGTTAAGGAAATTGAAAATAGTTCTCACGGCTGAAAAAATATCTTATGTCCTTAATACGCCTATTCTTGGAATGGTTGCAGATAATGCCTCTGAGGAAGAGATTGCTACTTTTAGAAATTGGCAAGATGATGCAAAGTTGGCTCAATGCATCATGCTCGCATCCATGAGTAACAAGCTTCAGCGTCAGCATAAAACTATGGATGCTCCTATTATATTCCTGCACATCAAGTAGTTGATTGTGAGGAAAGTAGGGCTGATAGATATCAAATATCTAAGGAGCTTTTTTGATCTAGAATGACCAATGACACTACAGTACATATAAAAGTCCTTAACATTATCAATTTGATTGATCAATTAGGACAACGGGTTTTGTCATGGATGGATAGTTGAGCCAAGATTTGATCTTGCACAAACTCCCGAACTCCTTTCATAATTGTTGTGAATTTTCATATGATCAAGCTAGATATCAGCCTCGCTGATTTGCTTAACATGTTAAAAATGCTGAGTCACTTTCCAACCAAGAAAGACCATGTCTTACTGGTAGAGGCCAAATGATCTTCTGAAAAGAAGAGTGATTCTAAGAAGGTAAATAGAAAAGGCAAAAATAAAGGATAATAAGAACAAAACTGATACAGATAGCAAATGAGTTTGCTTCCACTGCAATAAGCCAGGACACTGGAAAAGAAACTGCGAGAAGCATCTTGCAGAGGCTAACCAAAAGAAGCTTAGTGAAGTTTCGATTAGAAATATAGTTTTTTGTTCATTATTGAAATAAATTTTTCTTTAAGTTAAGGTTCTACTTGGGTATTGGATACCAACTTTGGTTATCATAAATATAGATTTATGAAGGGACCAAACAGAAGTAGAAAGCTAAACAAAGATAAGTAATCCTATGTGTGGGAAATGAAGTAAAGGTTGATGCATCAGCCATATGAACTTATAGTTTAGCACAGCCTACGGGCAAGTCTATTAAGTCAATAAGTTGTTATTGTATTCCAGTTCTCGTTGGAAACATTATTTCTATTTCATTGCTGGACAATGAAATCTTTGGTATTATATTTTAAGAACAATTGTTGTTCTATTTATAATAATAATAATGTTTTGTATAGAACTGAAATATTACTTAATGGATTTTGTGTACTTTACTTACATAAAAATTATTTTGCAAATTGAACAAACTAGTATAAAAAAAAGAAGAAAAAAGGAGATGATCGTTCAAAAGTTGAATGTGTGTATTTGCTAAAATATAATTGTGAATTATTTGAAAGGTTCAAAGAATTCAGAAATGAAATAAATTGGCAAAATATTAAGATTCTTTGGTTAGATCAAGGAATAAATACTCGTTTAATAAGTTTCTAGATTATCTCAAATGGTTTTCTCATAATGGACGCCTCCTGATACGTAATAATTGGTTGATGTATCTGGAAAGAGAAATCGTACCTTGTTGGACATGGTACGGTCCATAATGATTTTACCGACATTCCAGTATCCTTATGGGGTAATGTCCTAAAAATGGCTGCATATCTATGAAAAAGGTAACCTCAAAATTCGGCCCCAATACTCTATAAGAGTTATGGACAGGGAGGATTCCTAATCTTAAGTATGTTAAGATAAGGGGTTGCCCAACCTATGTGAAAATATTTCAAAGAATAAGCTTGGAACAAGATTTGACAAGTACAGATTTGTGGCATATCCTAAAGTAAGTTTAGGGTATATGTTTTATAATCCTACTTAGCAAAAGGTGTTTGTTGCAAAACATGCTTCCTTCTAAGATAAAGGTGTTTATCATTGAAGGGGCTAGTGGGAGGATAATAGATCTTGAAGAGTTCAAGAACCACAAAACACTATAAGTCAAATAAGAGGAACCTGTAGATAGATCTATTGTACCACAACCGAATCGTAAATCTGGAATAGTACGGAAGATACCTGAGAGGTATGGATTCATCATAGATGATGATTATGAGGTACACATCATAGAAGATGATGATCCAGTTACATATGATGAGGTAAGAGTTGTAAACACTCAGAGAAATGGATTGAAACAAGCTTCTCAAATATGGAACATTCGTTTTGATGAAACAAATCAAAAGAGTTTGATTTTATCACAAATAAGAATGAACCTAGTGTGTACAAAAGGGTCAGTGGGAGCTCCGTGACATTCCTAATATTATATGTCGATATACTATGGATAAGGAATAACATACCAATGCTACAATTAGTAAAGATAAAGTTGTCTAAACATTCCTTCATGAATGATTTGGGAAGAGTATCTTAATTGGGGATACAAATCTATATAGATAGATTTAAAAGGATGCTCGACTTAACCCAAAAAACGTATATTCATTTATGCTAAAGTCGTTTAGCATGATAAACTCCATGGGAATTCTCATGTTGATGCGCTCTGGAGTGTATCTCTCTTAATAGTCCTCACAGACTCATAAAAGAGAGATCGTATGAGTAACTATCATGTATGCAATGAAATGTACGAGACCTGAAGTTGATCAATCATATTCTGGAGAAGTTCACTATGAGTCAGTGAAAAGCATTTTAAAGTACTTAACCGGCACTAAGAATGTGATCATATACATTGTGGGTCTGAATTAAAACTAGAGGGCTTAACAGACTCGGTTTTATTCAGACAGACCAAGACGATAGAAAATACACTTTAAGGTAAAGCGTTACCTTAAACAGTGGTGCCGTGAATTGGAAAGGTTCCAAATAGCAAAGCGTTGCTAGTTTAGTGATAAAGATAGAGTATATAACTATAAATGAAGCTACAAGTTGATTGTTTGGATGAAAAGTTCATTACAGAACTAGGAATAGTTCCTAAGTCTCATCTTGGATCTAAACATGTAATGTTGCACTTTCATTTGATTATAGGAATCATTGAAAGATGGGAAATTACTATAGAGATAGTGGACTCTCAAGAACAACATTACATATCCATTAACTAAAGTTTATCCAACAGCAGGATAATCGTCACTTAGATAAGAAGGGTATGAGATACCATGATGATTGGCTTTAGTGCAAGTGGGAGATTGAAAGTAGTATTCATATAAGACAATCATGTTTGATGATAAAGCATATACTTTGTAACAATTTTATTCATTTATTTATAAAAAATATTAATTTATTAAAGGCTTTTAATTATCTACATGATGCTATTTTATAATATGTGATAAACCCATAGTTTTAAGCAATGCTTTTAGAATAATTATGATGATCATTCTAATGAGATCTAAATTCTTAGAAAGCTTAAAACTAAAATAGTTCCCAATCGTTGGATTGCTAAATAGGGGATTAGTGAATCCGGATAGATTGGTACATACGTTGCTTGCTCATTGGATGAGGATGATTGATCTCATGATCATTTGTGTGGAGACACTAAAACAAGTATGTAGGTGCTTATTAAAGAATAAGTTCACTGAACGTGGCTCACTAAGGAATACCTAATGGAGTTTTACTTGCCTGTCAATAGAAATTCTTGTAGTGATAGTAGTACAAGTGATCCTTGGACTTGAGATCATCATAGTATCTTGTGTATGATGAGTTATACTTTGACTTATTCCTTAAGACCCTTAAGGTATATCAAAGGGTATGCTTGGGTATAATAAGTCGTACATGGAGATAATGTATGATCAATAAAGAATCTACCGCTTCTAGTAAAAGAAGAGAAATGTCCTATGTGATTCGATAAATGACAACCCAGTAGTCCTTGGCCAAGGAAAAATGAAATTAGAAAGGAGTTTCTAATTTGCATTATTTAGAGTTGTGCATTTAAGAGAAGAAATACATATAATTAAATAAAATAAGACTTGACAATAATTCCATGTCTTATATTTAATTGGGACATGGTATGGTGGAAGGATTGAATTGTACGGTAACTATTTACTCAAAGGTTCTTTTATGATTAATGTTGAAATCTATATTATCTGGAAAGTCGTTAATCGCTAGGGAGGCTTATCCCTATTGTAGAATAAATATTATTTATTTAAATAAATTAATAGTTTAATTTATTTATTTAAATAAGATTAGAATTGCTCTAATTGATTTATTCACAATCGGTTTAATATGGAGAACCTAAAGGGTCACACCATAAAAGGAAGAATAATTATTTAAGAAGTTAATGGCATAATCGTAATAATAAATTAAGTATATTTAATTTAATCTATGGTGATAGAATAAATTAAATAGCTTAATATTTATTATTTAATATTTCAGAAATATTAAATATAAATTAATAAGAGGAGTCTTATTATTATTATTACTATTATTATTATTTAATTCCTAAAGGAGTTTGGGAATTAATTAATAAAAATAATCTCAAATATCCTAATAGGATTAGGAGGCAAATTAATTAAAAGAGTTTAATTAATTATGCCTAATAAGATTAGGGAGCTTAATTAATTAAAAGAATTTAATTAATTAAATAAAACTCCAATTAGGAGGGTTGCCCACATCTATAAATAAGAGGAGTTTTATTATGAGAGTGGTGGTTGACTTTTACACAACATACATGATTCCAATTGTTAGAGAGTACGCTCCATTTCTATGAGAGATAGAAAAACTAGGTTTTAGCCAAACACTCATCTTCTTGAATCTTTATTCTTTCTTGGTGGATCACTTCTAGAGGCCAAACACTTGGGTGGCTAACGTTGATCAAAGGAAGGAACCAAACCCGGTGGATTCAAGTTGAACGCGAAAAGGATTGGAGGTGAACTTGTACCCGAGGAAGCTCGAATCTTCAAGGGTATGATTCTTGTTCTTCACATCTTTTCGTTTAATTAATAATTGTGCATAAAGGATGATCCAAGTATATGGTTTGTAAAATTTTTAACTCTGATTTTTACACGTTTTCGCTTAATTTGTGCAATTTGATTGCGTTCATGAATATTACAAACTTAACAATATATATATATATATATATATATATATATATATATATATATATATATATATATATATTGTTAAAGCGGACCTAATAAGAGGACCAATGAACAGACCAAGGCAAAAAACACACGAGGGTCTGGTTGAACCCGCAAAAACACGCGGGTTTAACCCGACCCGCGTGTTTTTTTGCCTTGGTCCATTCATTGGTCCGCTTATTTGGTCCCCTGGAGATCCTCCCCGTATATATATATATATATATATATATATATATATATATATAAGTAGGTTAACGCTTCGGATGTAAAATCCAGGCTCATCAGATATGTCTGATAACAGTTATATATATATATATATATATATATATATATATAAGTATATATATAAAAGCAAGTAAACGCTCCAAACATAAGTCTAGGCTCAATCGAGGCATAACTTGATAATGTTAGTCCATATATAAATATATACATATATAAGTATATATATACAGACAGAAATGAAAACCACGGACCGAAGTCCGGGCAAACGCACACAACATGACTCTCAATGTATAGAATAGTGTGTGCAAAGATGAAGAAAAAGGCTTTATAGATTGTGAGAAGGCTTACAGTTGACTGCCAATACAGGCTTCTATGCCTCTATATGGATAAACACTCAGCTCCTGCCGGTAAAAATATAGCTATATGTGAGCTAACAGATGTTTAAAATGAGGAAACACTCAATATGGGGTGTGTATAGAGCAAATTGGATAGGGATTCCTCGCCTCTTTTTTTTTTTTCTCAAATGGCTACACCAAGTCCTCTATTTATAGAGGGGGAGCCGCAGGTGCACCTGCGGCTACCCGGGGTGCCACGGGTTCTACGAGTTCTGTCATCTCGAAGTACGTGTACTCGTGTACTGTAATGTTCGCTCGAACTTGCAGAACTTCAATCTGAGCATCCGAACGAGGTATATAAGACCTTCTTCGGACCGCTTGTGTCGAGAGTTACGCAATGACATGTGATTAGAGGTTGCACAAAGTCAGGAAGAGGGGACCATGCCCATGGTCTTCAAGCTTCAAATTCTATCCGGTGTGCTGCCACGCGTAATAGTCACTCGAGATTGGAACTCCTTGGTTCTTGTAGGACATTATTGTATGTATATATGTATGAAGCGTTGAGACAACGCGCAGGTGTTGAGGTGGCAAGATGACGTTTGACTCCTCACCGGGGTTATCTCCGGTTTGAGTTGAAAGCAGACGTTGCTCAGGGTTACATCTGAGATTGGACTGCTGCAAGTGTTTGAATGCCACAAGGTCATCTATAAATATGCCTGTCTGCCCGGTGTTATCTTCGGGTCTGAGGTATGAGTGCCTCAGCAGGAGGTCTGAGATTGAAGTTGATAGCATGCATTGTAAACAAGCATTTTCGGAGTTATCGCCGAAATTGCAACAACATTCCTTGGGGTTATCGCCAAGGACGAAACTCGGGGTTATCTCCGAGGTTGGAAATGATACTCCCGGGGTGTGTTCAGGGGTTGAGACTGGACTTCCAGTAGTATCCGAAATGGATGTAAGCTGTCTTCCAGGGTTATCTTCGAAAGATGAATCTTCCCTCCTGTAATGTTAGTAAAAGGTGTGCAGAAAATTTTGAGTGTCTATAGATGCCCCTCTTAATCATAATCATGCAATGCAAGGCATGAATAGGATAAAGAATCCTAGACACTTGAAATGCAACAAGATAAACATGATGCTATGTGCAGCAACATGATGCAAATATATGATGCATGATGAAAATGATTGCCAGTTCCCTTTTAATCCTGTTGGGATGACAATCAGTAATGTCTTGGACATGCGATCCAAGTCTTCAAGGATGTTGACATTGGGGCTATCACCAAAGTCTTGAATCCTAGACACAGACTTATATTCCATAGAAGTGCATCTTGTGTACAAGAGATCTGTGGGGATAAAGCTTTGTATGTTTAAGGATGTATATAACATATCCCATCATCCTGTCGGAGTTACTGCCAACAGTCTGTATTGTCAGGGCTGCCTGACCTTCGCTGATGTGTGTATCACCGGATAGATCCCTACTGGGTGCATTATTAAGGCTGCTTGACCTTCATTGATGTGTGTGTCAATGATTGCATAGCATTGTGACCCCCGTCGAGGATACTTAGATAAGCTAATTCAATGGGTTTACTTGCCATCGGCTTATATAACGTCAATGTTGCTTGACCTTCATTGATGTGTGTTAGGTAAAATTTAATTACGCATAACACACAAGTATACGTGGTCAACAAGTAATACAATTAAAATAGAGTATCGTTCCCACTAGGAATTATTAATATAAATTACCAAATATTAACTCTTAACCAAACTAATTTTATTTAAACAATCAATTTAAGATTATGAATTAAATTATTTAATTACACTAATCACAACTTCACTTATTGCTTCATTTAAGTTAACACACTTCTCATCAAGTATTCTCTATCCTGAATTATTAATCAAGAACACTAAAGCAGATAAAACCACCTCTCGATGCATAATACCCATACTCACTTAAATTCACAATTGATAGAATTAAGCAAGACACCCTAATTAACTAATCCACTATATCTCTATGTGAATTACAATTAAAAATGATTTAAAGCACAAGTTTTCTATAAGATTACATATGGCTTAAAGGCATATATCTATCCTAAACACGAATCATGAATTCCATCTATGCAGAAATCACAAACACATGCTATCATGATCAGATCTAAATCTAAACTTCATCTCTCGAGTTCATATAGATTATCATAGTAATTGTTGGCCAATCAATTAAACAATTAAGTCCAAATCACAATAGACAATCCTCATAATAGGACATAATAATTGACAGCGAAGCATATTAAAATAAACTACATAATAAAATCCATTGTAATCTCAAACAAAGAATTAGTTCATTGAATTAAAACTAAGAATCCACACTTGAATACACATTGAAAGAAAAAAACAAGAGTAGAGTAAAGAATAAATCTGTTGTAAGCAAATCTCCATCTTCCTCAAAAACTTGCTCTTGATCTTCAATGGTCTTCAAGTTGCTTCAATCTCCAAATCTCATAATAACTAGGGTTTTGTCCTAATCTACTATAATCTAATTTAATCTAATAGAATTCTTCCAAAAACTAGCCTCTAATCCTTGTAAATCTCTTCCTTTTATAGGCCTCCTTATATGTCTTTAAGTCCTCTTGGAAGTCCTTGAATCAAACAACTCGAATCAATCATTCTTGAACTCAAATTCTAGTTAAAATTGCCTTTTCTGCGTGTACCCAAGCCTTGGCTTGGGTATTGCCTTATAAATAGCAAGCCTCGACTTGCTATACTTCTGATTTTGAACTCAGGACCCCAAGGCCCAGCTTGGGTATAAGGCTTAAAAGAGCAAGCCCCGGTTTGGCCGCAAGCTGATAATTATTTTTTCTGCTGCAGTGTCCTCTGGTAAAATGGCCATAACTTTTGTTACGGAAGGATTAACGAGGCCTGACACCTATCAAATCGAAGCTATCGAAGAGCTTTACAACTTTCATTTTTTAAGAATTGAGAAATAAAGAACGGATGAAGGTTGAAATTAGACTGGAAGTGATTGCTATGCAAATGACCACCCAAAACAGCGAAATTCAATGTCCGTTGGTACAAATATCATAACTCTTGCATCCGAACTCCGATTAGAATGATTCAAGATGTTCCGAAAAGTGAAGAAGAAGCTCGAGAATATAGTCCAAGTTCCAAGCCAATAATATGAAATGAAGATGAAAGCCCAAATGATATCCGGATTGCTTTTCTTTGCGTTTTCCTACCAATTCTTTGCGATTTCCTTGCTTTATCTTACCAATAGTCCCTCACATTGCTCCCAAACATATAACCTACAAAATGAACACAAAATGCATGAAAAGTAACTAAGACACATGAATATAAGTAACTAATTCAAGTAAAAGATACCGAATAAGTAGGTATAAAATCTACTTATCAAATACCCCCAAACTTAAACCGTTGCTTGTCCCCAAGCAACACAACATAATGCAATGCAATGTAACTAATCTATATGCCTACGAATCCAGCAGTATTGATAGAATCAAATCTATTCACTCGGCCTTAGAGAAATCAAGTAAACATGATAATACATCATATCAAAACCAATCAATAATTCCTATCAATCATCAAATCTCAAACTGTTATTACTGGTATAATGCGTGTGTGCTCAACATCCATGTTAACTGATATAATGCCAAATATAACACATAATAGATATCTTTAAAGGTATCATACAGTGCAAACTCACAAAATTCATGAACAAGCTAGATCAAAATAAAGTCAAACTTCCACCAAATTCAAGAGTCCAATTCGGGATATTTATGATTTACTTTGCATTACGGGGGCTTTTTGCTCTTTTCTCGTTTTATTGTTTTTTTTAACCATGACTGTGCAATGTCTCATTCCATTAGGCTAACAGTGCTACCCCTTAGCGAGCTTTCGACCAATGACTCCCAGACCATATAAGACCTTAGGGCGCTAGGTGTAAAGACAATCCCCTTGGGCGTACTTGCTCAAGTAACAAAGGCCCCGAAACAAGACTAGCAACAATATTTTTTTTCATCATTTTTATTGCTTTTTTTCTTTTTCTTTTTAAGCTTATATATCCCAAAATTTTCCCCTAAACTTATGTTTTTGTCTAAATTTAGCCATCTCCGCCTGTTCATGTCTTTCATTTATTCAAACTAATATTATCCTTAAGAAGTCAATTATGTATCAATTTAAACTTAATCAGTCAACAAAGTTGTCTCTAACGTGCTAACCTGATTATACCAGTTTCAAATAGGAAAAGATTCAATTCATAACAAGAAATCATATTAAAGTTCTAATAATCAGTACTATACTTGTCTACTTAATCCCATTCTCATCATTGGCCAACATAGACTATAACTATCAAACAACTGGACTCATGCAAGATGAACATAGTAACTAACTATTATTTTTGAATTATTTATTTTATATATTTTTTACAAGAAACTGAATATAATGCTATTCAAACTATACTACTGCGCAACTACTTATGCAGTTGTACTACATGAATGTAAACATAATGAACCTAAACTAAATTAACAACATATGCAAAATAACATAACATAAACATAAAACTAAACATGCAATAAAGAACTAAACTAAACTCCCCCAAACTTAGCAATTACAATGTCCTCATTGTAAGAATATAGCGGTAAGTAAAAGGGAACTTTTCTGTAATTAGCTAAGCATGAGGTGATGGTGGCGATGGCGACGACGATCATTTCCCTATCTATTGAACCTCCAATACCTGCAATGAAGAGATACAACATAGATTAGAATAGCACTTTGGAATATAACGTGATTCCTATCTACTAAATAAACTAGGAAAGCATATAAATATAAAAATTCCGGGGTTGCCTCCCAGTCAGCGCTTGATTTACTGTCTTTCAGCCTAACTTTGTCTGGTCAATGCTATCTAATTTCTCGTCGATAACTGAGGAACCCTCCATACATCGAAATAATGTAGCTTTTGGTAGGTTACCATTTGTGATATCCATTGTATTAAAGTCACCTAACATGCTTTCTTTAGATAAGATCACATTCAAGAACGTCCAACATCTAGGTGTTTTATCCATTGTGTCTGCGAATAGATTCTGGCATTGAGGCTTGTCAGACACAACAATCTCTTCTTCTATCTTCTCCAGCTCATCGCACCTATGTCTTCGAAGTTTTACTCACTTTTACTGTCATAAGGAGTATTGCCGATGACATGACTACCTAGCGGATAAGGTTTTGCAAATCTAATCGGATCCTTGAACTTTGGTGGAAAAGGCACTTGAGCCATTAATAACATTGGCTCATCCTCGTTAGTACTCATAGTTAGCTCTTCATCGACCTTATTTTCATTATCCCCACTTGTCTTCTCTTTTTCAAATATCGTGGCTCATCCAGTTGTAGTTTTGGCTCGGGCACTTCATCAATCTCGGAATCCTCTTCATAACACCAATTATTTTGAGGACAGTTGTTCAGGACTTAGAGCATTTGATCCATCTAGTTCTGCAGATTTTGAATTGATGTCTCTTGATTAATCCTCCTCTCCTCATTTGATGCTACGAACTTGGACCAAAATTCCTCCAACTTTGAATTATCTGTTTCAGTCTCGGAAGCCATGTATTGAGGACCATTGGTTGAGGCAGTGACAAGTTATTCCATCCGATTATTAAAATTTTGGGCTGACAGCTCTTGGATAATCCTCATCTCCTCTAGGTTTGATATGGCCTTTAATATTACATCCCTCAGAATTTGGCTGTTCTTCTTGTGGCAATGAAGGTGGATATGAAAATTCCGGTGTGTATGTTGGATTTGGAGCGTAGTATTGGTCTTCATAAGTATAGCTCCACGAAGAATCCGGGTGATACCCCCAAACTTGATGATAATTAGAATATGTATAATCGTTGAGGTATTCACCACCGAGTTATCTCGGCCCAAAACTAACGGTGCATTGATGACTCGGATGATTACCAGTACAATAATTGCAATTAACTACTATCCTTCGATTACATTGGGCTGCAACAACGTCCAACCTCCTCGAAAGTGTCTCAAGCTGCGCTGATAATGCAGAAAATGTATTGAGACCATCAATCCACGCTTCCCTTGGTTTAGTCATGTTCGAATATGGCCTTTGATAATTGAATCCAGCCATGGTACCTGAAACGAGAGAAAATGAAGAAGATAATAAAATAAAATAAAATAAAAATAAAGAAAGAAAAAAAATGTTTAAATTAAGACAAATTTGATTGAAGCTAATATTGACAAAAATATATTAAACTAATTCCCCGACAACGACGCCAAAAACTTGTTAGGTAAAATCTAATTACGCACAACACGCAAGTATACGTGGTCAACAAGTAATACAATGAAAGTAGAGTATCGTTCCCACGAGGAATTATTAATATAAATTACCAAATATTAACTCTTAACCAAACTAATTTTATTTAAACAATCAATTTAAGATTATGAATTAAATTATTTAATTACACTAATTCTAATTACTACTAATTAAAAATAAGATTATGGAGATTTAAGATCACAACTTCACTTATTGCTTCATTTAAGTTAACACACTTCTCATCAAGTATTCTCTATCCTGAATTGTTAATCAAGAACACTAAAGTAGGTAAAACCACCTCTCGATGCATAATACCCATACTCACTTAAATCCACAATTGATAGAATTAAGCAAGACACCTTAATTAACTAATTCACTATATCTCTATGTGAATTACAATTAAAAACGATTTAAAGCACAAGTTCTTTATAAGATTACATATGGCGTAAAGGCATATCTCTATCCTAAACACGAATCATGAATTCCATCTATGCAGAAATCACAAACACATGCTATCATGATCAGATCTAAATCTAAACTTCATCTCTCGAGTTCATATAGATTATCACAGTAATTGTTGGTCAATCAATTAAATAATTAAGTCCAAATCACAATAGACAATCCTCATGATAGAACATAATAATTGACAGCGAAGCATATTAAAATAAACTACATAATAAAATCCATTGTAATCTCAAACAAAGAATTAGTTCATTGAATTAAAACTAAGAATCCACACTTGAATACACATTGAAAGAAAAAAAACAAGAGTAGAGTAAAGAATAAATCTGTTGTCAGCAAATCTCCATCTTCCTCAAAAACTTGCTCTTGATCTTCAATGGTCTCCAAGTTGTTTCAATCTCCAAATCTCATAATTACTAGGGATTTGTCCTAATCTACTATAATTTAATTTAATCTAATGGAATTATTCCAAAAACTAGCCTCTAATCCTCGTAAATCTCCTCCTTTTATAAGCCTCCTTATATGTCTTTAAGTCCTCTTGGAAGTCCTTAAATCAAACAACTCGAATCAATCTTCTTGAACTCAAATTCTAGTTAAAATTGCCTTTTCTTCGTGTTCCCAAGCCCCGTCTTGGGTATTGCCTTGTAAATAACAAGCCCCGACTTGCAATGCTTCTGATTTTGAAATCAGGACCCCAAACCCCGGCTTGGGTATAAGGCTTAAAAGAGCAAGCCCCGGCTTGGGTGCAAGCTGCTAATTATTTTTTCTACTGCAGTGTCCTCTGGTAAAATGGCCATAACTTTTGATCTGGAAGGATTTACAGCAGAAAAATGAGTAAATGTAGAAAAACAAAATAATCATGGTAATTAGACTACACTTACGGATTTTTTACTGTGATGTATTAATGCATGTAGGATGTATATGACTGTGGATAGGTGTGCTACTGAATGGCCACCTAGTCATGCCTATATGCATGTGGATAGTCCCTTTTACAAAGGGGCTATGAAAAAATTTTCCAAAACGTAGGCATTGGGTAGTCATGCATTTTTAACTCTACTGTAGATGTATGTTATAACAATGCATGCATGCATGTAATCATAAAATGCATTTTGAAAAGATCTAGGTAAGAATTTACCACACCCTTTCTGAGCTGATTTGGAGACTTATTGTCCAGATATTATGGATTCGGATCAGCTGATTAGTTCCCACAGGACCACTTCTGATGTACAGAGGAGGGCTTTCGAAGTGCAACGACCCCGTTCTGTTAGACAACCTTGTCATTTGGTGGAGGCGATGATACATCTTATCCGAGGTTAAAGTGTTGGATGTCGAGGACGAGGAGGAGGATGTACCGATTGAGGTTCTTGCTCCTGCTACACGTGTTCCCCGTAGAGATTTGCCAGGTATTCAAGTGGCGAACCCAGATCTTCTGGGTGACTTGAGTCGGCATCCTTTAGTCTACCTGCACGCAAATGAGGTATGAAGTTAGATCTGAATCTTTCTTATTTCTTATTGATGAGGAGCAAAGGGTTCTGATGTTGATTTACCTTTGATGTAAGTCCCCGGCTTTACACAGCCTTGAGGGAACTGGTTTAGCATCCAATCTATGTATCAGGCTTTGCACGATGACTATAGAGCGATTGTACATGGCTGGGGATTTGGGATGTTCTTTTTCATTCTTCTCCGTCGTTGTCCCTGGGGTTACCTCAGGGCATTATCTGAGCTCTGGTTTCACCAGACTCGGTCACTCCATTTTCTGGATTACGAGGTGATGATGACGCCGATAGATTGGCAATTTATCAAAGGTATGGAGTTTGGAGGGGATCCTGTGTCTTTCAGGGCGGATATTACCCCTACTGCCATCAGATCCTTGTTGGGAGTTTCGACGGAGGCGCTCAAGGGCAGGACTGTTCATACAGGTCCTTTGAGCGTAGATGCCATGAGCGGGTTGTTGAGTGAGCCCATACCCGATGATGTGAGAGTCAGGGATCGCATTCTTCGGTGATTGTTCCTAATGATCATTAGCGGCTACTTCATAGCATATAACTCTTCTACGGTGTCCTTCGCTTTGATCAGCACTACTCGACACGTGGACCGTATAGGAGACTATGATTGGGGTTCTTACACCTTTGCCTACTTTCTCAGGGGAATGCGCATGCGATCGCAAGGCTTGATCGAGGCTTGGTTAAGATTCTACCCATTTCTGCTGGTGAGTATTTCTCTTGTCTTTTCCCATGTACAGGTTAAGAGTGTTGACTGATAGTAGATGTTTGCCTTTGTGTTAGCAGTTTTGGGCTTACAAGAGGCTTTCATATTTGTATCCTATAAGCGTGTTAGGTTTAAACACCTATCCATGAGGACAGATATGGCATCATTCCATACTGATGGAGGTCCCTGTTACTGAGGGTTTCACTCATTGCTGCCTACAGCTGGAGTTGTTGACAGCGGATGTCATCACATGGGTTCCCTATTCTGGGGAGCACTTGAGTGTTGGATTTGAGGATGGGTACCCGACTGGAGTTGAGAATGTTATTTCCACCCGTAGGTTTCCTCTCTTCACAGATGGAGGATGAGAGCTCTATTTAGGAGAGCGTGCTATCAGGAGCACTACAGGAGAGATTCGCATACCGATCTTGCCTCCTGCCAGGCGTTATTGGCATGTTTCGCAGTCATCCGTCATTGATATCCCATTATTGGGGGTTGATGGTTTCACATTGACCCGGATGACAGTTTGACCTGGCAGTTGGACTGAGCACATTTCTTATCCGGCATTTGGGCAGAGATCCTTCAGAGGCAGACACTTTTGATCCTTCCAGCTCTGGCGCTGGCTCCTCAGGTGACCCATATGGATTTGGCGGTGTAGATCCTCCCTTGTATAGGCCTGACATCCTTGTAGATAGAGATCCAGTGACTCAGGAGGAGTTACATAAGGTTGACAGGATTGACGATGTAGACATCGATACCACTGACTTTTTCTGATGTATATTTCTCGTTATCTCTTTTGATAGGCCTGTGTTAGACATTGGGTAGCTTTGTCACATTCTCGCTATATCTTTTGATAGGCCTCTATCAGTTGTTGGGTAGCTTCATCCCATTTACCTGTATTTTAGCTGTACGAAGATGTATTAGATGATGATATACTTAGGAATGCATGTATAGTTTTTTATTCCCTATATCATATTGCCATCTATTGTATCATGCATGTTATTATGTTATGCATATGTATGTATGTTCAAAGATATTCAGCATTGACCCCTGGATGGTCTTATGACACGGCCCATACAGATGTCTTCTTCGACAGTTAGCCGTATTGATCATACCCCACCATCTTTGGTGGCATCGGGTATACGATCGTGGTATGATAGCATGTCACCATCAGACAGGGTGACTGTAGATTATTTGTTGCAATATACTATGACCCTGTTGATGTTTCAGGTTCCCACAGGATTCGTGGAGGGTATGCTAGAGCATTGGGTACCGGAGAGACATATTTTCCAATTTGGGACCCAAGAGTTGACTCCTACTCTGGAGGAGTATGCACAATTGACGATGCTGCTGTTGGACAGACCTTGCTTGTATATGGCGATCAGAGACATGAGTAGACAGTTTATGACCCTTACCGGATTGAGGCGTAGGGTGGTACAGGATGAGATTACATTTGGCCACGTGAAGTCCCAGCATTTTCTGTTTGACAGATTTGGCTCTGAGGATAGCTATGCACTGTATTCCGGGGATTTCACCACACCGGAGGATCATTGGCGTTTAGCCAGAGTAGATGTATTGCTATTGTACATACTGTGGTATGTCTACATGCCACGATACATGGATGAGTTGGACATTGGCGACCTTATGGAAGTGAGAGCTCTCAGGGAGGGTCATACCATCACACTGATGATCATTGCAGAGACTCTGAGGTCAGCTACATACTGCTGCACTTATCCGGCAGGAGTGTTCATAGGCAGCTCGGTCATGCTGTACGTGTGGTTTATGTCACACTTGAGACCGATGGGCACTTTTAGACGGCATGGATATTGTTTCACCCATGATATAGCCATGTCATACTCCTTTCAGCCTGCAGAGGGCACATATGCTGCATCTTGGTCAGTTTTCCTGGCAGGGATTGGAGATCTATTTCTATATTGCCGTGTTCAAGGATTAGTTAACCTTAAAGCTTCATTACTCATGATTCGGGCATGTATTATCTTCCTCTAGCTGGTTTGAGAGGGATGATCAACTACCACCCACTGGCCATGATGTGTTAGTTTGACCAGTTTCAGGATTTCCATCCATTTGAGGAGGCAGTGAGTCAGTGCTTCGCTTTACACCATTTATCAACAGAGGACAGATCCAGGTTGTATGCCTGTTGGGATCAACGAGAGCTGGATGAGTTGTCTGTCAGTCATCCGGGTTATTCTTCAGAGTATTTAGCATGGATGGAGACAGATACTGCATCGACTATGGTAGTATCCACAGTGCAGGGTATTGATTTTGATGATGAGGAGGCTATTGAGGAGGTTGATATTCTCATCGATGGGGGTTTGACGGCTGGGTTGCCAGTATTTGTGATGGATTCTCCCACCCTGAGTGCCACTGTTATTCAGTATCCAACATAACATTTGGAGCAGAGCCTACATCTGATGACCTATGAGAGAGATCATGCTAGGGCCGCGATGTTGATAGCTCTTGATGGGAGAGACGCCGCTGTGTTAGAGAAGGATGAGGCTAGATCAGCCAGGGATGCATTGATTATGGAGAGGGATGTCGCTCTATCTGCTAGGGATGTGGCCGTTGTAGACAGTACTTCAGTGAGATCCCATACGACTGACATCCTTGCTGATATGAGTGCATACATCGATGAGCATTATGCCACCATGCAGTTAGCCTCTGATTTGCTAGCTCGTGTTGATACCATTGGGCATGATCTTGCAGCTTTACCTCATTCTTCAGAGAGGGATTCCATGTTAGATCTGATAGGCCGCATACATACAGATCCGTAGATAGCTTTGTATTTCTCTGCACAGACTAGCTTAGCCATTTTGTCATGTAAAACACATATGTATATATCAAACAGTATTATGTATGGCAGGGAAATATATTTTGATTCACTTCCCTTTGGGTTGTGCCTTGATACTTGCTTGATATTTGCCTATTTCTCCAGGGCTTGTGATCTTGATGCATTCTGAACGTATCCTTGATAGGTGGACATTGAGACGTCGCAGGATCTCTCAGAACAGACCATTGATCTCTGTGTATCCCTACCATCTTTGGTGTCTTTGGAGTGATATTTTTATGGAAAGGTGGAGAGAAGGGTGGTTTTTCCTCTCTGAGATTGACCGCACCACAGATGGTCGCCAGTACTTCTATTTATGAGAAGCCTAGTTAATTCCATCTCTTATGGATTGGTTTTGCTCTTTGAGGCACAATCGTAGCTTAGATGGTCACCGAATCTCCTATTTGTGAGAAGAAGTTGGGTAATTCCATCCCTTTGGTCTAAAACCGATGAAATGTGGTGGATTGAAGTTTGATCCCAGTACCGTGTGACAAGTATTTTTATTCTGGTAGGGGTTAGATTGAACCATAAATGGCTGCCTATGTACTCTTATTAAAGAGGAGATCAAGTCTGCGTAGTTCGAACCTAGTATAAGAGGTTCAACGCTGAATGTGAAAAGCAGAAGCTTTATTGATGAAGAAGTGTGTAGAAGTGTTTTTGTGGTTTTTGTTTTTGTAGAGAAAGGGCAGAAATGTTTTTGTTTTTTTTTTTATTACAACCGAGCCATATAACATATGGTTGCCTACGTACTCCTGGGTATCAGGGAGATCAGGTCGATGTAGTTCGCCCCTCAAGACGAATTGCAGCCAAAGAGAAGTGTGGATCCCATGTGCAGGCTATACTGCAGGGAAAGGAAAGTTTGATCCCATGATTGGGATAAACTATAGGTGTGGAAAAAGTATAATCCCGTCTTCAGGATAAACTGCAAACGTAGAAAAGTTTAATCTCGTCTTTAGGATAAACTGCAGGTTTGAAAGGTTTAATCCCGTCTTCAGGATAACCAAAATTATGTGAAAGTTTGAACTGAGGTGAAACCAGGCTGCTGGTTTGAAGTGTATATTTCCCTGAGGGGCAAAAGAGTATGTAGAAAGGAAAGGGTTCAAAACTGGAATGACTGGTAATTAGATGATCCATACCAGGATGTTTTCTTGATGATATCATCAGACATAGTACCATTTCACGATGTTCGAGTTGATAAACTGTGGAAATTCATCGCCATCCATTTCCTGTAGTTAGGAGCGAATTTTCCCTTAGATTGATCTTGGTTGTCAATGATCTTCTTTAAAACTAAGTCATGTTGTTTAAACTGCCGTAGCCGGACTTTTCTATTATTGGATCGTGCGATCCTTTGCTGATATAACTTACCATGGAAGATAGCCGCGGTTCGCCTTTCGTCTATTAGAGACAATTGGTGATACCTGTCTTGTACCCATTGGTCTACATCCAACTGAGCATCCATCAACACTCTGAGGGATTCCATTTCCACTTCTATGGGGAGCACTGCTTCCATCCCATAGGCTAATGAGTAGGGGGTTGGCCTAGTGGAAGTACGCATGGAAGTTCTGTAGGCTAATAAAGTCAGAGGCAAGAGGTCAGGCCATCCTTTGTGATTGGCGGACATTTTCTGCACGATCTTTTTGATATTTTTATTAGCCGCTTCAACATCACCATTCATCTTTGGATGGTAGATGACGGAGTTAAGGTGTTTGATGTGGAATTTGCTGCATAACTCCATTATTTTGTTGTTGAGGTTTTTAGTATTGTCTGACATAATAACCTCTGGTTATTCATATCGATAGATGACATTATTTCTGATGAAAGCAATGATGATTTCTTTAGTAACCCTGGGGAAGGAGGCTGCTTCTACCCATTTGGTGAAGTAGTCGATCATGGTGAATAAGAATCGATGTCCATTACTATCTTTGAGCTTGATGGGCTCGATCATGTCCATTCCCCACATTGAGAAGGGCCATGTCAAACTTATATTGTGGAGTTCCCTTGGAGGGGCGTGGATAGTATTCCCATGAATTTGGCATTGATAGCATCTCTTGACGTGATCATCACAGTCAACTTTGAGTATAAGCCAATAATGCCCTGTTCTGAGGATCTTTCTAACAAGTAGGGGTCCACTCATGTGAGGGCCACATACTCCACCATGGATCTCATCCATGAGCCTTTGAGCTTGGTCTTTATCTAGACATCTGAGGAGACCTAATCCTGCATCTCTTTTGTAGAGTGCATCTCCGCTCAGGTAGAATTTCATAGTAAGTCGATGGATCCGCCTCTTCTCAGTTAGGCTTGCCTCAGCTGGTGTAGATCCATCTCACAGATACTCCTTGATATGATGATACCAAGGGTTATGAATGGGAGGTAACTCATCCGATACTTCTCCAACATAGTTCTCATAGAATGGGGCCTTTTGTAGGGTAAATGCGATGCTTGACATGTTTTCCTTGTCAGATATGTGAATCAAGGAGGCCAACATTGCTAATGCATCTGTAAAATCATTCCTATTATGAGGAATGTGTAGAAAGGAGATTTCTTCAAACTCCAAAGCCATCTGTAAAACTTGCCAATGGTGAGGCAGCAAATGTAATTCTTTAGTTTGATAGATTCCCGTGGATTGTTTAATTACCAACTCTAAATCCCCAAAGACAGTTAACCGCTTGATGCCCATTGAACGGGCAAGTTTTAGCCCCATGATACAGCCTTCATACTTGGATGTGTTGTTGGTGCTGACAAACTGTAATTTGACGGCGACGAGATACTGCTCCCCCGTACCGTACACTAGATCTGCTCCAGCTCCAGAACCTTCTATGTTAACAGCTCCATCAAAATATATTTTCCATGTGTGACATGCATCATACTTATGGTATTGCTGAACTGCCATTACCCCTTCATCTGGGAAGTATGTTTCTAAGGGTTTGTAATCCCCTGCATGTGTGGCGACCAGTTGATTCGCAATTCCTTGACCTTTGACAGACTTTTGCGTTACGTAGATGTTGGGTAAAATCTATATACGCACAACACGCAAGTATACGTGGTCAACAAGTAATAAAGTGATAAGTAGAGTATCGTTCCCACAGAGACTTATTAGCAAAAATCTCAACTTACAATTACCAATCTTCTATTAACCCTAATTTTATTAAACAAATCAAATTCAATGATTAAAAATAATTATTCTAAATTAAAAAAGTAATTAAACTATCACAAACCAATCACAAATATCAAAATCTAGAATTTCAAACAATTAATGGAGAATTAGACTTATGATTTCACCCTAAGCTTCACTCTGATTTTAACACTTTTATTCCAATTCAACTCACTATTCCAGTTTATTAATCAAGAACACGAACGTAGTATTAACCACCTCTCGATGCACTAATACCATATTAACGTCAATCCACAATTAAGATAGAAATCCGTTAAACACCTTAAGCAACTAACTCACTATATCTCTATGTGAATTACAATTGAAGAAGGTTGAAGAATAAGTTCTCTATACGATTACATGCGATGTCAAGCATATCTCTACCTTAACATACATCAAGTTTAAGCTATTAACAAAATCCTGAACACATGCTATATCAACTAGGTCTAGATTTGAATATCCTCTCTCGATTCCATCCAACTCCACAAAGAATTGTTGATCAGGCAATTCATAGATTCAAGCACAAATTAATATAGATAAACTGGAAATAGCTTATTAAATTGGAAATCAAAGTTTACAAAACCATAGATTCACTTAAAAGATCCATCATAAGCCTAAAAAGTGATTTAGTTCATAATAAACGAAATAAACACTGAATAAATCATGGAAATCATCTTTTCAATTACAAATAATAAACTAAGATGAAGAATATTGAAAAACACCCCTCACGTAGCCTAGAATCGCAATCGTCTCGAAAATCGCCTTGAAATACTCCTCCTATGCTTGCTAGAAAAGCTGAGATTTTTCTTCGTAATTTTTTCTTGTCTCTCTGCAAATCTCTTTTAAAAATTGATTGATTCCTTGCAAAATTCGTTCTCTTTGCTTTTTTAGAGTCCTCTCCTATTTGTATTGGTCTCAGCCCTCATTCAGACTCCTATTTGGCTTCAAAAACCCACTTGACAGCTGAAAACGCAACTTTCTACGCACTAGAGCGCCTAGGCGCTCATCATAGGGCATTTTCAAGCGCCTAGGCGCTTGGTCTACATTATGTTTCTGACTTGGAGCGCCTAGGCGCTTGAAATAGGCTTGTATGGAGCGCCTAGGCGCTTGCTACTTTTCCAACATTTTCTGCTCTGACGTCCTTTGGGAAAATGACCATAACTTCTTCGTCCGAACTCCGATTTAGATGATTAAAGATGTTCTGGAAAGAGGAAAAGTAGATCTACAACTTTCATTCTTGAAGTTTCGTGAAATAATATCCGGAGCTATAGTCAAATTGTCTCTGAAGTGACTGCTATGTAAATAGCAAGCCGAAAACGCGAATCTAGCCACCCCGAACGTCGATCCATGTAAATTTTGTCCCAATTCCTACAAAACAATATAAAACATGCATGAATAGACACAAACACATAAAAACATCCTAAAAGACTTGAGAACAACAATAAATTAAGCTCGAATGTATCCAATTCATGTGTATAAAACTCACTCATCAAATACCCCCAAACTTAAACCTTTGCTTGTCCTCAAGCAAAACACAAAAATGTTATGCAATGCAATGTAATGAAACTAATCTATATGCCTACGAATCCAACAGTAATGACAGAAATAAGTCTATTTAACCGGCCTTAGAGAAATCAAGTAAACATGATAATACATCATATTTAAACAAATCAGTAATTTCTCAATCAATCATCAAATCTTAGACTGTTATCACTGATATAGTGCGTGTGTGCTCCACAACAATGTTAACTGATATAAAGTTAAATTTAAGACATAATAGATATCTTTGAAGGCATCATACTGTGCAAATTCACAAAATTCACGAACAAGCTAGATCCAACTAAAGTCAAACATCCACCAAGTTCAAGAGTCCAATCCGGGATACTTATGCTTTACTTTTCATCACGGGGGCTTTTTGCTCTTTTCCCGTTTTATTATATTTCTTTTTTTTTTATTTTTTTCCCTTTTTTTTTAACCATGACTGTGCAATGTCTCATTCCATTAGGCTAACAGTGTCACCCCTTAGCGAGCTTTCGACCAATGACTCCCAGACCATATAAGACCTTAGGGCGCTAGGTTTTAAGATACCCCTTCGGGCGTACTTGCTCAAGTAACAAAGGCCCCGAAACAAAACTAGTCACGGTAATTTTTATTTTATTTTATTTTTTTTTCTTTTTTTTTTTTAACGAAGCTTATATATCCCAAATTTTCCCCCCAAACTTAAGTTTTTATCAAAATTTAGCCATCTCCGCCTATTCATGTCTTTCATTCCTTCAAACTAGCATTATCCTCTAGAAGTCCATTATGTGTCAATTTAAAGTCAATCAGTCAACATAGTTATTTTTACTGTGCTATCCTTATTATATCAGTTTCAAACAGGTAAAGATTCAAATCATGACAAGAAATCACATCCAAGTCTTAACAGACAATACTATACTTGTCTACTCAATTCCAAACTCATCACTGGCCAAAACAGACTTAAACTATCTAACGGCTGGAAACATGCAAAAACTACAATTTTTTTTTTTGAATGCAAACTACATGAAAAACTATTAACTAAATACTATATGAATGAACTAGATGAATACTACATGCATGAACTGGAGCTGGAAAATTACACCCCCAAACTTAACTGATGCAATGTCCTCATTGTATATAACAAATAAAATTTAAGAAATTAAGCACTGAGGACTTCCCTGAAAAATCGAAGCTTTATTCCTCGTCAGTATCCTCTACTTCTGATTCTTCTTCATCAGCCGGGGGGTATGCAGACAATGGTGGAAATTGGTAGGGAGCAGCAGCTGGATTATCGAACACTTGGTGTGCACAGATTTTGAACACTATTGGTAGGCACTCCCCAATTTTTTTTTTTTTTTTTTTTTTTTTTTTTAAACTACCATTTCACTAGCATGGATAAAATTACTTAAGAAAAGAAAACTGAAAGAAATAAAAAAAATAAGCATAAAAATAAAATTGGGTTGCCTCCCAATGAGCGCTTGATTTTAAGTCGTTCAGCCTGACTACTCCCTGTTTATGGTGCGTCTGCAAGTGTGATAGCTATGACGTCCGTGTTAGACTCGCCACCCCAATAGTGCTTTAATCTGTGACCGTTGACCTTGAAAGTTTCTAAAGGATTTCGACTGTAGATTTCAACGGCGCCATGTGAGAACACCCTTTTTATTGTAAATGGTCCTGACCATCTTGACTTAAGCTTGCCTGGGAACAATCTCAACCGTGAGTTGAACAAAAGGACTGATTGCCCTGGCTCGAATGTTCTTTGCATAATTTTCTGGTCGTGCCATCTTTTCACCTTTTCCTTGTATAACTTAGAGTTCTCGTAGGCTTGAAGACGGAATTCGTCAAGTTCATTTAGCTGAAGTAGTCTCTTTTCACCTACGGCTGTTTGATCGAAATTGAGTTTCTGAATCGCCCAATAAGCTTTATGTTGTAATTCGACCGGTAAGTGACAAGCCTTTCCATACAGTAGTTGATATGGTGACATCCCGATCGGTGTTTTATACGCAGTTCGGTATGCCCATAATGCATCGTCCAACCTGAGCGACCAATCCTTCCGATTCAGATTCACCACTTTTTCCAAGATTCTCTTGACTTCCCTATTCGAGACCTCAGCTTGTCCACTAGTTTGGGGATGATAAGCTGTAGCTACCTTATGGTTGACCCCATACTTTGCCAAGAGAGCTGTGAACGACTTGTTGCAAAAGTGACTACCTTCGTCACTGATAATTGCCCTAGGCGTGCCAAACCTTGTGAAAATGTTCTTTTGTAGAAATTTGAGGACCACCTTGGCATCGTTTGTCGGTAAAGCTACAGCTTCAACCCATTTTGATACGTAGTCCACTGCAAGTAGAATGTACTGATTGTTCAGAGACGATGGGAATGGTCCCATGAAATCAATACCCCATACATCAAAAAGTTCAACTTCAAGAATCGTTTGTAGAGGCATCTCATTCCGTTTTGAAATATTGCCCACTCTTTGACATCTATCACATGTTTTAACAAAATGGTGGGCGTCCTTAAATAGTGTAGGCCAATAAAACCCAGATTGCAACACTTTTGCAGCTGTCCTCTCACTTCCATAATGTCCGCCATATGCAGATGAGTGACACTCATGCAGGATGTTCTTCACTTCACTGTAAGGCACACACCTTCTAATCATTTTGTCTGCGCACTGTTTGAACAAGTAAGGATCATCCCACATGTACCATTTCACGTCATGAAGAAACTTCTTTTTCTGTTGTCTCGTGAGATCAGGTGGAAGTACGTTGCTCACAAGATAATTCGCATAATCTGCATACCAAGGAAATTCTGCATTTAGTCCAAACAGTTGTTCATCCGGGAATGATTCATTGATTTCACATTTGTCCTCTTTCAATTTCCCTTGATTTTCCAGCCTGGATAAGTGATCGGCTACCTGATTCTCCGTCCCTTTTCTATCTTTTATTTCCAGATCAAATTCTTGAAGTAGGAGAATCCATCGGATAAGGCGTGGCTTAGCATCTTTTTTCGCTATCAAATACCGAATAGCCGCATGATCCGTGTAGACTATAACCTTTGTTCCAATCAAATAGGCCCGAAATTTATCAAATGCATACACTACTGCAAGTAATTCTTTTTCTGTAGTTGTGTAGTTCAATTGAGTCTCTGTGAGTGTTTTACTTGCATAGTAAATAGCATGAAATATCTTGTCTCGGCGTTGACCCAAAACAGCCCCAACTGCATAATCACTTGCATCACACATTAGTTCAAATGGCATATTCCAATCCGGAGCGACGATCACGGGAGCTGTAGTCAGCTTTTTCTTCAATAACTCGAAGGCCAACTTACACTCCTCGTCAAAGTTGAACACCGAATCCTTCTCTAGAAGACTGCACAAAGGTTTTGCCATTTTAGAAAAATCCTTTATGAATCTCCTATAAAACCCAGCGTGTCCTAGAAAACTTCTAATTCCTTTGACTGAACTTGGTGGAGGCAACTTCTCAATTGTTTCTAGCTTTGCTTTATCGACCTCCAATCCTTGTGCCGAAACTTTGTGTCCTAAGATTATACCTTCTTCCACCATAAAGTGGCATTTTTCCCAATTAAGGACCAAATTTGTATCGGTGCATCTTTGTAAAACCATTACCAAATTTTCCAAACACGCATCGAAATTATCTCCATAGACAGAGAAATCGTCCATGAAGACTTCCACATTCTTTTCCACCATATCTGAGAAGATGGCCATCATGCACCGCTGAAAAGTAGCAGGTGCATTACACAAGCCGAATGACATCCTCCTGAATGCGAACGTACCATATGGGCACGTAAATGTAGTTTTCTCTTGATCCTCAGGAGAGATGACGATTTGATTGTAGCCCGAGTATCCATCCAATAGGCAATAGTACGCATGTCCCGCCAGTCTGTCTAACATTTGATCGATAAACGGTAGAGGGAAGTGATCTTTTCGGGTTGCCTTATTCAATTTTCTGTAATCCATGCAAACCCTCCACCCGGTCACTGTTCTTGTTGGAATCAGCTCATTGTTTTTGTTCTGAACCACAGTCATTCCTCCCTTTTTCGGCACACATTGCACTGGACTAACCCACTTGCTATCTGAAATTGGGTAGATGATACCTGCGTCTAACCACTTCAGAATTTCCTTCTTGACTACTTCTTTCATGATCGGATTGAGCCGTCTCTGTTGTTCCACGACCGGTTTAGTATCATCCTCCATCAAAATTTTGTGCATGCAAAAGGTTGGACTGATTCCTTTGATGTCCGCTATTGTCCATCCTATTGCCGATTTATGTTCCCGAAGCACTCGCAGCAGCTTTTCTTCCTGCAATTCGTTTAGTGCAGCAGAAATAATAACAGGTAAAGAATTTAACTGACCTAAATACGCATACCTGAGATGTTTAGGGAGTGGTTTCAACTCAAGAATTGGTGGTTCCTCCAATGATGGTTTTTGTTTTTTTGCGGCTACTTCCTCCACGTGAAATGGTTCAAACGGTGTTCTAAATCTGGAAACTCGTGGCAATGAGTCTAGTATTTGCAAGTACTCCACCAATTCTGGATCATCGACCTCTTCATCCCCCAATAACATTATTTTTAACAGATCGTGAACCAAACTCTTGCTCATATCTTCACCGATGATTTGCTCAATTAAATCCATTCGATAACATTCTTCCTCATCCGTGGGAAATTTCATGGCCTTAAACACATTGAATTTTACTTCTTGATCTTGGACCCTCATAGTGAGTTCTCCCTTTTGTACATCTATGAGTGTCCTGCCCGTAGCCAAAAATGGTCTCCCTAGGATAATTGGGATGTTCTTGTCCTCCTCAAAATCCAGAATAATGAAGTCTGCGGGGAATATAAATTTATCCACTTTCACTAGAATGTCCTCTACTATACCTCTCGGATATGTGACTGACCTATCCGCCAATTGCAAAGAAATGTTTGTAGGCTTGGGTGCAGGCAAACCCAATTCTAAGTATACTGACAATGGCATAAGGTTTACACTTGCCCCCAAATCACATAAACACTTGTTGAAATGCATATTCCCAATCGTGCATGGGATAGTAAAGCTCCCCGGATCCTTGAGTTTTGGTGGTAATTTCTGTTGTAATACCGCACTACACTCCTCGGTTAGTGCAACTGTCTCGAAATCTTCCCATTTCTTTTTCCTTGACAGAATCCCTTTCATAAATTTCGCGTAGCTCGGCATTTGCTCTAGGGCCTCTGCAAATGGTATATTGATTTGAAGTTTCTTGAAAATTTCCAAAAATTTTAAAAATTGCTTGTCTAATTTCTGTTTTTGGACTCTTTGTTGAAATGGTGGTGGTGGATAAACAATTGGCTTATTGTTCATACTTGTTTCCTCACTTTGTTTATCCTCACCCTTGCTTACTTCAATTTTTCTGCTATCATCAACTTTTTCATTCGGAGTCACTTAATTTTCTGCGTTACTGACCTCAAGTTGTTTCCCACTCCGCAATGTGACTGCTTGACACTGTTCATGATTACCCTTCGGATTTCTCTCGGTGTCACTTGGTAATGTCCCTTGTGGTCTATTATTCATTGCCAATGCCATTTGTCCTATCTGAATCTCCAAATTCTTGATTGCCGTTGCTTGATTTTTCATGGCCGCGTCATTGTTAGTAATGTATTTTGACACCAACTCCTCTAGATCTGATTTCCTTTCTTGGTATTGGGTTGGTTGTTGCTGGTTCTGAAACCCTGGTGGATATGATTGTCTTGAAGCTTGATTTTGCTGGTTGTTGCTCCATGAGAAATTCGGATGATTTCTATTTCCTTGATTGTATGTATTCTGATATGTATTTTGCGGAATTCTGTTGTAATTGCTAATGAACTGCACAGCTGCTGGATTAATTGCACATTGCTCCGTTGGGTGCTCTCCAGCGCACAACTCGCATATTATTGCCATTTTTTGTACTTGAAGTGTTTGTTGTGCTTGTGTTGCTTTCACCGACTCCAACATCTTTGTAAGTGCAGATATCTGTGCTTGCATCGCTGTCATGCTATCCACTTCTAATACCCAAGCTGCCTTTGCCTGTGTTATTCTTGCTGTGGGCCACTGGTAGTTATTAGCCGCCATGGTTTCAATCAACTCATACGCTTCCTCGTAACTCTTAGCCATGAATGCTCCGCCCGACGCTGCATCAATACTCGTCCTCAGATTCCCATGTAGTCCATTGTAAAAGGTGTTCATTTGTAGCCACTGGGGTAATCCATGATGCGGGCATTTTCTGAGCAGTTCTTTGTATCTCTCCCAAGCCTCATATAATGATTCCCCATGTTGCTGTTCAAACATCGTAATCTCGTTCCTCATCTTCGCAGTTTTTGCCGGTGGAAAGAATTTTGCGAGGAATTTTTGAGCTAAATCCTCCCATGTTGTTATCGAACCGGATGGTAGTGAATGCAACCAACTCTTCGCCTTGTCCCGTAAAGAGAATGGGAACAATCGAAGTCTCACTGCGTCATCCGAAACCCCATTGAACCGAAAGGTGTCGCACATTTCCAGAAAGCTGACCAGATGCTCATTCGGATCGTCATTTGCAAAACCCCCAAACTGAACTGAATTCTGAATCATTTGTATCATCCCAGGCTTAATTTCGAACGTATTTGCTGCTATTGCTGGCCTAGTGATGCTTGACTGCAGTTCAGTCACCTTGGGTGTTGCGAAATCCCTTAATGCTTTTCGATCTTCGGCTGCCATTACTGTTACCTCTTCCTTTTCAGATGTTTCGAATTCTTGCCTCGTTTCCTTGATCCACTTGCTCAACCTCTGAAACCTTTTCTCAATGTCGTCGTCAAAAGGTAACAAATCTGGATTTTTAGACCGAGTTTGCATAAACTGCTTTCACACCTGAAACAGAAGAAACAAAATAAAAAAAAATGTCTAAGTAAAACTGGATTAATTAAACTGATATTGTAAAACTATTAAGATTTATACTAAATAGTCCCCGGCAACGGCGCCAAAAACTTGTTGGGTAAAATCTATATACGCACAACACGCAAGTATACGTGGTCAACAAGTAATAAAGTGATAAGTAGAGTATCGTTCCCACAGAGACTTATTAGCAAAAATCTCAACTTACAATTACCAATCTTCTATTAACCCTAATTTTATTAAACAAATCAAATTCAATGATTAAAAATAATTATTCTAAATTAAAAAAGTAATTAAACTATCACAAACCAATCACAAATATCAAAATCTAGAATTTCAAACAATTAATGGAGAATTAGACTTATGATTTCACCCTAAGCTTCACTCTGATTTTAACACTTTTATTCCAATTCAACTCACTATTCCAGTTTATTAATCAAGAACACGAATGTAGTATTAACCACCTCTCGATGCACTAATACCATATTAACGTCAATCCACAATTAAGATAGAAATCCGTTAAACACCTTAAGCAACTAACTCACTATATCTCTATGTGAATTACAATTGAAGAAGGTTGAAGAATAAGTTCTCTATACGATTACATGCGATGTCAAGCATATCTCTACCTTAACATACATCAAGTTTAAGCTATTAACAAAATCCTGAACACATGCTATATCAACTAGGTCTAGATTTGAATATCCTCTCTCGATTCCATCCAACTCCACAAAGAATTGTTGATCAGGCAATTCATAGATTCAAGCACAAATTAATATAGATAAACTGGAAATAGCTTATTAAATTGGAAATCAAAGTTTACAAAACCATAGATTCACTTAAAAGATCCATCATAAGCCTAAAAAGTGATTTAGTTCATAATAAACGAAATAAACACTGAATAAATCATGGAAATCATCTTTTTAATTACAAATAATAAACTAAGATGAAGAATATTGAAAAACACCCCTCACGTAGCCTAGAATCGCAATCGTCTCGAAAATCGCCTTGAAATACTCCTCCTATGCTTGCTAGAAAAGCTGAGATTTTTCTTCGTAATTTTTTCTTGTCTCTCTGCAAATCTCTTTTAAAAATTGATTGATTCCTTGCAAAATTCGTTCTCTTTGCTTTTTTAGAGTCCTCTCCTATTTGTATTGGTCTCAGCCCTCATTCAGACTCCTATTTGGCTTCAAAAACCCACTTGACAGCTGAAAACGCAACTTTCTACGCACTAGAGCGCCTAGGCGCTCATCATAGGGCATTTTCAAGCGCCTAGGCGCTTGGGCTACATTATGTTTCTGACTTGGAGCGCCTAGGCGCTTGAAATAGGCTTGTATGGAGCGCCTAGGCGCTTGCTACTTTTCCAACATTTTCTGCTCTGACGTCCTTTGGGAAAATGGCCATAACTTCTTCGTCCAAACTCCGATTTAGATGATTCAAGATGTTCTGGAAAGAGGAAAAGTAGATCTACAACTTGCATTCTTGAAGTTTCGTGAAATAATATCCGGAGCTATAGTCAAATTGGCTCTGAAGTGACTGCTATGTAAATAGTAAGCCGAAAACGCGAATCTAGCCACCCCGAACGTCGATCCATGTAACTTTTGTCCCAATTCCTACAAAACAATATAAAACATGCATGAATAGACACAAACACATAAAAACATCCTAAAAGACTTGAGAACAACAATAAATTAAGCTCGAATGTATCCAATTCATGTGTATAAAACTCACTCATCAGTAGACGATGTCAAATTGCTGTAGGATCAACTGCCATTTGGACAGTCGATAATTCAGTATGGGCTTACTGAACACATACTTGAGAGGATCCACACGGGATATGAGATGGTTTGTGTGACCATGGAGGTAATGCTGTAACCTCATGGAAGCCCATGCTAAAGTATAACAAGTTTTCTCAATTAGAGTGTACTTGTGTTCACTGATGCTGAATCTTTTGTTGAGGTAATAGATAGCTCGTTCTTGGCCTCTATCGTCTTTTTGCCCTAACATACAGACCATGAAATTGTCATTAATGGACAGGTACATGAATAGGAGAACATCATCCCTGGGTGGTACCAGAACAGGAGCGTTAACCAACTGCTCTTTAATGGTAATGAAGGCTTTCTGACACTCATCGTTCCATTTCATGGAGGAGTTCTTCCTTAACAGCTTGAAGATGGGCTCACAAGTTGCTGTGAGTTGATAAATGAACCTTCTAATGAAGTTGATTCTTCCCAAAAATCCCCGTATTTCCTTCTATGTCTGAGGAATGGGCATTTCCTTGATGGCCTGGATTTTGGTAGGATCTAGTTCAATCCCTTTGTGGCTGACTAGGAAACCTAGCAACTTGCCTGATTTGACGCCAAAGGAGCACTTCGCTTGATTCAACTTCAATTTGTACTTGCGCAACTTGTTGAAAATCTTTCTGAGATAGTCTAAGTGGTCTTCTTCCCTTTGGGATTTGACAATGATGTCATCCACGTAGATCTCTATCTCCTTGTGCATTAAATCATGGAAAAGAGCCATCATAGCTCGCTGATAGGTTGTCCCGGCATTGATGAGGCCGAATGACAACCGTCTGTAGCAAAAGGTTCCCCAAGGTGTGATGAAAGCAGTTTTCTCATGGTCTTCCTCAACGACCATAATCTGATGGTACCCCGCAAAGCAATCCGCAAAGGAGTACATGTTGTATTGAGCAGTATTGTCAATAAGACTGTGGATAAAGGGCACGTGAAAGCTATCTTTAAGGCAAGCTTTGTTCAAATCCCTGTAATCCACACAAACTCGCACCTTTTCTTCGGGTTTAGGCACGGGAACAATATTGGATATCCACTCCGGATATGTAGACACCATGATAATGCCAGCTTAAAATTGTTTCACAATTTCTTCTTTAACCTTTAAACTCCACTCTGGTTTCAATCGCCTGAGTTTCTTCCTAAATGGATTGAATCCTTCTTTAATGGGAAGGCGATGAAGAATAATGTCAGTGGACAAACCCATCATGTCTTCATGAGACCATGCAAACCCATCATGGAATTGGGTTAATAGTGCAACCATGTCATTCCACTATTTTGGGCTGAGGTATGAACCAATTGGATTAGCTTAGGGATTTCTAAGGTTCCAAGATTAAAAGAAGTGGTTTGGTTAAGGTTGGGTTTAGGTTTGTCTGTGACTCATTCCTTAATCTCTTGAGGTGTCTCAATGTCCTCTTGTATTTCCATCAAGTCTGAGTCCAACTTTGCATCAAAGTTACAGCCCTTGTGGAGAGAAGGCACCTCATCAGCAAGTACATACACATCTAAATTCAGAGTCCTGAAACAAAATATGCTTTCACTTAATACATGCAACTATTTGATCATACATAAGTGTTAGCATGTACTGATAAAATAACTGCTAATACTGTATAGAAAAGTAAGCAATTAAAGTTATCTACAGGGAAGGGGGATTTTCTGCCCATTTTACCCTCGTCGACCAATGCATGGAGTGCTGCTCCAATTGTCGAGGGTAAAGTCCTGATGGACTGCAGTGATGGAGGGATTGTCATTGTCCTCCTTCTCCCTAATGATAACCATGACATCTGGGAAATCATCGTCTGAGGTGTATCTGTTTGTATGTTCATCATGAACAATGATGTGTATGCCTGACATCATAAAGGCGATGTCATGTTTACGTTTCTATTCCTTTTCTTCCACTTCGGGATCAGGAATCAGCACCTCTTTTGCTTTGATTGGCACTGGTTTAGGAAATAGCATGGCCATAACTTGGGCTGGCACCTTTACTGGAGACTGTATTAACTCATGAGGTAAAGGTAAAGAAAATTGATGTGTGGCAGGAAGCTTGAGGAACCTGCTTATGCTTATGAGGATTCCTATGACTAGAACTGGCAGAATAGCCTATTCCGACTATTCCAATTTGACTGGACACTTGAATAGGGTGCTTAATACCCTGCTTATCTTTACTAAGCCCTTGTCCAGGCTGATGACCCAATGACATCATTTCTTGAGTGGCCGACATAACCTCGGCGGAAATCTTGGGTACGGGAAGTGGCGCTCCAATAGGATGGTATTACATGTTACTCACTTCCAAAGCATGAAAACTGGCCGTCTCAACTTCTGAATTGAAGTTGATGATTGGTAGATTTCCTTTTTCAGGACATTCTGGCTCAGCGTTGACAGTGACTAGACTGTTATTAACAATGTATTTGAGTTATTGATGTAGTATGGAGGGAACGACTCGAGCCACATGTATCCAAGGTCTCCCTAATAGAAGGTTGTATCCTGAATCTATCCTGAGGATGTGGAAGGATACATTGAATGTATTTGGAACAATCTCAATTGGCAGCTCAATTTTTTTGACTTCATTTCATCGGGATCCATCGAAAGCTTTGATAACCGTATGGCTTCTTTGGATCCATTCGATATTGACATTCATCTTCACCAAGGTGGCATAAGGACAAATATTTAGAGACATGTATTCCCACTCTCGAGTAGCACAAGTGTCATCATTTGCCAGCTGCAGGACACCGCTATTAATAAGATTCTGAATGAGATACTGGAGTGCCCAACATTCTTCTATGCTGTGACCGCGAGAATGTGAATGATATTGACATATTCCATCGGAGTTGAACCGTCTTAAGCGGGGATTTATTGGAGGAAGAAGGGAGGTAATTCTTCCTTCATTGATCAGTATTTAAAATATCTCGTCCATATATTGGCCCAGATAGGTAAATTCCCTCTGATTGGAAAAATCCCGACGGGATTTAGCATTTGCTTTCTTCACAACCTTATCCTCCATAGCTTCGATTTTTGAAGGTGATGATGGAGCATTCATAACAAAAGGAAGGAGATATACATGCTCCTGACTGATTAATTGGCGTGTGACTTGATGCTGGTGGGTCACCAGCTCTGCCAATTGCTCAATTTGCTTGCAAATAGCTTTCATCTTTAGTTCCATAGTAAATTGGAACTTTGCGTAATCCCATCTGTCAACACCGTCTTTGAGGGTCTGAGATGATTCACCATTAAAACTGGAACACTGTCCAGTGCTCCAACTAATCATGTTGACCTCTTCTTCTTTATGTTGAGGAAGAGGGTTGTTTTGCACATGAGGTTAATCTGGCTTGGTGACCACGATCTCACCGGTGTCTATTAAATCTTGGATCTTATGTTTTAGGGCCCAACAATCTTGAGTATCATCTCCAGGTGCTCCGGCATGATGAGCACACTTTCGAGTAGCATTAAAACCCCTCCCATTAGGGTTGGCTAGTGGAAGAAGATGTGTGATTTTCTTCTGAGTAGTCAGAAGAGCAAGAATATTCTCGAGCGAGTCCCCTAAGGGTGTGAACATCCGAGGGCGCTTTGCATCTCCACCTTTAGGCAATGGAGGGTTTGAAGATTGTGCTTGAAAAAGGGAGTAGTTTCTCCTCTTATAAGCATGTTATGATTTCCTTTTTGACCTTGAAGTATCAAGGAAACATCCTCCTCTTTCTTTTTATGGACCCTCCGGGGGTTGTTTCCATAAGATCCGGACTGGTTGTGCTCAGCATTTGCTTTAAGAGCGACTAGGTCTTGAATTTTACTGGACTTCAATCCCATCTCAGCCATTTCTCCGTGTTTGATCAGTTCAGAAAATGGTTTGCTAATACTAGCCAAGACTCTCTTATAAAAAGGAGCTTCCTGTACATCTATGAAAGTCATGACCATTTCTGATTCCGTCATGGAAGGAATAACTTGAGCAGCAAGGCGCCTCCACCTTTGAGTATACTCTCTAAAAGACTCATTAGACTGTTTCTTAACCTTGGTAATTTTGTACCGGTCAGGAGCTGTGACAACCCGATATTTTCTATATAAATAAATCATAAATTTTGCGTATAATTTTTTTTTATTTATTAAAATAAATATGAATGTTATGTGTCAAGGTAATGTGTAATTATAATTATATGTGTGATAAATAAAATGTATTTATTACATTAAGTATTGCAAATAAATTTATTTTAGAATTATTGATTATTATCAATTATATTTTTATACTAATTAATTCCTTATTGGAAATATTTTATTAATTATTTTTTTCAAAGAAAATATAATCTTATATTATTTAAATAATATAGGAAATGATTTTAGAATAATTATCTATTTTAAAGGTAAGAATGCGTGAAAGGAATTATGTATGTATCTATGTGATGAATATAAAATATATTTATTACATAAATTGTTATGAATAATTTTATTTTAGAATTATTGCTCATTATAAATTATATTCTAATAATAATTAGTTTTATAGTAAAAATATTTTTAATGTGTATTTTACATGAAAAATATGATAATTATATTATATATGATATGAATATAGAATTTTTATAATACTTATTTTATTATATGAATTTTGTTCAAGATATTAAGTAAATTATTTCTACTTAATTATAAGGTTAATTATGAAAGATAAATCAGATATGAAATCCAAACCCTAATTCTGGGTTTTGATCAAAGAATGAGAATAATAATATTATATTATTATTTGCCAGTGTTATAGATATATGTGGTTATGTGTGTAATGATAATGTGTGGAACAGTTTTAATATATTACTATCAAACCCTAATTATGGGTCTGAATTAAGGAATGATAATAATATTATAATATTATAATATTTTGATTTTTCAGTGCTATAAATATGTACTGTATGTTTGCGGACTGACAATGGTTGGTCAATTATGGTGTAAAATGCCAAAACTCTAGTTTAAGCTGTTAAACCCTAAGTTAAAGCCGAATGCCGGCTTAAGACTGTCATGTAATCATGTTAATGTGATTTATGATCGGTGTTTATGTATTAACCCTAATTAGGGAGAATCGTAATTATTCAAAACCCTTATTATTATTATTATTATTATTATTATTATTATTATTATTATTATTATTATTATTATTATTATTATTATTATTATTATTCTATATTATAATCCTTAATTATAATCTTGGAACCCTAATTGAATTAAAACTCTAAAGCGAAAGTCATTCACGACTTTGAGAATTTGTAATCACAATAATGTGATTAACGACTGGTGATATATAATTAAAATCCTAATTCTTAAATTAGAAACCCTAAATAATAATTAGCTAATTGCTAAATGAAAAACCCTAATTTAAAACTCAGGATGAGTTCGACTCTGTTATATAACTGTGTTATATGGTGCATGCATGTTATGTATTATATAATTTTTATATTAATTAGGTAAACCCTAATTAATATTTAGAAATACTAATTTCTAGAAACCCTAATATTCATTTTATAAACCTTAATTTATTTAAATTATAAACCCTAATTGTTGATTTGGAAAGCTTAATACTAATTAGTGTATCTTAAACCTAATTAGTAAGGTGTTAAGTAATTAGAAACCTAATTAATTAAGAAACCCTAATTTTGTATTTTAGAAACTAAAATTTTATTATTTTATTTATTTATTATATTTTTGTGCAAATCCTAATTTTGGAAATTCTTGAAATTATTGTTAAACCCTAAAATGGTCCAAACCATAAACCCTAACCCAAACCCTAAACCCTAAGGGTTTGCCAAATGACTAGAATGCCATTAAATTAAAAAACCAAATGACCTTTTTGCCCCTAAGTGTATTATTTTGGCTAAATAATAGGCTTTGACATTTAGGGGAAGTTGGTGACCAAATCCAACCACCCCATGTGCCTTAAATCTCAGCAAATCTTCAGCATTCCAGCCAAATCCAATGCACCCATGTGTTATAAATAAATTGGAGAGAGAAATAATTCATTTATTTGCTCAATTTTTCACCAAGCTCATCCTAGACCCTCTCTCTCTAAAAGCTTCGAAATTATATAGTATATCAGTCCTAAATCAAAGCTCCACGTTTACCAAAAATAGATCAAGAAGTCAGAATCAAGAATTGGATCGAAAAGGTATAAACCCTAGCCCAAAAATCTGTCCAATTTTCTGTTGTTAGATTTTATGTTTGATGTGTTAAACATGTTGATTATGGTGTCAATAGATGATCTGGGTTGCTAGATGTTAGATCCATAACATCTAGAGGCTCGAATTTGACATTTTTCAAAATCTGGAAATTTTGTTTCTTGAGGTCTGACAGCCGAATGTCAGACCCTTTAAATCTTTGGTTGTTAATGATTTTGTGTGTTTTATGTTTTATATTGGTAGTATGTCATTAGATCTTTGTTCTGAAGTTTGAATCAGGTCCATATCTGTTATGGATTAAAAGTTATAGGCAGTCAAAGTGTGTTGACCGACATTGACCGGGTACTTTCTGGGCAACCCAGAAACTAAGAACAACGTCTAACAGTTTATTAAACAGCCTAGATCTGTCATTGTGTTAATATTTTTGTTTGATCATTGTATCTAAGTTGTAGTCTAGTATATCAGCTCCATATTTATGCCTTAAACTTTCCTTGAAAGCAAACGAGTCGATCGTAGTGGCTGGTCAAAGTGGTTTGCTCGAAGACAGTTCATGATTTCTGGGCAACCCAGAAAAACGGATGAATCTGTGTTCTGGCATGGGTTGACCGGCTATTACCGGCTAGATCTGTTGATTTTATGGTTATGTTTTGTAATAGATCTGTAATGTAACATGTGTGCTAGAAAATAGAAGTCATATATCACTAAAACAGTACACGGACAGATTGTAGTGGAAGCTCAAAGTAAGTATGTTGCACTGTTCTTCATTTCTGGACAAACCCAGAAATGAAGAACAGCTCTGACAGCATGTTTGAAGGCACAGATCTCATTGATTATATGTTGTATGAACTTGTTTGTTGTTGGATCTTGTAGTCGTGCATTAGTACTACAATATCTGACTAATAACATGCCTAGTAACATCAGGATCTGACCGAAAATCTTGGTCAAACTCGGTACCTTGCAAACTGCTATGAATGTTCTTGAAGGCTCAAGAACACCTATAGCGACAGTTCTGTCGCTATAGGGGCTTTCAACGACGGTTTTTATTATTTATTTCCGGAAATTAGTTAAAAATAGAAAAAAAAATAGTTTTTAATTATTAAAAATACAAAATAAATTATTAAAAATTATTTTAAATTCTAAAAATTAGTTTTTAATTATTTTAAATATATTTCATAAATATTTAATATTTTTGGAATATTAAAAGTATTTAATTTATTTAATTATAGTATTAAATAAATTATTTAAAAATGATTTTAATATTTGAAAAATCATTTAAAATTATAAGAAAATAATTTAAGTTATTTTTGATAACTTTTAATATTATGTGATAATTTTCATTAATAAATTAATATTAATGATAATTAAGTTATTTATTAAATGAATTAAATAATTAAATTAAAATGATTTTATTATTTTTAAAAATCATTTTAAATAATAATAATGTATTTAAGAATATTTTAAGTTATAAAATATAACTTTTAATATTTAAAGGTAAATTTCATTAATTAATTATTATTAATGATATTAAAGTTATTTAATAATTATATTAAATAATTTAGTTTAAAAATGATTTTAATATTATAATAATCATTTTAAATAAAAATAAAGTGTTTAAAGATATTTTAAGTTATAAAATATAACTTTTAATATTTAAAGAATAATTTCATTAATAATTTAATATTAATTATATTTATTTAATGATCAATGATATTAAGTTTATTTAATAATGATATTAAATAAATAGTTTAAAAATAGTTTTATTTATTTAAAAATCATTTAAAAAGGATATAAATGAATTAAAAATATTTTAAGTTATAATTAATGACTTTTAATATTTGGTTAAATAGTTCATTAATATTTAAATATTAATGGTAATTATTTAAAAATGATTTTAAATGTTTCAAATATCATTTAAGGGTTATATAAGTACTTTACAAATATTTTAAGTTATTATAAATAACTTTAATATTTTGGCAATGATTTGATTAATAGTTTTATATTAATTAATTATTGATGAGAATAGAATTGTTTGATATTTAAATTATTTAATAATGATTTTGATATTTCAAAAATTATGATACATGGTAATAATTATTTTATAATTATTATAAGGTCATGAAAAATGATATGACTGTTACTTAATTAGTCTAAATGGATATTGAACTTCGATATAGAGTCTTAGACTCGATAATTACCTGATAAAGCCGTCGGTACGCCGACAGTTTCAGAAATTTATATGGACTTACGTAATGTGTTTTTATATGTGTTTGTTTGTGATGCAATGACTGTGAAACATGTATGATAATGTGATTAGGTTATGTGCTGACTGCAATAAGCAGTACTATGTGTTATGATATGTGATTCTAATCGATAGAATGATCTTATTAATGATAGGTTTCGGTAGAAAAGATAAATCTAAGTTGCGTAATTGTAAGCAGCGCATCAAGTAAGTATCCTAACTTTGCATTTTCTTTATGCAATGGACAAGTGTAAGAATGTTTCAAAATTATATTATTACTGTACATATTGTTAAATCTATATTATATACACCCATTGATTATCAACATGTTAGTATATGATAATTCAGATATATATTCTGCTCGTTAATTTCTATAAATGAACACCTTCGAATGTGTGTAAGGATCCCCTAATCCGTCTTAATTTTCAAAATCAGGGGTTTTGAATTTCTCTGGATAATGAACACCAGGAAATATGCAAAGGTCAGCATATGAAACACTTCCATGTGTTCCACTCCCTTTGAGAGCACAGATAGTTTCCTCCATTTGGAGGACCTTCTTCCTGATATCACCGGTGTTTGGATCTCCTTTGAGATAGGTGTTTTTAGGGTCTTTGTTGGTCGTATCCAACTGAGGTTCTGAATTTGGTTTATCCAAACCTTGTGTTCCTCCTTGTGCAGAGGACTCTGTATGTGGAGGCATCTTTGTACCCTGAGTGGACTGATGCAATTCTTTAAGTAAAACAACCAAACCTGTGATTTGCTTACTTAATCCATCAAATTCTTCTCAAGAAACAGGATTAGACTGGTCAGAAGAAGACATGATTGGCTGTAGGGTCGTGGCCGTTTTTGTTTTTGAGCGGGTAACAGGCCCAATAATTTCCCTACAAAAGACTTGTGTAGTTTAGTCTTAGGAATAATGTAAATACTTTATAATGCGCCCCATTTTAGGAATATTGTCCTGCAAAAACGGGTGTTATTTGATAACATGTATGCACAAAATATTCTTCATATTTTCCATTATATAAAGATAAAAATGGAATAAATTTACAAGTAAATGCTTTTACAAGTAATTGAAAATTGAAAGCATGAAGAAACTTTCCTCCGCATTTGGTTTATCAGAGGTTGACCTATCTTAGGGTTACTCTCGCGACTTTTTGGCATGAAGGTCTCCAGATCATCGCAATCTACTTGATGGGAAGTTAATCTGGTCTTTCAACTAGAGCAAATCTGGGTCGTGCCTTTCCTGAGCCTCGTTGGAATTATTCTTCTTACGAGTCCAGTAATCAAACACCGATAGGATAGCCTCCTGATGGAGGAACCAGACAACATACATTCACATACCACGTGTCTCACCGTTTATACAAATGATGACATGTGTGAAGCAATAATATCATAGATAGATATAGTAAAGTGCAGTAAGCAAAATGCATTCGTACACATTCATCATAAATGTAAATGAAACATTCACACACAAGCATATAACAGTTTTGAAAATCTTGTATAGTGGCTGAAGCCCTCTTACTGGAGTCCCCAGTAGAGTCACCACCTGTCGACATCGAGATTTTTATTTGTCCCTTTTCGTTACTTGTTCTTTGGTGTTCTCATTATTATGTGAGATTTTTTTGAAAAAACAAATGAAAAAGGTCAGACATGTGTAATGTCGACAATTTGACTTTAAGAGTCACCAGTTGGTGTTTTTAACTGGTTGCACCAACGCAACCGAAAAAGGTTTGCACATTGACCTAGTGATGTGACACAGCTAAACGGGTCTATGAAACTGAGATTCATTTGGATTCAGGGGCTTGATTATGCGGAGGAAAGGTGTTAGGCACCCCCCGACATCCGTGTTGCCATGGTGACCGCCACTTTTCAAGAAACTGTTATATGAATGTGTGTATGTGTGTGTGTGTGGATCAATGTGTAATTATTTGGAAGTAGTGTGATGCCTCTTTCGTACCTATATACAAAGGGTTTGAATTTATAGAAAAATTCAGTTTTAAACATGATATAGCAGTGAAGTTTTGTAAAAAGAGGTTTTTCAACTCCTGTGCTCAATAGTAATTAAGTCCTTTTCATACCTCCATTTTTATTATTAAATGTTCAGATTGATTGCTTTTATTTTCGAGATGCGAAGCATCTTCGAGAAAATAATATACAGCAGTGCCAAACTCCTCATGGGAATGACATCCTATCCAAGGAAATTCGAATACTGTAAATAATGTACAAGTTGCTTACAACTGAAAAATGTCCATCACGGGAACCGAATCTAGATTCAGTAGCCTGAATTTGTGATCACATGATTCCTAGGCTCACATGATGCCACAATTTTTATGAAAAATAGTAAGCAGTTATATATATAAAAGCTGTAGATATGTATATATATATATATATATATATATATACATACATACAGACATGATCAACCACCACGAAACAACTCCATGGGGGATCAGAAATGTAAATATATAAAAGCGGTAAATATATATATATATATATATATGGACATGATCAGCCACCACGAAGCACCTCCATGGGGGATCGGGAAAATAAATAAAGCAGTAAATGCGATCAACCGCCACGAAGTAAACTCCAGGCGGGACTAAATGTAAATAAAGCAGTAAAAGGCCTCGAAGTAAACTCTAGGCCTGATAGAAATGTATATATATATATATATATATATATATATATATATATATATATATATATATATATATATATATATATATATATATATATATATAAAAGAAAGTAAACGCTCTAGACATAAGTCTAGGCTCAATCGAGGCATAACTCGATAACGTTAGTCCATATATAAATATATACAAATATAAGTATATATATACAGACAGAAATGAAAACCACGGACTGAAGTCCGGGCAAACGCTCATATCACGACTCTCAATGTATAGAACAGTGTGTGCAAAGATGAAGAGAAAGGATTTATAGAGTGTGAGAAGGCTTATAGTGGGCTGTCAATGCAGGCTTCTATGACTCTATATGGATAAACACTCAGCTCCCGCCGGTAAAAATATAGCTATATGTGAGCTAACATATGTTTAAAATGATGAAACACTCAATATGGGGTGTGTACAGAAAAAATTGGATAGGGCTTCCTCGCCTCTTTTTTTTTTCTCAAATAGCCACCCCAAGCCCTTTATTTATAGAGGGGGGAGCCGCAGGTGTACCTACGGCAGCTGTAGATGCACCTGCGGCTGCCTGGGGTGCCCCAGGATCCTTGGGTTCCGTCGTCTCGAAGTACATGCACTATAATGTCCGTTTGATCTTGCAGAACTTCAATCCGAACATCCGAACGAGGCATATAAGACCATATTCGGACCGATTGTGTCGAGAGTTACACAATAACATGGTATTAGAGGTTGTACGAAGTCAGGAAGAAGGGGCCTTGCCCATGGTCTTCAAGCTTCAAATTCTATCCGGTGTGCTGTCATACATAATAGTCACTCGGGATTGGAACTCCTTGGTTCTTGTAGGACATTGTTGTATGTATGTATGTATGAAGCGTTGAGACGACGCACATGTGTTGAGGTGGCAAGATGATGTTTGACTCCTCACCGGGGTTATCTCCGGTTTGAGTTGAAAGGAGATGTTGCTCAGGGTTACATCTGAGATTAGACTGTTGCAAGTGTTTGAATGCCGCAAGGTCATATATAAATGTGCCTGTCTACTAGGGGTTAGCTCCGGGTTTGAGGTATGAGTGCCTCAGTAGGAGATCTGAGATTGAAGTTGATAGCATGCATTTGAAACAAGCATTTCCGGAGTTATCGCCAGAACTACAACAGCATTCCTTGGGATTATCGCCAAGGATAAAAATCGGGGTTATCTCCGAGGTTGGAAATGATACTCTCAGGGTGTGTTCCGGGGTTGAGACTGGACTTCCAGTAGAATCCAAAATAGATGTATGCTGTCTTCTAGGGTTATCTCCAAAAGACGAATATGCCCTCTTGTAATGTTAGTAACAGGTGTGCAAAAAATTTCGAGTGTCTACACTTTCCTTACAACACCCGATTAATTCGACTCAAAACATCAACCAAGTTATAAACATTAACTTGGCTTTTTTATGTTATACGTACTTGTCCTTAATTCAGCTTCTTCACCTTTCACATGTTTAATAATTGATCTTCATTACCTTACGGTCAAACCATACACGGGGTATAGGTTCTACTCGTTTAATATTCGCGTACACTTAACCTTCACATTCGTTAAAGTGTTTTACGCTTACATTTCATTCTAGCATTCTCTAACCGACTCACACTTGGCTTTCATTACTCTTATTATCGTTCACTATGGCTTTCTTGATAAATCATATCTTACTTACTGCCTTCGTCAACGTCTAAGTTATACAACCAATGTATACTTATAACGTTCACCCGACGTGAATACGATTCACAAGATTCGTTTATGAATTCAACGTTTACGTTGCTTATTTCTTAATTCTATTCAACCTTCATCTGAGGTCTTAATTTCTTTCATTCATTACTATCACCTGAACCCCATGTTCAATATTCTTTCTTAATGTCAAAGCCATATGATTCATTGTATGCTATGACCGATCCTTCATCGCAACAATGTTGCATTCACAACATTTATACGCTTTACATTTATCTCGCATTACCATGACATAACATCGAAATTTTATTCATTACCCTCTTCACTCAACATCTAAGGAATCACAATCAAATTAATCCCCTACGTTCGTTTATAGCGACTACGGTCCCCGGATATCGGTTCCATAATCCCGCATTCACATTCTTTTAATCTCGTTTAATCTTTTCGTTCAACCTTCATTAAAGATTTAATACACTTGATTAAGTGTTACATTAGTTGAACTATATGCTCATATTTCTTTCTTTCACATCTCCTAGTAATTGAGCACTTAAAAGCTCAACACTGCCTTTTTCCCTGCACCGGCGCCGCGGTGCCGGGCCCCTTCCTTTACCTCGCGCTACAGCGCCACTATGTAGTGTCAAACTGCCGAGGCTGGCGCTGCGGTGCCACTATCTTCTCTATCTCTCACGCCGCGGCGCCACTCAATAGTAGCTGATGGCCCGGGCCTCGCGATGCAGCACCGCCTTCCCAAGGCTCAGCTGGCGCTGCGGCGCCGAGCAAAAAACCTAGAAAATTTTTAAAAGTCTTGTATCAAGTTTGAGACGCGTACTTTGAAATCTCATATCTTATTCGATATAACTCAGAACGAGGTCGATCTAAAGCCATTTTCTTCCTTATCTTACGTACTTCAATAACCCTCAGATAGACCTTCATTCTGATTCTGTTAACGTACCATTCGATTGGCTTAATCTTCATCCTTTTTCGTTTTATGTTTTTAACGTTCTTCGTTCATTTATCCGTAATTCGGTCATCTGAACTCGAAACTCGTTTGTTCTTAATTCCACGACTCACGTTTTCTACATTATCTTACATTCTTATGAAACCCTATACATTCAGGTTCATTTACTAACTTTCTAATTCTCGTCCTTCTTTTTCAAAATTTTCACCTATAACTTCGTTATAGCTAAGTTTTAATCCATTCTTCATGAACGTTTCTAACGTTCCTAGCCAAGCAATAAGCAAATAACATTATACGCGATGGTTTTAAACTTGTCTATCAATAACAATAACACTACAATGGTTTTAAATTTCTCCATCAACAACGTTCTTCGTGTTTTTCACGTGTTCTTCGCGTTCTTCGTTTGTTCTTCATTTTTAATCGATATTTTGATTACAATTTTACTTTTTCTAGGAATTTGATGTTATAAAACACCATTCCTTACTTATTTCACCGAATCGTTCATATGATTCATTCGGATCGCTCAAATTCATTACAAATCTTATACTTCCTTAAGAAATTTATAAACTAACTTCTAATTCTTATTTCTTTGTTTTCTCATGATTTCAACCATATGAAATCATTCTTAACACCATTTACTTCTTATTCTCATTAAGTTATACTTTTAACGTAGAAAACTTAAAGAAATTTATAAGAGACAAGGTTTCATATTACTTTCTCCTTTAATCTCCTTCTGTCGGACAAAGTTTGCTCACGAGCAAGCTTTTCCTCCTTCTCCTTCTCATTTGATCTCTCTCTCTCTCTCTCCCTCCCTCTCAAGTGTTATAGGAATTTTCAAAATCCTAAACAAATGAATTAAGCTTCCTATTTATAGAAAACCAAGGCTAGGGGTATTTTAGTCATTTTTCCCAAACCTCCTTACTATTCACACCTCCTCAATAGAAATCCTTACTATTCATGAAGCTTCCCTTGGAAGTTTCATACTTCCGTCTTGCGGAATTCGTCCGACAGTTCGAAAATTGCGAATCTCAGAATCCAAATATTTTTGGATATTTAGTCTTTTGTTTACCGATTAACTTTTACGCATTCTTCGGATCTCTGAAAAACTGAAAAATACTTTTCTACGTTAAGCATTTTCCTTCACGTTTCTCTCTAACGTAGTTAAACGAGTGAAAAGTACATAACAATACTTTTGTCATTTTTATTTCGTTCGATTTCTACGCGTTTTTCGAGAAAAACTTTTATCGGCTTACTTAACTTATCACGATATATTATCGTCAAATCTTTCGACAGAATGTCATTTCGACATACCGAACTCTCGAAAATGATTAGGTTATTCAAACCCTAACCCTTAAGATTTTGTCGGGGGAATAGTACCTATTTCGTCTTTTTTCCAAGAAATATTTTGTTCCTGAATTTTTTTTATTTTAGTCTTGAAAATTCTTACTCGTTCAATGTCGCTCATAGCTAGAAACCTCCCGATTAATAATCATTATAGGTTCTAGAACGATTAATAAACACATAGCACAAAATAGTATTAATAAAAATTCATTTTATTAATAACTAATTCTTTAAATCTGAAATTCTGGACAATCCAATTTTCCGGGTTGTCACATTCTTCCCTCCTTATAAAATTCCGTCCTCAAAATTTCTCAAACCACGCCTATACCCGGATGCCTACAACCTTTAGCACATGTTTAATCTCAATTCATCCTTCTCACCAGGATCATCTGTTGACATAATCGTCATTAGTTAAACCTCACGCTTAACTATACTTTTAATCTTTTGGGTCCTCATATTCACCCCTTCTTCACAACATTTCATCCTCGAAATTTTAGCTTACCCTTCTTCTCAACTTCTCTTCAAAGAAGTTCTTATCTTTCATGCATTCCCTACCCTTCATAACTTATCAAGAATCATGAAGTGAAAGGAATAAATAGGAATATAAGGATTCCTTTAAAACATTTCATACTTTTGTTGAGGGGTCAAATCGACCATGAACTCTTACTAGGTTTAACAATATTTCACCGTAAACCATTCTTTCACGGTCAGTTTACAATCACAAAGAAGGTTAACCACCTCTTCCATATGTAGGCGATCAACCCATCGTATAACCCTATTTAAGGGCATGTTCACCTCAGACTTAATTATTAGATTCTGCACTAAAACAATTTGGTTTAGCATAACTCTTCAAAGAAAGCTCGATTTTCTTTTAAGCATAGCATACCATTTGTTTAGCCAAATCCAATAGCTTAGACCATACCAATAAATTGGACATCAACTTGAAACATTCGTCTAGTCAAATCAATTGACACCGACTACTTCTTTAAATTCTTTCGCAATACATCAAAACGTTTTATGACGTCATGATACCGTACTTTTCCCAGTACGTTGAGGACTTCGTCAGTTTATGACTTCATCATTAAACATGATACCATAGTGAGGTGTTGATCCTAAGATCACATCCAACACTAGGTTCAATTGCATTAATAACTCCATCCTTTGACCATCCTTGCATCAAATGCACTGATAATATAAAATTCATTTTGATATTTCAAATTAATTTTTGTCTAGCCGAATCAACTAGCATAGACATACCAAGAATAGTTCTTTTAAAATCCATTTGTTCCAAAAGTTGAACCAATTTTTCATTTTCAAAATGCGCACATCAACACGATTTCAAGAAACTTCGAAATCTAGCATAGCTAGATGACTTGGAATATCCTATTCTCCATCTTCCTTCATTATCTTACTTGCGACAATACTTAATCTTCTCTAGCATCTTCAATGCTAATTCTACTGAAAATAACTCATTTTCAGTCTAAACCTTCCTATACCTTAGTACAGTCCATCAACTTACCACACATTATGAGTTCAAGAACTTTCCACAATAATATGAGTTTAAAAACTATCCCAGTCAGACCATAGGCGTCCATTCTCTGAGAAGTTTAAAAATATACCATATAATTATGGGTCACGAACTTACCATAAGTATGAGTTTCAAGAACTCGCACCTACCTTATCATTCATTACCTATCAAATATATACATGAGAAAAGATTCACTTTCTCGTCATATACATCTTGATAACACAACAAATTCTAATGATTATCACTATAATAAGCTAAGTAGTTGTTACACTAAAGCACAAACCTCTGCCCATAATAAAGGTTCATACAACTCAGCTATCACATGAGTCCTCAATTGAAATTTTACAACTTCTAACTTTCTCTTTCCTTAATACGAATTTTCTTTAATTCGTATGCTATCCTTCACAACTCAATATGAGTTCTTCTTCCCGTACTACTTCGTAGCACCATTCATTCATAGCATTAGCTATAAATCATTCATAGTTTAACATATCATCTGTTACTATGATTTACTATGATCACGTGGTGATCTTCTTCCTTCATCGTTTAACTCAATGATCTTCTTATCATTCTCTCTACGATTATAGTCTTAGGAACTCATTACCTAAGATTTATTGTAACGACCCCAAAATAGGTCCATTCAATCCAACCCATTCTGAGTCGTCAAATACATGGTACAGAAAACAACTACAACTTTATTACAATAATTATCGTGCAAAATACAACAACACATATACTGTGAGTTTGGATACAAATATATACCAAATGTGACACATGTCCCAACCGTGGACAACACCTCACAGTGACACCTTACATAAAGGTATAGTCAAAAACTGTTTTAGAAACTAAAATCTTTGGGATGTGCTCAAGGAAACCTTCGTACATGGGAGGCCATGCGTCTAGGTTATGATAGATATCATATGTCCAGAGAATTATCCTTGGTTGACCTAATAGACCCCAAAGAAAAACGAGAAGATTACTATCATATTCTTCCCAATGGTGAGTCTTTTCATATCATTATCTCCACTGTCTCTAATCGTAAATTATACTCCAAACAAACACCAAGATTATATAGGAAGTGCTCGTAAATATACTCAGCAAGTGGATGAGCACATCCCTGTCTTATAATGACTCGAGGTTGTATGTCATTAGACATTTTGTATGACAAAACACCCTTCCAAAGTTGAATTCACCTCACCCTCAACATCTATAGACCACCGTTCTATTCCCCTGTTATTCCCCGCTCGACCCAACTACACTTTTATTACTCGAAATGAATTGTGAAGCAAAAGGGTGAGCACAACTAGCTCAGTAAAGAATATCATGACTAAAGATAAATATATTATCAATAGTCTTCAACAGTAATACATCAGAGATTTAGAACATATGGTAGATGATAAAACTTTTCAACCATAATTGCAGCGGAACGAGCAATCCATTAGAAGAGTCAAATAGACCATAAAGTCTATTATCTTCTTCATGTTAAAAGTCCACCAACAATATTTTATCCCTGTAACATCAATCAACAATTCCTTTCCACAATCATATGAATAACTCATAACCATAAGTGTGTTTATAAATTCCTCTTCTCATCTAGGACGAAGATAATTTACATCACCTGTCTTTATCTGAAACATCAAAGATCATGGTTACACCAAATCACATTTCCTGTTCATAATCATACTAATAATTTCATCTTTGCACTACGGCCAAAGATATTCATTTGTATCACCAGTTGGTCATGTTCATCTCAACACATGTTCATCTTTGCACTACTAGACAAAGATATTCAACAACATGTCATCTTTGCACTACGGGCCAAAGATATTCATCAACAAGTCATCTTTGCACTACAGGCCAAAGATATTCATCAACAAGTCATCTTTGCACTACAGGCCAAAGATATTCATCAACAAGTCATCTTTGCACTACAGGCCAAAGATATTCATCAACAAGTCATCTTTGCATTACGAGCCAAAGATATTCATCAATAATTCATCTTTGCACTACGGGTTAAGGCTATCAAACAACAGATCAATAATACTTCATAACAACTGATTTTGAAGCAGAACTCAAAAATAACGATCAAAACATGCATACAATCAAAGATAGTAGCCAAAATAGATATTTTGGACAAAAAGAAGAAATTTCATTTTTCGATGAATAGTGCTGTATTCGTGAATAGTGCCGTATACGTGAATAGTGCCGTATACGTGAATAGTAACTCCGACACCAAAAGATAGAAATTTCACAAAACATCATCACGCTTCATGAATAGTACTCGTGAATAGTACTCGTGAATAGTAACTCATGAATAGTAGCTCGTGAATAGTAACTCATGAATAGTAACCCCGACATGAAAAGTTCCAAATTTGATTAAAAAGTTTACCAATATTTCGGCATAATGATATTGAAGAAAAAATATCATTTAAGAAGAAAATAATACCCCTCACTATCCCTTACAATCCCTTACTATCCCTTACCTCAAAAGAGCAGTACTTCTGACCGGAATATCGAATGAAAAGCCGAAGAAACCTTTCACCGTATAGCAACACTCAAAGTATACTCCCAATAACACATTTGATATATAGAGAGAGAAGTAGAGAGAAAGCTTATGTTTCTGGTGTGATTTTCAATTCTAACTTAGCCCTCTATTTATAGGAAAATGCTAGAACGCCAAAGGAGACTAAATTAATATAATATTAATTTTTACAAAACATTCAAGCCAACCACCAAGGAATCGGATTTTAGCCATCAAACACATGTTAAAGATGCCCACCAACCTTTGAAAAACGTTTTTGTTGAAAATAATAATTAAAACTTCCAAAAATCAATTATTTCGGAACTCCGGAACTTCAATAATTCACAATAAATAGCCCTTTTATTAGAAAATTCGAATCTCGCGGCTTTTTATAGGAATTTCAATTCTCTACAACTTTGCAGAAGAAAGTTTTTCCAAATTCCAAATAGAAATTGACCAAAATCCACAAACGAGCGATTTTATAGTCTATAATCAATTTTCGGTCAAGAATTGTGTCCACCGACACACAAAACATATGTTAAACATTTAATGCCATAAAAATACTCTTCCTCCTCAAATACTCATATATCCCACATTCATTGTAAAAATATAACCGTTAATATATTATTAAAATAATATATTTAAATGAATTATTTTATCAGAAAAAGATAAAATATTAATTTTCAACAATTGTCACATTAAAAATTTTCTCCATCTATATCCACATAAAATAAATATTTTCTTTATCATAATAATCAATAATTAATTATTCAAAAAATAATATTACAGAATCACAGTACTGACAACCAGGCCGTTCCCAGGATAGAGGGGGCTTTCCAATAAGAATTTCTCTTTACTGGCGCGCAATTAGGTGACCAAACCTCTCCTTGACAGAACTTTCTAGACATTGCCAATAATGCTATCTAATAATATTATTTAAATAATATGAATTATTGATCTGATAATGGAAAATACTGTGCAATGACAATTATTGAAACAATAATAATATAAATATCAACGCAACAATTATTGAATCAATAAAGTAATGAACAATAACTCCTGTAGCAATTATTGAGTATTGCCTTCTTACGTAAGGATCAATAATTCAAAATACTGTGCAATACAATGTGCTACTGTGCAACAACGCGTATTACTTTATTTTACAAACCGGGTATTCCAACAGTGTTAACGGTAACGATTACGTCGTTATTTATAAAAACTTAATTTTGTCGTTTTCTTCATCCGACAGTTATTCTGTTATGGGGCCCACAAATGGTTGCGCCGTCGTACGAATATTCCCCGACAAAAAGAATATTCCACGACCAAACGAATATTCCCCGACAACAATGAATATTTTATAACCACTTGCGTATTTTAAAAAATTTCATATACCACCCTTAACTTTAACTTTTATCAATTTAACCATTTACTGAATAGAAATTATAAGAAAAATTGAATACTTTTATTTCATAAAATTTGGGGTCTTACAATCTCCCCTCCTTTTAAAATTTCGTGCCCGAAATTTACGTACCTGGTATTTCAAAGAGTTGAGAATACCTTGCTTTCATTTCAGATTCCATCTTTCCTGTCTTCATAATTTCTCCATTGCTCATCTCCTGTAATTCAGATATCATTCTAGAATACAGCTTCAAAACAAGGGTTAATTGAACAAATTAACTTATCACATAATATCCTGATATTATGACTGACCAACAAATAAGCTTAGGTAGGATACACTAGCGAAGGATATTACTCGTCTCTCCCTTCCTAGTTCTATTCCGCGATCTCCGCCAGAGATCATATCCCTAAGCTCTGATACCAAATGTAACGCAGGACACCAACTTGTGTCAGCACCTTACATTGGTACCTATCAGTTTGCCACCGCAGAACGGCGTCCCCTACGGAGAGTCTGGCTTCGGTGCATCCCCCATCAACAGGAAGTCACCAGCGAGAGGCTCGGGGCTCTTTACTTATAGCTCTGATACCAAATGTAACGACCCCAAAATAGGTCCATTCAATCCAACCCATTCTGAGTCGTCAAATACATGGTACAGAAAACAACTACAACTTTATTACAATAATTATCGTGCAAAATACAACAACACATATACTGTGAGTTTGGATACAAATATATACCAAATGTGACACATGTCCCAACCGTGGACAACACCTCACAGTGACACCTTACATAAAGGTATAGTCAAAAACTGTTTTAGAAACTAAAATCTTTGGGAAGTGCTCAAGGAAACCTTCGTACATGGGAGGCCATGCGTCTAGGTTATGATAGATATCATATGTCCAGAGAATTATCCTTGGTTGACCTAATAGACCCCAAAGAAAAACGAGAAGATTACTATCATATTCTTCCCAATGGTGAGTCTTTTTATATCATTATCTCCACTGTCTCTAATCGTAAATTATACTCCAAACAAACACCAAGATTATATAGGAAGTGCTCGTAAATATACTCAGCAAGTGGATGAGCACATCCCTGTCTTATAATGACTCGAGGTTGTATGTCATTAGACATTTTGTATGACAAAACACCCTTCCAAAGTTGAATTCACCTCACCCTCAACATCTATAGACCACCGTTCTATTCCCCTGTTATTCCCCGCTCGACCCAACTACACTTTTATTACTCGAAATGAATTGTGAAGCAAAAGGGTGAGCACAACTAGCTCAGTAAAGAATATCATGACTAAAGATAAATATATTATCAATAGTCTTCAACAGTAATACATCAGAGATTTAGAACATATGGTAGATGATAAAACTTTTCAACCATAATTGCAACGGAACGAGCAATCCATTAGAAGAGTCAAATAGACCATAAAGTCTATTATCTTCTTCATGTTAAAAGTCCACCAACAATATTTTATCCCTGTAACATCAATCAACAATTCCTTTCCACAATCATATGAATAACTCATAACCATAAGTATGTTTATAAATTCCTCTTCTCATCTAGGACGAAGATAATTTACATCACCTGTCTTTATCTGAAACATCAAAGATCATGGTTACACCAAATAACATTTCCTGTTCATAATCATACTAATAATTTCATCTTTGCCCTACGACCAAAGATATTCATTTGTATCACCAGTTGGTCATGTTCATCTCAACACATGTTCATCTTTGCACTACTAGACAAAGATATTCAACAACATGTCATCTTTGCACTACGAGCCAAAGATATTCATCAACAAGTCATCTTTGCACTACAAGCCAAAGATATTCATCAACAAGTCATCTTTGCACTACAGGCCAAAGATATTCATCAACAAGTCATCTTTGCACTATAGGCCAAAGATATTCATCAACAAGTCATCTTTGCTTTACGAGCCAAAGATATTCATCAATAATTCATCTTTGCACTACGAGTTAAGGCTATCAAACAACAGATCAATAATACTTCATAACAACTGATTTTGAAGCAGAACTCAAAAATAACGATCAAAACATGCATACAATCAAAGATAGTAGCCAAAATAGATATTTTGGACAAAAAGAAGAAATTTCATTTTTCGATGAATAGTGCCGTATTCGTGAATAGTGCCGTATACGTGAATAGTGCCGTATACGTGAATAGTAACTCCGACACCAAAAGATAGAAATTTCACAAAACATCATCACGCTTCGTGAATAGTACTCGTGAATAGTAACTCATGAATAGTAACTCATGAATAGTAACTCGTGAATAGTAACTCATGAATAGTAACCCCGACATGAAAAGTTCCAAATTTGATTAAAAAGTTTACCAATATTTCGGCATAATGATATTGAAGAAAAAATATCATTTAAGAAGAAAATAATACCCCTCACTATCCCTTACAATCCCTTACTATCCCTTACCTCAAAAGAGCAGTACTTCTGACCGGAATATCGAATGAAAAGCCGAAGAAACCTTTCACCGTATAGCAACACTCAAAGTATACTCACAATAACACATTTGATATATAGAGAGAGAAGTATAGAGAAAGCTTATGTTTCTGGTGTGATTTTCAATTCTAACTTAGCCCTCTATTTATAGAAAAATGCTAGAACGCCAAAGGAGACTAAATTAATATAATATTAATATTTACAAAACATTCAAGCCAACCACCAAGGAATCGGATTTTAGCCATCAAACACATGTTAAAGATGCCCACCAACCTTTGAAAAACGTTTTTGTTGAAAATAATAATTAAAACTTCCAAAAATCAATTATTTCGGAACTCCGGAACTTCAATAATTCACAATAAATAGCCCTTTTATTAGAAAATTCGAATCTCGCGGCTTTTTATAGGAATTTCAATTCTCTACAACTTTGCAGAAGAAAGTTTTTCCAAATTCCAAATAGAAATTGACCAAAATCCACAAACGAGCGATTTTATAGTCTATAATCAATTTTCGGTCAAGAATTGTGTCCACCGACACACAAAACATATGTTAAACATTTAATGCCATAAAATACTCTTCCTCCTCAAATACTCATATATCCCACATTCATTGTAAAAATATAACCGTTAATATATTATTAAAATAATATATTTAAATGAATTATTTTATCAGAAAAAGATAAAATATTAATTTTCAACAATTGTCACATTAAAAAATTTCTCCATCTATATCCACATAAAATAAATATTTTCTTTATCATAATAATCAATAATTAATTATTCAAAAAATAATATTACAGAATCACAGTACTGACAACCAGGCCGTTCCCAGGATAGAGGGGGCTTTCCAATAAGAATTTCTCTTTACTGGCGCGCAATTAGGTGACCAAACCTCTCCTTGACAGAACTTTCTAGACATTGCCAATAATGCTATCTAATAATATTATTCAAATAATATGAATTATTGATCTGATAATGGAAAATACTGTGCAATGACAATTATTGAAACAATAATAATATAAATATCAACGCAGCAATTATTGAATCAATAAAGTAATGAACAGTAACTCCTGTAGCAATTATTGAGTATTGCCTTCTTATGTAAGAATCAATAATTCAAAATACTGTGCAATACCGTGTGCTACTGTGCAACAACGCGTATTACTTTATTTTACCAACCGGGTATTCCAACAGTGTTAACTGTAACGATTACGCCGTTATTTATAAAAACTTAATTTTGTCGTTTTCTTCATCCGACAGTTATTCTGTTATGGGGCCCACAAATGGTTGCGCCGTCGTACGAATATTCCCCGACAAAAAGAATATTCCACGACCAAACGAATATTCCCCGACTACAATGAATATTTTATAACCACTTGCGTATTTTAAAAAATTTCATATACCACCCTTAACTTTAACTTTTATCAATTTAACCATTTACTGAATAGAAATTATAAGAAAAATTGAATACTTTTATTTCATAAAATTTGGGGTCTTACAATCTCCCCTCCTTTTGAAATTTCGTGCCCGAAATTTACGTACCTGGTATTTCAAAGAGTTGAGAATACCTTGCTTTCATTTCAGATTCCATCTTTCCTGTCTTCATAATTTCTCCATTGCTCATCTCCTGTAATTCAGATATCATTCTAGAATACAGCTTCAAAACAAGGGTTAATTGAACAAATTAACTTATCACATAATATCCTGATATTATGACTGACCAACAAATAAGCTTAGGTAGGACACACTAGCGAAGGATATTACTCGTCTCTCCCTTCCTAGTTCTATTCCGCGATCTCTGCCAGAGATCATATCCCTAAGCTCTGATACCAAATGTAACGCAGGACACCAACTTGTGTCAGCACCTTACATTGGTACCTATCAGTTTGCCACCGCAGAACGGCGTCCCCTACGGAGAGTCTGGCTTCGGTGCATCCCCCATCAACAGGAAGTCACCAGCGAGAGGCTCGGGGCTCTTTACTTATAGCTCTGATACCAAATGTAACGACCCCAAAATAGGTCTATTTAATCCAACCCATTCTGAGTCGTCAAATACATGGTACAGAAAACCACTACAACTTTATTACAATAATTATCGTGCAAAATACAACAACACATATACTGTGAGTTTGGATACAAATATATACCAAATGTGACACATGTCCCAACCGTGGACAACACCTCACAGTGACACCTTACATAAAGGTATAGTCAAAAACTGTTTTAGAAACTAAAATCTTTGGGAAGTGCTCAAGGAAACCTTCGTACATGGGAGGCCATGCGTCTAGGTTATGATAGATATCATATGTCCAGAGAATTATCCTTGGTTGACCTAATAGACCCCAAAGAAAAACGAGAAGATTACTATCATATTCTTCCCAATGGTGAGTCTTTTCATATCATTATCTCCACTGTCTCTAATCGTAAATTATACTCCAAACAAACACCAAGATTATATAGGAAGTGCTCGTAAATATACTCAGCAAGTGGATGAGCACATCCCTGTCTTATAATGACTCGAGGTCGTATGTCATTAGACATTTTGTATGACAAAACACCCTTCCAAAGTTGAATTCACCTCACCCTCAACATCTATAGACCACCGTTCTATTCCCCTGTTATTCCCCGCTCGACCCAGCTACACTTTTATTACCTGAAAGGAATTGTGAAGCAAAAGGGTGAGCACAACTAGCTCAGTAAAGAATATCATGACTAAAGATAAATATATTATCAATAGTCTTCAACAGTAATACATCAGAGATTTAGAACATATGGTAGATGATAAAACTTTTCAACCATAATTGCAGCGGAACGAGCAATCCATTAGAAGAGTCAAATAGACCATAAAGTCTATTATCTTCTTCATGTTAAAAGTCCACCAACAATATTTTATCCCTGTAACATCAATCAACAATTCCTTTCCACAATCATATGAATAACTCATAACCATAAGTGTGTTTATAAATTCCTCTTCTCATCTAGGACGAAGATAATTTACATCACCTGTCTTTATCTGAAACATCAAAGATCATGGTTACACCAAATCACATTTCCTGTTCATAATCATACTAATAATTTCATCTTTGCACTACGGCCAAAGATATTCATTTGTATCACCAGTTGGTCATGTTCATCTCAACACATGTTCATCTTTGCACTACTAGACAAAGATATTCAACAACATGTCATCTTTGCACTACGGGCCAAAGATATTCATCAACAAGTCATCTTTGCACTACGGGCCAAAGATATTCATCAACAAGTCATCTTTGCACTACAGGCCAAAGATATTCATCAACAAGTCATCTTTGCACTACAGGCCAAAGATATTCATCAACAAGTCATCTTTGCATTACGAGCCAAAGATATTCATCAATAATTCATCTTTGCACTACGGGTTAAGGCTATCAAACAACAGATCAATAATACTTCATAACAACTGATTTTGAAGCAGAACTCAAAAATAACGATCAAAACATGCATACAATCAAAGATAGTAGCCAAAATAGATATTTTGGACAAAAAGAAGAAATTTCATTTTTCGATGAATAGTGCCGTATTCGTGAATAGTGCCGTATACGTGAATAGTGCCGTATACGTGAATAGTAACTCCGACACCAAAAGATAGAAATTTCACAAAACATTAATCACGCTTCGTGAATAGTACTCGTGAATAGTACTCATGAATAGTAACTCATGAATAGTAACTCGTGAATAGTAACCCCGACATGAAAAGTTCCAAATTTGATTAAAAAGTTTACCAATATTTCGGCATAATGATATTGAAGAAAAAATATCATTTAAGAAGAAAATAATACCCCTTACTATCCCTTACAATCCCTTACTATCCCTTACCTCAAAAGAGCAGTACTTCTGACCGGAATATCGAATGAAAAGCCGAAGAAACCTTTCACCGTATAGCAACACTCAAACTATACTCACAATAACACATTTGATATATAGAGAGAGAAGTAGAGAGAAAGCTTATGTTTCTGGTGTGATTTTCAATTCTAACTTAGCCCTCTATTTATAGGAAAATGCTAGAACGCCAAAGGAGACTAAATTAATATAATATTAATATTTACAAAACATTCAAGCCAACCACCAAGGAATCTGATTTTAGCCATCAAACACATGTTAAAGATGCCCACCAACCTTTGAAAAACGTTTTTGTTGAAAATAATAATTAAAACTTCCAAAAATCAATTATTTCGAAACTCCGGAACTTCAATAATTCACAATAAATAGCCCTTTTATTAGAAAATTCGAATCTCGAGGCTTTTTATAGGAATTTCAATTCTCTACAACTTTGCAGAAGAAAGTTTTTCCAAATTCCAAATAGAAATTGACCGAAATCCACAAACGAGCGATTTTACAGTCTATAATCAATTTTCGGTCAAGAATTGTGTCCACCGACACACAAAACATATGTTAAACATTTAATGCCATAAAAATACTCTTCCTCCTCAAATACTCATATATCCCACATTCATTGTAAAAATATAACCGTTAATATATTATTAAAATAATATATTTAAATGAATTATTTTATCAGAAAAAGATAAAATATTAATTTTCAACAATTGTCACATTAAAAATTTTCTCCATCTATATCCACATAAAATAAATATTTTCTTTATCATAATAATCAATAATTAATTATTCAAAAAATAATATTACAGAATCACAGTACTGACAACCAGGCCGTTCCCAGGATAGAGGGGGCTTTCCAATAAGAATTTCTCTTTACTGGCGCGCAATTAGGTGACCAAACCTCTCCTTGACAGAACTTTCTAGACATTGCCAATAATGCAATCTAATAATATTATTCAAATAATATGAATTATTGATCTGATAATGGAAAATACTATGCAATGACAATTATTGAAACAATAATAATATAAATATCAACGCAGCAATTATTGAATCAATAAAGTAATGAACAATAACTCCTGTAGCAATTATTGAGTATTGCCTTCTTACGTAAGGATCAATAATTCAAAATACTGTGCAATACCGTGTGCTACTGTGCAGTAACGCGTATTACTTTATTTTACCAACCGGGTATTCCAACAGTGTTAATGGTAACGATTACGCCGTTATTTATAAAAACTTAATTTTGTCGTTTTCTTCATCCGACAGTTATTCTGTTATGGGGCCCACAAATGGTTGCGCCGTCGTACGAATATTCCCCGACAAAAAGAATATTCCACGACCAAACGAATATTCCCCGACAACAATGAATATTTTATAACCACTTGCGTATTTTAAAAAATTTCATATACCACCCTTAACTTTAACTTTTATCAATTTAACCATTTACTAAATAGAAATTATAAGAAAAATTGAATACTTTTATTTCATAAAATTTGGGGTCTTACAATCTCCCCTCCTTTTGAAATTTCGTGCCCGAAATTTACGTACCTGGTATTTCAAAGAGTTGAGAATACCTTTCTTTCATTTCAGATTCCATCTTTCCTGTCTTCATAATTTCTCCATTGCTCATCTCCTGTAATTCAGATATCATTCTAGAATACAGCTTCAAAACAAGGGTTAATTGAACAAATTAACTTATCACATAATATCTTGATATTATGACTGACCAACAAATAAGCTTAGGTAGGACACACTAGCGAAGGATATTACTCGTCTCTCCCTTCCTAGTTCTATTCCCCGATCTCCGCCAGAGATCATATCCCTAAGCTCTAATACCAAATGTAACGCAGGACACCAACTTGTGTCAGCACCTTACATTGGTACCTATCAGTTTGCCACCGCAGAACGGCGTCCCCTACGGAGAGTCTGGCTTCGGTGCATCCCCCATCAACAGGAAGTCACCAGCGAGAGGCTCGGGGCTCTTTACTTATAGCTCTGATACCAAATGTAACGACCCCAAAATAGGTCTATTTAATCCAACCCATTCTGAGTCGTCAAATACATGGTACAGAAAACCACTACAACTTTATTACAATAATTATCGTGCAAAATACAACAACACATATACTGTGAGTTTGGATACAAATATATACCAAATGTGACACATGTCCCAACCGTGGACAACACCTCACAGTGACACCTTACATAAAGGTATAGTCAAAAACTGTTTTAGAAACTAAAATCTTTGGGAAGTGCTCAAGGAAACCTTCGTACATGGGAGGCCATGCGTCTAGGTTATGATAGATATCATATGTCCAGAGAATTATCCTTGGTTGACCTAATAGACCCCAAAGAAAAACGAGAAGATTACTATCATATTCTTCCCAATGGTGAGTCTTTTATATCATTATCTCCACTGTCTCTAATCGTAAATTATACTCCAAAAAAACACCAAGATTATATAGGAAGTGCTCGTAAATATACTCAGCAAGTGGATGAGCACATCCCTGTCTTATAATGACTCGAGGTTGTATGTCATTAGACATTTTGTATGACAAAACACCCTTCCAAAGTTGAATTCACCTCACCCTCAACATCTATAGACCACCGTTCTATTCCCCTGTTATTCCCCGCTCGACCCAACTACACTTTTATTACTCGAAATGAATTGTGAAGCAAAAGGGTGAGCACAACTAGCTTAGTAAAGAATATCATGACTAAAGATAAATATATTATCAATAGTCTTCAACAGTAATACATCAGAGATTTAGAACATATGGTAGATGATAAAACTTTTCAACCATAATTGCAGCGGAACGAGCAATCCATTAGAAGAGTCAAATAGACCATAAAGTCTATTATCTTCTTCATGTTAAAAGTCCACCAACAATATTTTATCCCTGTAACATCAATCAACAATTCCTTTCCACAATCATATGAATAACTCATAACCATAAGTGTGTTTATAAATTCCTCTTCTCATCTAGGACGAAGATAATTTACATCACCTGTCTTTATCTGAAACATCAAAGATCATGGTTACACCAAATCACATTTCCTGTTCATAATCATACTAATAATTTCATCTTTGCACTACGGCCAAAGATATTCATTTGTATCACCAGTTGGTCATGTTCATCTCAACACATGTTCATCTTTGCACTACTAGACAAAGATATTCAACAACATGTCATCTTTGCACTACGGGCCAAAGATATTCATCAACAAGTCATCTTTGCACTACGGGCCAAAGATATTCATCAACAAGTCATCTTTGCACTACAGGCCAAAGATATTCATCAACAAGTCATCTTTGCACTACAGGCCAAAGATATTCATCAACAAGTCATCTTTGCATTACGAGCCAAAGATATTCATCAATAATTCATCTTTGCACTACGGGTTAAGGCTATCAAACAACAGATCAATAATACTTCATAACAACTGATTTTGAAGCAGAACTCAAAAATAACGATCAAAACATGCATACAATCAAAGATAGTAGCCAAAATAGATATTTTGGACAAAAAGAAGAAATTTCATTTTTCGATGAATAGTGCCGTATTCGTGAATAGTGCCGTATACGTGAATAGTGCCGTATACGTGAATAGTAACTCCGACACCAAAAGATAGAAATTTCACAAAACATCATCACGCTTCATGAATAGTACTCGTGAATAGTACTCATGAATAGTAACTCATGAATAGTAACTCGTGAATAGTAATCCCGACATGAAAAGTTCCAAATTTGATTAAAAAGTTTACCAATATTTCGGCATAATGATATTGAAGAAAAAATATCATTTAAGAAGAAAATAATACCCCTTACTATCCCTTACAATCCCTTACAATCCCTTATCTCAAAAGAGCAGTACTTCTGACCGGAATATCGAATGAAAAGCCGAAGAAACCTTTCACCGTATAGCAACACTCAAAGTATACTCACAATAACACATTTGATATATAGAGAGAGAAGTAGAGAGAAAGCTTATGTTTCTGGTGTGATTTTCAATTCTAACTTAGCCCTCTATTTATAGGAAAATGCTAGAACGCCAAAGGAGACTAAATTAATATAATATTAATATTTACAAAACATTTATGCCAACCACCAAGTAATCTGATTTTAGCCATCAAACACATGTTAAAGATGCCCACCAACCTTTGAAAAACGTTTTTGTTGAAAATAATAATTAAAACTTCCAAAAATCAATTATTTCAGAACTCCAGAACTTCAATAATTCACAATAAATAGCCCTTTTATTAGAAAATTCGAATCTCGCGACTTTTTATAGGAATTTCAATTCTCTACAACTTTGCAGAAGAAAGTGTTTCCAAATTCCAAATAGAAATTGACCGAAATCTACAAACGAGCGATTTTACAGTCTATAATCAATTTTCGGTCAAGAATTGTGTCCACCGACACACAAAACATATGTTAAACATTTAATGCCATAAAAATACTCTTCCTCCTCAAATACTCATATATCCCACATTCATTGTAAAAATATAACCGTTAATATATTATTAAAATAATATATTTAAATGAATTATTTTATCAGAAAAAGATAAAATATTAATTTTCAACAATTGTCACATTAAAAATTTCCTCCATCTATATCCACATAAAATAAATATTTTCTTTATCATAATAATCAATAATTAATTATTCAAAAAATAATATTACAGAATCACAGTACTGACAACCAGGCCGTTCCCAGGATAGAGGGGGCTTTTCAATAAGAATTTCTCTTTACTGGCGCGCAATTAGGCGACTAAACCTCTCTTTGACAGAACTTTCTAGACATTGCCAATAATGCTATCTAATAATATTATTCAAATAATATGAATTATTGATCTGATAATGGAAAATACTGTGCAATGACAATTATTGAAACAATAATAATATAAATATCAACGCAGCAATTATTGAATCAATAAAGTAATGAACAGTAACTCTTGTAGCAATTATTGAGTATTGCCTTCTTACGTAAGGATCAATAATTCAAAATACTGTGCAATACCGTGTGCTACTGTGCAACAACGCGTATTACTTTAATTTACCAACCGGGTATTCCAACAGTGTTAACGGTAACGATTACGCCGTTATTTATAAAAACTTAATTTTGTCATTTTCTTCATCCGACATTTATTCTGTTATGGGGCCCACAAATGGTTGCGCCGTCGTACGAATATTCCCTGACAAAAAGAATATTCCACGACCAAACGAATATTCCTCGACAACAATGAATATTTTATAACCACTTGCGTATTTTAAAAAATTTCATATACCACCCTTAACTTTAACTTTTATCAATTTAACCATTTACTGAATAGAAATTATAAGAAAAATTGAATACTTTTATTTCATAAAATTTGGGGTCTTACATTTATAATCTACCAGCTCTGATACCAATCTGTAACGCCCCGAAATCCGATCTATTTTTACAATCGGATTTCGTACGTCATGATCCCATCTTCTTCCAAACATACATCATTATATAGGTAAATATAACAACATACATTCTCATTTCCTAGGTTCTAAAACCTTATAACCTCTTTCATTACAAATAATGATAATTACATTATTCTTTATCTCTTACAAGAGTGACTTTCATCCGCCACCAAGGATACATAATCGTTCATTAAACTATTCTATTGTTTAATTCTATCATTCTATATTACAAGTCTTCACTTGATCTTCACGCTCATTCATTTAATGAATGACACTTCGTCAGGATACCGATCAGCTTAATCTTTACGAGATCCTTAAGTTCTTCTAACATCGTACGCTGAAAATGTTTTTATTTACAGTAAATGTGAGCATTCAATTGCTCAGCAAGTCATAGCAGTTGAACAAATAACTTCAAGAATTTAAACATTCTTTTATAACTTTAATAACCGAACAACGGTTATGAAGCAAGCTTGAATAATAGGAATAGTCTCGATTTCTATCATTTTAAAACATTAGTCACATTCACTTTGAAATACTTTCATTCTTCTACCTCTTTCATACACATTCTGTCTAGCTAAAATCAATATCACAGACTTAACAATAACGGTTCATGTATAAACAAAACATTCTCTTATTGAACAGTTCAATTACAGAACAGTTCATCTCATAGAAACACCGAATTTTTCAAATTGTGGCACAAGGCCTCATACATTCTAACACCTTGTACAAATTTCACACATTTTCACATATACTAAACTTCTCAAGTTCAATAATTGATAAGTTTTAGAAACTAGCATTTATTTAGAATATGAATGAAGTTAGGAAACTTGCCTTACGTACAGCTACAACTTATAGTTTACACTGAACTGCTCATTCGAATTCCTATGTAGCATATAAGGAAATAACACATACAACAATTAGTCATATAATTAACTTTACACATTTTTTTACTTAACTTTACTTCTTAGGGTTCGCGTTCTTACAATCTAAGTTTACGCGACCAATTTTCTTTATCGGTTAACGGCTTCATGACATACGGAGATGTCTTTCTCAATACATTCATCATCCTTAATGATTTACATTCTTATCTTCTTCTTATAACTTCTCTAGGACTCAACACACATCATTTTTCTGCTAGTAATCCATATGATACTCTGAGTGGTTTCCCACAAAAAACCAACTAACAAACAAGTTCCCATCTCATCTACACTGCCCACAACAGTGGGTTAGATCGATTGCCAGTTTCGTATATACCTTCGCTCTCTGAAGGAATTATTTAGCCCAGCTCCCATATGTCAACCATCAGAGGTTATGATTGTACTAAAACCTATATTCATCTTAACTTATCCGAACCATTAATTATAATGTTCGTTAAGTCAACTTCTTATTTCTTATGGCTTTTTGGCAACTAAATGACATACCTCAGGATTTATTCTTATCGTCCAAGTCATACAATCTTTTGTATACTCAGAACGATCATTCCATATTCATTCTATGCATTTATAGCATTAAGGATTTTACGTTAACTTATTCTTATCTTACAACATCCGATTAATTCGACTCGGATAATCTTCCAAGTTATAAACATTAACTCGGCTTCTTTACGTTATACGTACTTGTCCTTAATTCAGCTTCTTCACCGTTCGCAGGTTTAATCATTGATCTTCATTACCTTACGATCAAACCATACACGGGGTGTAGGTTCTACCCGTTTAATATTCGCGTACACTTAACCTTCAAATTGGTTAAAGTGTTTAACGCTTACATTTCATTCTAGAATTCTCTAACCGACTCATATTCGGCTTTCATTACTCTTATTATGGTTCACTACAACTTTCTTGATAAATCATATCTTACTTACTACATTCGTCAACGTCTAAGTCATACAACCAATGTATACTTGGAACGTTCCCCCGACGTGAATACGATTCACGAGAATCATTTACGTATTCAATGTTTATATTTCTTGTTTCTTAATTCTATTCAACCTTCATCCAAGGTTTTAATTTTTTTCATTCATTACTATCACCAGAACCCCATGTTCAATATTCTTTCTTAATGTCAAAGCCATACGGTTCGTTGTATGCTAAGACCGATCGTTCATCGTAAGAACGTTGCATTCACAGCGTTTATACGCTTTACATTTATCTCGCATTACCATGACATAACATCAAAATGTTATTCATTACCCTCGTCAGTCAACGTCTAAGGAATCATAATCAAAGTAATCCCCTATGTTCGTTTATCGCGACTACAATACCTGGATATCGGTTCCGTAATCCCGCATTCACATTCTTTGAATCTCGTTTAATCTTTCTGTTCAACCTTCATTGAAGGTTTAATACACTTGATTAAGTGTTACATTAGTTGAACTATAAGTTCATATTTCTTTCTTGTACATCCCCCAGTAATTGAGCAATTAAAAGCTCATTACTAGCTTTTCCCATGCACTAGCATTGCGGCGCCGGGCCACTTCCTTTACCTCGCGCTGCAGTGTCCAACTGTCGAGGCTGGCGCTGCGGCTTCATTATCTTCTCTATCTCTTACGCTGCAGTGCCACTCAGCAGTAGCTGATGGCCCGGGCCTTGCGCTGTAGTGCCGCCTCCCAAGGTGCAGCTGGCGCTGCGGCGCCGAGCACAAAACCTAGAAAATTTTTATAAGTCTTGTATCAAGTTTGAGATACATACTTTGAAATCTCATATCTTATTCGTTATAACCCTGAACGAGGTCATTCCAAAGACATTTTCTTCCTTATCTTAAGTACTTCGATTACCCTCGAATTGAACTTCGTTCTTAATCCGTTAACGTGCCATTCGATTGGCTTAATCTTCATCCTTTGTTTGTTTTATATTTTTAATGTTCTTCGTTCGTTCGTCCGTAATTTGGTCATCTGAACTCGGAAATCATTCGTTCTTGAGTCCACGACTCACGTTTTCTACATTCTCTTACATTCTTATGAAACTCTACACATTCGGGTTCATTTACTAACTTTCTAATTCTCGTTCTTCTTTTATAAATTTTTTGCCATAACTTAGTTATAGCTAAGTTTTAATTCGTTCTTCATGAACGTTTCTAATGTTCCTAGCCAAGCAATAAGAAACTAACTTATACGCGATGGTTTTAAACTTGTTCGTAAACAAAAATTATACTACGATGGTTTTGAATTTGTCCATCAACAACGTTCTTCGTGTTCTTCACGTGTTCTTCACGTTCTTCGTTGTTCTTCATTTTTAATCGATATTTTGATTACGATTTTAATTTTTCTTGGAATTTGATGTTATAAAACACCATTCCTTACTTATTTCACTGAATCGTTCATATGATTCATTCGGATTGCTCAAATTCATTACGAATCTTATATTTCCTTAAGAAATTTATAAACTAAACTTCTAATTCTTATTTCTTTATTTTCTCATGATTTTAACCATATGAAATCATTCTTAACATCATTTACTTCTTATTCTCATTAAGTTATACTTTTAACGTAAAAAACTTAAGGAAAATTTATAACAGACAAGGTTTCAGATTTCCTTTCTCCTTTAATCTCCTTCTGTCGGACAAAGTTTCCTCACGAGCAAGCTTTTCCTCCTTCTCATCCGATCTCTCTCCCTCTCTCAAGTGTTATAGGATTTTTCAAAATCCTAAACAATGAATTAAGCTTCATATTTATAGAAAACCAAGGCTAGGGGTATTTTAGTCATTTCACCCCAACCTCCTTACTATTCAAACCTCCTTAATAGACCTCCTTACTATTCACAAAACTTCCCTTACATCTTCCGAAATTCGTCCTATATTTCGAAAATTATGATTCTCGGAATCCAAATATTTTTGGATATTTCGTCTTTCGTTTACCAATTAACTTTTACTAATTCTTCGAATCTCCGAAAAACTGAAAAACACTTTTCCACGTTAAACGTTTTCCTTCACGTTTCTCCCTAACGTAGTTAAACGAGTGAAAAGTACATAACAGTACTTTTTGTCATTTTTATTTCGTTTAATTTCTACATATTTTTTGAGAAAAACTTTTATCGGCTTACTTAACTTTTCACGATATATTATCGTCAAATCTTTCAACAGAATGTCATTTCGACATACCAAACTCTCGAAAAGGCTTAGGTTATTCAAACCCTAACCCTTAAGATTTTGTCAGGTGAATAGTATTTATTTCGTCTTTTTCTCCAAAAATATTTTGTTCCCAGAATTTTTTTATATTTGTCTTGAAAATTCCTACTCGTTCAGTCTAGCTCATAGCTAGAATCCTCCGGATTAATAATCATCATAGGTTCTAGAACGATTAATAAACACATAGCAGATAATAATATTAATAAAAATTCATTTTATTAATAACTAATTCTTTAAATCTTAAATTCTGGACAATCTGATTTTCCTTGTTGTCACACTATAGGCCACAGTTCCTACTCGATCGAGGATTACAAATGGGCCAATGAATCGAGGATTGAGCTTTCCTCTCTTTTTAAATCTCGTAACTCCTTTTCATGGAACATAACAACATATGATCTCCAATATGTAATTCCACGTCCTTTCGATGAAGATCAACATAACTATTTTGTCAATCTTGTGAGGTTTTTGTACGTTGTCGGATCGTTTGAATCTTTTTCGTAGTCATACGTACCAACTCCGGTCCCAACAAAGTTCTTTCACCCACATCATCCTAGCATACTGGAGAACGACACTTTCTTTCATACAACGCCTCAAATGGAGCCATGCCAATACTTGCTTGATAACTGTTGATGTAGGAAAACTCCACCAATGGTAAGAACTTGTCCCAACTTCTTTTGAAGTCAAGGACACAGAGTCTTAATAAATCCTCAAGAGTTTGAATAGTCCTCTCTGACTTCCCGTTCATTTGAGGATGATATGCTGAACTGAATTATAAATATGTGCCCATAGCTTTTTGAAAACTAACCCAAAATCATGAAGTAAATCTTGGGTCTCGATCAGAAACTATGGATACTGGCATACCATTCAATCTTACAATCTCATTTATGTATATACAAGCAAGACGTTCCAGTGTATAAGTTTCTCGTATCGGTAAGAAATGAGCTGACTTGGTCAATCTATTAACAATAACCCAAATCGCATCTATGCCTTAAGAAACCTTGGGAAGACCAGTAACGAAATCCATGGTAATGTGCTCCCACTTCCATTCTGGAATTTCAAGTGGTTGCAATGGACCTTATGGCACTTGATGCTCTATCTTGACTCGTTGACAAGCTAGACACCTTAAGATAAACCCCGCTATCTCTCTCTTCATATTGATCCACCAAAATGTATGTCAAAGATTACGATACATTTTGGTACTCCCAGGATGGATTGCAAACGGTGTGTTGTGCGCTTCCATCATGATTTCATACTTCAAGTTAGAATCGTTAGGAACACAAAGTCTGGAGTTGACTCGAAGTATTCTTTCTTCATCAATTCTTGCTTCTGGAATACTACCTTCTAGCACTTTCTTCCTCAAATGCATCAGCTCCAGGTCTGTAGCTTGAGCAACTTTAACTTTATCGATTAAAGTCGGTTCTACTCGTATATTCGCCATCATCACATGGGTCCCTAGAGTCTTTAACGCTATCTCCATCTTTGTAAGTCATATAAAATGGGCCTTTACGTTGACAATATCGCACTCATACCCACATATGATCTTCTATTCAAAGCGTCAGCTACCACGTTCGCTTTTCCAGGATGGTATTGAATGGTATGATTATAATCTTTCAATAGCTCAAGCCATCATCATTGCCGTATGTTGAGTTTCTTTTGATTGAAGAAATATTTGAGGCTTTTATGATCCATATAGATCTCCACATTCTCTCCATATAGGTAATGCCTCCAAATCTTAAGCGCAAAAACGACTGTTGCCAACTCTAGATCATGAGTAGGATAATTCCTCTTATATTCTTTGAATTTTCGTGAGGCATAGGCTATGACTTTCCCATGTTACATGAGAACACATCTTAAACCTTTGCCTGAAGCGTCACTGTAGATGACAAATCCCTCCGAACCAGACAGTATTGTCAAAACAAGTGCTGAAATGAGTCTCCTCTTGAGTTCTTGAAAACTCTTCTCACAATCCTCGCTCTAACCAAATTCTGCATCTTTCTGAGTCAGCTGTTGTAAGACCCCAAATTTTATGAAATGAAAGTATTCAATTTTCTTATAATTATTATTTTATTTCGTAATTGGTTAAATTGATAAATGGTTAAAGTTAAGGGTGATATGTGAAAATTTTGCAAAGTATGCATGTTGTTATATAATATTCGATTAGTCAGGGAATATTCTTTTTGTCGGAAATATCCGTACGACGGCACAATCATTGGTGGACCCCACAACGGAAGTATTGTCGTAGTTACAAAACGACAAAATTATCTTTTTATAAAAATAACGGCGAAAGTGTTACCATTAAAACTGTTAAACTACCCGGTAGTAAAAGTACAGTAATACGCGTGGTTGCATAGTAGCACACAGTATTGATTATTGATGTTTACGTAAGAAGTCACTCAGTTATACTCAATTATTGCTACAGTAATTGCTGCATCATATCTCTCATATTATTGATTCAATTATTATCAAAGTATCATCTGGATAATATGTTATATATTATATATCAATAATTGAGACGACAAAGTTATTCATATTATTATTTGGAATATTGACAATGTCTAGAAGTTCTGTCAAGGAGAGGTTTGATTACCTAATTGCTCGTTAATAAGGAGAAATCCTTATCGGAAAGCCCCCTCTTTCGTAGGAATGACCTGGTTGTTAAATATTGAGAGTTATAATATTAATGATGAATAAGTTTGTGTTGATTAAAGATAAAATTGATAGTTCCATTGTGTGAGAATTATTAGTGTTAGTGGAAATTGACATTTATTTCGATAATAATTAATGTCTGGAGGTTATATTGACCAATCGGGTAATTCCCCGGATAAATGAGCAATTAATTGTTATTAATTCACATGCTTATAACTATGTGTTCACACGTGTGTAATATTGATTCACATGATTTACTATTAGGAGAGTTGGTGCAAGATTGATAATACTTGCATGACTAAGTTAAAAATAGAGGTATAGATGGAGGTACTATACTGTAATTTGTATTTTCACATGTCTAGAACTTTTGAGTCACATGATTTACTATTGATTCACATGATTTACTATTAGGGGAGGTGGTTCAAGTTTGATAATACTTGCAGGACTAAATTAAAAATGAAGAAAAAGAGGAAGGTATTATACTGTAATATTTCGAGCCCCAAAATGTCCAATTATCGAAACTATATTTTCCTATAAATAGAAGCTCATTCCTTCATTATTTTTCACCAATTCACTAAAGCTATAGAGCAATTATTATAGAGAGAAAGAAGAAGAGAAGTCTGCTACCTCACTATTCTAGTATCCAGTTTTCTTCTGAGGTAAGGGGTATTATTTCTTTTGTATTTATGAAGAGAGCTATTGTTATTCCATTCCTTATTATTTTATTATAATAACCTATATACGCGGACTACCGTATACATGGTGAAATTATTCTGTTATTCCATTCTTTATTATTATTTTGGAATAACCTGTCTATGCGAAGTACCGCATACATGGTAAAATTCTTCTGTTATTACATTCTTTATTATTCTGTTGGAATAACCTATTTGTGCGGTCTATCGCATACCTGGTGAAATCTGTTGTTATTCCATTCGTTATTATTCTGTTGGAATATCCTGTTTGTGCGGATTACGCATGACTTGGTTCCATTCTTTATTATTCTGTTGGAATAACCTGTCTATGCGTTCTATCGCATGCCTGGTGAATTCTGTTGTTATTCCATTCTTTATTATTCTGTTGGAATAACCTGTCTATGTGGATTACCGCATGCATGGTGAATGATCCTTAGTATTCATTCCTTATTAAATTGTGGAAATGATCTGTCTACGTGGATTACCTCATGGCAGGTGAAAATCCATTTGCAGTTTCGTATATTCAATTATACTCATATAAGATATCATTTCTTTTGTACTCATCATGGAATATCATTTTCTTTGGTATTTTTCTTTTACGAGTTACTATTTATCCAGTTACTATTCACTCGGGTATTCGGGGCACTTTTCATACCGGTGTACTATTCATGAGTTACTATTCACCCGATTACTATTCACCCGAATATTATTCACTCGGGTATTTGGAGTACTTTTCATGTCTGGGTACTATTCACGAGGTACTAATCGCGAAGTACTATTCACGGAGTACTATTCACGACGAAAAATTGATTCTTTTCTGTTTAAATTATTTTTGGTACATGAATATTATTCTTGAATTTTACTCTACAAAACAGTATCATGTTGAAAATTTGGACGTTATTGTTCTCTGGATAAATTAAATTATAAATATTTAAAATTTATCCTTGAACTTGTTTTGTTGAATTGTTATGTCATTGTCATCATCCTCATGCTTATATTGTGATGAAAGTCATCTTTGGCTTACGTGCATATATGGACTTGGTATGATTATGACCAGGGATTATTCGGTATAATCATGACCATAATGTAACGAATGATGTGATAAAAGTCCTCATTGGCTCATAGTGCATTGATGGACAGTTATGGGTATGATTATGACCAGGGATTATTCGGTATAGTCATGACCATTGATGATTACATGAATATCCTTGGCCCGTAGTACAGGGATGATTCGATGATGTGGTTTATTTATTAAGTTGAGTCTCAGCGATAAAGTTGATGAAAAACTTTTTAAATCATAGAAGATAGTAGTGTTTATGCTCTACTTGACTCTTCTAATGGATTGCTTATTTTGCTGCAGTTGTTGATCTAAAACTTGTTGTCTATTATATTCTATCAGTTGTTATACTGTTGAAAGCTAAGAATAATTTATTCTGCTTTATCTTAGTCATAATATTTCTTACTGGGCTAGTTGAGCTCACCCTTTCTTTCATTATTCTCTTCAGGAAATGAGAATATCGCTGGGATGAGTCGGGGAATGGTGTGATCGTCCAGGATAAGTGGCTTTTGTAGTCCTAACTATTCTATGAAATAATGTGATAATAATTGTAATGAGGACTCCATTGAGTGTGGATATTGTTTAGATGACAATATTTGTATTAAAACTCACAACATATGTTTTGTCGTATTTTACACGACAGATGTATAATTAAGTTTTAATTAATATTTTGTACCATATATCTGGCGACTCAAGATGGGTGATGTATACCTGTTTTGGGGGCGTCACAGCTGTGTTAATGGAGTAGCGATTTGAGAAAACCCTTCTACAAATCTCTGATAATAACCAGCTAAGCCGAGAAAGCTACGTACTTCGGTCACTGACTTAGGTTACTCCCAGCTTTGAATTGCTTCAATCTTTGCAGGGTCAATAGATATTCCATGATTTGATATTACGTGCCCAATGAATGCTACTTCCTCTGTAAAGTCCCCGAACCCGGATACTTGAAACCCGAATTCGGTACTTCACGATATCATTTCTATGAGCGGAATAATACTAATAATAATAACAATAATATAAAATTTAAACTTAACTTACAGTTATCAGAGTCTAATCCCAAGTACGCAACCTTTACTACATTCATTACATGATATATAATACATATCATTAACTTAATACAATTTAACTATTACAAGATATACCAATAACATGTCTTATTTGCTTTCCTTTTCACTAGTTCTGGCATGAGCTTTCCGGTCCTTCACACTTAGCTGAAAACATTTAAATTAAGCAAGGGTGAGCATTTGAGTGCCCAGCAAGTATTACATATATATATATATATATATAAGCTGAAAGAATTTAAATGTTTTCTTTATAATATTCTTCTACAACCAGTCAATAGTTGTGAAGTAATCTGTACCAATAATAATAACATAACAACCCTCGTTCAAATTTTTGAAATTATGTATTGACTATACGTGGGGTTTCTGTGACATACTATGAACATTGTTTTTCATTTTCAAAAAGGTTAAACAGAAATTCATCTGTAAACCGGCATTGCTTACGGGCCTGCGGGTGTACAGTCCATGGGCCCTGTATTGATCAATACTATATTGCTAGAACGATATTATCGTTCATATATCCTTTGTCCGCCGTAGCGCATAAAAATTTTCCCATTATCGGGATGTTCATACCTGTCGGGTTTTTATAACAAAGGTCTTATATAATTCAACATATTTGTATATCAAAGGTGTATCAACATGTGATTAAATACAATGATTATCCAAGTGGGGACACTTGTATAACCATTTATAAAAATTAACGAACAAAATATATATAACTGAATTATCATATAGTAACATGTTGATAATCAATGGGCGTATATAATATAGGCTTAACAATCTGTACAGTAATAATATAACTTTGAAACATTCTTACACTTGTCCAATGCATAAAGAAAATGCAAAGGTAGGATACTTTCCTGATGCGCTGCTTACAATTACGCAACTTAGATCTATCTGTTATACCGAAACCTATCATTAATAAGATCATTCTATCGATTAGAATCACATATCATAACACATAGTACTGCTTATTGCAGTCAGCACATAACATATTCACATTGTCATACATGTTCAACAATCATGTTATCACAAACAAACATCCACTCATTCCTAATCACATTGTCACACAACTTTATCCACCATTGAATCACAAATAAAATAATTAACTAACTAAATTTCTAAGTCCAGATCAATTTCTGAACCATGTCGGTCTACCGACATCTTTATCGGGTAATTATCGAGTCTAAGACTCTAAACAGTTGTTCACTATCCATTTAGACTAATTAAATAACAGTCATATCATTTTCATGACCTTATAATAATAATAAAATAATTATTACCATTTACCATAATTTTTAAAATATCAGAATCATTATTAAATGATTTAAATAGTACACAATTCTATTATCATTAATATTTATTCAATATTAAATTATTAATGAAACTATTGCCAAAATATTAACGTTATTTATAATAACTTAAAATATTTGTAAAGTACTTATATAACCCTTAAATGATTTTTAAAACATTTAAAATTATTATTAAATAATTACCATTAATATTTAAATATTAATGAACTATTTATCCAAATATTAAAAGTCATTAATTATAACTTTAAAATATTTTTAATCCTCTTATATCCTTTTTAAATGATTTTTAAATAAATAAAACCTATTTTTAAACTATTTATTTAATATAATTATTAAATAAACTTAATTTCATTAGTCATTAAATAAATATCATTAATATTAAATTATTAATGAAAATATCCCTTAAATATTAAAAGTTATATTTTATAACTTAAAATATCTTTAAACACTTTATTTTTATTTAAACTGATTATTATAATATTAAAATCATTTTTAAACTAAATTATTTAATATAATTATTAAATAACTTTAACATCATTAATAATAATTAATTAATGAAATTTATCTTTAAATATTAAAAGTTATATTTTATAACTTAAAATATTTTTAAATACCTTATTCTTATTTAAAATAATTTTTAATTTAATAAAATCATTTTTAATTCATTTATTTAATTCATTTAATAAATAACTTAATTATCATTAATATTAATTTATTAATGAAAATTATCACATAATATTAAAAGTTATCAAAAATAACTTAAATTATTTTCTTATACCTTAATATAATTTTAAATGATTTTTCAAATATTAAAATCATTTTTAAATAATTTATTTAATATTATCATTAAATAAATTAAATACTTTTAATGTTCCAAAAATATTAAATATTTATGAAATATATTTAAAATAATTAAAAACTAATTTTCAGAATTTAAAATAATTTTTAATAATTTATTTTGTATTTTTAATAATTAAAAACTATTTTTTTCTATTTATTAAATAATTTCCGAAAAATTATATAATAAACCGTCGCAATAGCCCCTGTAGCGACAGAACCGTCGCTATAGGTGTTCTTGAGCCTTCAAGAACATTCATAGCCAGTGTTTAAGTACCCTACTTTGACCACGATTTCTAAGCTGATCATGATGTTTCTAGCCTCGGTTTTGGTCCGATCATGTAGCTTTTATGCAGGACTACATGACCCAGCAACAAACATGATTATAACATGTATAAACAAAGAGATCTGATCTCTCAAACAAGTTGTCAGACGTGTTCTTCATTTCTGGGTTACCCAGAAATGAAGAACAAGTTGTCTGTCCATTTTTGGCCTTCTATAACAGGTGATTTGTTTGATGTTTTTGTGGTTTAAAAACTTTAGTGTTTAACCAACATGTAATACTACAGATCCATTACATAAAATCATTCTAACAACATTTCAATCATGGGATCCACTCCAGTCAAACCATGTCAGAAACGTTGTTCTTCATTTTCTGGAAATTCCAGAAAAACCACTTTCGTGATCTTTTGTATAGGTTTGACCAGCCACTACTTGAACCTTGTTGAACATTTACATGCTATAAAGGCTTTAAATTACAGTAAAAGTACCAAGTTACAATCTAGAAGCAACAAATAGAACAAAACTACAAACATGTAAAAGATCTAAAAGCATGAACATCATGTCAGAGAGTTCTGGGTAACTTCTGGGTTACCCAGATTTCGTTAGGTCATGGTCGATCAACGACCTTTGACCATCCATAACTTCCAATATTCACCAGATCTGACCCATATTCGAGTTCCAGATCCAAGATCTCATACAAGGCTACAAATATAAACACTTAAACAACAAAAACACATAACAACCAAAGATCTACAGCTTCTGACATTCGATGTCAGAACACAAAATGAAAGTTTTCCAGATTTTTAAGAACATCAAATCCGAGCCTCTAGATGTTATGGATCTAACATCTAGCAACCCAGATCATCATTAGACACTATAAACAACATATTAAAACAATTAAACATAACATCTAACACTGAATTTTTGGACAGAAATTAAGGCTAGGGTTTATACCTTCTTTGAAATTTTCTGATTTCGTGGCTTCTGATTTGTTATGGCTGATCGTGGGACTGGTCTTAGAGACTGATTTGCCTTATAATTTCGTAGGTTTTGGGTGGAGAGAGTTTAGTTGAGTGTTTTGTACAAAATAATCTAACAAATGCAATTTCTCTCTCTTCCAATCTATTTATAGTCAATCAAGATGCATGCATTGCTGATCTAGTGGCTTGTTGCTATCAATTATCATCACATGGGGTTGTTGGGTTTGGTCACCAACTTCCCCTAAATGTCAAAACCTATTCTAGCCAAAATAATTCAATTAGGGGCAAAAATATCATTTAGTAAATCATTTAAATGGCAAAATTGTAATCTTGGCAAACCCTTAGGATTTAGGGTTTGATTTAGGGCTTAGTGTTTGGACCATTTTAGGGTTTAAAAATAATTTCAAGAATTTCCAATCTAGGGTTTGAAAAATAATAAAATAATAAAATTTTAGTTTCTAAAATATAAAATTAAGGTTTATAAAATAATTAGGTTTCTTAATAAAGGTTTTGAATCTACTTAACACCTTGCTAATTAGGTTTAGGAAACCCTAATTAACATTACCTTTCTCAATTTAGCAATTAGTATTAACTAAAAGCAAATTAGGGTTTTAATTTAGGAAAAATTAATAAGGTTTTTTTTAAATTAATAACTAAGGTTTCTAACTTTGAAAATTAGGGTTTATAATTACAATTCAAGATTTCTAAATTCAGAATTAGATTATCAAATTTAGTAATTAGGGTTCCCAATTAATTAGGGTTTCTAATTAATTCAGTTTTCCAAGTATAATTAGGGTTTTTCCTAATTAACTTTAAATTTACCCAATACACAACATAATTCACCTTAACATGATTGCATAACAGTATTAAACTGACATTTGACTTTTAAATTAGGGTTTAACAGCTTAAACTAGGGTTTTGATATTGTACACATAATTTGACCAATATTATCAGTCTACACATATACAGTACTTATTTATAGCACTGAAAAATCAAAATATAATTAATATTATATTATTATCATTATTCCTTATCCCGGAATCAAAATTAGGGTTATCATTAACACTACAACTGTTCCACACATTTCACACATAACTATACTTATCTATAACGCTGACAAATAATAACATAATATTATTATTCTCATTCCTTGATCAAAACCCAGAATTAGTGTTTGGATTCCATATCTGATTTATCTTTCATATAAAACCATATTAATTAAGTAAAAATAATTTACTTAACTATTCTAAAATAATTTCATATAATAAATAATTATTATAATAATTCTATAATCATATCATATATTATTCAATTAATATAATTATCATATTTTCATGAAAAATAAACATTAAATTTTTTTTCTTCTATAAAACTACTTATTATTAGAATATAATTTATAATGAGCAATAATTCTAAAATAAAATTATTCATAACCATTCATGTAATAAATATATTTTATATTCATCACATAACTACATACATAATACCTTTCACGCATTCTTACCTTTAAAATAAATAATTATTCTAAAATCATTTCCTATATTATTTAAATAATATAAGATTATATTTTCCTTGAAAAATAATTAATAAAACATTTTCAATAAGGAATTAATTAGTATAAAAATTATAATTGATAATAATCAATAATTCTAAAATAAATTTATATGCAATACTTAATGTAATAAATAAATTTTATTTATCACACATATAATTATAATTACACATTACCTTGACACATATCATTCATATTTATTTTAATAAATAAAATAAAAAAAAAATTATACGCAAAATTTATGATTTATTTATATAGAAAATATCGGGTTGTCACATCCTCAAGCCAGAACTCACATTTCATTAACATGGCATATAACTTGTTCTCACGAAGTGTAGACACTCAAAATTTTTTGCACACCTGTTACTAACATTGCAGGAGGGCAGATTTGTCTTTTGGAGATAACCTGGAAGACAACTCACATCCATTCCGAATACCACCGGAAGTTCAGTCTCAACCCCGGAACACACACCGGGAGTATCAATTCTAACCTCAGAGATAACCCCGAGTTTCATCATTGGAGATAACCCTAAGGAATACCGTTGCAGTTCCGACGATAACTCCGGAAATGCTTGTTTCAAATGCATGCAGTTAACTTCAACCTCGGAACTCCCGCCGAGGCAGTCATTCCAAAGAACCGAAGCTAACATCAGGAAGATAGGCATACTTAAAGATGACCCTGTAGAATTCAAGCAATTGCAGCAGTCCAATCTCGGAGATAACCCTGAGCAACGTCTGCTTTATCAGTTCAAACCGGAGATAACCCCGGTGAGGGGCAAAATCGTCATCTTGCTACCTCAACCCTCAGCGCGCCGTTTCAACATCTCATACATATATTCTACACAGCAATGTTCCACAAGAGCCAAGGAGTTCCAATCCCGAGTGACTATTACGCAGGGCAGCACACCGGATATAATTTGAAGCTTGAAGACTGTGGGCATGGTCTCCTCTTCCTGACTTCGTACAACCTCTAATCTCATGTCATTGTGTAACACTCGACAAAAGCGGTTCGGAGAATTTCTTGTACACCTCGTTCGGATGCTCGGATTTAATTCTGCAAGTTCGAGCGGATATCATAGTGCACGAGTGCACGTACTTCAAGACGGTAGAACAGGCTGAGCCTGGGGCACCCCAGGCAGCCGCAGGTACATCTGCGGCAGCCACAGGTACACCTATGGCCACCAGCTCTATAAATATAAAGCTTGGGGTGGCCATAATTCAAGAGTAAAAGAGGAGGAAGCCCTGTCAAATTTACTCTGTACACAACCAATATTGAGTGCTTTATCATTTTAAACACCTGTTAGCTCACATATAGCTATATTTTTACCGACGGAAGCTGAGTGTTCATCCATTTATAGTCACAGAAGTCTTCTTTGGCATCCCACTGTAATCCTTCTTACACATTATAAAGCCTTTCTTTTCATCTTTGCACACACTATTCTTCACATTGAGAGTCGTGTTGTGTGTGTATGCCCGGACTTTGGTCCGTAGTTTTCAATTCTGTCTGTATATATATATATATATATACTTATATATGTATATATTTATATATATGGACTAACATTTTCGAGTTATGCCTCGATTGAGCCTTGACTTATGTCTGGAGCATTTATTGCTTATATATATATATATATATATATATATATACAGAACGGATCAGGTGAGGGCTCCCTTACTTTGTTAAAATGCGGACTTTTTTTTTTTGGTTTTTTTTGGTTTTTTTTAAACAACTAAAAAAAAATATTTAATATTTTATGGAATTGATATTTTTCCATAATATAATGTTTTGGGCGTGTTTTGAATACCTATACCAAAAAGTGGTGGTACAGTCTGCCCAGACTGTACATACATATTTTTGTTATACGTACCCAAATCACATCCAAAACACTGTATTATGAAAAAATTTCAGTTCCATAAAATATTAAACAATTTTTTTAGTTATTAAAAAAAAAACCAAAAAAAAATAAAATAAAAAAGTCCGCATTTTAACAAAGTAAGGGAGTCCTTACCTGATCCTGACCCTATATATATATATATATATATATATATATATATATATATATATATATATATATATATATATATATATAGCGACAAATCACTGAAATGATAAACCGAGCCGGGATTGAGAAATATCCTCCGCGTTTACCGCTTATATATATATTATAATATATATATATATATATATATATAGACAAAGGATCAGGTCCGGACTCCCGGACGGGGAGAAAATCCAGACCTGATTTTTTGTCTTTTTTTTTTTTTTTTTTTTGGTAGAACAACTAAAAAAAAAAAAAAAATTATGGAACTGAAATTTTTCCAAAATAAAGTGTTTTGGGTGTGTTTTTAACACCTACCCCAACCAATGTATGTACAGTCTGCCCAGACTGTACAGACATATTTCGTTATAGGCATCCAAATCACGCCCAAAACACTTTATTTTGGAAAAATTTCAATTCCATAAATTTTTTTTTTTTTTTTTGTTGTTTCAAAAAAAAAAAAGCAAAAAAAAAATAAAAAAAAAATGGTCCGTATTTTAGTAGAGTCCGGGATCCCGGACTGGATCCGGACTCTATATATATATATATATATATATATATATATATATTTGTCAGGCCTGGAGTTTACTTCGTGGCATTTTACTGCTTTATTTACATTTCATCCCGCCTGAAGTTTACTTCGTGGCGGTTGATCGTTTTTACTGCTTTTTTTTACATTTAGTCCCGCCTGGAGTTTACTTCATGGCTGTTGATCGCATCTATTGCTTTATTTACATTTCTGATCCCCCATGGAGGTGCTTCATGGTGGTTGATCATGTCTCTATATATATATTTAACGCTTTTATATATTTAAATTTTCGATCCCCCATGGAGATGCTTCGTGGTGGTTGATCATGTATATATATATATATATACACACACAGCTTTTATATATATAACTGCTTATTGCTTTTCATATAAACTGCGGCATCATGTGAGCCTAGGAATCATGTGATCCCAGATTCAGTCCACTGAATCTAGATTCGGTTCTCGTGATGGACATTTTCAGCTGTAAGCAGCTTGTAAATTATTCACGGTGTTTGAATTTCCTTAGATGGCTATCATGCCCATGAGGAGTTCGGCATCGCTATATATTATTTTCTCGAAGATGCTTCGCATCTCAAAATAAAAGCAAACAAGCCGAACATTTAATAATAAAATGGAAGTATGAAAATGTCTTAATTACTATTGAGCACAGGGTTTGAAAAACCTCTTTTACAAAACTTCACTACTATATCATGTTTAAAATTGATTTTTTTATACAAATTCAAACCCTTTGTATATAGGTGCGAACGAGGCCTTACACTACTTCCAAATAAATTGCACATTGATCCACACACAGAGACACACACACACACATTCATATAATAGTTTCTTGAAAAGTGGCGGTCACCGTGGAAAGACGAATGTCGGGGGGTTCCTAACACCTTCCCTCCGTATAATCAAGCCCCCAAACCCAAATGAATCTTGGTTTCATAGCCCTGTTTAGCAGTGTCACATCACTGGGTCAATGTGCAAACTTTTTCTCGGTTACATTGGTGTAACCAGTTAAAAACACCAACTGGAAACTCTTACAGTCAAATCGTCGACATGATACATGTCAGACCTTTTTCACTTATTTTTTCAAACAAATCTCACATAACATGACAACAACAGAGAACAAGAACAAAAAAGGGACAAATAAAAATCCCGACGTCGACAGGTGGCGACTCTACTAGGGATTTCAATAAGAGGGCTTAAGCCGCTACTACAAGCTTTTCAAAACAATTATATGCTTGTGTGAATGTTGCATTTACATTTATAATGAATGTGTACGAATGCATTTACTTACTGCACTGCAAAATATCTATCTGTGATATTAGTGCTTCGCACATGTCATCATTTTCATAAACGGTGAGACACGTTGTATATGAATATATGTTGTGTGGTTCCTCCACCAGGAGGCTATCCTGTCGGTGTTTTATTACTGGACTCGTAGGGAGACTAATTTCAACAAGGCTCAGGAAAAGGCACCACCCAGATTCGCTCTAGTTGAAAGACTGGATTAATTTCCCGTCAAGTAGATTGCGATGATCTGGGAACCTTTATGCCAAAAAGTCGCGAGAGTAACCCTAAGATAGGTCAGCCTCTGATAAACCAAACGCGGAGGAAAGTTTCTTCATGCTTTCCATTTTCTATTACTTGTAAAAGTATTTACTTGTAATTTTATTCCATGTTCATCTTTATGTAATGGAAAATATGAAGAATATTTACACATACATGACATGCTATCAAATGACCCTTGTTTTTACAGGATAATATTCCTAAAATGGGCACATTATGATATCATGTAAATATTATATTATCCTTAAGACTAATCTACATAAGTTTTTGTAGGGAAACAATTGGGCATGTTACCCACTCAAAATCCAAAAAGGCCACGAGCCTACAGCCAATCATGTCTTCTTCTAATATGTCTAATCCCATTTCTCGAGAAGAATTTGACGAATTAAGTAAACAAATTACAGATTTGGTTGTTCTGCTTAAAAAATTGCATAAGTCTACCCAGGGCTCAAAGATTCCTACACATACAGAATCCTTTACACAAGGAGGAACTCAAGGTTTGGATAAAACAAATCCAGGAACCTCAATTGGATACGACCAATAAAGACCTTGAAAACACCCATCTAAAAGTAGATTCAAACACCAGGTGATATCAGGAAGAAGGTCCTTCAAATGGAAGAAACTATTTTTTCTCTCAAAGGGATTGGAATACACGAGAGTGTTTCATATGCTGACCTTTGCATATTCCCTGGTGTTCATTATTAAGAGAAATTCAAAACCCTAACTTTAAAAAGTATGACGGATTAGGGGCTCCTTACACGCATTTGAAGGTGTTTATTGGAGAACTTGGATCTTATGCGGAAAACGAGAAGCTTAGAATGCAGCTGTTCCAGAAGAGTCTGACTGGAGAAGCCCAATCGTGGTATACCAGATTAGACAACTCAAAGATCCATAGCTGGGAAGAACTAGCTCACGCCTTTCTTACTCAATACAGCTTCCAGACTCAAATGGTTCCTGACCAGTATCAGATTACCAAGGTCAAGAAATAGTCCAACGAGTCTTTCAGAGAGTATGCTCAAAGGTGGAGGCGCCTTGCTGCTCAAGTTATTCCTTCTATGACAGAGTCAGAAATGGTCATGACTTTCATAGACATACAAAAGCTCCTTTCTATGATAGAGTCATAGCTGGTATTGGCAAACCATTTTCTGAAATGATCAAACACGAAGAGATGAATGAGATGGGATTGAAGTCAGGAAAGATTCAAGACCTAGCCGCTCATAAAGTAGTTGCTGAGCACATCCAGTCTGGAACTGAAGGAAATAACCCCCGGAGTGTCCATAAAAAGAAAGAGGAGGATGTTTCCTTGATACTACAAGGTCAAAAATGCAGTCAAAACATGCCTATACAGAGGAGAAACGACTCCCCTTTTCAAGCACAGTTTTCAAACCCTCCATCACCTAAAGGTGGAGAAGCAAAGTGCCTTCAAACGTTCGCACTCTTAGGGGACTCGTTTGAGAATATTCTTGCTCTTTTGACTACTCAGAAAAAAATTACGCATCTTCTTCCACCAGCCAACCCTAGTGAGAGGGGTTTCAATACTACTCGGAAGTCTGCTTATCATTTCGGGGCACCTGGACATGATACTCAAGATTGTTAAGCCTTGAAACACAAGATCCAAGATTTGATAGACAACGGTGAGATCTTGGTTACCAAACCAGATCAACCTCATGTGCAAGACAACTCTCTTCCTCAACACAAAGAAGGAGAGGTCAATATGATTGGTTAGAACAATGGATAGATTTCCAATTCTAATGGTGAATCATCCCAAACCATCAAAGATGGTGTTGACAAATGGGATTACACAAAGTTTAAATTTGCTATGGAACAAAGATGAAAGCTCTTTGGAAGCAAGTTGAACAATTGGCAGAACTGGTGATCCATCAGCATCAAGTCACACGCCAGGTAGTCAGCCAGCAGCATGCCTATCTCCTTCCTTTTGTTATGAATTCTTCATCACTACCTTTAGAAAGTGAAGCATTGGAGGACAAGGTTGCGACGAGAGCAAGTGATAAAGCCCGTCGGGATTTTGCCAATAAAAGGGAATTTACATACCTGGGCCAACCTATGGAAGAAATATTTTAGATGCTAATCAACGAAGGAAGAATCACCTCCCTTCTACCTCCAATCAATCCCCATTCAAGACGGTTCAATTTTGATGGAGTATGTCAATATCATTCACATTCTCGCGGTCACAACACAGAAGAATGGCGGGTACTCCACCACCTTATTCAGAATCTAAGTGACAGCGGTGTCCTGCAATCGGCAGACGATGACACAGTGATACTCGAGAGTGGGAATACATGTCCTACCAAATGGAAGGGATTAGTAGAAATTATATCCACTGAGGTCGATGAGACTATCAAACCATTTCCCATACAAGCAATTCAACTCAAAGGAGCTGACAATCCTTTGAAAGTGGCTGCACCAGAGCCAATTTCTTTACCGTTCAGACCACAATATCCTGTTGTCAGCCTACACAAAGTCCCATGGAATTATGCAGAAGCTGAAGGATCCATATCTCATACTACTGCTACAGTGTCGAAGGAAAATCCACTGTATCTTCCTCAGAGGGTAATAAAGTCCAACAGAAAAGTAAATGGGAAGATTCCCATAGAGAAGGTTGAGAAATTCCTTCGCACTATGGGCCATAATGAAGCCAAGGTGGTTTTAAGCTTAAGAGAAGCTCCACATCAAATCTCAATACTGGATTTGGTTTTCTCTTCCGAGGATCACAGGAAGATCTTATTGAAGGTTTTGGAAGAAGCCTACTTACAAAAGTCAGTGGATGTGGAAAAATTTCAACATCTGGTTGATCACATTTTTAACAACAATGTGATATCCTTCACTGATGATGACATACTACCCGAAGGGACAGGTCATTACAAGCCATTGGACATTGCAGTTTTGTCCTCCAGGTATATGCTAGTTGGAGTTTTGATAGATGGAGGTTCGTCTCTGAATATCTGTCCTTATGCCACTTTGGTGAAGATGAACGTCAATATCAAGCGGATCCGAAGTAGCCATATGGTTATCAAAGATTTTGATGGATCCCGACAAAATTCTATCGGAGGGATTGAACTGCCAATTGAGATTGGTCTAAATACATTTAATGTATCCTTTCACGTCCTCAAGATAGATTCAGGAGACAACCTACTATTTGGGAGACAATGGATCGACATGGCTGGAGCCGTCCCTTCTACACTTCATCAACAACTTAAATACATTGTCAATAATAGCCTAGTCACTGTCAACACTGAGCCAGAATGTCCTGAACAAGGAAACCTACCACTCATCAGCTTCAATTCATAAATTGAGCCGACCAGTTTTCATACTTTGGAAGTGAGCAACACACAATACCATCCTATTGGAGCAACACTTCCCATACCCAAGATTTCTATCGAAGTGATGGCAGCTACCCAAGAAATAATGTCATGGGTCATCAGCCTGGACAAGGGCTTGGTAAAAATCAGCAGGGTATTAAGCACCCAATTCAAATATCAAATCAAACCGAGACAACCAGATTAGGCTATTCTGCCAGTTCCAGTCATAGGAATCCTCATAAGCACAACTAGATTCCTCAAGCTTTCGCCACATGGCAATTTTCTCCACCTGCACCTCATGAGCTGATACAGTCTCCGGTAAAGGTGTCAGCCCATGTTATGGCTATGTTATTTCCCAAACCAGTACCATTTAAAGAAAAAGAGGTCCTGATCTCGGATCCTGAAATGGAAGAAAGGGAACACAAACGTAAACATGACATCGCCTTGATGATGTCAGGCAAACACATCATTGTCCATGATGAACATACAAACAGACCCAAACGATGATTACCCAGATGTTATGGTCATCATTCAGATAAAGGAGGACGGTGATAGCCCCTCCATCACTGCAGTCCATCAGGACTTTAACCTCGACAATTGGAATAACACTCCATGCATTAGTAGACGAGGGTAAAACGGGCAGAAATTCCCTCTACCATGTAGATAACTTTAATTGTTTACTTTTCTATACAGTATTAGCAGTTATTTTATTAGTACATGCTAACACTTTTGTATGATTAAACAGTTTCATATATTAAGTGAAAGCATATTTTATTTCAGGACTCTGAATTTAGATGTGCATGTACTTGCTGATGAGGTGCCTTTTCTCCACAAGGACTGTAACTTTGATGAAAAGTTGGACTAAGACTTGATGGAAATCCAAGAGGACATTGAGACACCTCAGGAGATTAAGGAATGGGTCAAAGACAAACCTAAACCCAACCTTGATCAAACCACCTCTTTTAATCTCGGAACCTTAGAAAGCCCTAAGTTAATCCAGATTGGTTCAGACCTTACCCCAAACCAATGGAATGACATGGTTATGCTACTAACTCAATTCCAGGATGTGTTTGCATGGTCTCATGAAGACATGGTGGGTTTGTCCACTGACATTGTCCTTCATCGCCTTCCCATTAAAGAGGGATTCAAGTCAGTTAGGCAGAAGCTCAGGTGATTGAAACCTGAGTGGAGTTTTAAAGTAAAAGAAGAAATTGTAAAACAATTTCAAGCTGGTATTATCATGGTGTGTACATATCCGGAATGGATATCCAACATAGTTCCCATGCCTAAACCGGGAGGAAAAGTGCGAGTTTGTGTGGATTACCGGGATTTGAACAAAGCTTACCTTAAAGATAGTTTTCCCGTGCCCTTTATCCACATTCTCATTGACAATACTGCTCAATACGACATGTACTCATTTGCGGATTGCTTTGCGAGGTATCATCAGATCATGGTCGCTGAGGAGGATCGTGAGAAAACTGCTTTTATCACGCCTTGGGGAACCTTCTGCTATAGACGATTGTCATTTGGCCTCATTATGCTGGAGCAACCTATCAGCGAGCTATGATGGCTCTTTTCCACGATTTAATGCACAAGAAGATAGAGATCTACGTGGATGACATCATTATCAAGTCCCGAAGGGAGGAAGACCAGTTAGACCATCTCAAAAACCTCTTCAACAGGTTGCGTAAGTACAACTTGAAATTAAATCCATCCAAGTACGCCTTTGGTGTTAAATCAGGAAAGTTGCTAGGTTTTCTAGTCAGCCACAAAGGGATTGAGCTGGATCCCACCAAAATCTAGGCCATCAAGGAAATGCCCATTACTCAGACAGAGAAGGAAATACATGGATTTTTCAGAAGAATCAAGTTCATTAACAGGTTTATCTCTCAACTCACAGCAACCTATGAGACTATCTTCAAATTATTAAGGAAGAACTCCAATAAAAGGAATGATGAGTGTCAGAAAGCCTTGTTTATAATCAAAGAGCAGCTGGTTAATGCTCTTGTTTTGTTACTTACCAGGGATGATGTTCCCCTGTTCATGTACCTGTTCATTAATGACAGTGCTATGGGCTGCATGCTGGGCAGAAAGACGATATAGGCCAAGAGCGAGCTATCTGTTACCTTAGCAAAAGATTCAGTAGCAGTGAACACAAGTACACTCTGATTGAGAAGACTTTTTGTGCTTCAGCATGGGCTTCCATGAGGTTACAACATTACCTGCATGGTCACACAACCCATCTAATATCCCTCGTTGATCCTCTCAAGTACGTGTTCAGTAAACCCATACTAAGTTGTTGGCTGTCCAGATGGCAGTTGATTTCGTAACAATTTGACATCATGTACGTAACACAAAAGTCTATCAAAGGTCAAGGAATTGCAGATTAACTGGCTACCGCACCCGTAGGGGATTACAAACCCTTAGAAACATATTTTCCCGATGAAGGGGTCATGAGAATTCAGTAACACCATCAGTACGATACATGTTGTACGTGGATAATGTATTTTGATGGAGCTTTTAACACAGAAGGCTCTAGAGCTGGAGCAGTTCTAGTATCTAGTACGAGGGAGCAGTATCCCGTCGCTGTCAAATTGCAGTTTGTCAGCACCAACAACATAGCTGAGTATGAAGGCTGTATCATGGGGATAAAACTTGCCAGTTCAATGGGCATAAGGCGGTTAGCTGTCTTTGGGGATTCCGAATTGGTAATCAAACAATCACATGGAATCTATCAAACTAAAGAAATACATTTGCTTCCTTACCATCGAAAATTTTACAGATGGCTTAGGAGTTCGAAAAAATCTCTTTTTCACACATTCCTCATAATACGTATGATTTTAGCGGATGCGCTAGCAACATTGGCCTCCTTGATTCACATACCTGACAAGGAAAACATGCCAAACATCACGTTTTCCCTGTAAAAGGCCCCAGTATATGGGAACTATGTTGGAGAAGTATCGGATGAGCTACCTCCCATCTACAACCCTTGGTATCAACATATCAAGGAGTATCTGCGAGATGGATATACACTCACTGAGGCGAGCCCGACTGAAAAGAGGCAGATCCATCGAATGACTATGAGATTCTACCTGAGCGGAGATGTACTCTACAAAAGAGATGCAGGATTAGGTCTCCTCAGATGTCTGGACAAGGACCAAGCTCAAAGGCTCATGGATGAGATCCATGGTGGAATATGTGGCCCACACATGAGCAGCCACCTAGTTGTTAAGAAAATCCTCAGAACATGGCATTATTAGTTTACGCTCAAAGCTGATTGTGATGATCACATCAAGAGGTGCTATCAATGCCAAATTCATGGAAATGCTATCCACTCCCCTCCAAGGGAACTCCACAACATGAGTTCGCCTTGGACCTTCTCAATGTGGGGAATGGACGTGATCGGGCCCATCGAGCCCAAAGCTAGTAATGGACATTAATTTATCTTCACCATGATCGACTACTTCTCCAAGTGGGTAGAAGCAGCCTCCTTCCCCAGGGTTACCAAAGAAGCCATCATTGCTTTCATCAGAAATAATGTCATTTATCGATATGGACAACCAGAGGTAATTGTGTCAGACAATGCTAAGAACCTCAACAACAAAATGATGGAGTTATGCGATAAATTTCACGTCAAACACCTTAACTCTGTCATCTACTGTCCAAAGATGAATGGTGATGTTGAAGCGGCTAATAAAAACATCAAGAAGATCATGTAAAGAATGTCCACCAATCACAAAGGATGGCCTGACCTCTTGCCTCTGACTTTATTAGCCTATAGAACTTCAATGCGTACTTCCATTGGGGCAACCCCCTAGTCATTAGCCTATGAGATGGAAGCAGTGCTCCCCATAAAGGTGGAAATGGAATCCCTCACAGTGTTGATGGACGCTCAGCTGGATGAAGACTAATCGTTACAAGACAGGTATCACCAATTATCTCTAATAGACAAAAGGCGAATCGCGACTATCTTCCATGGAAATATTCTGGCTTTGGATCATCAAATCACCAGTCATTCTGATTTTGTAACCCTTTTTACGTACTCTTTTGCCCCTCAGGGAAACATACACTTCAAACCAGTAGCCTGGTCTTACCTCATTTCAAAATTTTCATATAATTTCAGTTATCCCCCCAGGGATTGAACCTTTCACACCTGTAGTTTATCCTGAAGACGGGATTAAACTTTTCAACACTTGCAATTTGCCTTGAAGACTGGATCAAACTTCTTTACACATGCAGTTTGTACCAATCATGGGATTGAACTTTCTTTTCCACGCAGTATAGCCTGCACATGGGATTCAGACTTCTCTTCGGCTGTGAATCGTCCTGAGCGGTGAACTACGTAGACCTGATCTCCCTGATACCCGGGAGTACGTAGGCAACCATATTCTATATGGCCCGGTCACAATAAAAAAACAAAATAAACATTTCTGCCCTTTTCTTAGAAAAACAAAAACAAAAAAACACTTCTACACCCTTCTTCATTAATAAAGCTTTTAAACCCATTTACACCTTTCACATTCAACATTGAACCTCTTACACCAGGTTCAAACTACGCATACCTAATCTCCTATTTAATAGGAGTACGTAGGCAACCATTTATGGTTCAGTCTAACCCCCAACCAGAACACAAATACTTGTCACATGGTATTGGGATCAAACTTCAATCCACCACATTTCATCGGCTTCAGACCAAAGGGATGTAACTACCTAACCTAACCTCACAAATAGGAGATTCGGCGACCATCTAAGATGTGGTTGTGCCTCAAAGAGCAACACCAATCCATAAGAGATGGAACTAACTAGGCTCCTCTTAAATAGGAGTACTGACAACCATCTGTGGTGCGGTCAATTTGAGAGAGGAAAAGCCATACTCCTCTCCATATCTATATACAGAAACCAGTCCCAAGACACCAAAGATGGTAGGGATACACACAGATCAATGATTAGTTCTGAAAGATCCTACGACATCTCAATGTCTACACATCAAGGATGAGTTCAGAATACATCAAAATCACAAGCCCTGAAGAAACAGGCAAATATAAAGCAAGTATCAAGGCACAACTGAATGGGAAGTGAATCAAAATATGTTTTCCTGCCATATATAATACTGTTTGATATATCCAATATGTGTTTTACATGACAAAATGGCTAAGCTAGTCTGTGCAGGAAAATACAAGTCTATCTACGGATCTGTGTGTATGCGGACTATCAGATCTAACATAGCATCCCTCTTTGAAGAAGGAGGTAACGCTGCAAGCTCCTGCCCAATGGTATCTACACGAGCTAACAGATCTGAGGATAACTGCATGGTGGCATAATGCTCATCAATGTATGCACTCATATCGGCAAGGATACCAGTCGTAAGGGATCTCACTGAAGTATTGTCTGTGACGGCTACATCCCGGGCAGATAGGGCAACATCTCGCTCTACAATCAATGCATCTCTCGCTGATCTAGCCTCATCTCTCTCTAATTGAGTTGCGTCTCTCCCATAAAGAGCTGTCAACATCAAGGCCCTAGCCTGATCTCTCTCAAAGGTTATCAAATGTTGATTCTACTCTAGATACTGTGCTGAATGTTGAATAAAAGTAGCACTCATAGTGGGAGAATCCATCACAAATGCTGGCAACCCAGTAGTCAAATCCTCATCTATGGGAATATCAGCCTCCTCCATAGGCTCCTCATCGTCTGAATTAGTCCCCTACACTATGGATACTACCGTACCAATGCAGTCTCTGTCTCTATCCATCCAGAATACTCTGTAGAACAACCTGGATGGCTGACGAAAAAACTCAGCTAGCTCACGCTGATCCTAATAAACATATAACATGGATCCATCCTCTGCTGATAAGTGGCGAGAAGAAAAGCGCTGACTCGATGCCCCCTCAAAAGGATGGAAGTCCTAGAACTAGTCAAACTGACACATCACGGCCAGTGGGTGGTAAGTGATCATACCTCTCAAACCAGCCAGAGGAAGGTAATCCAAGCCCAAAGAATGAGTGATGTAGCTATAGGGTGAGCTAAGCCCTGAACACGGTAATATATCAAACGGATCTCCAATCCCTGCCAGGAAAACTGACCAAGATGCAGCATCTTTACACTCTGTAGGCTGAAAGGAGTATGACATAGCTATATCATGGGTGAAACAATACCCATGTCATCTGAAAGTTCCAATCGGTCTCAAGTATGATATAAACCACACGTATAACATGACTGAGCTGCCTGTAAACACTCCCGTTGGATAAGTACAGCAGTATGTGGCCGACCTCAGAGTCTCTGCTATAATCATCGGTATGATGGTGTGACCCTCCCTGAGAGCTCTCATTGTTGTGATGACTCCTATATCCAACTCATCCATGTACCGTGGCATGTAAACATACGACAGTATTCACAATAACAGTACATCCACTCTAGACAAATGCCAATGATCCTCTGGTGTGGTGAAATCCCTAGAATGCCGTGTATAACTATCCTCTGAGCTAAATCTATCAAATAGAAAATGCTGGGATATAACGTGGCCAGATTTGAGCTCATCCTGCACAACCCTATGCCCCAAACCAGTGAGGGTCATGAACTGCCTACTCATGTCTCCAATCGCCATATGCATGCAAGGTCTGTCCAGTGGCAGCATCGTCAAACGTGCATACTCCTCCATAGTAGGATTCAACTCCTGGGTCCCAAATCAGAAAACTTGCCTCTTCGATACCCAGTGCTCCAGCATGCCCTCTATGAATCCCGTAGGAACCTGAAACATCAACAGGGTCATAGTATGCTGCAACAACTGATCTATAGTCACCCTATCTGATGGTGACATACTATCATACCGCGATCGCATACCAAATACCACCAATAATGGTGGGGTATGATCAATACGGCTAACTGTCGAAGAAGACATCTGTACGGGCCGTGTCATAAGACCATCCAGGGGTCAATGCTGAATATCTCTGGACATACATACATATTCATAACATAATAACATGCATGATACAATAGATGGCAATATGATATAGGGAATGAAAAACTGTACATATATTCCTAAGTATATCATCATCGATTACATATTTGTACAGCTAAAATATAGGGAAATGGGGTAAAACTGCCCTACAATTAACATAGGCTTATCAAAAGATATAGCGAGAATGGGGCAAAGCTACCCAATGTCTAACAGAGGCCTATCAAAAGATGATAACGAGAATATACATTAGACGAAGACAATGGTTTCAATGTCTACATCATCAATCTTGTCCACCTGATGTAACTCCTCCCGAGTCACTGGATCTCTATCCACAGGGATGTCAGGCCTATAAAAGGGAGGATCTGCACCTTCAAAACCATATGGGTCACCTGAGGGGCCAGCACCAGAGCTGGAAGGATCAAAAGTGTCTACCTCTAAAGGATCTTTGTCCAAGTATGGATAAATAAATGTGCCCAGTCCAACTGCCGGGTCAAACTATTAATCTGTGCCAAATGAGTCGGATCTCGAACACAGGCTAGCCAATCTGTCATCATCACGGATCCTGGAACCATATCCCCCACTGAGTGGCGTGGGTCTGAGCTCCAATGGTATGAGGGAACCACCAATACTGGAACATCTCCTGAGTGCAGGGACCCTCTGACAATGCAAAACTGTCAACACCCAAAATTGGGATATCAATGACGGGTGACTGCGAAACATGCCAATAACGCCTGACAGGAGGCAGGATCGGTATACGAATCTCTCCTATGGTGCTCCTGATAGCACGCTCTCCTAAATAGAGCTCCCATCCTCCATCTGTGAAGAGAGGAATCCTACGGGTGGAAATCACATGCTCAACTCCATTCGGGTACTCATCCTCAAATCCAATGCTCAAGTGCTCCCCAGAGTAGGGAACCCACTTGAAGACATCCGCTGTCAACAACTCCAGTTGTAGGCGACAATGAGTGAAACCCTACGCAAAAGGGACCTCCACCAGTATGGAATGATGCCATCTTCTTCCTCGTGGATAGGTATCTAAGCCTAACACACTCATAGGACGCAAATATGGGAGCCTCTCATAGGCCCAAAACTGCCAACACAACAGCAAACATCTGCTGTCAGTCAACACTCTTAACTTGTACATGGGAAAAGACAAGAGAAATACTCACCAGCAGAAACGGGTAGAATCCTAACCAAGCCTCAGTCAAGCCCTGCGAGCGCATACGCATTACCCTGAAGAAGTAGGCGAAGGTGTAAGAACCCCAATCATAATCTCCAATACGGTCCACGTGTCGAGTGGTGCTGATCAAAGAGAAGGACACCGTAGAAGAGTTATCTGATGTGAATCAGCTCCTAATGATCATCAGGAACAATCACAGAAGAATTCAATCCCTGACTTTCACATCATCGGGTATGGGTTCAGTAAACAGCCCGCTCATAGCATCTACGCTCAAAGGACCTGTACGTACAGTCCTACCCTTGAGCGCCTCCGCCGGAACTCCTAGCAAGGATTTGATGATAATCGGGATAATATCTGCCATATAAGGAACTAGTACCCCTCTAAACTCCATACCTGTGATAAAACACCAATCCATCGGTATCATCATCACCTCACAATCCAGCAAATGGAGTGACTGAGTCTGGTGAAACCAGCGCTTAGATAATGCCCTGAGGTAATCCTAGGGACAACGACAGGGAAAAATGGAAAAGAACAATCCAAATCCCCTGCCATGTGTAATTTCTCTATAGTCATCACGCAGAGCCTAATATATAGAGTGGATGCTGAACCAGTTCCCTCTAGGCTGTGTAAAGTTGGGAACCTACATAAAGTGCAGATTAACCTCAGAATATTTTACTCCTCATCAATAAGAAAGAAGGAAGACTAAGATCTATCTTTATACCTCATTTGCGTGTAGGTAAACTAAAGGGTGTCGACTCAAATCACCCAGGAGCTCTGGGTTCGCCAGTTGAATGCCTGGCAAATTCCTACGGGGAATAGATGTAGCAGGAGCGGGAGCCTCACTGGTACATCCTCCTCCTCGTCCGCGACGTTCGGCACATCAACTTGGACTGGACGTATCACCGAATCCACCGAACGACGAGGCTGTCTAATAGAATGGGGTCATGGCACTTCAGAAGCCCTTCTCTGTACACAATAAGTGGTCCTGTGGGAACTACTCGGCTGATCCGAATCCATAATATCTGGACAACAAGTCTCCAAATCACCTCAGAAAGGGTGTGGTAAATTCTTATCTGGAGCTTTTCTATGACAACCCTAAATCACCACAAATCTGGTACAATCATTCTATAACTATTTGCAGAAGATATAAACATAAATTGTTTATACATTAAACTTACACACTTTTCCCCAAGGTCGAGTAACCTTAACTTATACACAATTCATACCTTGTCTAACACATAACATTATTATCATACAATACTATTACAAATCTAATCGTACACATTAACTTTAGGTTGGAACTATCTTTAACCTTTCCTTGTATTCGAAGCATTCACCTTAATCTGTAATGTTTTTATCATGATATAGCAAGGGTGAGCATGGAAGTTGCCCAGTAAGTTTAAATTTATTTAAGGATATATCATGATTGAAAGAGTCTGAATAATAAGCTGGCTATAATTCAATAATATAATTGTGAATTAGCACGAACAAACTTCTGACTGAACAAGTATTAAACATGAACAAATAGATATGAATCGAATGGAAATGAAGATGATTAGCCTTTCATACCTGACTTATACACACAATATATACAAAGTATAATTCTACAATTCTTAAACATGGCAATCAGCAATGATTAACCACAAGTACATTTGAATAAACAACTCAAAGTAGAGTTAAGAAAAACTTGCATGAACCGTTGATTACCGCTATGCAATTTAATAAACTTTGTCTGAAGACCTAATATTAATAATATTTATCTCTAAGTTAGAATAATATCATCTCAATATTTAAAATAACTTAAACACATTAACACATAATCCTATCAGTCTATACATCACATAAGACCTAGTAACAAGTCAAACTATTTTAGTATGCCTTGAATTCGACACCATTCTAACATCCCGACGGTCTAGTCGTATAATTCACGATTTTAAGTTCAATTAAACTCTACCTTAACACTTAACAATTATCTTAGATAATTACATTATCAATAAAAAATATTATTTTTCACAGGCTCGTAATAATTTTTATATAATAATTATCATTTATCATAATTTTTCAATCATTACTAACATATTTATATGATTTAAATACTTTAATATTATATTATAAGTTTTTCTTGAACATAAAAGTCAAATACAAATCCATCAATCCAGATTTGGAATCCAGCAAGCTGGATTCAAAATCCAGTATCTAGATGGCCTAATCCAGAAACTAAATTGCAATCCAGCAAACTGAATATCAAATCCAGTAACTAGATTGCAATCCAGCAAACTATACTGCAATCCAGCAAACTAGATTCAAAATATTTTCAATTCAGTAAACTGCTTTTTAATCCAGCAAGCTGGATTCATCAGATTTTTCAATACAGCAAACTGGATATCAAATCCTTTTTACGAAAATAATAAATTAGCTTATTATTTTTCTATCATTTTTCCAAACACGTACATATATTTCATACATAAAAAGTATTTTTTTTCATAATTTTCCAACTTCCTTTAGTATTTTTCAAAAATTATTTTTAGTGTGTAGCTTAAGAAATTAGCCCTATCATGCTTAACTCCAAAAATTCCTATCTCTTGACATAATCTTGTACGTGTTAACGTGAGCCTCCAGTTTAAATTTCATGGCCATCAGAGTTATAGAACTCCGGTTATAGCCATTTTCGTCGGAAAATCGTAAAAATTGAAATAGTCATAACTTGGTTATTTTAAGTCGGAATGAGCTCATTTTTGGACAGGATCTACTTAATACCATATTTTTTATTTCCCAAAATTCCAGAATTTATTTCACAAATGAAGTGGTCAAAAATTCCCTTTTAAATATTTGGGCAGTAGCTTTTTGTTACTTTGTAATTTTTGACTCCTTTACTAAAATCAGTCCATACAGAAATCTACAACTCTTTTTTCAGTGATTCCACTTGGATAAGTTAGAGAACTCATAGTTCTAACTCTAGGACTTGACCACACTCAAAAATTCAAAATATAATAGGAGATATGGACATTTGAATTTCATGTTCCATTTTCACCAAAATCTGATTTTCAACCCTTTGTGATTTCTAAGAAACTTTCATGTTTTCACATAATAACCAACATAACTCATCATAACACTTACTAATACTATATATAGCCATGATTCTACTATGACACATGATCTGTTTCATCAAACAATCATCAAACACAAGAATAAAGACTATCAATACTAAGAAAATTAGGATTTTCTACACTTTGAAAACCTAGTTTCACTTTTCTTGCTTTTGATCTAACTTCTGACACTTAAAATGGATAGATCCACACATAAAACACTCTAAATTATGTAGATCTAAGATTTTTGAGTTTTGAAATCTTAGATCTTTATTCCATCAAAATAACTTAAAAAGGATGACTTAGGTTTGGTTTTATACCTTTGATTTCTTGATATATCTATTTCTTCCAAACTATGTGATGGATCTTAAATGACATGGATGATCAAAATCCTCTTCATTCTCTCTTGGAAGCTGCCGAAAATGACTCTCTCTCTCTCTAGTTTTGGTTTTTATTAAGAAGTAATAGAATGAGAGAAAAATAAAATAGCTTTTGTGGTTTAGTAAAAATAAATGTGTAGATATATTAGTATATTTCACATTCATCTCCCAATAACTCTAGCTCTTCTCTCTCCCACTTAATCATTTAATGTTGCTTGCAAGAATGTTCAAGAATGTTGGATAAATATAAAGATGACACATGGAGAGTTGGTGACCAACTTAGACAAATATTAAACCAAAATAATTTTAGCCACGTGCAATATAACACCCACAAAGGGGCCGGGTACTCCCCCCTTTCTTTGCTCCATTTTAGTGTATTTTTATTGTTAAAATTGATTAATCCAATGACGAAAAAGTCCCTCTTCAATTGAGCTAAAAGTTGGGTTTTTCATTAAATTCTTTTGGGCTTACAAATTTAGTTTCTTTGGGCTCTCTACTTAACATGTTTGTGTCATGTAAATTTACATATTCCAACACTCTTAATATTACCATTCCCTAATTATTTAATTAGGGTTTTCACTTTCTCAATAATAAATTAAATCCTTACTCATGTACATTTAATTTCTTAACCCAATTAGACTTGCTATAATTATGTTATGAAATTAATTAATTGAGAAGTATAAAATAAATCTCTTGGGATTAGTATATATTATAAATACTAATATTCTCCCATACCATAACCTTTAAGTTATTCAATTTTTTATTCCTAATATATAATTAGATTACCCTAGTTTCTTTTATTTGTTTATATAATAAACAAATAAACAAATGCATAATATTCATATTCATTACACACATAAATTTTAATCCCTTAGGGTTTTATACAAAATATTAGGGTTTCTAATTTAGTAATTAGGGTTATCCCTAATATATACTAAAAAATACTTAAGCCATTATATTTAGCCTTTGATTTCCCAAATTAGGGTTTTTAATATCCACATTAAAGTTTCGAATTCTCAAAATTGAAATTAGGATTTTTGAACATATCGTTAGGGTTTCTAATAATTCGTTAGATTTTCTAACTTAATCACCATATTCATATCATGAATTTAGGGTTTGTCACCTATGTAACTTATCTTGATCAAAATTTGATCCTTATCCACAAAGTATATACATAAAAATTTTTTACTATTCACATATATGATCACAAATACCGACTCATATACACTTAGATACTTAACCCTGATAATTTTTCCCAAGATTTTTAATCCACCAAAATCTTATACCTCATTACCAGATTATCACATACAGTCTATCAAATAATTCAAGTCTTGTCCAAAAATTTTTAAATTCTTAAAATTTCATTACAGAACTGCCAATTTCATACACTTATTTTCTGTCTAGGTTCTAATATTGAACCTTAAATCAATCAATTATTATTTTAAAATTTTTCTAAATTCTAGAGTTGTCACATTCACCCCTTTTTCTAAGAATTTCGTCCCTGAAATTCACCTTACACTTTACACCATACTGCTTACACCATTCAAACACATCATCACATGCTACCCCATACACCACTCACCAGTGTAAAAATTTTTAAATTTTGCTGAGGAGTCTTATAGACTATTTGTCTGTCATTTTCGCAAAGGTTTTATGAAAATTAATCCGCAAACTATCATAACTTACGGACATAGAGGGTAATTAGCCTGGTATGCCCTATACTGGCTAAGTACTGATTTTATCTGTTTCTCATCACTGCCATAGGCACAAAATTTTACCTCAGTCTTATTAGATTCCGCACCAAAACAATTTGGTTCAGGAAATTTCTTTCAATGAACATTTAGAGTTTTCATAACATTAGTCTAGCTAAATCGAATAGCATATACTCATATCAATAATTCAATTCAATTGAATTATTTAGGTGTAGACAAACCCCGTTGGCAAATTAAAAATTTTTGAAATTATTTTTGAGAATGACGTCATGATGTCGTACTATATTAATAGTCTGTTTGAGGATGTCGTCATCGTATGACTTTGTCATAACACATCATACAATAGTGGAACAATAATTTTTAGATCGAATTCACACTAAGTATTCTTGTATTTACAACTCTGTCAACTTTTTATCATCTCTGTACCAGGTTATATGGTATATAAGTGATAAATAAAATATATTTTGATGTTTCAAATCATTTGTGTCTAGCTGAAATAAGTAGCATAGACTATACTTTAAACCGTTTCAAAAATAATTACGAGTCTACATATATATTTTTTAAAAGCATATAGTGCGTATTTAGCTTGATGTCAAAATTTCAAAGTCTAGCATAACTAGGAGTTTTGAAAAACTTAATAACTCCACTAATAATCATTTGCTTAACAATCTATCTATTCCTATAATCCTCAATACTCCATTCACACACAACTATACCCAGTTCGTCAAACCACACTTATGAGTTCATAAACTTGCCACAATCATAGAAGTTTAAGAACTTACCCTAGTCAGACCTTTGGCGTCCATTCGCTGAGGGGTTCATAAATATTTCATATAACTATGAGTTAAGAATTTCACATAAGTATAAGTTTTGAGAACTCGTACTTAACCTTATATTCTCTACCTATAACCTATCTATCTGTTATACATATGAGAAATGAATCACCCTCTTAACATGCATATAGCAAATAGCACGACACAAACATTTCAATGATTATCAGTGCCAGAAACTAAGTGGTTGTTACACCAAGTACAATTTCCTGCCCATACAAAGAATTATACCACTCAGCAGCCGACATGAGTCCTCAATTGAAATCCCCACCTAATCTTAAGTCTCTTCTCAATACGAATTTCATTTAATCCGTATTCATAATCCTTTCCTGAATCTGTACCAATTCATAGTACAACTGACACACAACAATCTTAATGTAAACTTTCCAATCATCAGATTGATTCTTCTCCCTGCTATCACTTTATCAGATCACGGGGTGATCAAATCGTATATACTACGATTCATTTCAATATCTTGATCGTTTTGTTTTACGATCTCCTATCATTGTACTTTTAGTCTTTTAGACTTTATCTATTCACCACTACTGTTCAACTTTACTATCAGAGTTAGGAACTCTGTATTTTTACACTTACCGAAATTCGACTTTGAATCTTACCGACCAACCAACTCTATGTGAGTTAGATCTTATCCTAATCACTGCGTTTATTGGTTTCAGGTATTTCTACCTAAGGTTCATAACCAACAGCTTTGATACCAACTATGACAGCCCTAAATCCGGGTCCCAAATCACCACAGATCTGGTACAATCATTTTATAACTATTTGCGGAAGATATAAACAAAAATTGTTTATACATTAAACTTACACACTTTTCCCCAAGGTCAAGTAACCTTAACTTATACACAATTCATAACTTGTCTAACACATAACATTATTATCATACAATACTATTACAAATCTAATCGTACACATTAACTTCAAGCTGGAACTGTCTTTAACCTTTCTTTGTATCCGAAATATCCGCCTTAATCTGCAATGTTTTATCATGATATAGCAAGGGTGAGCATGAAAGTTGCACTGCAAGTTTAAATTTATTTAAGGATATATCATGATTGAAAGAGTCTGAATAATAAGCTAGCTATACTTCAATAATATAATTGTGAATTAGCACGAACAAACTTCTGACTGAACAAGTATTAAACATGAACAAATATATTTGAACTGAATGGTAATGAAGGTGATCAGCCTTTCATAACTGACTTATACACGCAATATGTACAGAGTATAATTCTACAATTCTTAAACATGTCAATCAACAATGATTAACCACAAGTATATTTGAATACAACAACTCAAAGTAGAGTTAAGAAAAACTTGCCTGAACCATTGACTTACTGCTATGCAATTTAATAAGCTTTGTCTAAAGACCTAATATTAATAATATTTATTTCTAAGTTAGAATAATATCATCACAATATTTAAAATAACTTAAACACATTAACACATAATCCTATCAGTCTATACAACACATAAGACCTAGTAACAAGTCAAACTATTTCAGTCTGCCTTGAATCCGACACAATTTTAACATCCCGATGGTCTAGTCGGATAATTCATGAGTTTAAGTTCAATTAAACGTCTGCATTAACACTTACAATTATCTTAGATAATTACATTATCAGTAAAAAAAATATTTTTCACAGGCACGTAATAATTTTTATATAATAATTATCATTTATCGTGATTTTTCAATCATTACTAACATATTTATATGATTTAAATACTTTTAATATTATATTATAAGTTTTTCTTGAACATAAAAGTTAAATACCAATCCAGCAACCTAGATTTGGAATCCAGCAAGCTGGATTCAAAATCCTGCATCTAGATGGCCAATCTAGCAACCTATACTGCAATCCAGCAAACTGGAATCAACATATTTTCAATTCAGTAAACTGCTTTTTCATCCAGCAAGCTGGATTCATCAGATTTTTCAATCCAGCAAACTAGATATCAAATCCTTTTTACGAAAAATATCAAATCAGCTTATTATTTTTCTATCATTTGTCCAAACATATATACATATATTTCATACACAAAAAGTATTTTTCCATAATTTTCCAAATTCCTTTAGTACTTTTCAAAAATCATTTTTAGTGTGTAGCTTAAGAAATTAGCCCTATCATGCTTAACTCCAAAAATTCCTATCTATGTGATGGATCTTGAATGGCATGGATGATCAAAATCCTCTTCCTTTTCTCTTGGAAGCTACCAAAAATGACTCTCTCTCTCTAGTTTTGATTTTTATTAATGAACTAGGAAGTAATAGAATGAGAGAAAAATAAAATAGATTTTGTGGTTTAGTAAAAATAAATGTGTAGATATATTAGTATATTTCACATTCATCTCCCAATAACTCTAGATCTTCTCTCTCCCACTTAATCATTTAATGTTCCTTGCAAGAATGTTCAAGAATGTTGGATAAATTAAAAGATGACACATGGAGAGTTGGTGACCAACTTAGACAAATATTAGACCAAAATAATTTTAGTCACGTGCAATATAACACCCACAAAGGGGCCGGGTACTCCCCCTTTCTTTGATCCATTTTAGTTTATTTTTATTGTTAAAATTGATTAATCCAATGACCAAAAAGTCCCTCTTCAATTGAGCTAAAAGTTGGGCTTTTCATTAAATTCTTTTGTGCTTACAAATATTAGTTTCTTTGGGCTCTCTACTTAACATGTTTGTGTCATGTAAATTTACATATTCCAACACTCTTAATATTACCATTCCCTAATTATTTAATTAGGATTTTCATTTTCTCAATAATAAATTAAATCCTTACTCATGTACATTTAATTTCTTAACCCAATTAGACTTGCTATAATTATGTTATGAAATTAATTAATTGAGAAGTATAAAATAAATCTCTTGGGATTAGTATATATTATAAATACTAATATTCTCCCATACCATAACCTTTAAGTTATTCAATTTTTCATTCTAATATATAATTAGATTACCCTAGTTTCTTTTATTTGTTTACATAATAAACAAATAAACAAATGCATAATATTCATATCCATTACACACATAACTTTTAATCCCTTAGGGTTTTATACAAAACATTAGGGTTTCTAATTTAGCAATTAGGGTTATCCCTAATATATACTAAAAAATACTTAAGCCATTATATTTAGCCTTTGATTTCCCAAATTAGGGTTTTTAATATCCACATTAAAGTTTCGAATTCTCGAAACTGAAATTAGGGTTTTTGAACATATCGTTAGGGTTTCTAATAATTCGTTAGATTTTTCTAACTTAATCACCATATTCATATCATGAATTTAGGGTTTGTCACCTATGTAACTTATCTTGATCAAAATTTGATCCTTATCCACAAACTATATACTTTAAAAAAATTTACTGTTCACATATATGATCACATATACTGACTCATATACACTTAGATACTTAACCCTAATAATTCTTCACAAGAATTTTAAATCCACCAAAATCTTATACCTCATTACCAGACTATCACTTACAGTCTATCAAATAATTCAAGTCTTGTCCAAAAAATTTGAAATTCTTAAAATTTCATTATAGAACTGCCAATTCCATACACTATACTAGGTTCTGATATTGAACCTTAAATCAATCAATTATTATTTTAAAATTTTGTAAATTCTCGGGTTATCACATTTTCAAAATGCATTTTTATGACTACATACATGCATGCACTATTTTATCATACATCTACAGTAGAGTTAAAATGCATGACTACCCAATGTCTACATTTTGGAAAACTTTTGTCGTAGTCCCCTTTATAAATAGGACTATCCACATGCACATAGACATGACTAGGTGGCCATTCAGTAGCACACCTGCCTACAGTCATATACATCCTACATTCATTAATACATCATAGTAAAAAATCCGTAATTGTAGTCTAATTTCCAGGATTATTTTGCTTTTCTACCTTTACTCAATTGTCCTCAAATAGAATAAGAAATGACAGTAAAAGGTGCCAATTTGACTGTTTCAAAAGTAAAATTTTTTCACATCATTGTGTTCAGCATGGTTTAATACTAACATTTACTATGTTGAATAATTTTTATAAAGTCACATCAGTATGCATATTCACTACTATATGTCTAGATACATTTCATGTGATAAGTCATTTTTCAACAAACAGAAACTGGAAAAGAATACATGTATACGTTACCAGGACAGTGTAGAACAGTTGTACGGTAGCAGAAGTTGCAGAAAGTCGCCCGAACTCAGCAAATTTGAAGAAGAGCTCTCAGATTTCCTTCGCGAAGAAAACTTGAAATTGACTTTTGAAAACAACCTGCAACCTTTTCATACTCACGGTTAACCAGAGGTCCACCTGTGGCTGCCGCAGGTGTACTTGAGTGTGAGTTCCCAAATTTTATGAAATGAAAGTATTCAATTTTCTTATAATTATTCTATTTAATAAATGGTTAAATTGATAAAAGGTTAAAGTTAAGGGTGATATTTAAAATTTTTTGCAAAGTAAGCAAGTTGTTATTCGTTGTGCCGGGGAATATTTATTTTCATAGGGAATATTTGTACGATGACATAATCATTGGTGGACCCTACAACGGAAGTATTGTCATATTTAGAAAACGACAGAATTATCTTTTTATAAAAATAACGGTTAAAGTGTTACCGCTAAAACTGTTGAACTACCCGGTAGTAAAAGTACAGTAATACGCGTGGTTGCATAGTAGCACACGGTATTGATTATTGATGCTTACGTAAGAAGTCACTCAGTTATACTTAATTATTGCTACAATAATTGCTTGCATCATATCTCTCATATTATTGATTCAATTATTGTCACAGTATCATCTGCATAATATGTTTTATTATTAAATCAATAATTGAGACGACAAAGTTATTCATATTATTTTTTGCAATATTGAAAATGTCTAGAAGTTCTGTAAAAGAGAGGGTTGGTCACCTAATTGCGCGTCAATAAGGAGAAATCCTTATCAGAAAGCCCTATCTTTCCTAGGAATGACCTGGTTGTTAATTATTGTAAATTATAATATTAATGATAAATAAGTTCGTGTTGATTAAAGATGAAGTTGATAGTTCCTTTGTGTTTGAATTATTAGTGTTAGTGAAAATCGACATTTATTTCGATAATAATTGATGTCTGGAAGTTATATTGACCAATCGGGTAATTAATCGGATAAATTAGCAATTAATTACTATTAATTCACATGATTATAACTATTTATTCACATGTGTGTACTATTGATTCACATTCTTGTACTATTAGGGGAGTTGGTGCAAGATTGATAATATGTGCATGACTAAGTTAAACATAAAGGTATAGATGGATGCACTATACTGTAATTCGTATTTTCACATGTCTAGAACTATTGATTCACATGATTTACTATTGATTCACATGATTTACTATTAGGGAATGTGGTGCAAGTTTGATAATACTTGCATGACTAAATTAAAAATAAAGGAAAAGATGAAGGTATTATACTGTAATATTTCTAGCCCTAAAATGTGCAATTATGAAAAGTATATTTTCCTATAAATAGAAGCTCATTCCTTCATTATTTTTTACCAATTCACTAAAGCTATAAAGCAGTTATTATAGAGATAAATTATAGAGAGAAAGAAGAAGAGAAATCTGTTACCTCACTATTCCAGTATCCAGTTTTCTTCTAAGGTAAGGGATATCATTATTGTACTAAGGGGTATTATTTCTTTCGTATTCATGAAGAGAGTTATTTATTTCAATATTCGTAAGGGTTGTTATACCATTCTTTATTATTCTGTTGGAATTACTTTTCTGTGCGGTCTATCGCATGCCTAGTAAATTCTTCTGTTATTCCATTCTTTATTATTCTATTGGAATATCCTGTCTGTGTGAATTACGCATGACCTGGTTCCATTCTTTATTATTCTGTTGGAATATCCTGTCTGTGCGGATTACACAAGACCTGGTTCTATTATTTATTATTCTGTTGGAATAACTTGTCTGTACGGTCTATCGCGTGCCTGGTGAATTCTTCTGTTATTTCATTCTTTATTATTCTGTTGGAATAACCTGTCTATGTGGATTACCTCATGCATGGTGAATGATCCTTCGTATTCATTCTTTATTAAATTTTGGAAATGATATGTCTACATGGATTACCGCATGGCGGGTGAAAATCCATTTGTAGTTTCATATATTCTATTATATTCGTATGAGATATCATTTCTTTTGTATTCGTCATGGAATATCATTTTCTTTGGTATTTTTTTATGAGTTACTATTCACAAGTTACTATTCACCCAGTTACTATTCACTCTAGTATTATTCACTCGGGTATTCGGGGCACTTTTTGTGTCGGAGTACTATTCACGAGTTACTATTCATGGGTAACTATTCACCCAAATTACTATTCACCCGAATATTATTCACTTGGGTATTTGGGAAACTTTTCATGCCGGTGTACTATTCACGAGGTACTATTCCTGAAGTACTATTCATGGGGTACTATTGTAGGGTACTATTTACCCGAAAAATATATTTCTTTTCTGTCCAAATTATTTTTGGTACACTGAATATTATTCTTGAATTTTACTCTACAAAGCAGTATCATGTTGACAATTTGGATATTTTTAAACTCTAGATAAATTTAAAGTCTTTAATATTTATCCTTGATTTCGTTTGATTAATGCTTATATCATTGTCATCATCCTCATGCTTATATTATGATGAAAGTCATCTTTAGCTTACGTCCAAAGATGGACTGTTGATTATTGGTTTTACAGTTGTATATCTTTGGCTTACGTGCAAAGATGGACTGTTGATTATTGGTTTTACAGTTGTATATCTTTGGCTTACGTGAAAAGATGAACTATTGATTGATGAGTATCTTTGGCTTATGTGAATAGATGAACTCTTTATTGGTATGATTATGACCTGTGATTATTTGGTATAATCATGATCCGTAATGTTATAGATGATGTGGTAAAAGTCCTCATTGGCCCGTAGTGCATTGATGGACAGTTATTGATATGATTATAACCAGGGATTATTCGGTATAATCATGATCATTGATGATTACATGAATATCCTTGGCCGTAGTGCAGGGATGATTCGATGATGTGGATTATTTATTAAGCTGAGTCTCAGTGATAAAATATTGATTATACACTTTTAATTCATAAAAGATAGTAGATATCATGCTCTACTTGACTCTTCTAAAATACAGTTGTATGTCTTTGGCCTGTAGTTCAAAGATGAATTGTTAATGAATATCTTTGGCCGTAGTGCAAAGATGAATTTATTAGTATGATTATGAGCAAGAATTGTGATTTGGTATAACCATAATTTTTGATGTTTCAGGTGAAGATAGGTGATGAAAATTATCTTCGTCCTGGGTGCGAAGAGGAATTTAGAATCACAATTATGATTATGAGTTATTCATATGATTGTGGACAGGAATTGTTGATTGATGTTACAAGGATAAAACATTATTGGTGGACTTTTAACATGGAGAAGATAATAGACCTGATGGTCTATTTGACTCTTCTAATGGATTACTCGTTCCGCTGCAACTATGGTTGAAAAGTTTTATCATCTACCATATGTTCTAAATCTCTGATTTATTACTGATGAAGGCTATTGATGATGTAAATTATCTTTAGTCATGATATTCTTTACTGGGCTAGTTGTGCTCACCCTTTTTGCTTCACAATTCCTTTCAGGTAATAAGAGTGTAGCTGGGTCGAGCGGGGGTAACAGGAGAATAGAACGGTGGTCTATAGCTATTGAGGTTCTCCCTAAATAGTATGAAAATAATTTTGTTGAGAACTTTAGATATGTTTGTCGTATTGTATACGTCATTTGATAATTAATTTTGGTGAACCGAATAGGGTGAGGTGAACCCAACTTTGGAAGGGTGTTTTGCCACTATCATACAAGATGTCTAATGACATACAACCTCGTGTAATCATAAGACAGGGTTCTGCACATCCACTTGCTGAGTATATCTGTGAGCACTACTTATATGATATTGGAGTTTGGTTGAAATATAATTTTCAATTGCAGACAGTGGAGATAGTTATATGTCAAGAGAAAACTCACCATTTGAAAAAACATGATAGTAATCTTTTCATTTTTCTTTGGGGTCTATTGGGTCAATCAATGATAATTCTGTGGACATATGATATCTATCATAACCTAGACGCATGGCCTCCCATGTACGAAGATTTCCTTGAACACTTCCCAAAGATTTTAATTTCTAAAACAGTTTTTGATAGTACTTTTATGTAAAGTACCGTTGTAAGGTTGTGGTCGAGGCACCATGAGAGTTACATACATTTGTATTAAAACTCACAATTTAACTGTGGTCGTATTCTGCACGAAAGTTCAACAGTTGTATAAATGAAGTTTATATTTGATTTTTATAGTATGATATCAGGCGACTCAGAATGGGTCGTGTGGACCTATTTTGGGGGTATCACACTACCTGCGGCACTCCTACATGGATCCTACCCCTCAGGCTCGGTCCAGTTCGAGTTGCAAAGGAGGTCTCACAAGCTGAAAAGGCCAAATAAGGAATAACGACGCTACGCGATTGAGCGGAATAGCTTGGAATCCTGGTTATCACAAGTCAAATTATGGCTTCACATGCCACTCATTGGTGTTCGCCTAAATACAAGGTACACTATACCGATGAGCTCAACTTTTTCAAATCATACTCGGCAATGCCTCAAACAGGTCCATTGCCACTAAATACATGGTTGTAACCCCAAGCAGTTCCCCGGCGGGGGTCACAACTCCGATGTCATTAATAAAGTACTTCGACGGGGTTCACAACGCAATGCAACAATTGATATATATGTCAATGAAAGTCAAGCATCCTTGACATGTTCCCTGGTGGGGGTCACAACGTAACGCAACCATTGATACACACATCAATGAACGTCATGCAGCTTTGATAGTTTGCCCAACAGGGATCTATCCGGTGATACACACATCAGCGAAGGTCAGGCAGCCCTGACAATACATACTGTTGACAGTAACTCCAACAAGACCGTGGTATATGTTGGTGACACAAACCAGAGAAGATCGTCCTCATTGGAGAGGACCAATGATGGAATATGTTATACACATTCTCAAACAGACAAAGCTTTATCATCATAGTTCTCTTGCACACGAGAGGCACATCTTCAGAGTAAAGTCTGTATCAAGGATTTTGGACTTTGGTGATAACCCAAACGTCAACATCCTGGATGACTTGGATCTCATGTCCAAGACATCACTGATTGTCATCCCCAACAGGATTAACAGGGAACCAACAATCATTCCATCATGTTTGAAAATAATCCAACAAAATACATGCATCATGCATTTACATCATGTTACTGCATCTGGCATCATATTTATCTTGTTGCATTTCAAGTGTCTAGGATTCTTTCTCCTATCCATGCCTTGTATTACTTGATTATGATAAAGAGGGGGCATCTGTAGACACTCGAAATTTTCTACACACCTGTTACTAACATTACAGGAGGACAGATTCATCTTTTGGAGATAACCCTGGAAGACAACACACGTCCATTCTGGATACCACCAGAAATTCAGTCTCAACCCCGGAACACTTACTGGAAGTATCAATTCAAACCTCAGAGATAACCCCGAGTTTTGTCCTTGGAGATAACCCCAAGGAATGTCGTTGCAGTTCCGGGGATAACTACGAAAATGCTTGTTTCAAATGCATGTAGTCAGCTTCAACCTCGGAACTCCCACCGAGGCACTCATTCCAAAGACCCGGAGATAACACCGGAAAGACATGCACACTTAAAGATGACCCTGCGAAATTCAAACAATTGCAGCAGTCCAATCTTGGAGATAACCCTGAGCAACGTCTGCTTTATCAGCCCAAATCGGAGATAATCCCGGTGAGGGGAAAAATCATTATCTTGCCACCTCAACCCCCAGCGCGCCATTTCAATATCTCATACATACATTTCTACACAGCAATGTCCCATAAGAGCCAAGGAGTTCCAATACCGAGTGACTACTATGCAGGACAGCACACCAGATAAAATTTGAAGCTTTAAGACCAAGGGCATGGTCCGCTCTTCCTAACTTTGTACAACCTCTAATCCCATGTCATTGCGTAACTCTCGACAAAAGTGATCTAGAGAAGGTCTTGTACACCTCATTCGGATGCTCGAATTGAAGTTCTGCAAGTTCGAACAGACATTACAATGCACGAGTGCACGTACTTTGAGATGGCAAGACCTGCGGAACCCGGGGCACCCCGGGCAGCCGCAGGTGAATCTGCGGCTGCCGCAAGTACACATGCGGCCACTAGCTCTATAAATATAGAGCTTGGGGTGGCCATAATTCAAGAGGAAAAGGCGAGGAAGCCCTGTCAAATTTGCTCTGTACACACCCTATATTGAGTGCTTTCTCATTTTAAACACCTGTTAGCTCACATATAGCTATATTTTTACCGGCAGGAGCTTTGTGTTCATCCATTTATAGTCATAGAAGTCTTCTTTGGCAGCCCACTGTAAGCCTTTTTACACATTATAAAGCCTTTCTCTTCATCTTTGCACACACTATTCTTCATATTGAGAGTCGTGTTGTGTGTGTATGCCCGGACTTTGGTCCATAGTTTTCTTTTCTGTCTGTATATATATACTTATATATGTATATATTTATATATTTGGACTAACATTATCGAGTTATGCCTCGATTGAGCCTAGACTTATGTCCGGAGCATTTATTGCATTTATATATATATATATATATATATATATATATATATATACTTATATATATATGAACTGTTGTTGAACTCTGTTTCATATGAACTATTGTTGAACTCTGTTTGATGAGCTTGGATTTTATATCCGGTGCGTTTACTGCTTTCATATATATATATATATATATATATATATATATATATATATATATATATATATATATATATATATATATTAAAGGTATCAACATCTGATTTTTTATCGTCAATCTCTTTTCTTAGATTAGAAATGTCTAATTTTAAATTAGAAATTTCTCTTTTAAGTTTATTAACTTCTTGATTTAATTCAGGGAGAGTAATCTCTTTAACTGAAGATTTAAATCTCTCAAGTGTTTTATTTAAACTGAAAATAGGTTTTTCTTTGGCTCTAAGAACTTTATCAGTGACTTTCTTATCTTTAGTTAATAAATCTTTTAATTGTTTTAGATACTGAGTCTTTAATTCAGGGTCTGTAATTTTAGCATTCTTAGGTCTTGGTGGGTGAAACACCTCACAGAAGACATAAGAATTTCAATAGTTCATGCAATTCAAAGAGATAAAGAAGGCAATCCCATCTTTGATGAAGATGCTGGTATTGGTCTTCCTGATGGAGTTAACACTTTAATATTTACTATAATAAAACACTTTGTTGGAACCCCTACAAATATTACAGTGTTACCCCTTAGTGAGCTTTCGACCAACGACTCCCAGACCATATAAGACCTTAGGGCGCTAGGTTTTAAGATCCCCGTTCGGGCATACTTGTTCAAGTAACAAAGGCCCCGAAACAAAACTAGCCACGGTATTATTATTATTATTTTTTTAAGCTTATATATCCCAAATTTTTCCCCCAAACTTAAGTTTTTATCTAAATTCAGTCATCTTCGCCTATTCATGTCTTTCATTCATTCAGACTAGCATTATCCTCTAGAAATCCTTTATGTGTCAATTTAAACTCAATCAGTCAACATGATTGTTTTTACTGTGATATCCTTATTATATCAGTTTCAAACAGGTACAGATTCAAATCATGACAAGAAATCACATCAAAGTCTTAACAGACAATACTATACTTGTCTACTCAATTCCAAACTCATCACTGGCCAAAACAGACTTAAACTATCTAACGGCTGGAAACATGCAAAAACTACTATATGCAAAACAGACTTAAATTTTTTTTTTTATGAATGCAAACTACATGGAAAACTATCTACATGAAAAACTATTAACTAAATACAATATGAATGCACTAGATGAATACTACATGCATGAACTGGAGCTGGACAATTACACCCCCAAACTTAACTTATGCAATGTCCTCATTGTATATAACCAACAAAATTTAAAAAAATTAAGCACTGAGGACTTCCCTGAAAGATAGAAGCTTTATTCCTCGTCAGTATCCTCTTCTTCTGATTCTTCTTCATCAGCCGGGGGGTATGCAGACAATGGTAGAAACTGGTAGGGAGCGGCAGCTGGATAATCGAACACTTGGTGTGCACAGATTTGGAATACTATTGGTAGGCACTCCCCCAGACTTAATTTTCACCAATTTTTCCAATTATTAAGCCCATTGGGTATAGCCAAATATGATGTTTCAATCAAAGTTGGATGAGCAATTTGAGCTATGAACCTTTACTTTAGATAGATGTGGCTTGAATGTAGTTTGATTCCCGAATTGGTGAAGAAGGATGACAAGATGGAGCTTGAGTGACTTAGTTTGGGTAGGAGATTTAGTGTTTGATTAGAATTTGGAGGAGAAAGATTGGTTGTTTAGGCTAGATTAGATGAGGGTTGAGAGTTGTGGTGAGTTAGAGATGGAGAAGGAGAGCAAGAAAGTGTTTGATTTGGGGATGGAAGAGTGTAGCCCGAATTGGGGCTTTTTTTTTTGTATTAGAGTGCCTAGGCGCTTGAGAATGTACTGTCTGGACCGCCTAGGCGGTTGCCTGCAGGAAGCTTGGGTCGTGTAGAGCGCCTAGGCGCTTGGTTTGTGCTTAGCTGGACCGCCTAGGCGCTTGGTCAGGAAAACAGTTACTGACTTTGAGCGCCTAGGCGCTTGATTTGGCCTTGGCTGGAGCGCCTAGGCGCTTGCTCCTTTGTCCAACATTTTCTGCTCCGACGTCCATTGGGAAAATGGCCATAACTTCTTCGTCCGAACTCCGATTTAGATGATTCAAGATGTTCTGGAAAGAGGAATAGTAGATCTACAACTTTCATTCTTGAAGTTTCGCGAAATAATGTCCGGAGCTATAGTCAAATTGGCTCTGAAGTGACTGCTGTGTAAATGGCAAGCCGAAAACGAGAATCTAGCCACCCCAAACGTCGATCCATGTAACATTTGTCCCAAATCTCATCAAATACCCCCAAACTTAAACCTTTGCTTGTCCTCTTTTCCTGCAATAAATTGAATATCTGTTAGAGAACAAGGAATGCAACAAATCCTAAACTATAAAGGTTTAACCACTAACTAAACTAAGAGTAAAGTAAATTAATAAAAGTAAAAATAGAAAATAACAATAAAAATTCCTGGGTTGCCTCCCAGTTAGCGCTTAGTTTATAGTCTTTAGCCCGACTTTCTTCTCTTTCTCTATCCAATTCCCCTTCGAAAATTGAGGAACTATCCATTAGTAATAACGTAACTTTCGAGAGTTTGCCATCAGTAAGGGTTATTGATTCAAATTCACCTAGCTTGTTCTTTATAGGTAGATTCTCTTTTACAACCTTCAAATAACTAGGCATTTTCCGAGTTGTATCTATGAACGAATTTTTACGTTGAAGCTTTTTTAGAACAACTGGTTCTTCATCTCTTTTCCCATTCTCTTCACATCATGGTACCAATTTTAAGCTAGCTTTCATATCATATATACCTTTATCGAAAAAATGACTACCAATTGGACACATGATTGCAAATCTAACCGGATCCTTAAACTTTGGTGGAGAAGATATATGGGGCACTATCAAAATTGGTTTATCTATATCAGAACTCAAGGCTAGATCTTTGGCGACCTTCTTTTCCTGCTCCCCACTTGTCTCCTCCCTTTCCACATCCTTTTCTTTTGGAACATCCGATTCCAGATTTAGCATGGGCAATCCATCAGTCTCGGGAACCATGTTGCTTGACACTTCACCTTGAGGGCGATTGATGACGTCGTTGAAAAGTTGTCCCACCTGGTTCTCAAGATTTCGAATCGACATCTCCTGACTATTCGTCTGCTCCTCAATCAAAACCATGAACTTGGAAATAAGTCCTTCCAAGTTTAAAATCCTTTCTTCTTCATAATTAGGGAGTTGAACTTGTAATTCAGGAGTGTATGATTGGCATGGAGCAAAGGGTTGGGCTTGATTGTCATCACTCCATGAAAGATTTAGTGGATTCCCCCACTCATGATGATAATTACTGGAATAATCATAATTGTTGGGATAATCGCTGAAGTTACCACTATATTGTAACGACTCAAAACTGATGGTGCATTGATGACTCGGATGGTTTCCACCACAATACTCACATATCACCACTACACTTTGAATACGTTGTGCTGATAAAGCATCAATCTTCCTTGAAAGTGTCCCAAATTGTGTTGACAATTCATCGAGCCCATAATTCTTTGCCTCCCTTGGCCGAGTCATTCTCGAATATAACCAATGATAGTCATAGTTGTTCATGGTGCCTGAAAAGGAATTAGACTAGAGACAAAAAAAATAAAAAAATAAAAATAAAAATAAAAAAATGTTTAAATTAAGATTAATTTCATTGAATTTAATAATGACAGAATATTAAACTAAGTTCCCCGGCAACGGCGCCAAAAACTTGTTGCCTAATTTTTTAATAGCACTTTACCACGCAAGTATACGCGTTCAATTATAATATTCAGCAAGTAAAGATATCGTTCCCACGAGGAAATAGACTAATATTTATCAATTACTAATTCTAATGCAATTAATCCTATTTTAAACTAAGAAAATTTTATTTGTGATTTGAAATTTAAACTTAACAAACTAATAATTAAAATCAAAATTTCACAAGAATAACTGCAGATTTAACAGGTTAAGATTACAACTTCCCTTGGTATTTCATTTAAACTAACTTACTTCCCATTTAAAATAAATCAATTAATATGAATTGTTATCCAAGAATGCTTTATGAATATTCATGCACTTCTTCCAAAGACACGTGAACAAATCCTCCTAAATCTAATCTTTAAGATGCGGAATTACAAGGAACACCCCAGTTAATCAACTCACTATATTCCTATGTGATACAAGTTAATCAGGGTTTACGCACAAATTGTTTCAATGGATACAAAAGACACATAGGTATATTCCTATCCTACACGCTAATCATATTAACCCTATTCAGATTATATGAACAGATGTTATCATATCCAGATCTCAATCTATACTCCATCTTCCAATTTTATATAGATTATCACAGTAATTGTTGGTCAAACAATTAATCAATTAAACATAAGATATAATAAATAATTCAATAAAAACTAACTTTCATTCAATGGGAAGCTTGCAATTTAAACTACATACCAAGTTCCGTTGCAATCTTAATTAAAATTTAGTTCATGATAATAATAAAGAAAAACATCATCCAAATTAATAGCCCAAACATCCCATATAATTACAAAAGATAAAACTAGAGAAGAGAAGAAGAAACTCTGAATTTGCTCCAATACTCTCTCTTAGATCTTTAGCCTTTGCAATTCTCCTTCGTGCTTTTCTTCGTTGTTCTCTCTGCAAATCTCTTGAAAAATTGATTGATTGCTTGCAAAATTCGTTACTTCTCCCTTTTCTAGAGTCCTCTCCTATTTGTATTGGTCTCAGCCCTCATTCAGACTCCTCTTTTGCTTCAAAAACCCACTTGACAGCAAAAAAACGCACATCTTTACGCACTAGAGCGCCTAGGCGCTCAACATAGGCTATTTTCAAGCGCCTAGGCGCTTGACCAGGACCATGTAATTACAAAAATGCCACTCAGCTTTAATTTTCATGATTTTTGACCTTTTTCTTCTCCAAAATGACCAATTTGTCCCTCCAGCTCCAACCTACAACAAATAAACACAAAACACATAAAAAGATACTAAAAAACAATAAAAGATAACAATAATTAAGTTTAATAATATCGGATTCATAGGTATAAAACCTACTCATCAAATACCCCCAAACTTAACCAATTGCTTGTCCCCAAGCAACACAACACAATGCAATAACTAAATATGCAATGCAAATGCAACTAGATAAATGCTTAAATTCCAGCAGTCAAACAGAATAAAATCTATTCATCAAGCCTCAGAGAAATCACAATAAACATGCTAGTACATCATATCAAAACAGATTAATAATTTCCTTGTCAATCATCAAATCTTAACCTGTTATTATTGATATAGTGTGTGTGTGCTTAACATCCATGCTAACTGATATGATGATAAATACAACACATAATAAATCTCTTTAAAAGGAATCATACAGTGTAAACTCACAAAATTCACAAACAAGCTAAAACCAACTAAAAACAAATATCCACCAAAATTTAAGAGTCCAATCCGGGATACTTATGCTTTATTGTGCTTTACGGGGGCTTTTTGCTCTTTTCCCGTTTTATTGTTTTTGTTTTTTTTATAACCATAACTGTGCAATGTCTCATTCCATTAGGCTAACAGTGCTACCCCTTAGTGAGCTTTCGACCAACGACTCCTAGACCATATAAGACCTTAGGGCGCTAGGTTTTAAGATCCCCCTTCGGGCATACTTGCTCAAGTAACAAAGGCCCCGAAACAAAATTAGCCACGGTATTTTTTTTTTTTTTAAGCTTATATATCCCAAATTTTTCCCCCAAACTTAAGTTTTTATCTAAATTCAGTCATCTTCGCCTATTCATGTCTTTCATTCATTCAGACTAGCATTATCCTCTAGAAATCCATTATGTGTCAATTTAAACTCAATCAGTCAACATGATTGTTTTTACTGTGCTATCCTTATTATATCAGTTTCAAACAGGTACAGATTCAAATCATGACAAGAAATCACATCAAAGTCTTAACAGACAATACTATACTTGTCTACTCAATTCCAAACTCATCACTAGCCAAAACATCCATGCTAACTGATATGATGATAAATACAACACATAATAAATCTCTTTAAAAGGAATCATACAGTGTAAACTCACAAAATTCACAAACAAGCTAAAACCAACTAAAAACAAATATCCACCAAAATTTAAGAGTCCAATCCGGGATACTTATGCTTTATTGTGCTTTACGGGGGCTGTTTGCTCTTTTCCCGTTTTATTGTTTTTGTTTTTTTTATAACCATGACTGTGCAATGTCTCATTCCATTAGGCTAACAGTGCTACCCCTTAGTGAGCTTTCGACCAACGACTCCCAGACCATATAAGACCTTAGGGCGCTAGGTTTTAAGATCCCCCTTCGGGCATACTTGCTCAAGTAACAAAGGCCCCGAAACAAAACTAGCCACAGTATTTTTTTTTTTTTTTTAAAGCTTATATATCCCAAATTTTTCCCCCAAACTTAAGTTTTTATCTAAATTCAGTCATCTTCGCCTATTCTTGTCTTTCATTCATTCAGACTAGCATTATCCTCTAGAAATCCATTATGTGTCAATTTAAACTCAATCAGTCAACATGATTATTTTTACTGTGCTATCCTTATTATATCAGTTTCAAACAGGTACAGATTCAAATCATGACAAGAAATCACATCAAAGTCTTAACAGACAATACTATACTTGTCTACTCAATTCCAAACTCATCACTGGCCAAAACAGACTTAAACTATCTAACGGCTGGAAACATGCAAAAACTACTATATGCAAAACAGACTTAAATTTTTTTTTTTTATGAATGCAAACTACATGAAAAATTATCTACATGAAAAACTATTAACTAAATACAATATGAATGCACTAGATGAATACTACATGCATGAACTGGAGCTGGACAATTACACCCCCAAACTTAACTTATGCAATGTCCTCATTGTATATAACCAACAAAATTTAAAAAAATTAAGCACTGAGGACTTCCCTGAAAGATAGAAGCTTTATTCCTCGTCAGTATCCTCTTCTTCTGATTCTTCTTCATCAGCCGGGGGGTATGCAGACAATGGTGGAAATTGGTAAGGAGCGGCAGCTGGATTATCGAACACTTGGTGTGCACAGATTTGGAATACTATTGGTAGGCACTCCCCCAAACTTAATTTTCACCAATTTTTCCAATTATTAAGCCCATTGGGTATAGCCAAATATGATGTTTCAATCAAAGTTGGATAAGCAATTTGAGCTATGAACCCTTACTTTAGATAGATGTGGCTTGAATGTAGTTTGATTCCCGAATTGGTGAAGAAGGATGACAAGATGGAGCTTGAGTGACTTAGTTTGGGTAGGAGATTTAGTGTTTGATTAGGATTTGGAAGAGAAAGATTGGTTGTTTAGGCTAGATTAGATGAGGGTTGAGAGTTGTGGTGAGTTAGAGATGGAGAAGGAGAGCAAGAAAGTGTTTGATTTGGGGATGGAAGAGTGTAGCCCGAATTGGGGCTTTTTTTTTTGTATTGGAGCGCCTAGGCGCTTGAGAATGTACTGTCTGGACCGCCTAGGCGGTTGCCTGCAGGAAGCTTGGGTCGTGTAGAGCGCCTAGGCGCTTGGTTTGTGCTTAGCTGGACAGCCTAGGCTCTTGGTCAGGAAAACAGTTACTGACTTTGAGCGCCTAGGCGCTTGATTTGGCCTTGGCTGGAGCGCTTAGGCGCTTGCTCCTTTGTCCAACATTTTCTGCTCCGACGTCCTTTGGGAAAATGGCCATAACTTCTTCGTCCAAACTCCGATTTAGATGATTCAAGATGTTCTTGAAAGAGGAAAAGTAGATCTACAACTTTCATTCTTGAAGTTTCGCGAAATAATATCCGGAGCTATAGTCAAATTGGCTCTGAAGTGACTGCTGTGTAAATGGCAAGCCGAAGACGAGAATCTAGCCACCCCAAACGTCGATCCATGTAACTTTTGTCCCAAATCTCATCAAATACCCCCAAACTTAAACCTATGCTTGTCCTCCTTTCCTGCAATAAATTGAATATCTGTTAGAGAACAAGGAATGCAACAAATCCTAAACTATAAAGGTTTAACCACTAACTAAACTAAGAGTAAAGTAAATTAATAAAAGTAAAAATAGAAAATAACAATAAAAATTCCTGGGTTGCCTCCCAGTTAGCGCTTAGTTTATAGTCTTTAGCCCGACTTTCTTCTCTTTCTCTATCCAATTCCCCTTCGAAAATTGAGGAACCCTCCATCCATTAGTAATAACGTAACTTTCGAGAGTTTGCCATCAGTAAGGGTTATTGATTCAAATTCACCTAGCTTGTTCTTTATAGGTAGATTCTCTTTTACAACCTTCAAATAACTAGGCATTTTCCGAGTTGTATCTATGAACGAATTTTTACGTTGAAGCTTTTTAAGAACAACTGGTTCTTCATCTCTTTTCCCATTCTCTTCACACCATGGTACCAATTTTAAGCTAGCTTTCATATCATATATACCTTTATCGAAAAAATGACTACCAATTGGACACATGATTGCAAATCTAACCGGATCCTTAAACTTTGGTGGAGAAGATATATGGGGCACTATCAAAATTGGTTTATCTATGTCAGAACTCAAGGCTAGATCTTTGGCGACCTTCTTTTCCTGCTCCCCACTTGTCTCCTCCCTTTCCACATCCTTTTCTTTTGGAACATCCGATTCCAGATTTAGCATGGGCAATCCATCAGTCTCGGGAACCATGTTGCTTGACACTTCACCTTGAGGGCGATTGATGACGTCGTTGAAAAGTTGTCCCACCTGGTTCTCAAGATTTCGAATCGACATCTCCTGACTATTCGTCTGCTCCTCAATCAAAACCATGAACTTGGAAATAAGTCCTTCCAAGTTTAAAATCCTTTCTTCTTCATGATTAGGGAGTTGAACTTGTAATTCAGGAGTGTATGATTGGCATGGAGCAAAGGGTTGGGCTTGATTGTCATCACTCCATGAAAGATTTAGTGGATTCCCCCACTCATGATGATAATTACTGGAATAATCATAATTGTTGGGATAATCGCTGAAGTTACCACTATATTGTAACGACTCAAAACTGATGGTGCATTGATGACTCGGATGGTTTCCACCACAATACTCACATATCACCACTACACTTTGAATACGTTGTGCTGATAAAGCATCAATCTTCCTTGAAAGTGTCCCAAATTGTGCTGACAATTCATCGAGCCCATAATTCTTTGCCTCCCTTGGCCGAGTCATTCTCGAATATAACCAATGATAGTCATAGTTGTTCATGGTGCCTGAAAAGGAATTAGACTAGAGACAAAAAGAATAAAAAAATAAAAATAAAAATAAAAAAATGTTTAAATTAAGATTAATTTCATTGAATTTAATAATGACAGAATATTAAACTAAGTTCCCCGGCAACGGCGCCAAAAACATGATTGCCTAATTTTTTAATAGCACTTTACCACGCAAGTATACGCGTTCAATTATAATATTCAGTAAGCAAGGATATCGTTCCCACGAGGAAATAGACTAATATTTATCAATTACTAATTCTAATGCAATTAATCCTATTTTAAACTAAGAAAATTTTGTTTGTGATTTGAAATTTAAACTTAACAAACTAATAATTAAAATCAAAATTTCACAAGAATAACTGCAGATTTAACAGGTTAAGATTACAACTTCCCTTGGTATTTCATTTAAACTAACTTACTTCCCATTTAAAACAAATCAATTAATATGAATTGTTATCCAAGAATGCTTTATGAATATTCATGCACTTCTTTCAAAGACACGTGAACAAATCCTCCTAAATCTAATCTTTAAGATGCGGAATTACAAGGAACACCCCAGTTAATCAACTCACTATATTCCTATGTGAATCAAGTTAATCAGGGTTTACGCACAAATTCTTTCAATGGATACAAAAGACACATAGGTATATTCCTATCCTACACGCTAATCATATTAACCCTATTCAGATTATATGAACAGATGTTATCATATCCAGATCTCAATCTATACTCCATCTTCCAATTTTATATAGATTATCACAGTAATTGTTGGCCAAACAATTAATCAATTAAACATAAGATATAATAAACAATTCAATAAAAACTAACTTTCATTCAATGGGAAGCTTGCAATTTAAACTACATACCAAGTTCCGTTGCAATCTTAATTAAAATTTAGTTCATGATAATAATAAAGAAAAACATCATCCAAATTAATAGCCCAAACATCCCAGATAATTACAAAAGATAAAACTAGAGAAGAGAAGAAGAAACTCTGAATTTGCTCCAATACTCTCTCTTAGATCTTTAGCCTTTGCAATTCTCCTTCGTGCTTTTCTTCGTTGTTCTCTCTACAAATCTCTTGAAAAATTGATTGATTGCATGCAAAATTCGTTACTTCTCCCTTTTCTAGAGTCCTCTCCTATTTGTATTGGTCTCAGCCCTCATTCAGACTCCTCTTTTGCTTCAAAAACCCACTTGACAGCAAAAAAACGCACATCTTTACGCACTAGAGCGCCTAGGCGCTCAATATAGGCTATTTTCAAGCGCCTAGGCGCTTGACCAGGACCATGTAATTACAAAAATACCACTCAGCTTTAATTTTCATGATTTTTGACCTTTTTCTTCTCTAAAATGACCAATTTGTCCTTCCAGCTCCAACCTACAACAAATAAACACAAAACACATAAAAAGATACTAAAAAAACAATAAAAGATAACAATAATTAAGTTTAATAATATCGGATTCATAGGTATAAAACCTACTCATCAATAACCCCTTTCACCCCCAAAAATTTTGTTTATAAAAAGAAGGAGGAGAAAAAAAATTTCACCGAAAAATTGGTCAGATCTTCAAAACTTTTTAAGTTTTGTAAAAGATTTTTGTTTAAAAAACAAATCAGACTAAAATCTGAAACAAAGGATCACTTGATTGGTCCTGATCTATCAGTGAAATCGATCTAAACTGAAGACGTATTTGTTAACTGTTTAAACAAAAATTCTTTCTTTGATCATTCCTGTTAAACTCAAACCATTCTTGCCTTGTGTAAACACATACCTGTTGATCTAATGATACCCTTAGCCTAAACTGCACCCACACTGGAGACTTACAACGGCGTAACGGGCCTTACGACGATCATAGGTGGTTTACGACAAGTCAGGCGAATGATCTAGGAGCCAAAGAATAAAAAGTTTGAATAAACATTTAAGTAAACAAATCAAACTGTTTTTAATCCAAACCACCAATAGCATCAAGAACCAACCGTGTGGCTTTGATACCATATAACAGCTGCGATAAGTTTTTATAAGAAAAACTTTAACAAAAAAGAAAAGATTAAGAAGATGACCGGTTAATCGGTAAAGTAATCTATTTCTTTTATTTATAAACATTTGAGGAAGGATTACAGTATATCCTAGACTAAATATTTGATGGAAGAACGAAGTATTAAGGACTTCGTCTTCATCTTCTAACTAAGAAGATCGAAGCTGAAAGCTTCGTCTCCGGCTAACTCTAGAGAGAAGGGAGAGGACCTCGGAAGAGCGTTCTCTAGAGAGAGAAGCTCTGAGGCTTTACATTGAATTAAGCCTAAACAACTCTAAACACTTTGAGTTGTTTAAATAGAAAACAGAAAAGTAAATTACTATTTAATTCACGCAGGAATCACTATTACATTAACTGAAGTAAAAGTAATTTACTTAAGTAAACGTAAAACGTAAGAAACATTTTACATTTACTTTTACATTGGTGAAAGTTAAAAACATTTAACTTGAGTAAAAGCAAAAGTTATATTCTTTTACTTTTACTTTTACATTTACTAAAGTAAAAGACTTTTGCTTTTATTGATTAAAGCAAAAGCTGATGATGGCGTGGGCCATCACTGTCGGTTGACTGAAGACTCCTCTCGCGTCTTCTTCGTTTACTGGTCCGTCTCCTGTTGGTCGCCGGTGGTGCTGTTGATCGTCTTCTCCGACGAGTCACCATCCCCATACTCTTCAGCCTCAAAAAAATATCCAGGAAGATAACCCCTTTCACCCCCAAAACTTTTGTTTATAAAAAGAAGGAGGAGAAAAAAAATTTCACCGAAAAATTGGTCAGATCTTCAAAACTTTTTAATTTTTGTAAAAGATTTTTGTTTAAAAAACAAATCAGACTGAAATCTGAAACAAAGGATCACTCGATTGGTCCTGATCTATCAGTGAAATCGATCTAAACAGAAGACGTATTTGTTAACTGTTTAAACAAAAATTCTTTCTTTGATCATTCATTTTAAACTCAAACCATTCTTGCCTTGTGTAAACACATACTTGTTGATCTAATGATACCCTTAGCCTAAACTGCTCCCACACTGGAGACTTACAACGGCGTAACGGGCCTTACGACGATCATAGGTGGTTTACGGCAGGTCAGGCGAATGATCTAGGAGCCAAAGAATAAAAAGTTTGAACAAACATTTAAGTAAACAAATCAAACTATTTTTAATCCAAACCACCAATAGCATCAAGAACCAACCGTGTGGCTCTGATACCATATAACAGCGGCGATAAGTTTTTATAAGAAAAACTTTAACAGAAAAGAAAAGATTAAGAAGATGACCGGTTAATCGGTAAAGTAATCTCTTTCTTATATTTATAAACATTTGAGGAAGGATTACAGTATATCCTAGACTAAATGTTTGAGGGAAGAACGAAGTATTAAGGACTTCGTCTTCATCTTCTAACTAAGAAGATCGAAGCTGAAAGCTTCGTCTCCAGCTAACTCTAGAGAGAAGGGAGAGGACCTCGGAAGAGCGTTCTCTAGAGAGAGAAGCTCTGAGGCTTTACATTGAATTAAGCCTAAACAACTCTAAACACTTTGAGTTGTTTAAATAGAAAACAGAAAAGTAAATTACTATTTGATTCAAGCAGGAATCACTATTACATTAACTGAAGTAAAAGTAATTTACTTAAGTAAAAGTAAAACGTAAGAAACATTTTACATTTACTTTTACATTGGTTAAAGTTAAAAACATTTAACTTGAGTAAAAGCAAAAGTTATATTCTTTTACTTTTACTTTTACATTTACTAAAGTAAAAGACTTTTGCTTTTATTGATTAAAGCAAAAGATGATGATGGCGTGGGCCATCAATGTCGGTTGACTGAAGACTCCTCTCGCGTCTTCTTCGTTTACTGGTCCGTCTCCTGTTGGTCGCCGGTGGTGCTGTTGATCTTCTTCTCCGACGAGTCACCATCCCCATACTTATCAAAATCAAAAATACTTAGAGGCAAAGTTTTCAACGTCCTTTTCAAGAATAAATTTTGCTGACTTACAATCTATACTAACCAGGAACTGTTGTTCCTCACCCAGTCACATGTCATCACAGTAATTATCATTCCAAATATGAGGAAATTCCAGTCTTCCTTATATTTTGCAGTATGGAGAAACACCTCACAGAAGACATAAGAATTTCAATATTCAAGGTCTCTTGCTTAAAAGAGTTAAGGATATCCCTATAATACACAAGAGATTTATAGGGAGCGAGAGGGAGGAAATGCCATCCAGTAGGAAAATACTGGGCAGCCAGTTGAATGGGATCATTCTTGGGTTTCATAACTAACTCAATATGGAATAAGTGCTGATCAAAAACCTGATGATAATCAGACACTGGATAACTCAGTTTTGATGAGGTAGCTGGGGTTTGACTGGCGTAGATATCAAACGGTTTTGGCTGACTAGCAAGAACTGAGGAGTAGGGCTTGGGAACTGTTCCAAGCACCTGAAATTTATTATGTGTCTGTGTGACTGGGTGAGGAACAACAGTTCCTTTTGGTTGATTAACTGGACCGGAGGAGCGGCCATGACCACGAGAAGAAGAACCTCCTCGTACACTCATTTTGTTGTGACTGTAGCTGTGTTAATAAATTCACGAGTAAGAAAATCTGGAACTGAGTTGTTACTACCTTTAATATATTCAATATCAAAATCAAAAATACTTAGAATTGCTTGCCATCTAGCGAATGAATGCTTAGAGGCGACGTTTTCAACGTCCTTTTCAAGAATAAATTTTGCTGACTTACAATCTATTCTAACCAGGAATAAATAAATTAACTGTTAATAACAAAAGTATTACTAGAAACTGGTATTCTAGACCAACTCCTCCAGATTTACAATTTGAAGAGAGAAATCTAGATAAACAGTTTTCTGTTTCCTCTAATAAAATTTATGAATGGAATATTGATGGTTTTAGTGAACAAGAAATTCTTAATAAACTTAATCATATGTCTATGATAGCCAACAGTTACATTACTAAATTCAACACGTTATCTCAACCAGATATTGTTGAATTATTAGCTAGTGGATTTACTGGCATTCTTAAGTCTTGGTGGGAGAAACACCTCATAGAAGACATAAGAATTTCAATAGTTCATGCAATTCAAAGAGATAAAGAAGGCAATCCCATCTTTGATGAAGATGCTGGTATTGGTCTTCCTGATGGAGTTAACACTTTAATATTTACTATAATAAAACACTTTGTTGGAACCCCTAGTAATATTACAGAAAGAATCCATGATCAATTAAGTAATCTTACTTGTCCCACTCTAAGTGACTTTAGATGGTACAAAGATGTATTTACCTCCAGAGTTATGATGAGAAATGACAGTAACAAACCATTTTGGAAGGAAAAATTCGTTAATGGTTTACCGTCTTTATTTGCTCACAAAGTTAGAGAAGAATTAAGTAAAAATTTAGGATATATTGACTATGATAATTTAACCTATGGCGATATTATAAGTTATATCCAAAAAATCGGATTAAAAATGTGTATTGACTTTAAATTAGCTAAACAAGCAAGAAAAGATAAAAATAAAGCCAAGTATGAATTAGGAACATTTTGTGAACAGTATGGTTTACCGCCGGTGACTCCTTCTAGAAGAAAGCACAGGCATAAAGGTAAACATATTGATACGTATAAAAGTCATAAACACCGTAAGAAAAGGAATAATTACCTCAAAAATAAGAGTAATGATCAAGATAATTATTATAATAAACCCAAATCATCCAAGAAAAATTCATACAAAAAATCAAAAACTTATGATAAGAGTAAAATTGTCTGTCACAATTGTGGACAGAAAGGTCATTACAAAAGTGAGTGTAGAGTTAAACAAAAATTAGCTCAGTTGAATATTTCAACTGAAGATACAGAACAATTACTAGAATTAATGAGAATCGATAATGATCAACCAAGAGCAGGGAGTTGTATTGAGAAAGTTTTATCGATAACTAAATTAATAGATATATACCATTTTTGAATAGTAATATCCTTAACTCTTTTAAGTGAGAGACCTTGAATAAATAAATCAGGGTCTTTAATGCCAGATGATTCTGGTTCATCGTGACAATCATCACTATTAGAAGAATCATGAACTAGAAGATCTGATTTTTTATCGTCAATCTCTTTTCTTAGATTAGAAATGTCTAATTTTAAATTAGAAATTTCTCTTTTAAGTTTATTAACTTCTTAATTTAATTCAGGGAGAGTAATCTCTTTAACTGGAGATTTAAATCTCTCAAGTGTTTTATTTAAACTGAAAATAGGTTTTTCTTTGGCTCTAAGAACTTTATCAGTGACTTTCTTATCTTTAGTTAATAAATCTTTTAATTGTTTTAGATATTGAGTCTTTAATTCAGGGTCTGTAATTTTACTGATTAGATCAACTAATAAAGAGCTTTCTTCTTCATCCTTTGTAAGCACATTAATTCTTTTACAACAATTTTTATCACAATTTTCGGTACATATAGTGACTTCATTTTCACTATCAGAATCATTGATTGACGTGTTGTTACTAGAGGATTCTGGGACATCAGAGACTTCATTATTACTACTACTTTCAATTGACTGAAGACTCCTCTAGGCGTCTTCTTCGTTTACTGGTCCGTCTCCTGTTGGTCGCCGGTGGTGCTGTTGATCGTCTTCTCCGACGAGTCACCATCCCCATACTCTTCGGCCTCAAAAAAAATATCCAGGAAGTTAACCCCTTTCACCCCCAAAAATTTTGTTTATAAATAGAAGGAGGAGAAAAAAAAATTCACCGAAAAATTGGTCAAATCTTCAAAACTTTTTATGTTTTGTAAAAGATTTTTGTTTAAAAAACAAATCAGACTGAAATCTGAAACAAAGGATCACTCGATTGGTCCTGCTCTATCAGTGAGAGCAGTTACTATTCAGTCATAGAGAATTGTTCAAAGGATCACTCGATTGGTCCTGATCTATTCAGTCATATGGTATCAGATCTAATGATACCCTTAGCCTAAACTGCTCCCACACTGTTGAAGACGAAGGTGATTGTGACCCCTATGGCACAATTGCTCTTCAGGATGCTCAAGATCCATTTTCTTGAGCCTTGTAGTAATCAATCAAAGTGTGGATATGGCACAGTCACCTGTTCAAATAGTCACCTGCTCCGGCAGCATCATGCAGTCAGCCAGCACCTGCTCAGGCAGCCTCAGTCACCTGCTCCGACGGCATAGTCAGCAGCATCTTCTGCTTTTCCACCGAAAGCAGCAATCAGTCAGATCAGTCAGACCGCATTAGTCAAAAGTAGACGTCTTCTTTTCCACCGAAAGCAGATTCCTTTCCTTTTACTTTAGTAAAATGTTTTTACCTGTACTTTTACTTTAGTAAAATGTTTCTTACTTTTACTTTATCCCAGTTATTGTAATAGTAACATTGTAGTAGTTCGTTTCCTTATTCTATAAAAGGAATACGAATTCATTTGGTTAAGCAGATTTTGAAAGACTCAGAGTTCCTTCTCTGACGAATCTTTAATCTCAACCGCTGTTTAGCCTACCTAGCCCCTCTTCATCTAATGTTCTTAATTCAGTAAATTGTAAGTCAGTTGTAATCTTCTGAATTTGTAAATATTCAAGTTATCATAAATAAAACTGTTTTTATTTAGTTATTTGAATTGTGTATGTATGCGCATCTTTGCTTCTCTTTACTTCTCCTCACATAGCATCTCCTTCCGCCTCCTTATGGTATCAGAGCCAAGTTTGTAGTTGGTAACTGATTAGTAAGATCTTTTTAATCAAACTTCTCTTTACTTTTTCAAAATTATCTTCTTCACCAACGTTCTGAAGTCACCTTACTTACCTGTAGTCCACCTAGTTCGTGTCTAACCTTTGTAAGTCTCCAGGGTGTGAGCAGTGTCGGGTTATAGAACATAGGTATGAGTCTACTTTGGGTAAACGGGGTAAGCATGAATGAACCTTGAGTAAGAATTTATTTTAAAACAGTTAAGATGAGTAGATTATTTAGGTCTAGCTCTTCAGCTAGTAACAGGTCTGCTTTGCCTCCTGTTCCGGACATAGTAAACCAAGAAGAACTTAATTATGAAAACATTAATCAAGTTTTGCATAATTGGAATATCCCTAAGATATCTCCAAAAGAAATTTATCAGTTAACTTTTTCAGATAAGTTTAAAACTGACTATAATGTCAATACAGTTGAAAGAGTTTATGCAATTAACAAAGAATATGAAAATTGTAGTCTTCTATCGCCTGAAGTTATTAAAAAACACAGAAAAAAGGGTTATAATTTTATTCACATAGGTTTAGTTCAAGTTGCAGTCAAACCTCTCAACCGAAAAGGAATTAATTCATCTATCTACCTCTGTCTTAGAGATGCTAGATTTTTGAATTATTATCCTAGTATTATTGGTGCCATGGAAGCAAGTTTGCATAATGGACCAATCCATTTTAATTGTTTTCCTGATTTCACCTTGAGTCTTAGTGATCAAAACTTATTTAAAGCATTAACCTTAAATATTAAAACTGAAGGAGAGATTACTCAAATGATTGAGGGATCTCAGCCTATTGCTTTGATTTATCGGATTTATTATAAGACTATGAAGTCAAACTTAAACGTTCATGCTCTAAATAAAAGTCCGAAAGATCAAACAGTTTTAATTCAAAGTTCAACCAGTGATGCTAATATCCAAATCCCAAGAACAATTCTTTGGAAGGATATTACTTTACCTAGTCAATGGACTTTACCAAATGAACTACCACCACAGCCGGTAGTAAACAATTTATTAAACATTGAAAATATTCAGCAGTTTTCTGATGGAACTTTAAAATTAGTTTTGAACGTACTAAAACACCAGTAATTATTGAAGACATTTCTAGTACTTCAGCCCCTTCTGTAATCCATACTAGAAGAGATACTGAAGTCCTTAGTAATCCTTTAGTTAGAGATATTAAACTTAAAGGTATCCTTAACCAAGGACAAGTTAGTCATCCCTGTTATACGCAGAACGATACTGTTGAAGATGAAGATTCTTCTTCTCAGGCATCTTCTGTTTACCGTACACAGTCTGATTTTAATGCCCCAATTCACAATCAATTGCGAGTCATTAAAAAGGATTTCGTGCTAGATTGGGATAACTTAGTTAAAAATTTTAATTCAAAATCTAATAAAGAAAAAAGACATCTTTTCAGATCTAATCATCCGACTGAAAAGGAAAGAGATAAAGTGATAAATAGATGGAAAAGCAGAATATGCTGCTGACTATGCCGTCGGAGCAGGTGACTGAGGCTGCCTGAGCAGGTGCTGGCTGACTGCATGAGGCTGCCGGAGCAGATGACTATCTGAACAGGTGACTGTGCCATATCCACACTTTGATTGATTACTACAAGGCTCAAGAAAATGGATCTTGAGCATCCTGAAGAGCAATTGTGCCATAGGGGTCACAATCACCTTCGTCTTCAAGGTCTTGACTAGAATTATCTCCTCTGGACTGAGAAGAAGCTTTGTCTGACTCTTCACGTAACTGGTCAAGTCTCAAATGAATGGCATCAGCAAGACGCTTTAACTCAGAAGGGGATTAACTAGAAACATTAGTGACTTTATCTGAATCAGGGGGAATAACAACTGATTTTTCTTTGGATTTACCAGTTGTCTTTGATTTACTAGCAGAACTGGAGGAAGCAACGGCAGGAGCCGAGGTAACTGAAGGAGCATTAGTAACTGGAGGAGTTAATAAAGGAGTTGGTGGGAATTCTTTTTGAACTTGGCCAACTATTCTATCAACACCGAACTTATCCCACCATTTAATGGAAAAACGGCGAGAGACCTGAGAAATAGGATAAAGAAAAGTCTGAGCCGTCCGAATTCCTATGGACGATGGAGGATGGAATACTGTGACTTCTTGGGTGGCTGTAACTACATATTGCCATTTCAAAATCCAAGGGATTTTGTATTTACTGCAAAATATAAGGAAGACTGGAATTTCCTCATATTTGGAATGATAATTACTGTGATGACAAAAATGTTCTAACTGATTAAGGAGGGGTTTGGGAAAAATATTGTGACACAAACCATACCTTGTCCACCAGAGGATGAACCATTTGGGGAATTGACTCTTGAATTTGTGGTCGAACTAAAAAAACCACGAATGACTATGATCTTCATTTTGATGAAGCATAATTTTATGCCAAGCCTCAATATAATCATAATATCAATAAGAGCTAGTGTGATTAGATAGTGATGATAATCAGACACTGGATAACTCGGTTTTGATGAGGTAGCTGGGGTTTGACTGGCGTAGATATCAAACGGTTTTGGCTGACTAGCAAGAACTGAGGAGTAGGGCTTGGGAACTGTTCCAAGCACCTGAAATTTATTATGTGTCTGTGTGACTGGGTGAGGAACAACAGTTCCTTTTGGTTGATTAACTGGACCGGAGGAGTGGCCATGACCACGAGAAGAAGAACCTCCTCGTACACTCATTTTGCTGTGACTGTACCTGTGTTAATAAATTCACGAGTAAGAAAATCTGGAACAGAGTTGTTACTACCTTTAATATATTCAATATCAAAATCAAAAATACTTAGAATTGCTTGCCATCTAGCGAATGAATGCTTAGAGGCGACGTTTACAACGTCCTTTTCAAGAATAAATTTTGCTGACTTACAATCTATTCTAACCAGGAATTTTTGATTCAATAAATCTCTCTGAAATTTTTTAATGCATAAAACTAGAGATAAAATCTCTTTTTTAATAGTACTGTATTTTAACTGTGTAGTGTTCCATGCGCCAGAATGGAAATGAATAATTTGTTCATCAAAAGTAGAAGTTAGTTTTTGCTTGAGTATGCCACCGAATCCAATGTCAGAGGCATCAGTTTCAACTATTTTGAATGCTGAATCATTAGAGATGCCAAGGCAGGGCAAAACCTTAACATATTTTTTAACTTGTTGGACGACAGAAGTGTGAACGTCAGTCCATGGAGGGGGATTACTTTGTAAGCGCTGAAAGAGAGGCTTATAAATCTTCCTGAGGTCCTTATAAAACTGGCCAATATAATTGAGCGAGCCAAGGAACCTCTGTAACTGAGTTTTGTCGGTAATCTTATCTGGGAACCGGTCGGCGAATTGAATAGCTCTGTCAATTGGCCGCGTGAGTCCATGATAGAGGATTAGACCGAGAAACCTGACCTTAGTTAGAAACAGACTACACTTGGAAGGAGAAAGAACAAGACCATTGGTTTTAACCGTTTTGAAGAATGAATTCAAATGTTTAATATGTTCTTCAATAGTCTTGGAGAATACAAGGATATCATCGATATAAACAATGATAAAATGACTTAAAGGATTCAAAATATTATTAAGAATATTCTGAAATTCACTGGGTACATTTTTAAGTCCAAATGACTGAACATTCCATTCGTAATGTCCGAACGGAGTGGTGAATGCAGTTTTGTACCTATCTTCTGGGTGAATAGCAACTTGCCAAAATCCAGACTTAAGGTCGAATTTACTAAAAATGGTAGAGACACTTAACCTACCAAGGAGATCATCCTTGTTTGGCAAAGGGTACCTAATCCATTCTAAAACTTTGTTTAATGGTTTATAATTAATGACTAACCGAGGGACACCTCGCTCTTTCTCAGCTTCATTATTAACGTAGAAGGCTGGACAAGACCATGGTGACTTACTATGTCTAATTAAACCCTTACTTAAGAGGTCATTAATCTCCGTTTTACATAACTCCATCTGTTCATGACTCATTTGAATAGGCCTAGCCTTGGTGGGAATTAAATGTTCTTTAAATTCTTTAGCATAGGGTAATCTGATTGTGTGCTTCTTTCTATGCCAAAAAGTATTGGGAGAATCAGAACATAAATTGTTTATGAGATAATCTTTTAATTCTTTTATTTTTTCTTGAACTTTGTTGCTTTTAAGTTGATTCTCAACTTGCTGATACTTAATTTCTTCTTTAAGGAAATTTAAATGAGTAACTTTAGAGTTTAACAGATTCAACGATTTAGAAATTGATTCTTCTTGAATAAATTTTAAATCTCTTTCTTTTGGTTTGATTAAGAATTTAAATGTAATTTTCTTACCTAAATGTTCACAGCTTAAACCTTTATTACTAGTAGTGAATGGGTAAAGTAAATATATGAATGGTAGACCTAAAATGATTTTGTCAGTTAGATTGCGAACTAAGACGAATGAAGTCTTAAAACACATGCTGTCCTGACAGATATGAACTTTAGGTAACTTTTATTTTATTTCCATTTGACTACCATTAGCAGAGTTTAGTTTCTCACTAGTTTTCTTATAATACCTAGTGAAGAGAAGCAGAGATGCGCATACATACACAATTCAAATAACTAAATAAAAATAGTTTTATTTATGATAACTTGAATATTTACAAATGCAGAAGATTACAACTGACTTACAATTTACTGAATTAAGAACATTAGATGAAGAGGGGCTAGGTAGGCTAAACAGCGGTTGAGGTTAAAGATTCGTCAGAGAAGGAACTCTGAGTCTTTCAAAATCTGCTTAACCAAATGAATTCGTATTCCTTTTATAGAATAAGGAAACGAACTATTACAATGTTACTATTACAATAACTGGGGTAAAGTAAAAGTAAGAAACATTTTACTAAAGTAAAAGTACATGTAAAAATATTTTACTAAAGTAAAAGGAAAGGAATCTGCTTTCGGTAGAAAAGAAGACGTCTGCTTTTGACTAATGCGGTCTGACTGATCTGACTGATTGCTGCTTTCGGTGGAAAAGCAGAAGATGTTGTTGGCTATGCCGTCGGAGCAGGTGACTGAGGCTGCCTGAGCAGGTGCTGGCTGACTGCATGAGGCTGCCGGAGCAGGTGAATATCTGAACAGGTGAATGTGCCATATCCACACTTTGATTGATTACTACAAGGCTCAAGAAAATGGATCTTGAGCATCCTGAAGAGCAATTGTGCCATAGGGGTCACAATCACCTTCGTCTTCAAGGTCTTGACTAGAATTATCTCCTCTGGACTGAGAAGAAGCTTTGTCTGACTCTTCATGTAACTGGTCAAGTCTCAAATGAATGGCATTGGCAAGACGCCTTAACTCAGAAGGGGAGTAACTAGAAACATTAGTGACTTTATCTGAATCAGGGGGAACAACAACTGATTTTTCTGTGGATTTACCAGTTGTCTTTGATTTACTAGCAGAACTGGAGGAAGCAACGGCAGGAGCCGAGGTAACTGAAGGAGCATTAGTAACTGGAGGAGTTAATAAATGAGTTGGCGGGAAATTTGCTAAACAACCCAGAAAAGATAAAAATAAAGCCAAATATGAATTAGGAACATTTTGTGAATAGTATGGTTTACCGCCGGTGGCTCCTTCTAAAAGAAAGCACAGGCATAAAGGTAAACATATTGATATGCATAAAAGTCATAAACACCGTAAGAAAAGGAATAATTACCGCAAAAATAAGAGTAATGATCAGGATAATTATTATAATAAACCCAAATCATCCAAGAAAAAATCATACAAAAAATCAAAAACTTATGATAAGAGTAAAATTGTCTGTCATAATTGTGGACAGAAAGGTCATTACAAAAGTGAGTGTAGAGTTAAACGAAAATTAGCTCAGTTGAATATTTCAACTGAAGATACAGAACAATTACTAGAATTAATGAGAATCGATAATGAAAGTAGTAGTAATAATGAAGTCTCTGATGTCCCAAAATCCTCTAGTAACAACACGTCAATCAATGATTCTAATAGTGAAAATGAAGTCACTATATGTACCGAAAATTGTGATAAAAATTGTTGTAAAAGAATTAATGTGCTTACAAAGGATGAAGAAGAAAGCTCTTTATTAGTTGATCTAATCAGTAAAATTGCAGACCCTGAATTAAAGACTCAGTATCTAAAACAATTAAAAGATTTATTAACTAAAGATAAGAAAGTCACTGATAAAGTTCTTAGAGCCAAAGAAAAACCTATTTTCAGTTTAAATAAAACACTTGAGAGATTTAAATCTCCAGTTAAAGAGATTACTCTCCCTGAATTAAATCAAGAAGTTAATAAACTTAAAAAAGAAATTTCTAATTTAAAATTAGACATTTCTAATCTAAGAAAAGAGATTGACGATAAAAAATCAGATCTTCTAGTTCATGATTCTTCTTCTAGTAATGAATGTCACGATGAACCAGAATCACTTAAAAGCAACAAAGTTCAAGAAAAAATAAAAGAATTAAAAGATTATCTCATAAACAATTTATGTTCTGATTCTCCCAATGCTTTTTGGCATAGAAAGAAGCACACAGTCAGATTACCCTGTGCTAAAGAATTTAAAGAACATTTAATTCCCACCAAGGCTAGGCCTATTCAAATGAGTCACGAACAGATGGAGTTATGTAAAACGGAGATTAATGACCTCCTAAGTAAGGGTTTAATAAGACATAGTAAGTCACCATGGTCTTGTCCAGCCTTCTACGTTAATAATGAAGCTGAGAAAGAGCGAGGTGTCCCTCGGTTAGTCATTAATTATAAACCATTAAACAAAGTTTTAGAATGGATTAGGTACTCTTTCCCAAACAAGGATGATCTCCTTGGTAGGTTAAGCGTCTCTACCATTTTTAGTAAATTCGACCTTAAGTCTGGATTTTGGCAAGTTGCTATTCACCCAGAAGATAGGTACAAAACTGCATTCACCACTCCGTTCGGACATTACGAATGGAATGTTCAGTCATTTGGACTTAAAAATGCACCCAGTGAATTTCAGAATATTCTTAATAATATTTTGAATCCTTTCAGTAATTTTATCATTGTTTATATCGATGATATCCTTGTATTCTCCAAGACTATTGAAGAACATATTAAACATTTGAATTCATTCTTCAAAACGGTTAAAACCAATGGTCTTGTTCTTTCTCCTTCCAAGTGTAGTCTGTTTCTGACTAAGGTCAGGTTTCTCGGTCTAATCCTCTATCATGGACTCACACGACCAATTGACAGAGCTATTCAATTCGCCGACCGGTTCCCAGATAAGATTACCGACAAAACTCAGCTACAGAGGTTCCTTGGCTCACTCAATTATATTGGCCAGTTTTATAAGGACCTCAGGAAGATTTGTAAGCCTCTCTTTCAGCGCTTACAAAGTAATCCCCCTCCATGGACTGACGTTCACACTTCTGTCGTCCAACAAGTTAAAAAATATGTTAAGGTTTTGCCCTGCCTTGGCATCTCTAATGATTCAGCATTCAAAATAGTTGAAACTGATGCCTCTGACATTGGATTCGGTGGCATACTCAAGCAAAAACTAACTCCTACTTCTGATGAACAAATAGTTTCAGAGAGATTTAGTGACTTCATTTTCACTATCAGAATCATTTGAGTAATATCTCCTTCAGTTTTAATATAGAACATAGGTATGAGTCTACTTTGGGTAAACGGGGTATGCATAAATGAACCTTGAGTAAGAATTTATTTTGAAACAGTTAAGATGAGTAGATTATTTAGGTCTAGCTCTTCAGTTAGTAACAGGCCTGCTTTGCCTCCTGTTCCGGACATAGTAAACCAAGAAGAACTTAATTATGAAAACATTAATCAAGTTTTGCATAATTGGAATATCCCTAAGATATCTCCAAAAGAAATTTATCAGTCAACTTTTTCAGATAAGTTTAAAACTGACTATAATGTCAAGACAGTTGAAAGAGTTTATGCAATTAACAAAGAATATGAAAATTATAGTCTTCTATCACCTGAAGTTATTAAAAAACACAGAAAAAAGGGTTATAATTTTATTCACATAGGTTTAGTTCAAGTTGCAGTCAAACCTCTCAACCGAAAAGGAATTAATTCATCTATCTACCTCTGTCTTAGAGATGCTAGATTTTTGAATTATTATCCTAGTATTATAGGTGTCATGGAAGCAAGTTTGCATAATGGACCAATCCATTTTAATTGTTTTCCTGATTTCACCTTGAGTCTTAGTGATCAAAACTTATTTAAATCATTAACCTTAAATATTAAAACTGAAGGAGAGATTACTCAAATGATTGAGGGATCTCAGCCTATTGCTTTGATTTATCGGATTTATTATAAGACTATGAAGTCAAACTTAAACGTTCATGCTCTAAATAAAAGTCCGAAAGATCAAACAGTTTTAATTCAAAGTTCAACCAGTGATGCTAATATCCAAATCCCAAGAACAATTCTTTGGAAGGATATTACTTTACCTAGTCAATGGACTTTACCAAATGAACTACCACCACAGCCGGTAGTAAACAATTTATTAAACATTGAAAATATTCAGCAGTTTTCTGATGGAACTGTTAAAATTAGTTTTGAACGTACTAAAACACCAGTAATTATTGAAGACATTTCTAGTACTTCAGCCCCTTCTGTAATCCATACTAGAAGAGATACTGAAGTCCTTAGTAATCCTTTAGTTAGAGATATTAAACTTAAAGGTATCCTTAACCAAGGACAAGTTAGTCATCCCTGTTATACGCAGAACGATACTGTTGAAGATGAAGATTCTTTTTCTCAGGCATCTTCTGTTTACCCTACACAGTCTGATTTTAATGCCCCAATTCACAATCAATTGCGAGTCATTAAAAAGGATTTCGTGCTAGATTGGGATAACTTAGTTAAAAATTTTAATTCAAAATCTAATAAAGAAAAAAGACATCTTTTCAGATCTAATCATCCGACTAAAAAGGAAAGAGATAAAGTGATAAATAGATGGAAAAGATTTATTAAAAATGAAGAAATTAATGTTACATTCTTCGATTGGTATGAACAATATCAAAGTAAATGTAATGTTATTAGTAAAACTCAGTGGATTAAAGAAGATAGATCCAAAATATCAGCTAGTTATCCTCCCTTAGAAACAGTTCTAATTCCAGTTAAAAATACTTCGGTCATTGCTAGTCCCTTCAAAATACCAGACGGAACTAGTAATGATAAAAAAATATTTGAACAATTAAATTTTAGTAATTAATATCTAGCAACGGTAGGAAAACAGCTTGATAGAATTGAAGAGTAATTTGAAGAAGGTATTATTCTTTTACAACAATTTTTATCACAATTTTCGGTACATATAGTGACTTCATTTTCACTATCAGAATCATTGATTGACGTGTTGTTACTAGAGGATTCTGGGACATCAGAGACTTCATTATTACTACTACTTTCATTATCGATTCTCATTAATTCTAGTAATTGTTCTGTATCTTCAGTTGAAAAATTCAACTGAGCTAATTTTTGTTTAACTCTACACTCACTTTTGTAATGACCTTTCTGTCCACAATTGTGACAGACAATTTTACTCTTATCATAAGTTTTTGATTTTTTGTATGATTTTTTCTTGGATTATTTGGGTTTATTATAATAATTATCCTGATCATTACTCTTATTTTTGCGGTAATTATTCCTTTTCTTACGGTGTTTATGACTTTTATACGTATCAATATGTTTACCTTTATGCCTGTGCTTTCTTCTAGAAGGAGCCACCGGCGGTAAACCATATTGTTCACAAAATATTCCTAATTCATATTTGGCTTTATTTTTATCTTTTCTTGCTTGTTTAGCTAATTTAAAGTCAATACACATTTTTAATCCGATTTTTTGGATATGACTTATAATATCGCCATAGGTTAAATTATCATAGTCAATATATCCTAAATTTTTACTTAATTCTTCTCTAACTTTGTGAGCAAATAAAGACGGTAAACCATTAACGAATTTTTCCTTCCAAAATGGTTTGTTACTGTCATTTCTCATCATAACTCTGGAGGTAAATACATCTTTGTACCATCTAAAGTCACTTAGAGTGGGACAAGTAAGATTACTTAATTGATCATGGATTCTTTCTGTAATATTACTAGGGGTTCCAACAAAGTGTTTTATTATAGTAAATATTAAAGTGTTAACTCCATCAGGAAGACCAATACCAACATCTTCATCAAAGATGGGATTGCCTTCTTTATCTCTTTGAATTGCATGAACTATTGAAATTCTTATGTCTTCTGTGAGGTGTTTCTCCCACCAAGACCTAAGAATGCCAGTAAATCCACTAGCTAATAATTCAACAATATCTGGTTGAGATAACGTGTTGAATTTAGTAATGTAACTGTTGGCTACCATAGACATATGATTAAGTTTATTAAGAATTTCTTGTTCACTAAAACCATCAATATTCCATATATATATATATATATATATATATATATATATATATAGCGCGACAAAATGCTATAATGATAAACCGAGCTGGGATTAAGAAACATCATATGTGTTTACCGCTTATATATATATATATATATATATATATATATATATATATATATTTCTATCAGGACTGGAGTTTACTTCGTGGCCTTTTACTGCTTTATTTACATTTCGTCCCGCCTGGAGTTTACTTCATGGCGGTTGATCGTTTTTACTGCTTTTTTTACATTTAGTCCCGCCTGGAGTTTACTTCATCGCGGTTGATCGCATTTATTGCTTTATTTACATTTCTGATCCCCCATTGAGGTGCTTCGTGGTGGTTGATCATGTCTCTCTATATATATTTACCGCTTTTATATATTTACATTTTTGATCCCCCATGGAGGTGCTTCGTGGTGGGTGATCATGTCTGTATAAATATATATATATATATATATATATATATATTTATAGCTTTCATATATATAATTGCTTATTGCTTTTCATATAAACTACGACATCATGTGAGCCTAGGAATCATGTGATCACAGATTCAGTCCACTGAATCTAGATTCGGTTCCCTTGATGTACATTTTTAGTTGTAAGCAGATTGTAAATTATTCACGGTATTTGAATTTCCTTAGATGGCTATCATGCCCATGAGAGATCGGCGTCACTATATATTATTTTCTCGAAGATGCTTCGCATCTCAAAAATAAAAGAAAAAAAGTCGAACATTTAATAATAAAATGGAAGTATGAAAAAGTCTCAATTACTATTGAGCACAGGGTTTGAAAAACCTCTTTTACAAAACTTCACTGCTATATCATGTTTAAAACTGAATTTTTTATATAAACTGAAACCCTTTGTATATAGGTGCGAACGAGGCCTCGCACTACTTCAAAATAAATTGCACATTGATTCACACATACAGACACACACACACATTCATATAACAGTTTCTTGAAAAGTGGTGGTCACTGTGGCAACACGGATGTCGGGGGGTGCCTAACACCTTCCCTCCGCATAATCAAGCCCCTAAACTCAAATGAATCTCGGTTTCACAGACACGTTTAGCAGTGTCACATCACTGGGTCAATGTGCAAACCTTTTCTCGGTTGCATTGGTGCAACCAGTTAAAAACACCAACTGGCAACTCTTACAGTTAAATCGTCGACATGATACATGTCAGACCTTTTTCACTTATTTTTTCAAACAAATCTCATATAACATGAGAACACCAAAAAATAAGAACAGAAAAAAGACAAATAAAAATCCTGACATTGACATGAAGCTTTTGGAGTATCAACCTCAAGTGTTGCTCATGATCTTCATGGATTTTGGAGTAAATAAGGATGTCATCAATAAAGACAACCATAAAATGATCCAAATATTCCTTGAATACTCGGTTCATCATATCCATGAAGGCAGCAGGAGCATTAGTCAATCTAAAAGACATGACTAGGAATTCGTAATGCCCGTACCGAGTTCTGAAAGCAGTCTTTGGGATGTCATCAGCTTTAATCTTTATCTGATGATATCCGGAACGAAGATCAATCTTTGAAAATAATTTGACACCTTGCAACTGGTCAAACAGGTCATCAATACGAGGTAACGGGTACCTATTTTTTGATGGTGACATGATTCAACTCCTGATAATTAATACAAAGTCGCATACTTCCATCTATCTTCTTCACGAATAAAACAGGAGCACCCCAAGGAGACATACTAGAATGAATGAAACCGATGTCTAATAGTTCCTGTAGTTGGGCTTTTAACTCCTGAAGTTTAATAGGAGTCGTTCGATATGGGGCTTTGGAAATGGGTTTTGTACCAGATTCAAGGTCGATATAAAATTTGATTTCATGCTCTAGGGGTAGGACAAGAAGTTCTTCAGGGAATACGTCAGGAAATTTATTAAAAATAGAAATATCATTCAAGACTGACGTATTTTTGTTTAAATTCGTGACATGAGCTAAGAAAGCTTGACATCCATTTTTCAGTAAATGAATAGCTTTATGGCTTGAGATGGCCGTGATTAACTTTAATGGTTTGGATGCTTGAATTAGCATAATAGGTTGGTTAAGAATATGAAAGCTAACAACCTTACGAAAACAATCAATTTTTGCATGATGAGTAGTTAACCAATCAATCCCTATAATCACATCGAATGCAAGTATTTTCAAAGAGATAAGATCGACAGGTAACGTGTGATTGCTGATTCGAATCAAACAATACTTATAAACAATGGATGTAATAAAATTTTCCCCCAACAGAGTTTCAATAGATAAGTCAAAGTCTAATTTTTTCGTAGTCAAATTTAAACGTTGAGTGCAAGTAGGAGAAATAAAAAAATTGGTAGAACCGGTATCAAATAAGGTATAAACTTCGCAAGAGTTTATGATTAGCTTACTCGTGATCACCTCGTTTGGATTCCTCGCTTTTTGGGAGTTTATGACAAACGCTCTCCCTTGAACTACCAGTTTTGTCTTGTCTAGGACGACCTTTGATGCCTCCATCCTAGCTTGACTTGACTTTGGTATACGAAAAAATTGGGCTAGGTGACCTTCTCTTCCACAATTTTAACATGTTTTGGACTGCTGCGTATAATTTGGACTGATGTGTCCCTCCCCTCCGCATTTGTAACATACGATCAGCAGTTGTTATCCTTCCTTAACAACAAGTGCTGGTGCTGACGTCTTTCCATCATTATTGAATATCCTCTTCTTGAAATTTCTACTTCTATTATCCTGGCCATGATTACCACCAAAGTGGTTACCATTTCTGGCATGTTGATTCCCTCAACGTTTGTTGTCACCGCTTCGATGACTGCTACCACTGGTATTATCGACTTGCCAACTGCTCTCTCTTGGTTGGGTTGACTCATTATTGCGCTCCAAAAACTGAGCCCTATTTACAACATCTGAATACAAACACGGTTTGTGAGAAATGAGGTATTGGCATATTTTGGGTCTCAAACCTCATAGAAACATTCGCGTCATTTTCTCCACATTATCAACCAAATGGGATGCAAATTTGTACTACTCGGCAAACTTAGCCTCGTACTACGACACGGTCATATTGTTTTGCTCCAACTTGATAAACTCCACCTCCTTCATGTGACGAATACTTTTGGGAAAGTACTTGTCGTTGAAAAGTTCTTAGAAATTTTCCCAAGATATTTTGAGTGCGGCAGGCTGAGTACGTTTTACTGATTCCCATCAATAATTTGTCTCTCCTCTCAACATGAAGGTGGAAAAGGAAACTTTTCGATCCTCGGAGCATCCCAAGACGTCAAATATTTGATGATTTACTTTATCCACATCTCCGCCTTAAGTGGATTTGGCTTTCCCAAAAACTCTGGTGGTCCCAGCTCCTTGAACTACTTAGCAGTGACCATCCGAGAGTTGCCAGTGTTTCCATCTGTATTTTGAACAGGAGCCGCTCTCGCCTGATGTTCCATGAATTTCATAAATCCTCTGAACATCCCATTGTTGATCATTTGATCGGTGTTGTTGTTTATCTGAGGATTATTGTCTTCTTGTAGCACATTACCTTGGCTATTGATCGTTGGTGACTCAACGGTCTCATGTGCTCCATTGCTTATCTCGATATTTTCATATGCCATTTTCAAACACTACCACAAAATAAGGGTTAATTAACATGCCACATATTATCCCTATACTCTGATCGACCAATTAAATACCAAATAAACTTAAGTAGGTTATACTAGTGAAGGAATTCCCCGTCTCTCCCCTCCTAGTTCTTATCTCACATCTCAACCAAGGATCATATCACTAAGCTTTGATACCAACTGTGATGCCCACAAAATAGGTATTCCTCATTCATCTTGGGTCGCCAAATACATGGAACTAAAAATAAATACAAACTTAATTATACAACATGAGCTTAATTACACAAATATTATCTTCTAGACAATATCAAAACTCAAATGGAGTCCTCATTACATTTATTTTCACATTATTTTATAGAATAGTGAGGACTACTATAACACCATCTCGGACCATCACTCTGTTCCCCGATTAGTTCCGGCTACGTTCTCATTTTCGGAAGAGAACAATAGAAGTAAAAGGGTGAGCTCAACTAGCCTAGTAAGAAATATTATGACTAAGATAAGGCAGAATAAGTTATCATTAGCCTTAAACAATGTTAAACTGATATAATATAATAGACAACATGTTTAACTGCAGCGGAACAACAAATCCATTAGAAGAGTAAAGTAGAGCATGATATCTACTATCTTAAATGATTTAAAAAGTTTATCATTAACTTTATCGTCGGGACTCAGTTTAATAAATAAATCACATCATTGAATCATCCCTGCACTACGGGCTAATGATATTTATTAGTATCACGTCCACAAATTATTCCTGTACTACGGGCCAAGAATATTCGTGTAACCATCAATGGTCATTTTCATACCGAATTATCTATGGTCATAATCATACCAATCAATAGTCCATCTATGCACGTAAGCCAAAGATGACTTTCATCACCATATAAGCATGAGGATGATGACAATGATATAAGAATTCAATTAAAAGAAAACAAAGGATAAATTTTAAAGATTTATAATTTAATTTATCCAGAATTCAATAATGTCCAAATTATCAACATGATACTGCTTTGTGGAGTAAAATTCAAGAATAATGTCCATGTATCAAAAATAATTTGGACAAAAAAGAAATAAATTTTTCGATGAATAGTACCCCGCGAATAGTATCCTATGAATATTAATTCAAGAATAGTACCCTATGAATAGTACCTCGACATGAAAAGTTCCCCGAATACCCGAGTGAATAATATTTGAGTGAATAATACTAAGGTGAATAGTAACTCGTGAATAGTACCCTGACATAAAAAGTGCCCTGAATACCCGAGTGAATAATATTCTTGGGAATAGTAATCGAGTGAATAGTATCCCAGGTGAAAATATTGATATTTGATAAGAAAGTTCAGATCAATATTCCAATAAATTGATAATGGATGAAGTGTAAAACTCAAGGATATTCCATTAATTTCAAGGATTATAGAAGCAATACTTACCATAGTAAGTTTAGATTTAAGAATATGAAAAGAAATAACATACGAAACTGCAAATGGATTTTCACCTGTCATACGGTACGTAATCCGCGTAGACAGGTAATTCCGACATATTAAAGGATGGATACAAAAAATAGTATTCCTTAGTAGAAGGCTGGATACTGCAATAGTGAAGTAGCATAATACTCTTTTTCTTGCTCTCTATAGTTTCTCTCTCTATAGTGTATCTTGTGAATCTTAGTGAATTGGTGAGAATGAAAGAAGAATTAAGCTTCTATTTATAGGAGAATAGACTAAATAGTAACTGATTTATGAACGGTTTAGATTGATTTACTATTAGAACGGACGGTTCATATTGATTATTATTAAAACCACAACCTACGGTTCAGATTGATTTACTTTTAAAACCACCGCCGACGATCCAGATTGATTTACTTTTAAAACCACCACCGGTGGTTCAGATTGATTTACTATTAAAACCACCATCAATAGTCCAGATTGATTTACTATTACAACCACCATCAATGGCCCAGATTGATTAACTATTAAAACCACCATCAATTGTCCAGATTGGTTATCTATTAAAACCACCATCGACAGTCCATAAATTAGTAAATCTTCCCATGGAATACTAAGTCAAACTTACAACAAACACCTCATAACAATCCCTATATTTATATCAAAAATTGAATAAATATTTACCACAAATTATTTATCTTTAATAAACACATTTTTAATCTATTAACAATTATTCATCATTAATATTATAACTCGTAATATTTAACAACAAGATCATTCCCAGAAAAGAGGGGGCTTTCCGATAAGGATTTCACCCTATTGGCGCGCAATTAGGTGACCAAATCTCTCCTCGACAGAACTTTCTAGACATCGTCAATATTGCAAATAATAATATGAATAACTTTGTCGTCTCAATTATTGATTTAATAATATAAAATATTAATATTTTGACAATAATTGAATCAATAATATGAGAGATATTATGAAGCAATTACTGTAGAAATAATTGAGTATAACTGAGTGACTTCTCACGTAAGCATCAATAATCAATACCGTGTGCTACTATATGCAGCAATTACTGTAGCAATAATTGAGTATAACTGAGTGACTTCTCACTTAAGCATCAATAATCAATACCGTGTGCTACTATGCAACCATGCGTATTACTGTACTTTTACGACTGGGTAGTTCAACAGTTTAACGGTAAAACTTTCACCGTTATTTTTATAAAAAGATAATTATGTCATTTTTTAACTACGACAATACTTCCGTTGTGGGGTCCACCAATGATTGTGCCATTGTACGAATATTCCCTGTTAAAATAAATATTCCCTGACCAATCAAATATTCCCCGACACAACAAATATTTATATCAATATGCTTACTTTGCAAAATTTTCAAATATTACCCACAACTATAACATTATATCATATCCACACCATTATATTAAAAAATATACTTTGAGAAAAACTTATTCTTTATTCATAAAAGTTGGGGTCTTACAATGCAAGTGGAACTAAATTAGTTTGAAAGAAGCAGAGTATGGAGATTGGTTCCAAGGCCAAGAAGCCACCCAGTTATTGGCAGCAAGTGGATCTTCAGAAACAAGATGGATGAAGATGGGGTAATAAGAAGGAACAAGGCAAAACTAGTAGCCAAAGGGTATTCCCAAGAAGAAGGCATCGACTATGACGAGACCTTTGAACTTATTGCTAGATTAGAAGACATCAGAATATTCCTTGCTTTTGCTGACCACATGAAGTTCAAAGTCTTTCAAATGGATGTCAAAAGTGTATTTCTGAATGGTGAACTTCAGGAAGAAGTATATGTGGAGTAACCTCCAGGTTTCATCAATCCAAGTCTCTCTAATTTTGTTTATAAATTAGACAAGGCCTTATATGGACTTAAACAAGCACCTAGAGCATGGTATGAAACACTAACTAACTTTCTCATTGAAAATGGCTTCACTAGAGGTAGAGTAGATACCACATTATTTCTTAGGAAGCACAAAAATAAAGTCTTATTAGTTCAAATATATGTAGATGACATAATCTTTGGTTCTACTGATGAAAAACTTTGCAAAAGATTTTCCAATCTTATGCAGAGAAAGTTCGAAATGAGTATGATGGGTGAGCTGAATTTCTTCCTTAGATTACAAGTAAAGCAGACTGATGAATGTATCTTCATTAACCAAGCCAAGTACATTAAATACTTACTTAAGAAGTATGACATGGAATCAGCCTCTCCCATGAAAACATCAATTGCTCCAGCAACCAAGCTTAACAAAGATGAGAAAGGTGAAAGTATTGACATCACTCAAAGCTTAACAGAGGTATGATAGGCTCTCTTTTGTATTTAACTGCTACTAGACCAGACATAATGTTTGCAATATATATATATGTGCTAGATTTCAAGCAAATCCTAAGGAATCACACTTAATTGCTGTAAAGAGAATTTTTAGGTATCTTAAAGGCATACCTCACTTGGGACTGTGGTATCCCAAGAAGTCTTATTTTGAACTGACAGGATATACAAGTGCTGATTTTGCAGGCTGTAAGATCGATAGAAAAAGTACCAGTGGCACTTGTCAGTTGCTAGGAAACATACTTGTGTCCTGGTTTAGCAAAAGGCAAAACTTAGTATCTACCTCAACAGTAGAAGCTGAATACATTACTGCTGGCAGCTGCTGTGCTCAAATCCTATGGATGAAAAATTAACTAGCAGACTATGGAT